>CM070061.1:24936510-26136510 GCA_036320875.1 Cotoneaster glaucophyllus
TTCCAACAGTCGTCCAATGTTTTTGATAAAAGCCAGGAGTCATCCCGTCGGGTTCCGGAGCTTTCGTAAGGCGCATTTGGAGTAAGGCCAGTTTAATCTCCTCATATAAGAATGGACGAAGAAGTTCATCATTCATAGTGTCAGGCACGCTTCTTGAAATATTTGCTAAAATAGTATCACAATTATTGGAATCCTTTCACAAGAGGATCCCCATTTTTTCTAAAAAAAATAGGAATACCCTCTTGACCGTTGGATTTGATTTTAATGAAATTGTGTGGTTGAGATTGTGTGGCCTGTGTTTTAATCTCAATCACACAATTTCATTAAAGTCAATCCAACGGTCAAGAGGGTGTCCCATTTTTTTAGAAAAATGCGAATACGTAAGGGGCTGCACAATTATTTTCTCCATACCGGCCTTGTCATCATGCCACACCCCAAACTTAACCCGTTGTCTTGGAGTAGCTTTTTGGCGGAAAAATCTTGTGTTACTATCTCCGAGCTTGAGCCAATTTTCTTTGGACCTTTCTTTCCAGAATGCCTCCTCCTGGGCAAATAGAGAATGTAGCTTAGCATAAATCTCATGGCGCTGGGCAATGGTAGTCTCAGTAAATGGTTGCCCAAATAGAGAATTCAATTGGTTCTCCGTTGCTTTATTGTCCCTCGGAATCGCCCTTTCCGAATTCTTCACCCATTGCATTAACTGGAGACGAGTGGTGATAGGATTTTTACGACTTACGAAAGTAGGGATAAAAACACTTAAAAATACTTGCAAGAGTACAAGGTTGTCGTAGTATAGCAGCTCAAGCAAGGTCGTTTTCCACAGGGATTGAATGAATAATTTGTATTTATAGTAATCCTTAGCTAATTATTTAAAACAAAGTTTAGAAAATGTTGATTTTAGAATTTAAAATAATAAAAACGAATTTTAGAATAAAACAATTAAAGAAATTAACCAGAGAACAATTTAAAGAAAATCAATTTGTAAAAGCCTAGGGTTCCGCCGTCACCATTAGCAATCCTATGAATTTCTACCAATTACTTACGAATTTCCACATACATGCTTTGAAGGTTAGGTTTTCTTAATATATATTCTCCTCGTGATATTCAAGCAAGAACGTATATCTAACATGCAATCCGTCTGTGATATTCAGATCAAATATGAACATGCAAGACTCATTAAGCTTTATGAAAACCTTTTGAAAAACCATGCAACCCCTAAGAGCGTGATATTCGCCTCAGGTGAAATTACAATTATCAATCACAAGAAGCAATACTCAATCCTCCGGTGATATTCCGACCGAATTGCATCCAATTACTTGTCTAAAAACCCTAATGGTCGCGAATCACTAAGACAATTAGATAGTTTAATCGTGGTGATTAATAATTCAAAGCAAGCAAGCATCCATTCATAAGCAAATTAATAAAATCACATATTCATGCTAAGGCTCATGGCTTCGCCCTAGCAAACGAAAATTAGCTACGAACAATCATAATTAAAATCATAGAGAATATTATTGAATGAATAAGAATGAAAACACCTAGAATTAGAAGATCACAAAGCCTTTGAGAACCCTAGCAATCCTTGGCTCCAAAGTTGAATGAATAAAAGTAGTAAAAAGAGGATCTCCCAAAATATGGCACGGCCAAGCCTTATAAATTTGCTAAGCCTTCCCAAAAACCCTAGAACCCTAGGTTTCTTAATCAAACTAGGAAACTAATTAAATAATAATAAAATATCTTAGACTTAATTAAATTAGGAAAATCTGCACAGAAACTGTACAGCCACGTTTTAGTCTCAACTGTCCTCTAAATCCGGCCCATAATAGCTTGTTTTGAAGATCAAGACGTTCTGAACATATCTCCAGAAGATTACGAACCCATCTGAGGTCATCTTGGGCTCCAAAAACGCAATTCAAGCCCAAAACGTCACTATTTCAGCACTGTGCACCGCTCCTTTATTATATCGCTAGAAAATCACCACTAGGTAGAAAAATCTGATATTTTGATACAATCAAGCCAAGTGACTCACGAACGTCCTCCAACTGGAATTACTCCAAAATTCGTCCATTTGCTTATGTTTTGCTCCAGAAGAAGTTGAAAGTCCTATATTGAAAATACAATTCAAAGTATCAAAATTCTTCCAAAATAATAACCAAAATGCACTAAGAATAGGGTTAAATATATTATATAAAATCTACTCATCAAGTGGCTTTAATGTTTTCCGTAACTTGGAAAATCGGTGATCCTCAGAGATCCTTTGACCAACCCGACCCAACTGCTTCCACACGCCCCTCCTGGACCGACCAGCCCTCCGAAGGCCTTCCATCTGTCTATTGCTTCGCAAGTCTCCCCCTCCTATTCCTCGACAACAAGTATCTCATTAAAGTCTCCAATGCAAAACCATGGCAAAGAAAAGTTCGAATGAAGTCGTTGCAGTAGCGCCCATTATTTATGTCCATCACTTTCCGCCGGAAAGCCATAAAAGAACGTAGCTCGCCAATGGAATGCATCTCCCATCCTCCCATTTCAAAACCCAAGTGGTTATGAGAGTAAGATCGCAATGAAAAGTTAGCTTCCTCTTTCCACATTGCACACAAACCCCTTGATCTTCCTCTACTAGGTGTCGTGAACATACAGTCGTACTTTAACTGTGATTTTAACTGCTCCATATAATCAACTGAACTCTTTGTTTTGCAAAGAAACATCACAGTGGGATCTCTTGAGAGAACTAGTCTCTTAAGTGCATGAACTCGACGGTTCCCAAGCCCTGGGCAATTCCAGCTTAAGCAACTCATCGGTCTCTGTGGGGCTGATAGTCATCAGCCTCTGCCGTTATACAATGCCCAGAAGAACCAAAGATAGACCTTCATTTGGGTGCCTGACCACTCACCATCCATCTCTCTCTTCCCGAGCTCAGGAAGTTTCCTAATGATCTTTTTTATTTTTCTCCTTCATTGCCTTTCACACCTCCATTCCCTCTGTCACGCCTTAGGCCTCCAGACTGACTCCTACGGATAAATGGTCCCAAATCGAAAGGGTCCAACCCCAACGCCCCTTCCAAACGTCCAACACCAGCGACCCTTCTCTAAATTCAGTAAGTCGGACCCAAACCCATCATCACGGAAATCTTGAGTGTCCAATTGCTGTGGCCCAACACTGGAATGACTCGAATGAGTGCTAGCCTAATATCCGGTTGAACGATCAAACTACAATTTACGCCATCATTAATATCACCCTCCAAATGCGGCCGGCGAGAACTGATGCTTCGATTATTGCCCTGATTAAGTTGACCTGCCATCATGACAGTGTCAAATTCATATGGCATGATAGCCATGATATCCCAATTCTTCTCTGTACTTGGTGTAGGGTCATTAAGGTCAGGCAAAGCTTGCCTTAACTGACTCCCTTGCAAAAATTCCCAAAGCTGTTCATGATTCTGCTCTTTGTTGACTTAATTTGATTTGTTTGACGGACGTCTCAGATGTCGACACGTGTCATTCTTGATGACTCGTTTGCTTTGATGAGTTACATACAATGTGTGCAATTTAGCGAGACCTATGATGTATGCCACATAAGCCCTAGTGAGACAAAATTTAACTTGTTAGTGAAAATTTATTCACCCTAAATTTTGTAGTCTACTGTAAATAAAGGACCAAGTCGTCCTAGAACTTATGCCATAAACTGTGTGTGTATGAATAAAATAAAGGGGCATTTAGAATTAGATGCCTCATTGTGCTATTTGTTAGATTAAACATCTATAGCTTTTAGAATTTTTATTAAACATTTTCCTACATTTTAGGTGCCGCATGTATTATAAGTAGCATTTTATTAATTCAAAATTACACAATTTGCCATTATATATAATGTACCAATTAATTAATAATCATTATATTAATATTTCAAATCTCCTAGAATCTAGTAGACGTATGTTTTAAAAATCTAAGAACTATTCAAATTTGATCTATTTCTACTTCTAACATGATATATACTTCTGCCATCTTCTTCCACGACCATTCAACGATCTTTTCTTGCCATTTCTTTGCTCAGGTCAGTTGACACTCTTCCGATCTCCCTTGTCAGTTATATATAATTTTCTTTGTATTTTCATTTTATGCACCTCTTGATTTGAGCATCCGTACTATGGTACATTTGGAAAATAGATTCTAGTGATAGATGGTATTAGGTACGTTTCAATTTAGCATTGTATATTTGAGGATCCTTACCATGATACATTTGGAAGATAGAGTCTAGTGGTAGATGTTAAAATGTACGTTTCAATTTAGCATTGGTACATTTCTAGCAGATATGTTAGTATGCTTCAATTTGGCATGGGTACATTTTTATCAATAGTTGTACATTTCAATTTGGCATGGGTATGTCTCAAGCCAATATTAGTAGGTTTCAACATGACATGGGTACAATTCAAATTAGGCATATGGATAGACGGAGAAACACACATTAATCATATATGCAATCCTCTTCTAAATGGAACCTCCTCTTTGTTCTTCATGAATCCGTTTTGAGAGACTCCTTATTTGGGAAAGAGAATCAAGATGTTTTTTTTCCAAAGAATCAAGATGTTTGTAGTGTTCAAATGGCATAGTAATCGTAAAGATCACAACATACAAAGCAAGAGTTCTTCTTTCAGCACTAAAATGAAACAATGATGGATTCTTCTCCATCAGAAAATCCTTAATGCTCTACTTGAACCAATATTTTTATGGTTACACCATTCCTTAAAGCAGCATAACCAATTATTAGGTATACTTATTGAACCATGAAACGAACGTACCTCAAGTTCTGCAAATCTCTGCCGGAGATAAACAGCATGAGGTACAGATAATATACAAGTGAAAGTGAGCTGCAATAGAAAAAAAAAATTGTTCAAAATTCAAAATTCAGGAGATAATATTGATGATTTAATAGTTATTAGTTAATATCCATTAATAATCCCCTAATAAGGGACATATAATTTTGATGATTTAATAGTTAATATCCATTTAATAGTTAATAGCATTAATATATCCCTTAAAAAGAGGCATAAATTCTAACACGTAAAAAAAATCTCCATCGACTGAAAAGATAAAGTGGGAAATCAACATATAATATTTTTCATTTAAAAGAAATACACTAATGATATGTAAATAAAAATTTAAAATGCTTAGGTGGCCATTAGTCCAAGCTTTTTGATCAAATCTTTAAAAGACACAAAAGTTTAATTAAAAAAAATGTAGAAAAAGAGTGGGGCATTCTAATTTCCCCAAATAAAAGACAGCAGCTAATTCCTAAACTAACCCACCCAAAAGGAAAAAGCCATTCATAAAGCTCAAAAAAATGGCACTCCTCCATCAAACCTCTTTGTTGTACTTTCAACAATCAGGGGAGCAGCAAACCCGCACTCAGTAACTTTAAATGACAAAAGAAAAGTATTTCCTCACTCAAGAATTTCAATGCCAAAAATTCAATAACAAAAACAAACACAGCAGCTCCAGCTTCACGGTCGCCGTCGTCTTCACCTTCATCATTATTCGATTGCAGAAATTCAATAACAAAAACAGAACCGTAAATTGAAATCAGAAACGAAATCGCAATAAACAAATCTTTTAAACAAGAAACCGATCGAACGAGAAAGATAGCGTGTTATATTGACAGGGGAAACTGAGCTCCAAAGGCTCGATGTTGAGACGCTCACTCGTGCTATCCGATTCGATCGATTCAGTTGATTCAAAAAATGGAATTCGAATTGAAAATGAAAAACAGGTTGGGTGGAGAGTTCGAAAGAGGGAGAGAGAGATTCGATCAATTCAATTGCAACAATGGAGGAAGTGGAATTGAATTGGAAATAAAAATAATACAGAGAATAGACGGAGATATCGAGAAATGGAAAATGTTAATGAATGGGCAGAGCTTGGCATCAAGGTAAAATTGGGAACTCAATTTTTGGGTCATTTTGATTGGACTAGTTTAGTGTTGGACTTTATCATAATCATTAAATAAAGTTTTTACATGACTTTTGATTAACTTTCAAAGTTTTGAAGACATTTTCATTAATTTCGTTACTTTTTTGCGAGCCCTAGCAAACTGACTCCGATGATGACTCCAGACGCAATCCTTGCCATCTTTCCCTCGATCATTCCTCCCCCGGAGGAGTTCTCAGCTCCGTCGCCGACGACGTTGATGTCATCGTTGTTCCGATAGCGCCGAAGCGGAAACGTAAGGTCCGCTGTTAGGCGACGGCGATGGAGTCAATTGTAGTGGCACGGGAGGAGAAGAAGGAATTGGTTAAGTCCGCTGAAGCGTTGGACGAAGATGAAGTGGGGAGGAATCGGCGATGGAGACCTGAATTTGAGAGGAGGAGACCTCGAGAAAGGGAAAATGAGACGGCTGAGATTCAAAGGGAAGGGAAAGGGCGGATTCAGATTTGGACATGTAGGGGTTTAGGTTTAGTTATTTAATTTTTTTTAATTTTAATTTTTTAATGCTCATGTGGGCCAGATCTCATGATGTCTAATCATGATCTATGTGGGACGCTATGTTATTAGTTAACTGAAAAACTTAATGGATGTATGAAAGTATCCCAGAACTATAACTTTAAGTACCAAATTGAGACAAAAAAACTTGATGTATGAAATGTTGAAAACTAAAAAATTTCAGAATAATAAACTAAGATTAACCCTATTAACTTAATTTACATAGAAGGACATTATTACATTAATGTGAGAGACTTTGTAAAAAACTGAAACCAACAAAGTTTCAGTAAAAAAATATTAATAGTTAAGGACCGCATCTAAACTCTCCCCTCATTTTATATATCTTAACTAATCAACAGGGACGAAGCCAGAAATTTGTATGAATTGGGGCATCCTCAAACAACAACAAAGTTACAATTAAAAATCTAAATAATTTACTAAACGAACACTAACATATTAATCTATAAATTTTTTCATACAAAACACTTAAAATCATTGTTGGCGAAGTCAGTCATATTGATACTAAGAGAAATACTAAAGAGACTCTCCATGAACTCTCCGCCACCTCATGTTTTTTGCACAATGTTTAATAATGTTGGTACAAGGATTGTGCTAAAAACATGAGGTGACAGAAAGTCCATAGAGATGTCTACTTTTAGAAGAGTCTCCATAGCATTTCTCTTGATACCAATTAACATATAGGGTTTAATTTTTATTTTAATTAGGGTTGGTCATTGAGATGCAAAATTATACAATTTTTCTGCATCCAAAAAAAAGTTTGAGTGGGGGCATCCGCCCCCTCTAGGCCTATAGTGGCTCAGTCCCTGCTAATCAACCATGTCTATAATAGTCATGTTGCACTTAAATATCTGATTGTTCGTCATTGTATACAAATATGTCAATGCATAATTAGGTACGTATTATAACACCCAAAATAATTTCTACATGTCGTCGCACAAAGGCAAAAGTGACAGTTAATAATTAGAGTGCCAAACCTAAAGCCAACTAGATCAAGAAAGCATGGTAATTGCTAGGTTAGTTGTTAATATACAGTATTGGTGAGTAGTTTGATAACACCCACTTATACTATGAAGTGTTTATAACTTTATACCGTAACAGGGCGCCAACGTTTTAACACCACGCTGTTAGAGTGATAACAATTTTTTTGTCCTCAACGTTTATCATATTACTTTGGACAATAAATTTTGATGATAATAATGTAATCTTAGATTTTTTGCAATTTTTTTTTTGTTTTCATAAAGGGAGAGGAGAGGATTCAAAACAATTATAATAACTTAGGAAATAAGAGAGTTTCGAATCCGAGATGCATAAGTAGAAGCTCAATCATTTTATTATCCTGAACTCTTTTGTAGTAAGAAAAATGCTATTAGGTTGTTAGCAACTAACGTATACATTCTTCTTGCCAAAATCATCATGTGGGAACACTTCAGTGACTTCACATTGGCCTTGTTTGGCACGCCGTATAAGACCACTGGATAGTATTAATAGTACGAAACGGTTGTTTGGTGAGCTTCATATTAAATAAGCATCGGATTATTTAATCTGAGCCAACTTATTTTATACACCTCCCACCTGCTTATTTATCCCAACCAAAACCTTTGTATAATTAGTCAGGGTAGAATGGCTCTCGTTTACTTCGTCCCTCTTCTTCTCTCGCAGCACTCTCCTTCCACTCTCTCACAACGCCTGCTCTCTCTTGTCTGGATCCCAAGTTCATCTTAGCCTTCTTCTTCTTTTCTCTCTCAGTTTCTGCCTCCTCCTTACACACGCGCACACACCTCCCACCTTCTCCGTTCGCCTTCGATTTCTGACAAGTGACAACAAAAGCTTCCATGGGTTGAAGGAGGAAGACAATGATTCAAATTCTTCTGATCTGGGCTCTAACGAGGAAGGGAGCCGGGCTCCGACGAGAACGGGGATAGCAATTCGGATCTGGGCTCTGACGAGGAGCCTGTTGGTTTATTACCATTAAAGATACTCAATCTGGGATTTTTATTTTGGTTGGTGAATCGATGAGTGGGTTCATATGGAGGGCGGGATTTGATGAGTGGGGGAAGCAATGAAGAATGGGTAGGGACCTGGGTTTTTTTCCTTCCTCTTTAATTTTTATTTTTGAAATTTTGTCTGTGTAATGATGTTTTATTTATTTATGTTATTTACATTTTAACAACAATTATTTTGTGAAATTATTTTTAAAAAATTATAGTCCAACGTATTATTTGATGTACAAATTAATCTGATACAATACCAAATGTTCGACTAATTTAGTCAGTACTATCCGACGACTATTTATCCTATCCGACTAAAATAGTCAGTATAGTATGAACTGCCAAACGAGGTCATTGTGTTTAAGTGATCCACAATTGTCAACTTATTTATGCACAAATTTTCTTTTTAATTTGTACACAATTTTGTTTAAATTTTGTTTTTGTTTATTTGATTCAAAATGGTAAATAAACAACGATGTGCATGAAAAAATAATGTGTGGAAATTATTTTTCCAGAACTAAATATATTTTATGATTGATATGTACAAATACAATATTATAACTATTTAGAGTTTAGACATAACATTAGACAATTCAACTTTTCATGCGGGATGTGATATTGATTTCGAGAATTCAATATAGTGTGTCTTTTTACACGAGTTATCTTCATTTTCCCATACTTCCCATACTTCCCATACAAAGGACTCACCAAAAGCACCCAAAACAAAACTAAAAAAAAAAAAAAAAAAAAAAAAAAAAAAAAAAAAAAAACAAAAACAAAAACAAAAAGCAAAAACAAAAACAAAAATGTTTTGAGCACATGTCAACTTGTGATTTGTAATTTCTAATGACTTTTTACATGTTATCAGTGAATTCGTCTATCTTTTAATTAGATATAGGTACAATTTGTATGGCAAGTAATTCTATAGAGCACATAATTTTCTACCCCATATTGATGTATCATATGATGTGTCAAAAGATGCAAATAATCAACATATAACGAAATAAACTCACTAATTAACATGACATGTATATATCACTTGTCATACACTAATATAGTACAAAAATATAAGACCCTGTTTGGTATCCTATTTCAAATTTTTTATCATTTCTCAAAACATTTTTTAAGAACATTTCTTGAAAATAATTTTCTTTAAGACTCAAAAACTTGATTGGTTTGCGATTTAAAATTTTTAAATCTTAATACTTAAACTAGACAAAGATATCTAAAAGGAGGGGGTCGCAGGAGAGGAAGAAGGAAGAGAGAGGAGGAAAGAAAGTAAAAGATGATTGAAGGAAAGAGAAAGAAGAGAGGGGATCGAACGAGATAGAGAGGAATGAGTGAGAGAAAGAACCAAGAAAATGAAGAGAGAGGATTGAAGGGAAGACGAAAAAGGTCAAAAAACAAAAAAAAAAAAAAAAAAAAAAAGAGAAAGAAGAAAAGAGAGAGAGAGAGATTTGGAGTGAGAGGGGAGAAATGAGAGAAAAAGAATGAGTGAATGAGTTTAAAAACTCTAAAAACTTACTTTTTGTTGTAGACCTATTTGATTGAGCGCTCTAGGGTTTAGAGAGAGAGAGAGGGTGCGGCAAGATTAAGGGAGAATAGAGATTGAGTTAATTGTGAGGTGTGTTTGATTCATCCCATTGTGCCTTTATTTATAGTAGTAGAAAAGGTAAATACCTTTACCTTTAGGATTACAACATTTAATAGGTAATCTACTCCTAATAGGAATATAAGATACTTTCCCATATTCTCTAGGATTTACACAATCACATTCATATTCTAAATATGATTGCAACATTCCCCCTTGAGTGTGTAAATACTCAACAAACCATCGCATCAGATCTTCAGCAGATAAGGTAGAATAGTTGATGAAGTTATCGACACAACGGGTGATCGCGAGTCTCAAATTTACTTTGAAGTATGCATGTGTAAAAACTCACAAAAACCTCGCGATGGTAAAACCCAAGATATGGGGAAAACCCATAGACTAAGGGAAAAGTAAGAAAATAAGCATAATGTCTAAAACAAACGTCAAATTGGACGAGTGTCGTGAACTCAACGGAGTATGATCAGCCCAGGATGGGTGCCTCATTAAAACCTCGTTAGGTAGCAAAAAGCCAGTGGGAAAAATGCTCCTAATCGTAGGAAAAATAGTACATTAAGATCATGTGAGTATACTTCTGGATACTCCCCCTGAGTTAGACATAACTTCTAAATAAGAGAACTACAAATGATTCAATTTAGATAATTTGCGCATACCGATTCCTTGGACGAGCTTCTGAAATGTAGACTTGGGCAACGACTTGGTGAAGACGTCAGCCAGGTTGTCCTGGGAACAGATTTGCTTGACTTCGATGTTTTGATGCTGCTGCTGCTGGTGTGAGTAAAAGAACTTTGGCGCTATGTACTTGGTGTTGTCTCCCTTGATGTATCCCTTCTTTAACTGCTCGATACATGCTGCATTGTCGTCAAAGATCATCGTAGAAAGGTCAACGACTGATGTAAGACCACAAGTGCTTCGAATATGTTCCATAACTTCTCTCAGCCAAAAGCACTGACACGATGCTTCATGCAGGGCGAGAATCTCAACATGGTTAGACAAAGTCGCGACTAGCGTTTGCTTGGTAGAACTCCAAGATATAGCGGTGTCCCCAACGGTAAAGACATAACCCGTTTGAGAACGTGCTCTATGTGGGTCAGACATATATCCAGCATCTACGTAACCAATAAGGCGAGAATCAATCTGAGGGCTATAGGGGGCGGCAACACTCGGAGATTCGCTAGTATAGAATAAGCCCAAATTCGTAGTACCCTTAAGGTAGCGGAAAATATCTTTAACACCATTCCAGTGCCTGCGTGTGGGCGCATTGCTGTATCTAGCCAATAGATTCACAACGAAGGAGATGTCGGGTCTAGTGCACTGAGCCAAGTACAATAAAACCCCAATTGCACTTAGGTAAGGAACTTCGGGTTCCAAAATCTCTTCCTCATCCTCTTTTGGACGGAAGGGATCTCGTTTAGCATCTAGAGTTTGAACGACCATGGGTGTGCTCGAAGGCTTCGCTTTATCCTTATTAAAACATCGCAACACCTTTTGGGTGTAGTTCGATTGATTTCCTAGGATTCCATCCGAACAATGCTCGATCTCCAGGCCGAGGTAGTATCGAGTTTTCCCAAGATCCTTCATCTCAAATTTTGATTTCAAGTGTGTAGCAATTTTCTCAAGCTCTGCGGAAGTCCCGATGAGGTTCATGTCATCGACATAAACTACAACGATTGCAAATCGAAATGTGACTTCTTTATGAACACGCATGGGCATAGTTCGTTGTTCACATAACCCTGACTCGTCAAATATTCACTTAGACGGTTATACCACATCCGCCCGGATTGTTTCAATCCGTAGAGTGACCTCCTCAACCTAATAAAGAGAGTGTTCCATGGTCTAGAACTATTTGAACCAGTCAATGGAAGTCCTTCTGGAACTTTCATGTAAATTTCCATATCTAGATCCCCATAGAGATACGCGGTTACCACGTCCATAAGCTGCATATTCAGTTTTTCGGAAACTACCAAACTGATTAGGTAGCGGAATGTTATAACGTCTATTACGGGGGAATACGTCTCCTCGTAATCAATTCCAGGGCGCTGAGAGGAGCCTTGCGCTACGAGGCGTGCTTTGTATAACACTATTTCATTCTTCTCATTACGCTTCCTCACGAAAACCCACTTGTAGCCAATAGGCTTCACGCGTGGTGGTGTAGGAACGATAGGTCCAAATACCTTACGTTTCACGATCGAATCGAGTTCAACCTGGATTGCTTGTTTCCAGTTTGACCAATCGGTTCTACGTCGGCATTCATCGACCGAACGTGGTTCAATGTCATCGCTAAGCATGATGTCAGTAGCTACTGAGTACGCAAATGCATCGTCGACGATCATCTCATTCCTATTCCAAACCTCATCCAATAATGTATAGTGGACCGAAATCTCGAGATTTTTTGGAGGCCGACATGTTTCGTCTGAAGCATCACCGTAATCTAGAATAACCTCATGCGTTAGAACAGATGAGTGAGCGATGGTCAGATTCAAACTAGGGTCACTAATTGGTGCCATTTTCCTCTTTCGGGGTTGTGAATCCTTTGAACCAAGGGGTCTGCCATTCTTCAGGGTCGGAGCAGATGATTGGCTAGCCGCCAATGTACCTTGCCGCGTAGAGGGTGAGGCCTCCCCACCTTCGGGGACGGCCCGGCCTTTCCAGGTGGGTTGTTGACGTACGCGGGGTACATCTATCCTTGCAGGTGTGTTTGCAGCGGGTATATGTGATCTTGTCATCTTTTCTAGATCATTAAAAGCATCCGGTATGCTTTGAGCATTGCTCTGAAGATCTATAATTCGACACACCTCAGTTTCAGACTGGACAGTGCGGGGATCTAAGTGAGACATAGTGGGAGCATACCATGACAATTTGCGGCGTTCTACGGGAACGTTAGCATGCTTATCTCCCCCTAACGACGGGAAGACTGTTTCATCAAAGTGACAATCCACAAAACGTGCGGTAAAGATATCTCTTGTCAAGGTTCTAAGTAGCGAACAATTGATGGAAAATCATAACCGACATAGATTCCCATTTTTCTCTGAGGACCCATTTTGGTACGTAGTGGCGTCGATATTGGCACATAAATGGCGCCCCCAAACACCTGTAAATGCAAGACGTCAGGCTCGTATCCAGTGACCAACTGTAACGGTGAATGTGGTTAGGTAGCGGTGGGCCTCAGGTGGACCAACATAGCTGCGTGCAATATTGCATAGCCCCAGGTAGATACCGGTAATTTGGTTCTCATAACCAAAGTCTGAGCTATCATTTGAATGTGCTTTATGAAAGCTTTTGCTAGGCTGTTTTGGGTGTGAACATGGGGCACAAAATGTTCCACATTAATCCCTACTAACATGCAATACTCGTCAAAAGTCTATGACGTAAACTCTCCAACGTTATCCAGTCGAATTGACTTAATCGGATAATTAGGGTGGTGAACCCTTAGCTTAATGATTTGAGCTAGGAGTTTAGCAAACACGGCGTTGCGTGTGGACAACAAGCAAACATATGAACATCTTGTTGATGCATCAACCAACACCATAAAATATTTAAATGGTCCGCAGGTTGGTTTGATAGGTCCACAAATGTCCCCTTGAATCCTCTGAAGAAATTTAGGGGGGTCGTGAATAATCTTTGTGTGGGAGGGTTGAGTATTCAACTTCCCTAAGGAACACACTTTGCATGGCGGAAGTCCAACATAGGGATGTAACTTATGCCCGTGAGAAGATTTGAGGATACGGCTCATCATGTCGCGTCCAGGGTGTCCCAAACGATCATGCCAAAGCAACAAAGTGTCTTGGAACTCAGGCATATGGTTGGCCACTGTGTGGGCTTCTATGCCGCAAATGGTTGGGATGTACAACCCATTTGGCAGACGTTCCAACTTCTCATGAATATGCTTCTGGCCATATTCGTACGAAGTGATACAAAGAAATTCAGAACCATGGTCTTCAGTGGTTTCAAGATGATATTTATTATCTCGAATGTCTCTAAAACTCAGCAACGTTCTTCCGGAACGTGGAAAATAGAGTGCCTCCTTAATGGTCAAGATTGTACCATTAGACAACATGATACGTGCCTTTCCGTATCCTTCAATCAGGTTGGATGGGTCTGAGAGAGTTGTCAAATGAGCTTTCTTGGGTATTAAGTTAGTAAAATAGTGTCGTTCATGCAAGATGGTGTGAGTGGTTGCACTATCTGCCAGACAACTAGCTTTCCCACTAGACATACCTAGAGATAAATTGATTGAATTGGTCACATGTATAAAAATAAGTCCATTCATTCAATTAAGCAATTCGAGAAAATAATATCCATTCAAATAACAATCCATAATTCAAAACAAACCAAAACCAAACAAATTATTCCAAACACTTAGGAAAATTGTTCAAAATTAAACCATAAACCTAGCAAAATAGGGGGTAGGGGGCGGCCACTCCTAGTGGGTTCGGTCATTAGGGGTAAACGCCCTAAAAACATGTCTAAGTTATTCGTCCATAGGTGCTGACGCCTTCTGGAAATTTGATATCTCCATTGATGTAGTTACATCTTCCGGATGATCCACATGTGCAAAGTTAGACTCACGATGGGAATGATACTTGGCAATAGCCTCAGGGGAAGCTCAGTATACGCGTGACCAATGATCCTTTGATCCACAACAATATCACATGTCCAATTCAGTAGAAGCAGCCTGAATGGGAGCTTTGCTCTTGTTCTTGAAGTTTGGGACCTTAGGGGCGAGTGGTGGACGCTGCTAGGTCACAATTCTTCCCTTAGGTGTGACACTCTGTTGACCTTGGGCCCGTGGTTGGGCTTATCCCCCATTTCCATGGCCACGACGATTCTGTCGTCGTTTCTGGCTGCGAGAATTAATCATTTGCGCTTCAGGCGCGGCGTGCAAGCCAGTGGGTCGAGCTTGATGGTTTCTCATCAAAAGCTGGTTCTGCTTTTTAGCGAGAAGTAAAACAAAGATCAAATCCGAAAACTTGGTGAATTTTTGTGCCCTATATTGTTGCTGCAGGACAATATTGGTGGCATGGAAGGTCGAATAGGTATTCTCCAGGAGATCTGATTCGGTTAGTTCCACTTTGCAGAATTTCAATAAAGAACAGATTCTACAAACTTCAGAGTTGTCTTCATTCACAGACTTAAAGTCTTGGAAGCGAAGATGCTGCCAGTCGTGTCTTGCTTCAGGCAAGTATATGTCTTTCTGGTGATCGAAACGGTCAGCTAGAGCAAGCCAGAGGGTGCGTGGGTCCTCCTCAGCGAGATACTCAGTCTGCAGTGCATCATGGATGTGTCTTCGAATGAAGATCATTGCAGTAGCCTTCTCAGCTTCGTCAACATGTTTGTCGGCGATAGGAGTCTCGATAGTGGCTCTAATGCCCTTTGCAGTTAAATGGAGCTTCACGTCTTGAACCCACTTCAGATAGTTTCTTCCATAGACTTCTAGAACGGTGAAATCGAGCTTGTTCAAGTTCGACATGTCCCTAAAACGGAGGGAAAAACGTGAGTAGTCATATGGTAAGCCATAGACATATATTGTAGAACATACAGGTTCGTTAGACATGTATTGGTTTAATTTATGCATGAAAACTAAGGGTTTCATGTGGTATGTTTTGGATGAAAACTTTAGGTTTCAAAGGCACTAAATTTGAAACTACAGGTTCAATTTAGGTTTTTATGAACAATTAGTTCATAATGTGAGGTTCCTGCAAGAAACACAGAATGCAATATACTAACTAAGTGTAGTGGATTTGGGGTTCTTCGGGAACTAAAGTGTGAGAGCTTCGTTACTACGAAAGTATGTTACGGTTCAAAGTATAAAGATAATTTATTGAATCGTTAATGTCCAAAAGTGATCTTCAGGTCAAGAATTTTGGATTCATTATCAAATTAATGGACTGCATGTCACTTTTAATTAATTCAATAAATCGGGCCATACAGGGTCGATTGTAGAAGCAAAATAATATTAACATAATATTATTGGATCAAAATTATAGCCCCAAAATAATATGGGCTGGGTGCCGTGGGTATGGGAAGGCACGGGGTGCCTTGAGTAGAAAACTCATGGCCCAAAAGGGCCTCGGGGTGGTCTTCAGGCCACGGGGAGGGTGAGGACCCCCCAGGGGAAGGCCCAACAAAAGCTGGCCTTCGGTTTGTTACGCGGGGAGCCCAGCAAAGCTGGCTGTGCGTGTGTGTGTGTGGCCCAGCCACGTGGGCTGGCATGAAAGCAGCAAGCCGAGGGCTGTAGGCCTTGGCGTGAGAAGCCCAGCCCGAGGGCTGGTGTGTGGGTACGGGCTAGGGGCTGCAGGCCCTGCCTATTTGGAATCCAGGCCATGGCCTGGTTTTGAGTCCAAGGTGGTGGTGCGGTGGTATGCCGCACCATATCTCAATTTCCCCTTTTTTTTTTCAAATCCTTTAGGGTTTAGGAAACCCTAATTTGCTTCTAATTTGTTTTTATACTTTGGCTCACAAATTCCACATAACAATTTAATTGTGCGATGCATGAAACAAATATATATATATCGGAAGGAAAATATAAACATAAGGGGTTCATGCATCATGGGGAATGTTTTCATGCTTTAGAGTCTTTTCAAATATCTTACTTTATTTTAAGCGTACCTGATTAGTAGAAAACAAATAAGCCTTTAAATTTGGTGGATGATAGCCTCCTCCTACGATGCGTCAATTCCTTAGCGCGTCAATTCCTTAGCTTCTGGCAAGGCAAGAGCGTGCTGATAAAGTGTTGTAGGCCTATTTGATTGAGCGCTCTAGGTTTTAGAGAGAGAGGGGTGCGGCAAGATTAAGGGAGAAGAGAGATTGAGTTAATTGTGAGGTGTGTTTGATTCACCCCATTGTGCCTTTATTTATAGTAGTAGCAAGGGTAAATACCTTTCCCTTTAGGATTACAACATTTAATAGCTAATCTACTCCTAATAGGAATATAAGATACTTTCCCATATTCTCTAGGATTTACACAATCACATTCCTATTCTAAATATGACTACAACACTTTTAATGTTTTTAGAGAATATACTATATTTTTGAGTTAGTCTTGAGTTCAGTTTTTGAAAATAGTCCTACCAAACAAGTTTTTGAGTTTAAAAAGTTGGATTCAAGTAGAGTACCAAATAAGCCCTAATCTTCCTAACATTTTTGGCTGCTTTGTTTTCATCCTTTTGCTCCTCAGCTTCCTCTTTCGTGTACGGGTTATATAGTGTGGAGGATAGACGAGCTTGACTACTTTTTTAGTTGACTTTACAGAGAGTGATTCTCCAAGAAGCAGTTGGATTATAATAAATACTTTAACAGGTTTTCGACACAATTGTGTAAAACCGCTTCTTACAAACAAAAACATTCTCAAACGAGCCCACACTTATTGTATAATGGTATTGATATGCAACCACAACCACAAACACAGTTGAATTCGTTAGGCGCTAAGCAGCATGCCACAAAAAAAAAAATGTAAACATGATGAATGGAAGTGTCAGAAAACCCCTTTTTATTTTTAAAATTTTACTTATTTATTTATTTTTTACTTTTTGGGGAAGAGAGAGAGTTCGAAGATATTACAATAATTTATAGGAGATGAAGTTTCGCACTTGGAACGCATGGATAGAAACTCAACCCTTTCTACAAGTATATTAGACCATATGCAAACAGAAAACAAAATAATATGCATATCCAGAATTTTGTGGTGCGAAAGTGCTTTCAGATTAAACAAACCAATATATATTTTTATGCCATATTATTTAGTCGACAGGATTTGTTCGTTGCGGTCTCTGCTCCTGTGCTCCTCCATGTCTAAGTTCGGATCTTAAAATGAGATAAGGCAGAGGTTCCATCTAGGCCTTTGTCACAGAAATGGGTGTCGTAGTCCCTCACAGTAGTCTCCCTGTACTTTGGAGGGTTGTCTTCTGATACCAACTCCTTGATAGGTCCATAGAGATTTGTAAATGGTAGCAAACCTGTGCTAAAGAAGCTGGCAACGGATATCCTTGGACCTTCACGGTTCGCCAATACCCTGTGTTCTACGCTCTTGAATCTATCATTTGAAATGAGCTGAAAATCCCAAAAAGAATTCAACATAAAAGACCTAATTATGATAATCGAAGAATTCTAAGACATATTCTAAGAGAACGCTACCATGCGACCAAAGCTTGTCTCGAGTATTAGTCATTAACAAACTAGCTTAGTTTACGATACTATTCTCTTAATTTAATAGTAGTTTTTACGGAATAAAAAAAAAGGGGCAATTGTATGCGTGTGCTTACTTGTAAAAGATCTCCAATGTTCACCACTAAGGCCCCAGGCACAGGGGGTACATCTATCCACTTATTTTGACGATCAACAACTTGCAGACCACCAATATGATCTTGCAGAAGGACCGTAAAGAAGGAATCATCAGCGTGCTTGCTTGCGCCCAAAGTTAACTCTGGCTGTGGACAAGCAGGATAGTAATGGCCTACAACCTGTAGCCCCTTACTACAATCTATGTTATTCAAGTGGCTTGGCTTTAGCCCAAGGGCCTCCGACAACAATTCAAACAACAATTTCCCCAACTCCATTACTCGCTTTGAATACTCGATCAGTACGTCTCTGCAAGTTGAAAACCAGGAAAGCACATTAAACTTGTCAAAAGTATGGAGTTTAATGATCTAATCCATCAAGGAGGGAATCTGCACCAGGTTAACGTCACCAATTAAACCAGAGAATTGAGTTGTCAAATACCTGCATACTTCTGGCAAGTCTTCTGGCTTAGGAGGATTTGGAGCCATGCAACACACAAAAGTATCCCTCCAATTCGCTGCCGGTGAACTATAAAGATCAAAGTTGGTATTGTAATACAAAGGTTTAGAGTGATCACGAGTGTAAAACTCTTTCTTGACTCGAGTGTCCTGCTCATAAAACCCACGTACCCCATCCTTTATCCCCTCCAGAACACCTACAGGTATCCCATGATTCGCTATTTGAAAGAAGCCCCAAGTCTCTGATGCCTCTCCAACTTTCGCAACAATCTCATTGCGCTTAGTTGGATTACCATGGCCTTCAAGGTCTATTAGCGGAATGCTAAACTGGGTGGCTTCTGAATCAGTGCTTGTATTGTTGATGGAGTACTGATCATCCAATTGTGGTGGTTGATGAAAAATTCTAGGAACCTCGGCTACCCCGGCATCAACAAGACCCTTAACGCCTTCCCTTGTCTCATCAAAAGCTTTCACTTCGCTTTTTCTATCGTACTTGGTTGGAACCTCGTTGGTGTTGGGAGCTACCATCTTCGCTTGTGACAAATTGGTAAAGCTTGAAGTTTTAGTGGATATGAGGATAATACTAGGTATGGTTCAGAGAATAATGAGTGGGCAGGAGTTGGAAAAAATTTAAGCCAGATATTTGGAAAGACTAGAGAGAGGAAGTTGATCGATGCCAAAGATATTTTGTGGACGCTAAAAGGAAATAATGGTGCCAATTCATTCTTTTACTTAGATTGCACGTAACCCATACCACAAAAAGAACCGAATCAACATTAGAAGAAGAAAAAAAAACCCACACGAAACTATAACAAGTCAAAAAAAGACAACTTATGGTGATATGTCTTTGTAGCACAAGGAAATCAAGAATCTCACCAATGAACCCCAGCCAGATCAACATCATAGTTAGCAAAACAATCTGCAACTTGGTTACCTTCACAATAATAAGTAACTAGAATAGTCATTAGGAAAGCAGTCTACGCCAACTAAACCAACAATTGCAAAGACATCACTAAAGATTTGACTGCCCTTGGATTTGGCTTTTCTCAATGCGATTGTTAACCGAAGAAGGAAAGCATCTCACGTCCGTCAGATATTTTTGATGTCTTGTGTTTAAGATCTTTTGGAATGGGAGTTTTAGACTTTGACCATTAGCTATGACATGATGAATGTAGATTCTAGTGACGAGTGAGAAGTGTCTTGATCAAGATGGTTATGAAGTGTAGTGGATTTTATTATCAATGTTGCAGTAGGTGATATAAGTGTAGCGGATTTTATTTGACAGAGAATGACGTCTGAATTAACAATACTACTCGGGAAAGTTAACATGCATAAAGTAAAAGCAGAAAAATAAAAGGACAACAAACAAAAGTGCATAAGAAAATTAAATTTAAATTACTTGATTGGAGTATTGGAATGAATTGAAATGACAGTTCGAAAAATTGAAACAAAAAATAGGAATGAAAGATACTGCTCAACCTAGGTTAGAACATAGTTCCAAAAGGCGCTAGACGCTAGACGCTAGTCGGGTGGTTGTCTGGGACCTAGCACCCAGACTCCTAGGCGGACTAGGCAGATTTTATAATTTTTATTAATTAAATTAAATTTATCATAACAAAAGCTAGTTACACTTATGATGAGCTGTTATTATTAACCCCAATTTAAAAGTTAATAAGATTGTAGGCATATAAAATGGCCCCGCCCAACCCAACCTGACACACCCCGACCAAAATCCAGGCGTGCTGGCCGTCACGCGAGGATGACGTAGCCATGTGAGTAGTGCGGAAGCGATAAGAAGATAAGAATGTGAATAATTAAAAATACCAACCTAGTAAAATACTAAAGAAATAGCAAGTGTGAAGAGTTAAGTGTCACAACACAATATCCGAACATAAGTGGCCTAGGAACAGTCCAGCAAAGTATGACAAGTTTGAACCTCGATGGCTAACAAATTTACATTAGTTAAGTCTGTCAGAACCGCCTTCCGAACCTCGTGAACCACAGCTTCCAAAATCAACTAATACCTGGAGGGGCGCAAAACAAAAGCGTGAGTGGGCAAAAACAAAGGTTTTCCAAAAAGATTTACTTCTCAAAAGTTCTAACCCCTCGCTGTAAAACCTGTATAGTTTTCCCAGAAAGTAGAACATATAAAACGATACATGTATAACTCAAAACAAATCTCAATTCAATGCCAAGGTTCGATGCCATATAAGATGCCAACAATATAATCAAATTTAATAAATGAATACTCGTATGAAAGAGAATGCACTAACAATAAATGAATATGGGTCAACCGGATCCACCTCTAGTGGCCTGTACGGCTGAACCTATAGCTCATCTAACATGCATGCACTCGAGTCGGAACCACCTCTAGTGGTCTGTACGACGATATTATGTCGGAACCATCGCTAATGGTCTGTACGACAAGAATGAATATATCGGAACCACCTCTAGTGGTTTGTACGACTATATTATGTCGGAACCATCGCTAATGGTCTGTACGACAAGAATGAGTATGTCGGAACCACCTCTAGTGGTCTGTACGACGATATTAACCGTTCATCCAAACCTTAACCACATAACCTTACCTAGAACTTACCTGAGCATCCATAACACCAACAATAGCATAATTGAATTTAGAATGCCATTCTAACATAATGATAAAGCATGATGGCAATTTAATGAATAAACTACTCAAATACGTTTTCTGGGAAAAACACTATGCATATACAGATATATACAAAATAAATTCCCACTCACTGGTATGTGGAAAGGTCGTAACCCCCGAGTCTCACCTGGCTAAGCACGTCCTCCGCGTACGTCTCACTTATATGTGAAACAACTATATAAACGTTATTTTTAAAGCACCTAACAAACATTAGGTAATAACTTCTCATACATTGCTCAAATGGGGTGTTTGAACATACCAAAGTGATCTACACAACCTCATGAACAACCCCATATTTTTAGAATAATTTTCCGACCATCCACGCGCCGGCCAAGGCACGGCCAGACGCGCCACCCACCCGTGGCACGTGCCTGGCACACGGGAATGGAACCCTAACGGGGTTAGGGAATATTCCGTTAGAAATACAAAATATTCCGTCTAATCTAACTGACGTCGTCCACTGTCGTTAGGAATATTCCGTCAACTTGACGGAATATTCGTCGTCTTCTCCGACGAGTTGCCAGATGCCGGCGACTGTTCGACGGTTTCTAGAAAACATTCCAAACCTCCTAACTTCTTCATTTTTGCACCATTTTTCATGAAATTTATACCAAAATGAAGCTCTCGAATAATGGAACAACGTTATACCTGTCTTGAGTCATAAAACCAACAAGATCTCGCCGGAGCAAGCTCGAAAGTCCGGCCACACCTGTGAAGCTTCATATCTAGGCCTCCCGACGTCCAAATCTTCTCAACGTTGCACTCCGAGCATCGTGAGAACGTCTTTAAGCTTCCTATGGTCACATAAATCAAAGAAAATCTCTTGTTTAAAAGTTGGTGAATAGTGCCAACTTCGGGATTCCGATTTCCTGGGTTTTCTTACGTTCAAACTTAACCAAAACCAACCCAAAACACTTAGGAAGAAACTTAGGTACCTTTTTTAGCCTTAAAATGGCGTGAAACCGCAACGATCAACTCGACAATGGTATGGTTGTGTTCGTAGACCTTCAAGGATCATAATGGTGGTCTTAATTTGTTCGATCTGCGAAGGAATGGAGGTCAACGGACCTCGTCCGTACGAGTTGCAGAAGAGAGAGTGAGAGAGAGCAGGGGTCTGAGAGAGAAGAGAGAAAAGAAGGGTTCAGTTGGGTGTGTGTGTACGTGGTCCTCCCACAGCCAATCAACACAAACAAAAATCTAAAACCTAGTTTCTGATTGGCCCTAAACTAACTTACTACAAACCCTAACTAACTAAGTAACATTACTCTACTAAGTTCTCAAAAACTAGGAAGTAATGCCATTGGTCCAAAACCATACTTTTGGGCCTCTAAACTTAGCCCAAAATGAGAAATCAACCCAACGCTCAAGGGTAAAATCGTACTTTCACATTTTCGAGGATAATAAATGTACATAAATCGGGACGGTCTGTCACACAACCCAACCGACCCCACACTTTCTTTTCTTTTTCGCATGTCTTCTGTCACAGCAAACCTCTTTCTTATATTATAAGACTCCTCCTTTCCATCAACTAATTAAAATAACCAAATCGTGCGCCTCTCTCTCTACTTTTTGGTAAACACCTCTCTCTATTATTGTAATCAGCTTCGTTTTCATCACCTCATCTCTGTCTTCAAGAAAGGGTGCTGCTTCTTCTCCTCTCCTCTCTCCCATCATCAGACCTCTCCCACCACCTCCAAAATCTACTTCAAACCCCCAACCTTCAACCCAAAAACCCGAAAGAATTCCAAAATACCCAACTATCAAGCAACATCGGCATGACCCGTTTGTCAAAAAGCAGTTTATGAAGCAATTTGGGGTGGGTTCTTTCAATGATCAAGTGGAGTTTGTATGTATTCCAGAGATTTCCAGTCCACTCTTTCTCTTCTCGTCAGATCGCAACAAAACGAAGAACCGTCGAGGCTCCAACGAGGCCGCCTAGACAGCCACCTACTGTTGCCTACCACCGCCCAGATAGTGCCTAGGAGGCAGACTAACCCGTACCTAATTTTATGAACGATTTTGTAACGCCCCGCCAATTTATTTCGTAATTTACCTTTGGTGGTAGGCCAAAAATTTCATAGTTACCCTTTATGTTAATAACCATTCTAACATTTCTCAATTTGATGATTTTCCACTAAAATTTAATCTCATTTAATTTATGGCTACATCTAACTTCTCGTTAGACTGCCTACCTACCCTTTGGAAGGATCAAGCTAATCGTAGTTCACAATTCACAAACGTAGATTAATGACAATAAAATAAAATAACAGATCAATATAAATCACCTATATTATAGTCACTCATAGTAAAACAAGACACTGTTATCGTAATGAGCCCACTAAGCTTCATGTAATGTCAACAACACTCTAAGATAAACGGCAAACTAGAAACTCGGTTTAATTGACTATAAAAAGTCAACCGTCGATCAAGATCGAGGCTAGGGTTCACAACCCTAAAAATCTAAACCGGAAGATCCACCAATCAATTTATGAACCGTAACTTCTCAACACACACATTATGCATCTAGAACAACATACTAAAATTTTATTACGATCCAACGGCTGGATCTCCGCCTATAGCAAATTCAAGTGGCGGTCAACGTTTGATTTTACAAACTTAGAAATCCAATTCGGGAAGATCCGTACATCAGATTTCTAATCCATAAGTTCCTATTGTCTTCAAATATTACGTACTGTTATGTATTAAAGTTTGGTGACGATCCAATGGTCCGATCGTCGATTCATATAATGTCAAAGTGGTGGTCCTTATCAAAATTATAGTCATATGATGAGATTTCGTCAATCGAAAGTCACATATGGAATTAGGGTATTCAAATTAGCCTAAGAAGGGAAAATGGGGTCTCAGTCCATGCGCTGCCGCCACACCTGGCGGCCGGCCGCCCCGACTCACCGGAAAATTCAACTATTTCCATAAATTACCAAATTTTACAGGCAAGTATATCTCATTAAGGGGAGAAATTTTCATACTTGGGCCAAAGTCCAATTCGGCAGGGAAACACCTAAAAACTACCTCGATCATGAGGAAACCCTTGAATTTGGGTGTTCTTGATTCAACTCCAAAACGGCTCCGATGCCTCAACCCACCCATGGGCTTTGTTCCTGGACTCAAGGGACACCTGAAGATGGTGGTAATTGACAAAAAAACCCTTCAGAATTGGGTGGATCGCTGCCGTACACCCATCAAATTTCCGGGTTCGATTCCCACAAAATAAAGCCAAATTGCTCGGGTTTTTGTATAAGAAGGCCAGAAGGAAGAATCCTAGGTTGATTCCAAGTGATGAGGGGTCTTAATTTTCCGAAGAACCATTGGAAAATGCACCGGAATCAATGGTGTCGTCGGATCAGCCCGAAATAAAAAACCGGGTAGAGGGGTCCGGTGTATCCCTCTCCCTCATTTCCCCTTCTTTCTCCCTCTTTTGATTGGTCACTCTTCTTCCTCTCTCCTCTCCCGATTCGGCCACCCTCTCTCCTCTCTTTTTTTTTGTTTTTTTGTTCCTTTCATTCCAGCCACACACGTGGCATATCACATGGCTCCAGAAAATCTAAAGCCTTTAAAGAAGGTTAAAATTACTAAAATGTCCTTAACTTTGCTCGTTCATAACTTATTCGTTATAATTCCGTTTCACGAACGGTCAGCGCCTTCATGCTCGTGAGATCGAGTTCTATCCAAATATATCAAGAAATACGAAAAAAATATATAAGGATAATATACATCCTTGTATAATTACGTTAACCAAAAATAGGACATTTTCGTCATTTCCCACTTAACAAAAAATTATACGATATGAAAAATAATAAAATCCTAAAGCAGGATTTCACATTTTTCCCATTCGAGTTTCATAACCATAACTCGATTTTTTTTTTTTTTTTATGATTTTCCCCCCACATAACCATAAATATAACTAATTTATATTTTAATTTTTCAGGGTATTATAGATTTGGCATAAATCCCCACGACACTCCACCGCTCAGCGTCTAGGCGGCCGCCTAGGGCATTTTTTAGAACACTGGTTTAGAATGGATAGCAAGAACAATATATAGAATGTAAAAGTGTGGTGATCTTTGACAATGACCTACAAGGTTCTGTTTGTATTGGTGTAGAGAAATAATAAGATTCGTCCATCAGTATCTACTCTCAATTCTCCTTGGCTTTGTTTACCACTAATTTATATGAAGCGCTCACTTCCTGATCTGATTCACCGAAGACTTTAAGATTCAAAGTTAATTTCCACCTGAAAGCGTTAGTTGATCAAATCCCTATTTTTGTGCATGCGTATCACCAATCCTAATTAACTTAGCTGACCTGATTGGAGCAGAATGATTTCCTGCAAAATTGAATGTCTGATTTTGTCCGTGATTTTGTGGTCATGTGGAGTCAGGTGCCAAATTGTTACTTACAGACTGGTTCAGGATCTATTAGTACGAACTAAGGCTATCTCCAACCGATTGGGCCAGATAGCTCGTTTTAACCCTATAACCCTTCAAGAAATTAATCTTTTAATAAACAGTGTGGGACCATATTTCTTACCATCTCCAACCGAAGGGCTAGAGGGCCATAGGCGAAACATAGCCCTGTGACAAAAAATCATCTCCAACCGAGGAGGCCAAAGGGTCGTAGGGCCAAACATAATTTATTATTTAAATTTAAAAACTACAACAACTTAAATTTAAAAACTACAACTTAAATTTAAAAACTACAAATTAAATTTAAAAACTAAAACAACTTAAATTTAAAGTCTATAATCATCATCATCATCATCCGCCATTGTAGGATGATGAGGTAAACAACTGCCGTCAGGCCATAATTTCCCTCTTTTTCCTATCAAAATAGGCCTTACTCATTAGAGTGTAATTCGAAGTGTTCCTTTGCATATTCCTATCATTCATCTCTTCTTGTATTTGTTTGGCCCGTTCTTCATGCCTACGGTTCCTTCTTCCACGGCAATGGCATTTTGCTTTGCCATTAATTGCAAAGAGGCCGCCATTTCCTGTTGAAAGGTGATATTATCATTTGCCTTGCCCTTTTCCTTCAATTTGCGGGCCTTGTTTCGTCTCATAGCCCTAGGTATGGAACCTTCCCCCGGAGACGGATTTTCTACCCTTGTTTCTGGAATGGTAGGAAATCCATCTTCATCCCCATCTACAGTTAAGGATGCAGTTCCGAACACCGGCGTAGGACCTACTCTATGTTGAGGTGGATCTTCAAATAACACCCACCCCTTACAAATTTTTCAACAACCGTGATGCTGAAAAGGTTTCGAGTTTTCCTCCATATACAATTCCTCCGTTTGGCGTACCTAGAAAATATTATTACAAAAATTAAATGTAATATAATTAAATATTTAAAATAAATTGTGAAAACACTTACTTCGTCGTAGTAATTGGCGCCGCTCTCATGTCTACTTGTGGCCATTAACAATGCTTGATGCCATTTATTCAAACTTGGATGAAGATGTTTCTTCCATCTTGAAGAACAACTCTTGTGGTTTCAGATATTCGGTGGAGTGGTGCCTTAGTAGAAGTCATAGTATTTTTTGGACACACGAGTCCAAACACCTTCACTTGTTTGAGAAGTCCCCCTCACGCTATCTTCCGAGACCCATCTATAAGCCCTGCAAAGAGTTTCATCTTCTTTTCGGGTCCAAGCCCTACCTTTCATTGCAGATGTGGCCATTTGAAAATTATTGAAAAAATTGAAGGAAAGATTATTAGAAGAGTTAAGAAAATAGAATGTGAAGAATTGAAATAGAATGAAGTGAGATAGTATGGAATGGTGAAAATTATGTGAGAAATGGTGTAGGAATGGCTTAGGTATTTATAGGAAAAAAATTTAAAAAATTTGGCCGAATTTTTTTTTTTGAATCCAATGGTATCTGACTTCAGCTAGACGTTGGTTTCAAAAATTTGGCCCAACCCGAGGCTGGCTAGCTGGCTAGGTTGGGCCAGTTGGTTGGCCCTTTTCTCCTTTTTTGGCCCGGTGGGCCCACAAGCCCTTTGACCGGGCCCTCAGTTGGAGACAGTTTTCGTGTCATTTCGGGCTATTTTCGGCCTTCTAGCCCTCCAGTCGGATCGGTTGGAGATGGCCTAAGTAGATCGGGGCATAGATTACTTTGCATATTGAGGGCACGTTTACTAATCCGTAATCAGAATAGAGCGAATTGAATTGAGGATGAATTGAATTGAGGAGGAATTAGAATCAGATTCTTATAAAAACTGTTTACTAAACTGTCTGGAATTAGAATATGAAAGGTGTTGATTCCAAACACCCCTAAATCCGTATTAGAACTAGTTTAATTATTAAACTACCCATGTCCTAAATAAATTCATTTATGGGCTTAGTTAATAAATTTTAATTTCTAAAACAACATATACGTAGACCTAATTTTATAGGACAATACTTGGGTACTCACTGGAGAGTATCCCAAATACTGATTCCTTGAAATGGCCCAATGCAAATAAGATACCTGTTAGGGTGTGTTTGTTGGACCTTCTTAGGGGGGACTGGACTGGACTAGACTAATTGCTAATGTAGTCTCATGTTTGGTCTGCACAAGTATTAAGTTTAATGGGATTAGATGGGACTCGCTCGGATTAATGACTTCGCTAAGAGTTCTTAGCCAAGAAAGTAGTCTCATGTTTGGTCTGCACAAGTATTAAGTTTAATGGGATTAGATGGGACTCGCTCGGATTAATGACTTCGCTAGGAGTTCTTAGCCAAGAACCCCAAATTCGGTAAGACTGCTAAGACCATCTCCTTCTCTATCGTCTTCTCCTCGTCTAAGTCCCAGAGCCCCCTCTTCCATCTTCCTTATCTACCATTTTTCCACCTATTCCTCCTCCGACAAGACCCATAACCTCTACCGCCTCCGACCGTCGTGGGCATATATCACCGCAGATGGTTTCGTTGAAACCCAAATCACGAGATCTTTGTGAACCCAGTAGTGGGTGAGGAACATGACCGCGATGGAGGAATTTGGAAAGCCAAGAACGCCGGCGTCCACGACGGTGATGAAGACGACGAAACGGCTTGAAGTCACCGTCTGAGATGCTAGGACGTTGGGACCGGCGAAGAAGATGGAGGCAGCAGCGTTAGACGCTCTGATTTGCAGAATTGGATGTGGTTTTAAGACACTATTTCAACGACGGGACACTCTGCAATTGTGGAATTGGAGTTGTTTTGATCTGATCTCAAATTGTGGTCTCAAATTGGTTTTCGAAGAAGAAAGTTTTGAGAAACAAAAGAGATAATTAATAATAAAATATTAATAAAAAGGGATTAAATAATATAATATTAGAATTTATTAATTATCCTGTTTTTAATCTGACACTACCGCAAACGCTTCACTAAGTTAGTCCAGGTTAGTCTAGTCTAAGTCAGTCCAGCTTAGTCCCTGAAGCTAGTCCAGTCCGAGATAGTCCGGTGTAACAAACAAACCCTTAAAGTTTAAGTTTTATTAAAACATGTAACCAAACAGAGACTCATCCCAACATCCCCCATCTTTCTCCTGAGGGGTCTCATCCAAACACCCACATCTTCCTTCTAGGACCGCCTCCACCATTCTTGGTTTCTGGCCATGGCTGCTCATTGGCCTTGTGATTTCCTCCCTTGTCCACAAGAAAGACGATGAATATGTGACTGAAGATTGGAGGCACAAACAGTGGCTTGAAGATCGTGATTGTCACCACAAACATCAGATTTGAGTAAATCAAGTGCTTGCATTGCAGAGTGGCAGCGGGTTAATGTCGGCGGGGAACGACAATGTCCATTATGGGAGGCTGTCGATTTGCAGTTTTCAGAGAAATTAAAATTGGAGGTGGTTGCTGGAGAAGCTAGGGATTGGAGGTGGTTACCGGAGAAGCAAGGGAATGGAGGTGCTCGCCGGAAAAGGAAAGGAATTTGGGTTGGGGTCGTTGGAGAAACGATCAAAGTGGACAGAAGAGGTGATTGACAGTGAGGAAGAATGAGGGGTGTTTGTTTATAAGCATATCTAGTGTTTGGGAGTGTTTAGCCATAACAGGTGTAAAAATTTAATTGGGCCACTTCAAAGGGTCAGTTTTTTGGTTACGCCCTAGCGATTACCCACATCCAATTTTATATAAAATATTTTTTTTACATAAATAAGTTGGTAAATAAATAAATAAACAAATAAGATAAAGTATAGAAAGAAAGAAAAAAAATCCAGGCCATCACCTTGAACGTGAACAAGCAATTACATATTTTTCCATCATGAATAGGTGTTGTGGTGTTGGGCATGTGTAGGAGTGATAAGGGTGGTCGCGACTCGAGGTGGTCAGGGAGAGGTAGAAGTGGAGCTGGGCTGGCGTGCTGTAGGGTCTGTTACGGTAATGAAGGGTAATCTTGGAGTTTAAAAATTCAAGTGAGGGTATAATTGGCAAAAGGATTCCATTCTGGATTCCCCATCCTTCGGAATTGGATTACTGCCTATATCTTCAAAATGAGGAATTCAATTCCAAAATTTATATGGATCCCACCACCTTTTTAGTTCCCTATTATATAGTAAACACAAGAATACTCTGTAATTGAAATTCAATACCTCTTTTTTATTCCGATTACGGTTATGTAAACATGCCCTTAGTGCGTAGATCATGAATGTATAAAATAATAACCAAAAGAGTCTAGGTGTCATGTGTATTGGTTTACTTGATAGTTAGCCAATGTGTAATTATGTGTATGAGATAAGGCTACCAGACAAAAGCTAAGTAGTTATATATTTTGTTCCAACCTTCCCAATTTTGTCAATACAAAATACTCAGTTCTCTCTCTCTTTTCTTCTTCCGTTGTTCATCTCTCTAAAGATTTCACATTCATTTTGTAGTTTCTTAGATTCATTTCAGTAGTGTTAATATGGTATCTAGCCTGCGATCTTCTGTGGGTTTGGAGCTCAATAACTGAAGATCTTTGAAGTTGGAATTTATTTGGGGATACAGATTCATCTAGGTTTCTTTCATTTGGGTCAACTTGTTCATCTACAATGTTTCTTGCAATTTGTGTTCCTCTTTCTTCTATTTCGGCGACTGTAGCTATCATTGCGATGTATGCTACTAAAGTGGAATCATAAGAAATGTTAGGTTTCATATTCCTATGAGTTTTTCTTGAAATATTGGTTAAAATTAGATAAAATTGTGAAGGCCAATGCCATTATCTGTTAATTGTAGTTGATATTGTGATCTGGGTTATCAAAAGACCAAAGTCGTCAACTCATTCTGATTGAATCTCAAGGCTAAAGCTAGTAGATTATGAAAATTATCTAATAGTTAGTAGTAGGGCTGGGCACGGGCCGGGCCGGGCCCAATTTTGAAGGAACCGGACCTTACCCGTTTTAAACAGTAACGGGGCGGGCCGGATCGGGTAAAGAGATTTTGAGTTTTGGAACCGGACCTAACCCGGCCCGTTTCAAACGGGCCGATTCGGGCCGGGTCCATGGGTCCAACTCTTTTTTTTTTTTTTTTAATTTATAAACTGCAGTGCTGATGTGCTGCTGTGCGCTGCAACAACCGGCCAACGTCCCTAGCCATTGGACTGGCAGTTCTTCGCCTGAGCAGTTCGACCAACACCGCGACAAAAGCGGCAGAAAGGAATGGCTTGCTTGTGGCCTAAAACATCTTCCAAGTACCTTTTAGCCTTTTGCCAAATGCATCTTCTTGATGGCATGGGCAATCTAAAACAGATAAACAAATCCAAGATAAACAGATTTGAAAATTACACAGAAGTTTCAAAGTCGATTCAAATTCAATTCAATAAAAGATTTGAAATTGGAGCATAATAGAGGTTAAGGTTCAAGAACCCAACAAAATCCCTAAATCTAGAAAACCCAAATTTAATTTTCAATCCTAAATCCCTAAAACGTAATACCTTAAAACTGAAGAGGAGTAGAGTCGTGCGCTGCAAATATGAGTCTGAGTCAGACGGAGGAGATGACTGGTTCAAAATCCGGTTGTTTTACGTCTGGTTTGCCACCTGCATGACTGGGAGTGTTCCCGACCACCTCAAGCTCCGCCACCTCCGATGCGAGATTGGGGTATCGCTTGAAATCAACAGGACCCAGGTTCCGGCGTCAGACTCGGCATCGCTCCTGCTCCGTCGCGATCGGGTCGATAAGGAGTCGTCGAAGGTGATGTACGTCAGCATCGATAGTGTGAGGGTCACCGGTGGGGTTGAATTCGAGGTGTACGAGAACAATGATATGAATCTGTGTGGCTCTCTGGAGGGTGGAGGGTGTTTGGATCAATGGAAATGTGCGGGGATTGGAGAACGATTCGAGAACGATTCGAGAACGGGTGGAGTTAGGAGGAGAGATCGAAGTTTGAGAATCTGAGTGAAATGAGAGGAGTTGGGATGAGGGATGAGAGATGAGAAGACAGGCCTCAGACTTCAGCTCAATTCTATTTGATGCTAGAAACGGGCCGGGCCGGGGGCCCGTTCCCTTTTATTTTAAGATCCGACCCGCCCCACTAATTTCATATACCCGAACCGCCCCGCCCCGTTTTGTGTTTAGAAATTTTGGACCCGCCCCGAACCTGAATTACCCTCCCCTACCCTCGGTTCCTGTACCCGTTTGCCCACCCCTAGTTAGTAGCCAATTTTTCTGTCTGATTGAAGAAGTGATTCCTTAAAAATATGAGTTCTTCTGCAATTAAAGTTGAGGGAGTACTAGAAATGCTAACAAAAAAAATCAGTGATAGCAATTACGCAAAGTGGTCTTTTTAGTTCAAAGTTGTTCTAAAAGGCTATACGTTGTTTGATCATGATTTCATGTCTGTCCTCATAAATTTGTTCTTAACATTGAGACTAGTGTAACCAAGGATATTAGAAACGCCTTTCAAGGATGGGAACTACATATCTGGCATTGTTGAGTTTATTGATTACAACTTTAACCGATGATGCGACTGAACATGTCAATGGATGCAAAACAACTCACAAAGAATGGACTAATCTTGAAGAAAGATACACTTCAGTGTCTAAAACATGAGTAAATCATCTTAAGACTGAGTTACATACAATGCAAAAAGGAGGGGATACAATGGACAAATATCTGTTAAGAATTAAGTCTATAAATGATCAATTGACGACTGCAAGGGAATACATTTCTGACAATGATGTGATGATTGTTGCATTGGCAGGCTTACCAAAAGAGTATGCAACTAAGAATTGTCATTCTTGCAAGAGAATTTACTATCTCTATGAAGGAGTACTTTAGAGCACTTCTTTTGGATGCTAAAAAGGAAAATAATATTGTCATTTATAATTTGTCCCATAACATGTCTGCTTTACACATGCAAGGATCTTATGCAACTTCTTAGTTTCAAAATGGAGCTTCTAGCTCAAATTATTCTAGTGTTGAATCATCAAGTACAAGGGGGCATAATTACTTCAACTCCATTGCCTACTTTTGGTTCTCAGCAATCAATGAATCAATCATCTTATTTTCCTAATTCTTCTTCATATGGTACTAACATAGGCTTTACTGGAACTATGGATCCTCCTAATGATTCTTTTTCAAGACAGTCTTCATTATCATCAAACTACAGTGGTGGTCAACAAAGGTACTACAATGGTAATTCACAAAAAAAGGTAGAAACTTTAAGTCTGGATATAGAGGAAATGAGTCTAATAACTACAAACAAAATAATAGTTGGTCTGGTAACACTGATTCAATGACTACTCAGCAACCTAAATGCCAGACATATCAAAGAAGGGGACACACTACTCCAAACTGTTTCTTTAGAAATTCTCAGGGGCCATTCAAAAGGGTATAACACTGAGTGTCAAATTTGTGGAAAAGGAGAGCATACTGCTCTAGAATGTTTTCATAGAGGCAACTACTCATATCAGCCTCCTAGACCTCCACCATTTATTTCTCTTACATATCAGAATCAACCTCTTTCAGCAGTTCCAAATCCTCTTAACTTTGCTGCTCACTATGCATTTCAAATTTCTCCACAACAAATGCATGTTCCTGATATCCTATATCAACTTCCATCTTCAATGCATGGTTTCTTTGCTTAAGGCTCAACTTCTTATTCTAATCCATCACCTTGGATACTCGAGTTACTATATCCTCGAAGCTAACCCTTTGAGCTAGACACAGAGACCTCTCATCATATGACATCAGATCTTGCAAGTCTCAACCAAGTTGCTTCATTTGAAGGTTCTGAAAATATAAAAATAGGCAATGGTCGAAGTTTTGCTATTAAAAATATTGGTTCAACAGTTGTTAAAACACCTTCTCACTCACTAGTTTCAAAAAAAGTGTTAAATGTACCATCAATCATAGTTAATCTCATGTATGTGCCACAATTGTGTGAAGATAATAATTGTTAGTTTATATGTGATGACACTAACTTCTTTGTGCATGACTAAGTGACAAGGGTGATCTTATACAAAGGAAAGAGTAGACCTCAACAACTGTTTCAGATTCCTGTATCTCCAAGACAGTGTCTAAGTGTTTTTGTGGGACAGTTGGTGAAGTCTTCAGTATGACATCACAGATTGGGCATCCAACTAATGAAATAATGTCATCATGCTAGCTAAATCTTAGATTTAGGCTTCTTTAGATGATAGTCACTCAATATGTTCTGATTGTATCCATGGAAAAATAATGGAAACTTTTCCCTAGTGATTCTTCTAAATCTGTTTAACCATTTGATAGGGTTCATTCAAATGTATAGGGTTATACCTGTGTAAAGTTAATAGAATGTTACAAATACTATGTTGTATTTGTGGATGATTGTACAAGATTTGTGTGATTATTTCCCCTTTTCAATAAATCAAATTTCCTTTTGCATTTCACCACCTCTATCAAATTTCCTCTTACAATTTATTAGAAACAATAAAATGCAAAAGGAAAGTTATCTATTTTTTATCTAAGTGAGTTGCAACCTAGGCAGGTGTCTAGGTGGGTCTGAGCGGGCTAGGCGGTTTAGGCGGGTGCCCAGGCGGTCTAGGCGGGCGCCTCAGCAGGTCTGAGTGGGCTAGGCGGATGCCTAGATGGTCTAGGCATTAATCGGGGCGGTGACCAGCCGCCTAGCGCCTAGGCGGGTCCTAGGCGGTGCTAGGTGGGGATTTTTAGAACAGTGTTTACAAGTAAGGCTTTCAAAAAATTCTTGCAAGATAAAGGAATAGTTCACAAAGTGTCATGTCCTTATACTCTTTAACATAATGGTTTAACTAAGAGGAGACATCATCACCTAGTTGAGATTGCAATTACATTGATGAGTGCTACAAGAATTTTGGTTGTATTCATGTGCTCATGTTGTGTTCCTCATCATCAGAATGATGCACTACATATGAATTCACCATTCTATGCTTTACTTGATAAACATCCATTATTGGAGGATTTGAAAAATATTTGGTTCAACTGTATATCCTTATCTTAAGCACTATAATGACAATAAGTTCCAATCAAGGACATTTGTATATATATTTTGGATACAATGGTGCTATTTGTTATAACTTGCAGTCCAAGAAATTTATTCTCTCAAGACATGTTTTTCATGATAAGTCTTTATTTCCTGCAAAGTTCATATCTCCAAAAGCATCTGATATTACTCAGCACACATCGTCAGCAATATCTCGAATTATTGTTCACATTCAACCTGATAGATCAGATGCAAACAGCAATACAGATAGTGTTACAGTTGATCAATCAGTACAAGATAATGACAATTTTACTTTTGTATCTTCAGTGAGTACTTCAAATGAAGAACAATTACAGGAATCTGAAACACTACGCTTAAGTTCATCTACTCCAGTACAAGATCAATCTTAAGCTTTGTTGCATATCCTAGATCCTGCACAACTTCAGGTATTACCTTCAATTTCAGCTTCTGATAATGAACAATTTGTTAATTCTCCAGATTCAGCAATAAACAAAGAACATAATATGAGACCTAGATTGCAATCAGGAGTTATTAGCAAAAGGGATTATATTGTTGTTATTCAGAATTACCTGAGTTACAATCTCTTCAACTAGATGATGATTACATATGATGTGCTGGTTTTTCATTATTCGCAAAGATTGTGGACTATGAAAAACCTAAGAATTTCAAAAATGCTGCTGCTAATTCCAATTGGCAGCAAACAATGCAGGAAGAGTATGATGCATTAAAAACTCAAATGACAAAGATTTTGGAATCTCCACCAAGTGATAGATCTGTAGTTAGAAGTAAATAGGTTTATAAGGTTAAAAAAAATCCAAAATGGATGTGAAATCCCGTCCCCGAAATTTCACTATTCTTTACGTATCTCATAATTTAAATTCGTATTTCACCTTTACTTTATCTTTATTAGTTAATTTTAATTTTGTTAATTTTAGGAATTAAATTGTTTAGTTATCGGGTTTGAATTTTCGTATTTAATCTTTAAAATTTGTTGACCTTTCGAGGTCACAATTAATGTTTTCAAATAGATCTTGAAACCACGATTGCATAGGTGAAAGCCGTTTGCGAGTCTGGATTATAACGGTATAGTCACGGACATTTGAAGTCGTTTTACTAAACTGTAGTTTTTAAATAAATTAAACTCCCACTAGGTGAGAATGAGAACCAATGAAGGGCTTGGTTTCAACCAAATCAGTTAATGGGAAAGTGACCAATCAGCTACAAGGGGAAAGAAAGAGAGAGAGAGAGACAAAAAAAAAAAAAAAAAAAAAAAGGAAGCTGACTTCCAGTCGATCCTTACACCCGCGCACCAACCCGACCCAATTCGAAGGGTTTAAGGTCCATTTCCGTGTAGAACCCCACCAGAGTGCCAGAGGAGCTTGACGGTGATTCCTTCGATCCGGCAAGTTTCACCACCCATCACCACCCTTAATCAACTCCCCTAAGACCCAGGATCAAGACCCAACCAATTGGAGGGGCGTCGGAGCACCGAGGAATGAGAATTGAAGCTCACCCATGCTAAGGTTTCCGGCGGGTTTGAGTGAAATTGGAGCCTTTTCCAGCCAAATTGGACTTGGCCACAGGTATAAATTTTTTTCTACTCCTTGCGATCTTCATTCTTGTAAAATTTGAGAATTTTTTGAAATAGTTGAATTTTTTGGCGAGTCGGAACGGCTGGCCGCTGCATGCGTCGGCGCGTGGGCCGAGACCCCATGGACCATCCTAGACAAATTTTGATATCCCAATTCCATATTTGACATCTGTTTAGTGAAATTCTAATGTTATAATATAGTTTCGTAGTTGACTACCTAGTTGTCTACAGCTGGGTTATTATATGAATTGACACTTCGACCGTTGGATCGGCACCAAACTTAAATACAAAATAGTGCATAATATTTGAGGATAGTAGGAACTGACCGATCGGTAATCCGACAAACGGATCTTTCTGAAATGGATTTTTAAGTTTGTAAAACTAATTGTTGACTGCTACTTGAATTTAAGATTGACGGAGATCTGACCCTCAGATCGCGATGAGATTTTAGTATGTTATCCTAGGAGCATAATGTGGACACTAGGAAGTTACAGGTCCGAAATACAATGTGCGGATCTTTCGGATTAAATTACTAAGGTGTGAACCCCACCGTTGACTGAGAGTTGACTTTTGGTCACTAGGTCGTGAACCGTATGAATTACTAAAATTAGTACTACTAGAGACTCATTGAGGCTTTGCGGACTTGTTTCGGTGAATGACTTTAATATATGTGATATGGTTATTACCCTGTTTTTCTTATATTAGTATCCTTTGTGGATATGACTTGGTTTTATAAAAGTGTGTTTTGTAAAAATGTGATTTTTATAATTGGCCATGGATCCATTTTTATTAAATTTGATTTGATTCATGGACTGGAAATATTTGTGAAAAAATGATTTGAAGTGTCTATTGAAATGTTTGTTAAACTGAGGGTTAGTAGGGGACCGTTACCCTAATGTCACGGGATTAGGTGACACCGAGTATGCACCATGTAGCAATGGTACATGGATGGTCATGCTTGGTTAATCCATGATAAAGGACCATACTATATGGATCGTGCTTGGTTAATCTGTGATAAGCGATCCTTATATCTTAGTATGGCCATAAACACACACTTAGAGGTGATCATGCTTGGTTAATCCGCGATAGGTGATCACTGTCTAACAGTTCTATAAGTGTGACTCTGCTTAGTTAATCCGCGATGGGGGGTCACTACCTACTTGGTTATCTTGACCCTGCTTGGTTAATCTGCAATAAGGGGGTCGCTAGTGGTCCTGCTTGGTTAATCCGCGATAGGGGACCATACTATTTATGGATCGTGTTTGGTTAATCTGTGATAGGCGATCCTTATATCTTTGTATGGCCATACACACACACACACACACTTAGGGGTGATCATACTTGGTTAACCCGCGATAGGTGATCACTGCCTAACAGATACGTAGGAATGACTCTGCTTGGTTAATCCGCGATAGGGGGTCATTGCCTACTTAGTTACTGCAGGGGTGGTTCTGCATGGTTAATCTGCGATAGGGGGCCACTTCATGTTTGATTACTTATGCAGGCTTCGGCCGAATGGCGTCCCTCTAGCCCTAGATTTTAGTGTATTTATGAACAATAGTTTTGAGAATCTTTGGGGCTTGAATTGGAAAAGCCGTTGGATGTTTGGATGACTCCTTCGGAGTTTTTAGAGACTTGACCATGTTTTTATAATTACGAACTTATATTTCTGGTTTTCCAGTGCACCATTCCCATGATGTAGGCACTGATTTTGCGTGCGACAGGTCTGGGTAGATTACGAGAAACCGCTTGATATTTTGGTTCCGTTGAGTGGTTCGGAACCCAATGTGGTCGAATTCCATTGAGTGGTCTGGAATCCTTACTCTTGTACATTTCCAAAAGGTTAGTCTCGAACCCTAGTTTCGAGTGAATGGGAATTATCCATCATAGACCTTGTGAAAATAAATTAGATTTACCATGTTGTTACTCATAATCCAAGTAGGAAATTATATAGAGTTCTTTAATTAAATTCATGAAATGATATGTTATCGCATTGATTGATTAACATAGTTAAATGCTAAGATCATGCATCTTGGATTCATGAATGGATTAATTGATGGGATTATGGAATGATGATGTTGGATATGATTGTTTTTATTATGATTATTTTGGTTGATCAATGTGGCTTGAGAATAATATTGTGCTTCGTGAGTTATTTGATATGATACATGTTGTGGTTGGAGGTATCATGTTGAAAACATAGTGATTTATATGATGGATGGAATGGAAACCTTGAATATCATGTGGGTTTATTTTGTAGCCCTGAACCTAGTAATTTCATGCTTGTTATGTCTAATAATTGATTGAGGAATGCTTTGTTTTTCGTTTGAACATACTGTGATAAACGTTGAAGTGTAATGAGGAGGAGGTTAGATGCAGCCATAAAGTGTACGAAAAATTACTACGCAGTTGGATGGTGAGTTGTGCTTTGCACATATCCCGAAGGCGTGGTATGTTAGATATACATGTAATTGGTGACGTCACGTGTCGATCCTGGACATATGTTGGGATCGAGGCGTGACAATGGAAGTGTTGCTAGATACAAAGCTAGACTAGTAACTCAAGGATATACATAGGAGCATGGACTACTAGACTATTATGAGACTTTTAGTCTAGTAGTTAGGCATACTGTAGTAAGGTTGATTCTTGCTCTTACTACTTATCATAAATGGGAGCTTAGACAACTGGACATAAGCAATGCTTTTCTGCATGGTGAGTTGCAGGAAGACATCTTCATGAAGCAACCACAAAGGTTTGTGGATCCAAAATGCCCAAATGATGTATGTAAGTTGATTAAATTACTGTATGGACTTAAACATTCTCAAAGAGCTTGGAATTCAAAGTTTACAAGAGTATTGCCTTCCTTTAGGTTTGTTGTCTCTCAATCTGATACAAGCTTGTTTGTGAAACATGATGGAGTTGATATTATCATTCTACTTCTCTACGTAGTTGATATTATATTAACTAGTTCAAGTTCAACTAAGGTACAGACAATTATAACCCAACTCATTGAGATCTTTGACTTGAAAGATCTAGTAGATTGACTTATTTCTTGGGGTTACAGATGGAATACAAAGATAATGGAGTTGTAAACCAAACTAAGTATGTAAATGAGCTGCTAAAAAAGGCTAGTATGGAGACATGTAAACTAACACCTACACCATCAAAACCTCATACTCAACTGCTAGTATATGAAGGAGAGTAATTTTTTGGCCCTAGCTTTTACAGAGTCTAGTTGGAGCTCTTCAGTACCTAACCTTTACGAGACCAGACATAGCTCATTCAGTTAATGTAGCATGTCAATTTATGACAAATCCCACTAATGCTTACATGTTTCTGGTTAAAAGAATTCTCAAGTACTTGATAGAAACTATGGATTGTGGAATTGCCTACATTGCTTCCTCTGGCACGCATATTTCAGCTTACTCAGGTGCTGATTGGGCAGCAGACATAAACATAAGGAGATCAATAATTGGATATGTGGTGTTTCTTTTTCTAATCCAGTTTTATGGCAGTCTAAAAAGCAATCTTCTATCTCTAGGAGTTCTAAGAGGCTGGATATAAAGCCTTGGCTATTTGTGCTGCTGATATATGTTGGATCATATCAGTTTTGAAGGATTTACATGAATTTCTAGAATTTCCACTATCTTTGTGTTGAGCAAAAATTGTACATGATATGTAAACAAATGATTCACTCGACATAATTTCACCCTCGTTCATATTTCTGAAGAGGGTTTCATTAATTCGAGTTCGACCCATTCTAGGCTACGCGCCTATTAATTACAACCCTTCTTTTGGAAGGGAATACCCTTTGATTCTAATTCGAATAAATTGTAACTTGAGGGTTTGGGTGTTTGTTTGATTTTGTGACTGCACCTAGGTCGAACCCTAGATTGCCTATGTACCCTCTTTAGGGATCAAGTCACTCGTAGTTCATGTGTAATTGGTATTTGTCGGAATTTGATGCCTTGTGCAGTTTCAGCTCATGTAGGCGAGGACTTTAAGCCATTGGAGCGTTGATGCCTTATGCAGTTTTAGCTCATGCGGGCGAGGAGCATGATATTGGTTTTGTGCCATTTGAGTCTTGTTGTGGCTTCGTGCCGTCTTGAGTCTTGTTGTGGCTTCGTGCCGCTTTGAGTCTTGTTGTGGCTTCGTGCCATTTGAATCTTGTTGTGGCTTCGTGCCGCTTTGAGTCTTGTTGTGGCTTCGTGCCATTTGAGTCTTGTTGTGGCTTCGTGCCGTTTGATATAACTTCACATCAATTTGGTTCTTGATGCGGCTTCGTGCCATTGATTGTTGATACAGCTTCATGCCATTCGGTTTTGTGCCATTTGAAACTTTTCTTCGGCTTCGTTGCATGAGCAAGATACATTAATTAGAAATTTAGGAATTGTGTTTCCAGACTTCTCCTTTACTCTTCGTAGAATTTGTAATTGCTTGGTCGAAGTAGCAGAAGTGAATTTAGTTTATATAAACCAGGGATTCGTCTTGATTTCACGGTTGCGTCTAAAATTTGACATCAGACTGCCTACGTATCCTTAACGGAATCAAACCGGCGTAGTTCATAAAGCTTCCTTGAAAGACTTGGTTCGGATTTCTCTCTCGATTTTTGTAGTCTCTCTCTTTCTTCTTCTCGGTTTTGGAACCTTCATCAGTTTGTCTCCATGCCTGCCCTTTTTTTTTGTTATTGACTTTTGTCTCTTTGCACAACAGATTGCAGAATCAATGAGTCTTTGCTTTTATATTGTTTAATGAAAACATAAAACCTTTTCAGGCTTTTCATAGTCAGACTTTCTTTGAGAAGAAACCACATGATTTTATGTTGGAGAGATGTGGTATTTTGAGAGGTCACGTGAGTGTCTTCACTTTTTTGCCGATGCTGCTTGTTCTCCCTCCATCTTGACTTTCGACGAAAACGGACGGCATGCCGAACTCTTCCTTCTTCTTTATGAGGTGCGTGGCGTCCCGATTCATTTCGTTCTTCACCATCTGCCGTTTGCATGGATGTACTTTCTTTCTTCACGGACCTTATGCAAGCTTCAGAGTCGTTGATAAACTTTTATAAGAAAAACGCAACAGCATGTCTTCAACTTTGAAGTAGCAACATGTCTTGGCACTTGGAGCAACAATCAACATGTAAGAGATACACTAGTGGTCTTTTGTTCTTGATACTGATTTCTTGAGGAAGAGCCGCGTCTGAAGCTTGGCAATGTTTGTGGAGGTGACAGACTTCGTCAAAACGGTAGGAAACCAGGGAATCCCTTGTGCAGCAGATTTATGCGAGCTTCCTCAAAACATGTACGGTAATCGATGACCAAGTCACATTCTGTTTTCTGGTGAAGATGGAGAATCGCAGACGACTTCTTTCTTAGGACCGAGAATAGACGATGAAGAGCATCGATCACTCAAATTTGATTGGAACTTCACGGGTGGTTTAGACCACTCTGAAGAAATTCATGGGAATAACTGCAGTGGCACGGAGCGGCACAGACTACTTCTTTTCCGCTGGCCTGGATGATGAGTGTGAACGGAGAGCAACGCTTCGGAGAGAGCGAACATGAGTCCTCGACTTCGAATCTTCTTTCTCCAGGCAAAGACTGCAGCTTTCGTGCTTCAAACAGTGTCTTTCTTTCTTCGCTCTTCCACCACGTATTTGGCTTCGTGTTCCGCTGCCTTCTCTCTTTTTGCGGCTGTTGTTCTTCACGGCGGAGGACCTTGTTTATGACCCCCTTCTTTTATGCCGTCGGCGAGAAGATGGAGCATGTTGTGATGCTTGGCTGGAGGACGGCGTGACTGCTGCGGCCATAGGTATTGTTTGAAGCGGTGGTGTTCGGCCGCGTCGCAGCGGCAAGTTGGGCAGAGGTTCTTGGTGGCGCTCTCGTCCATCCGTGGCTCCTATCGTCTTTTGCATCGTCGACACATTTTAGAACCATTGCTGGGCATGGTGGGTGGGCGCTGTTCCTTCATACAAGTCATCCTTTAAAATTTCTTTAGGCACCCATGCAAGCATTTCTTCTCCTTCTTTTTTGAATTGGGTTGAACTTAATCAGCATGTTTTGCTAAAATGTCTTGTATATCGTCGTGGTGGTGCTGCGGTTTGGTTGCTGCTGTGCATTGATCACTTGGACTTAGTTGGAACTTCACGGGGTGGTTTAGACCATCCCGAAGAAATTCATGGGATTACTGCAACGGCGGGGACTACTCCTTTTTCTTCTCGGCATAGTCGAACTTGATGGGTAGAGAGGTCACGGCATGGCTGCAACATCCTTCTGGGCTTTCGTTTAACGTTCGTGATGGTGCTACAAATGTCTTCACCGATGGAGAAAGGAAGGTGGCAGATTTCCAGAAGCCTACAGCTTTATTCTCTAGTTCGAAACGCCGTGATGGATGCCGTGACTTGGGAGAGGAGAGCGAAGCAAATTGCTTCATTTTCTTTTTCCTGCAAAACCGAGAGAAACCAAACAAAGAAATCTAGAAGGGTGGATTTGTACCTTTAAATGCTTTGTCGCCTTCCTTTGCTGTGAATGTCCACAGCAGCTCCCCTATTTGATTTATTTCTTAATTTCTGCAGAGTCTCTTATCCTCCTTCGTTGCTCTCCTCTTCCGTCTTAATTTCTGTAGAGTCTCTTCCCTCTTTTTTTTCGTCCCACTCTTTGCTGCAGCTGATGCCTATTTATAGGCATCCTAGGAAGACTCTAGAGCTTTTACGTGGGGGAGTAGAGGCCTCCACTTTCCCTTAACTTCTCCCACTTTCTGTGCAGTAACTTTCCACGACTGCAACCTTTCCACGTTTTGCAGAAAATGGGGCGTTTTGCTCCACGTTTCTTCCTCTTTTGTAGGAAGATATGTGTGTTTTTCTATATATATTTTTATTTATTATTATTTTTTTCGTTTCTCTTTTCTTGTCGACTTGGGTTCTCCAAGTCTGGGACCTCACGTGGGTAGTCCTTCTCTTGTCTTTTGAGAAGTTTTGTTTGTTGTAAACTTCTTTCTTTCTTTTTTTATTATTTTTTATTTAGGATATTTTTATCCCCAACAGATTGCCCCCTCAAGCATCATGTATGAATTTTTTTGCATGCATGAGGCTTAATACTTTTCGTGAGCTTGGACTTATGCATTGCATCTTTCTCCTGTAGTTCTGATTCAGCATAAACATTTGTTTGCCGAGCATGTTTTTGATAGAAGGGGAAATGCATTTTCTAACGACCAAACGTATGACCGATTTCTTCCGTTAGATTCTATCAGGCTCGTCGTCCACCTTAGGCTTTTCTAGCCGTGAAGACTTGAGTGCCACCACTCCTTTTGCAATTTGATCCCACCATGAATGAGATATATTTTTACATTCTTCCGAAGTTGTGCAGTGATTTTACCTGCAATAACTTTGATGAGAAGAATATATTTTTGGTGATTTTATGGCTGCATCCAATTTTTTAGATTAGATTGCCTACGTACCCTTTGAAGGGATCAAGCCAAACGTAGTTCATCCCTTGATTTTGGGAATTTTTATTATTATTTTTTTATCTTTATGACTGCACCCATTTTAATGATAGGCTGCCTACGTACCCCTTTTGAGGGATCAAGTCATACGTAGTTCAGAGGAACGGATTTATCCTGACTTTGCTTCCTCTGCACTTGCTTCCCTGCTGGAGTTCGTTTCGCACTGTTTATGCGTAGAACCTCTTCATGAATTTTCCATTGACGCATGGGTATATGCATTTCCCATTGGCGTCAGAGAGTTCGTAGGCACCTTTGGTGAAGACTTTAGTGACAACATACGGTCCTTCCCATTTGGCTTCAAATTTTCCTTGCATTTTTCTTGTGATGACGACGGGCCTTCGGACGGTTAAGACTAAATCTCCAACAGAGAATGATCTAAACTTAACCTTTTTGTTGAATCCGCCTGCCACCTGAGCTTGATAGACTTCAAGTCTTTGTTGCACTGCAAGTCATTTTTCATCAAGTGCTTCAAGTTCCGCTAGCCTGATTTTTACATTTTCTTCGGGATTTGTCAGTTGTGTGGCTACTCTTAAGGAAGGTAGTTGAATTTCCAAAGGTAGCACAGCTTCTGATCCATATACCAGGCTGTATGGAGTACATCGGGTGGATGTACGGACGGTAGTCCTATAAGCCCATAATGCTTCGGGAAAGCGTTCATGCCAGTCTCTTTTGTTCTTTGCCACCATCTTTTTCAGGATGTTGCACATCACTTTGTTGAAAGCCTCTGCTTGACCGTTGGCAGTTGGGTTATAGCTTGCGGAGAAGGCTTGTTGAATGTTGTACTTTTTGCAAAGGTTGACGATGGCCCTGCACTTGAAATAGAGAGCGTTGTCTGAGATTATTTTGGCTGGGACCCCGTAGCGATAAATTATGTTTTTCTTTATGAAATTTGCAACATCTTCCGCTTTCACTTCTTTCAACGGTATCGCCTCGGCCCACTTTGAGAAATAGTCTGTGCCTGCTAAAATGTACTGATGCTGGAGGGACGATTTTGGGGTTATCATGCCTATCACGTCTAAACCCCATGCGTTGAATGGCCAAGACAAGATGGTCGGATGGAGAGGCAATGGATTTTGGTGCTTGAAATCTCCATGTATTTGACATGCCCGACATGACTTCACATGTTTCATCGCGTCTTGAACCATTGTAGGCCAGTAATACCCAAGTCTTTTCAACTGTGCTGCAAGCTTAGGTCCGGATTGATGGGCTCCGCAAATACCGGCATGAGTTTCGGAGAGGGCATGAACTGCTTCCTCTTTTGATAAACACCTTAGCAGTATTCCGTCAAAAGACCTTTTGTATAATGTGTCATTAAGATACACGAATCGGTTGGCTCTTCTACGTACATCAACTCTGCCTCTAGGATCAGTTGGTAATTTTCCATATTGAAGGTAGTCGATCAAAGATTGCCGCCAATCTGAACATTCATTTATTTCCAGGACCGTAACCGCATTGACTTCATGGTTTTCTTCAATCCGCTCTAATGTTGATGGAAGTAAATGTCGTTCTCCAACTGTAATTTTAACTTCTCGTTCCTCAGGGAGAGTTAGAGATGCTGCTAACTTTGCCAACGCATCAGCTTTGTTATTTTCAGACCTTGGAATGTGAGCAATGTTGATTTCTTGGAATTGCGACACCAAATGTTTTGCTCTTTCATGATACAAGGTTAGATTTTCATTTTTCACAGCATATTGGCCATTCATTTGCTTGATGACTAATTGTGAATCACCATACGCTTGAAGGCAATCAACATGTAGTTCGAGTGCAATTTCAAGTCCGATGATGAGTGCTTCGTATTCTGCCGCATTATTTGAACATAACTCCATGAGTGAAAATGAATACGGGATTAGGCCCCCACATGGTGTGATGAACACAATGCCTGCCCCCGCACCTTTTTTCCTTACCGCTCCGTCGAAGTAAAGTTGCCATTGAGAAATGTATGTCGAGAATACTTCTTCATCCGGTAAATCGCTTGGTAACTCCATGTTGTCGGGAACCGGATGAGCTGCTAAGAAATCAGCCAGTGCTTGTCCCTTTATGGCTTTTTGAGAGACATACTTGATTTCAAACTCCGATAGTAATAAAGACCATTTTGCAAGACGACCGGATGACACTAGTTTTGACATCAAGTATCTGAGCGGGTCTGCTTTAGATATCAAAGTAATGCTGTGTGATAGCAAGTAGTGTCGTAGCTTTTGCACAGCAAAGACTAAAGCCAAACAAACCTTCTCAATAGGGGTGTAATTTTGCTCTGCCCCTACAAGTGTTCGACTTAAATAGTAGAGCGCATTTCTTTTCCTTCTTCATTGTTTTGTGCAAGCATTGCCCCTAGTGAGCGTTTGAGTGCCGCGATATACAAAATTAGAGGTTTCCCTTTAATTGGAGCCATCAACATTGGGGGTTTCAAAAGATATTCTTTAATGCTGCTGAGAGCATTTTGACACGCATCATCCCATACGAAAGGCACATCTTTTCTCATCAGCCTTGTGAATGGTTGACATCTCCCAGATATGTTTGAGATGAATCTCCTAATGTATGCCAATCTTCCTTGCAGTCCTCGTAGCTCTCGCAGGTTCTGAGGAGGTGGCATTTCCATAATTGCCTTGATTTTTGAAGGGTCGACTTCGATTCCTCGGTACCTTACTACAAAGCCAAGAAATTTTCCAGATGTCACTCCAAATGCACATTTTAAAGGATTCATCTTTAACTGATGTTTTCGGAGTCTGTCAAAAACTTTCTTTAAGTCGTTCAAATGACGTTCTCTTTTCCTTGTTTTGACGACGAGATCATCCACGTAGCATTCGATGGAGTTGTGCAACATATCGTTGAAAATGACAGTCATGGCTCTTTGGTATGTGGCTCCTGCATTTTTGAGTCCAAACGGCATTACGGTGTAGCAGTAGACTCCTTTTGGAGTGCGAAATGCCGTGAGTTCTTCGTCCTCAGGTGCCATTTTAATTTGATTGTACCCTGAGAATCCATCCATGAAAGATAAAGCCTCAAAGCCGGTTGTGGCGTCTACCAGCAATTCAGTTATTGGAAGCGGGAACTCATCTTTTGGACATGCGTCATTAAGATCTCTGAAATCTATGCAGATGCGGATTTGTCCATTTTTCTTTTTTACCGGTACAATACTGGAAAGCCATGTAGGGTATTGAACTTCTCTGATGAACCCGACGTCTATCAGTTTGTCAATTTCGGCCTTAATTTGTACTTCAAGTTCAAGCCGAAAACGTCGTGGTGCCTGTTTGACATAACGCCTTTCTTTTGATATGGCCAATCTATGAACTGCCACCTTAGGGTCTAGACCAGGCATGTCTTGATAGCCCCATGCAAACACATCTCGGTAATCTTGGAGAAGACATTTGTAGTCTTCTAATTCTTCCAGTGTTAATAGGGCACTTACAAAGATAGGCTTTGGCTCGTCATCTGTTCCAATATTGATTTCTCGAAGTTCATCCATAGTGGCTTGCCCCCCCATCCTCTATTTGAGGTGGTGCCGGTTGAGCGTTGTCAATAAACTCGGTTGATTTGTCACCATTCTCTTCTTCTTTGTCTTCAACGGTGATGCAGTTTACTTGAGCAACATTACACTCCTCTTCTTGTGCACCATTATTTTTGTCTCGGTTTATCGTCACCTTTGGGCTTTTGATTCTCCACTTTTTGCTTTTATGAGATTTCTTAGGTTGAGAGTTGGTGATTTTACCAAGTCTTTGGAAGACGGAAACTCGAGGTGGCTTGCTGCTAGACGTTTCTTCAATCAACATTGCTTTCTCGAGATTAGTAAAGCCTTCAAACTCATGAGTCTTGGTCTCTGAGGCAAATGCTTTGAGTATGCCGTTTCCTTGGTGCACCGTGACATTGATAGGATTCTTTTTTGCTTTATGCCTCTTCGCTTTTACCTTTAATGGAACTTTTGATGAGGACCCATTTCTTCTGAATGAAACAATGCGACCATTATTCCTTTGCAAATTTGTTGAGACTATCAAATTGCCTCCAGGAATTGATTGGTTGATTCTGCGTAGAGGCTTTGTGTAGCTGGTCACGAGTGTTTCAAATGCATTTTGGATTTGTTCCATTGCATTCTTTTCAGGTTCTCTTCGATCTTTCAAAGAACTGTTGAAAACCACTTTTCGGGATTTTGGAGTTTTAGCACTTGCAATTTTGACTAGTGTTGATGACTTTGCCTTTTCTACAGCTGGTGATTGTGATTCCTTTTGCACTACTTCATCTTTTATTGGTTTTGAAAAAGTGATCTTTGACTGCTTGTAGAATTTTGCATCAGCGTAATTCACTTCTTCTCCCCTAAATGGATCGGTGTCTGCTAGAACTTTCTTGACTTCGCCATTTGCCAAAAACTTGAAGCTTTGATGAAATGTAGAAGGAACGATACCATATGTATGCAGCCATGGACGTCCCAACAACACATTGTAAGATGTGTCAGCATCGATTACATGAAAAAGGGCGTCGGAGTACAACTCTCCTATCTCCATTTGCAACGCTATCGATCCCATTGCTTTTTGTCCAACTTGATTAAAGCCTTGAATAGTTAGCATTGATGGTGTCAGTTGACGAACATTCATCCCCAAAGCTCGAAGTGTTTGGAGAGGAAGTAGGTTCACTGCTGATCCACAATCGAGCAAGATTCGATTTATTGATGTATCTCCCATCAGTCCACTGACGTACAAGGGTCGATTATGATACTCGTCTCCAAGTATAAGGTCGTTTTCGTCAAACGTGATACTTGCGAGGCAGCAAGCGCAATATTTTGATGATGTTGTATCCACTTCTGTAAATTTGAAGCTTGTCTCAAATACTTCAGGATTTGTCAAAGCCATGATGAGTGCTTCTCTAAGCTCTTTTGACATTTTCAGAGCATCGTACACACTAAGAAGGGATGGGATGCGCTTAAGATGGTCGACGATGTCGTATTTGCCATCTTGGGACCGTAATGTATCCTTTGCATGCCTCTTTAAGGTACTTGCTTTTGTGGTTGAGACTGAGTTTTCTACCGTAGGCTCTGCAGCGGTAGTGACTGGACCCTCACTTGCACCTATTTTGTCGGAATGATTGACTGAATCAACTGCTTCTTTACCTTCTTTCTTGTCTGCAGACGGGATCCTTTGGCCAGAGCGTAGAGTTATTTCATCTACCTCATTACCATTATGGATTTCACACGAGGTCACGCGACAATTTCTAATTTCCTCACCTCCCTTACTCTTGAAAAGTTTTGGAGGGATATAGTCTCCGAGGGTTATTGGTGCTCGAAAAGGCTGCTTGTACTCATCGTCTTGAAAGACTTTGGGCCTTCTCTGAGTACTTTTCTTCTTTTTCTTTCCATCTTTTGAGGGTGTTCCACTCCATAAATTTCCTTTCGATTGCTTTGTGGAAGAAAGACGTTTAACAGTCTTTTTCACCTTCTTTTCACTGACAATTTGCCACTCGTCTTCAGATTCAAGTGACGAATCCTCCCAAACATCAAAACTTGGAGCCGTCATGAGTTCGTACAGAGTTGGAATTTTTGGATTTCCAGAACGAGGCATGTCAGGATAAGCATGGACAACTGTAGTTTCATTATCGACATGAAATCCTACAGGCATTGACCCTTCTGGTAATGGAACGGAGGGTGTGGATTTCTTCAATCATGTTGGACGTTGCCGTCTAATGTTTTGAGGATGAATCCACCTCGATCTCATGCTTGTTGATCTTTTCTTGAATTATATCCTTAAGGATATAACAATCTTCTATTGTATGGCTGATGAGTCGATGATACCGACAATACTTTGGATCATCAATCTTATTTACTTCAGCGGGACGCTTTGGCTCAGGAAGCGTGATCATCTTTGCTGCAAGGAGTTCGTCGAAGATAGTTCCAACATCTTCATCATCGAAACTATATTTAACTTCTTTTCTTTCCTTAAGCGAAAGCCTCCTTGTCCCTTTGGCTTCTTCTTTTCTTTTTACATTGTCATTTTTCTTGTCTACTTTGACAAATGTTGCCATAGAATCTCCCTTCTTTGGCGTTCTTTTGTCATCTCCTTTCTTGGTGTCAGACCTCTTTTCTAAGTCTTGGATCATTTTTCCAAACACATTTTTTCGGGACATTTGCTTTTCCACATTACTTGCCTTGGATACCAACTTGTCGAATGTTCGAGGCTCTGCAATTCCTACAAATGTTGCAATCTCGGGGATGAGGTTGTTGTAACATATTTGCACTGCCGAAAATTCAGAAATCTTTTCCATGCATTGTAGGTTAAGACTCCTCCATCTTGTGATGAATTCGCTCGCGCTTTCTCCAAACCTTTGTGTCGTTTGAGCCAAATCCATTAATGTGACTTTTTTCTTTGAACTAACGAATTGATCTAGAAAAGCTCTTTGCATATCATCCCACGTTAAAATAGATCTTGGCTCTAACTGAGTATACCATGTGAAAGCAGACCCTTTGAGTGACTGAACAAACTGCCGAACCAATAAAGGATCTGACTGTGATGTTTCCCCACAAGCTGAGTAAAAATGAGCTAAGTGTTCTTGAGGAGAACCACTCAAACCATCAAATTTATCAAAGCTCGGTTTTTGATACCCTCGGGGAAATGGTACTGTGTCATAGTGAGCTGGATAGGGCTTCCGGTATCCGAGAGTTGGTGTCGTTAAAGACATTTGAAATTCACGGATCTTTTCAGCGAAAATTGCATCAATCTCTCGATGCGTGAGCTGGCCACCAGAACTTTCTCCTTCCGTTTCTTTTCTTGCTCTATCTCCAGCATTATTTATGCTAGCTTGAGCGGCTAACTGAGCTGCTAAAGTTGCAATTTCAGCTTCTTTATCAGCTACCAAAGCTGCCATTTCTGCTTCTTTTTCTGCAAGTTTTCGTTGCATTTCTAACAGTTCTTCCGTATTTGATGCGCCAGTCATCAGAACTTGCATGTTCTCAGATTCGACGTCTTCATTTATCTCCAATCTTTGGAATTGAGTCATTACTCTAGGAATCTGTTCTTGGGAAAAATATTTGCTTCCTCCAGGAATGTCGTCAAGGGAAGAACTCTTGGGAGAGTGGATTGCCAATGCTCGGGCCCTTGCACGTGTGATAGGCCCCTCAAATTGAATGTTGCTACCTTCCTCGACAAGTTCGTAGGCCTTGGCCTTTTGTTGAACATTTTCGGATTCCATTGGCAAGATTTCTTCATCTTCCTCGATGGAGGTCATCATGACAGACTCCATTGTTGGTAGTGTGACGGGAATTGTTCCGATCATGATTTGAGTGATGACAGGAACCTTGATAGGCGGTGATAATGTTACTTTGACAATCTTGCGTCGAGGCACCTTGGTGTCTTTGGATGAAATAGCTCCGAGAATCTCATTTGAGATGATTTCGATGTCTTCGAGTACATGCTCCCTAGCGATCTTCCTCCTAAAAGCTTGTGCCGCTCTCTTCCTTGCGTTCTTCAGGTGGTTTTTGGACGGGCATTTCTTCGGTCCGTCCAACTTTGATGACTTTGACAGCCACCTTGCTCGTCTTTGTTGCTATCTTAGCCTTCACCACGTGGCAGATAGTTGGTGCTTCATTGATGGTGAATGAGATTCGCTGACCAGCACGCCCTCCTTGTCCAAGTTTGGAATCAGCAACATGGAGTTCGTGGAAGTAAACAGTAACTTGTGGCGCCATGCTTCCTTCTACAAAAAAAGAAAACACATAGCACGTTAATTATCTTCGAAATTAGAGATGAAAGGGAAAATGGGTCCCACTGGGCGTGCCAAAAATCATGTTGAGCAAAAATTGTACGTGATATGTAAACAAATGATTCACTCGACATAATTTCACCCTCGTTCATATTTCTTAAGAGGGTTTTATTAATTCGAGTTCGACCCATTCTAGGCTACGCGCCTATTAATTACAACCCTTCTTTTGGAAGGGAATACCCATTTATTCTAATTCGAATAAATTGTAACTTGATGGTTTGGGTGTTTGTTTGATTTTGTGACTGCACCTAGGTCGAACCCTAGATTGCCTATGTACCCTCTTTAGGGATCAAGTCACTCGTAGTTCATGTGTAATTGGTATTTGTCGGAATTTGATGCCTTGTGCAGTTTCAGCTCATGTAGGCGAGGACTTTAAGCCATTGGAGCGTTGATGCCTTATGCAGTTTTAGCTCATGCGGGCAAGGACTTTGAACCCTTGGAGCATTGGTGCCTTGTGCAGTTTTAGCTCATGCGGGCGAGGAGCATGATATTGGTTTTGTGCCATTTGAGTCTTGTTGTGGCTTCGTGCCATTTGAATCTTGTTGTGGCTTCGTGCCGCTTTGAGTCTTGCTGTGGCTTCGTGCCATTTAAATCTTGTTGTGGCTTCGTGCCGTTTGATATAACTTCACGTCAATTTGGTTCTTGATGCGGCTTCGTGCCATTGATTGTTGATACAGCTTCATGCCATTCGGTTTTGTGCCATTTGAAACTTTTCTTCGGCTTCGTTGCATGAGCAAGATACATTAATTGGAAATTTAGGAATTGTGTTTCCAGACTTCTCCTTTACTCTTCGTAGAATTTGTAATTGCTTGGTCGAAGTAGCAGAAGTGAATTTAGTTTATATAAACCAGGGATTCGTCTTGATTTCACGGTTGCGTCTAAAATTTGACATCAGACTGCCTACGTATCCTTAACGGAATCAAATCGGCGTAGTTCATAAAGCTTCCTTGAAAGACTTGGTTCGGATTTCTCTCTCGATTTCTGTAGTCTCTCTCTTTCTTCTTCTCGGTTTTGGAACCTTCATCAGTTTGTCTCCATGCCTGCTTTTTTTTTTTGTTATTGACTTTTGTCTCTTTGCACAACAGATTGCAGACTCAATAAGTCTTTGCTTTTATATTGTTTAATGAAAACATAAAACCTTTTCAGGCTTTTCATAGTCAGACTTTCTTTGAGAAGAAACCACATGATTTTATGTTGGAGAGATGTGGTATTTTGAGAGGTCACGTGAGTGTCTTCACTTTTTTGCCGATGCTGCTTGTTCTCCCTCCATCTTGACTTTCGACGAAAACGGACGGCATGCCGAACTCTTCCTTCTTCTTTATGAGGTGCGTGGCGTCCCGATTCATTTCGTTCCTCACCATCTGCCGTTTGCATGGATGTACTTTCTTTCTTCACGGACCTTATGCAAGCTTCAGAGTCGTTGATAAACTTTTATAAGAAAAACGCAACAGCATGTCTTCAACTTTAAAGTAGCAACATGTCTTGGCACTTGGAGCAACAATCAACATGTAAGAGATACACTAGTGCTCTTTTGTTCTTGATACTGATTTCTTGAGGAAGAGCTGCGTCTGAAGCTTGGCAATGTTTGTGGAGGTGACAGACTTCGTCAAAACGGTAGGAAACCAGGGAGTCCCTTGTGCAGCAGATTTATGCGAGCTTCCTCAAAACATGTACGGTAATCGATGACCAAGTCACATTCTGTTTTCTGGTGAAGATGGAGAATCGCAGACGACTTCTTTCTTAGGACCGAGAATGGACGATGAAGAGCATCGATCACTCAAATTTGATTGGAACTTCACGGGTGGTTTAGACCACTCCGAAGAAATTCATGGGAATAACTGCAGTGGCACGGAGCGGCACAGACTACTTCTTTTCCGCTGGCCTGGATCATGAGTGTGAACGGAGAGCAACGCTTCGGAGAGAGCGAACATGAGTCCTCGACTTCGAATCTTCTTTCTCCAGGCAAAGACTGCAGCTTTCGTGCTTCAAACAGTGTCTTTCTTTCTTCGCTCTTCCACCACGTATTTGGCTTCGTGTTCCGCTGCATTCTCTCTTTTTGCGGCTGTTGTTCTTCACGGCGGAGGACCTTGTTTATGACCCCCTTCTTTTATGCCATCGGCGAGAAGATGGAGCATGTTGTGATGCTTGGCTGGAGGACGGCGTGACTGCTGCGGCCATAGGTGTTGTTTGAAGCGGTGGTGTTCGGCGGCGTCGCAGCGGCAAGTTGGGCAGAGGTTCTTGGTGGCGCTCTCATCCATCTGTGGCTCCTATCGTCTTTTGCGTCGTCGACACATTTTAGAACCATCGCTGGGCATGATGGGTGGGCGCTGTTCCTTCATACAAGTCATCCTTTAAAATTTCTTTGGGCACCCATGCAAGCATTTCTTCTCCTTCTTTTTTGAATTGGGTTGAACTTAATCAGCATGTTTTGCTAAAATGTCTTGTATATCGCCGTGGTGGTGCTGCGGTTTGGTTGCTGCTGTGCATTGATCACTTGGACTTAGTTGGAACTTCACGGGGTGGTTTAGACCATCCCGAAGAAATTCATGGGATTACTGCAACGGCGGGGACTTCTCATTTTTCTTCTCGGCATAGTCGAACTTGATGGGTAGAGAGGTCACGGCATGGCTGCAACATCCTTCTGGGCTTTCGTTTAACGTCCGTGACGGTGCTACAAATGTCTTCACTGATGGAGAAAGGAAGGTGGCAGATTTCCAGAAGCCTACAGCTTTATTCTCTTGTTCGAAATCGCCGTGATGGATGTCGTGACTTGGGAGAGGAGAGCGAAGCAAATTGCTTCATTTTCTTTTTCCTGCAGAACCGAGAGAAACCAAACAAAGAAATCTAGAAGGGTGGATTTGTACCTTTAAATGCTTTGTCGCCTTCCTTTGCTGTGAATGTCCACAGCAGCTCCCCTATTTGATTTATTTCTTAATTTCTGCAGAGTCTCTTCTCCTCCTTCGTTGCTCTCCTCTTCCGTCTTAATTTCTGTAGAGTCTCTTCCCTCTTTTTTTTCGTCCCACTCTTTGCTGCAGCTGATGCCTATTTATAGGCATCCTAGGAAGACTCTAGAGCTTTTACGTGGGGGAGTAGAGGCCTCCACTTTCCCTTAACTTCTCCCACTATCTGTGCAGTAACTTTCCACGACTGCAACCTTTCCACGTTTTGCAGAAAATGGGGCGTTTTGCTCCACGTTTCTTCCTCTTCTGTAGGAAGATATGTGTGTTTTTCTATATATATATATATATATATATATATATATATATATATATTTTTTTTTTTTCGTTTCTCTTTTCTTGTCGACTTGGGTTCTCCAAGTCTGGGACCTCACGTGGGTAGTCCTTTTCTTGTCTTTTGAGAAGTTTTGTTTGTTGTAAACTTCTTTCTTTCTTTTTTTATTATTTTTTATTTAGGATATTTTTATCCCCAACACTTTGCATTGCGATAACCTATTTGTACTGGCACTTAGCACCAATCCAGTGTTTCATTCCAGGATAAAACATTTAGACGCAGATTACCATTTCATTTGTGAAAGAGTCTAGAAGAAAGATCTTATTGTTCACTATATTCAACAGAGAATTAAGTTGCAAATGTTCTTACTAAAGGACTACATAGTCTTGTGTTTGTCAGACATTATACTGATCTCAATCTGAGAAATCCTAGATGAGAGTGAGGGGGAGTAATAACCAAAAGAGTCCACGTGTCAAATGTGTATTGGTATACTTGAAAGTTAGTGAACCAATGGGTAATGATGTGAATGGGATAAGGCTAACAGATAAAAGCTAGGTAGTTAGGCTACTATTATAATTACATATATTCTATTGTAACCTTTCCAATTCTATCAATACAAAATACTCAGTTTTTTTTATCTCTCTCTTTCTCTCTTCATTCATTCATTCATTCATTCATTTCAATATTGTTCATATAAAAAACCATATTTTTTGGGGTTTTATCAGGTTCATTCATTCATTTGATTAGTGTTCATAAAAAAAACAGCATATTTCTGGGGGCTTTATCAGGAGGACATATATTCTATTGTAACCTTTGCAATTCTATCAATACAAAATACTCAATTCTCTCTCTCTCTCTCTCTCTCTCTCTCTCTCTCTCTCTCTCTCTCTCTCTCTCTTCATTCATTCATTTATTTCAATAGTGTTCATATAAAAAACCATATTTCTGGGGGCTTTATCAGGTTCATTCATTCATTTGAATAGTGTTCATATAAAAAACCATATTTCTGGGGGTTTTCTTCTTCTTATTCATTCATTCATTTGAATAGTGTTCATATAAAAAATCATATTTATGGGGGCTTTCTTATTCTTATTCTTATTCATTCATTTCAAAAGTGTTCATATAAAAAAAAAAAAACCATATTTATGGGGGCTTTATCAGGAAGATGGGCTTCTTCTTCTTCATTCATTTGAATAGTGTTCATATAAAAAACCATATCAAGAGGATGGGCTTCTTCTTCATTCATTTGAATAGTGTTCATATAAAAAACCATACCAGGAGGATGGGCTTCTTCTTCTTCTTCTTCTTCTTCTTCTTTCATTTCAATAGTGTTCATATAAAAAACCATATTTCTGGGGGCTCTCTCTCTCTCTTAGATTCATTTCAATAGTGTTCATATAAAAAACCATATTTCTGGGGGCTCTCTCTCTCTTAGATTCATTTCAATAGTGTTTTCTTCATTTCAATAGTGTTCATATAAAAAACCATATTTTTGAGGGCTCTCTGTCTCTCTCTCTTAGATTCATTTCAATAGTGTTTTCTTCTTCTTCTTCTTCTTCATTCATTCATTTCAATAGTGTTCATATAAAAAAACCATATTTATGAGGGCTTTATCAGGAGGATGGGACTCAGTATGGTCGCCACATCATGCCGAGCTCGTGGCTGCATAAATTACTATTTGTCCAGGAACATCTTATGGATGGCTGCCAAATAATTTTAGAAAGAGATTCGAGTCGGACATTAGCAGCCATGAGGAACCACTGGGACGATATCTCTTCGCATGGGTCCCCTTATTAATGACATTCGAACTTTTTTGAGAGACATCTCCCAGAAGAACTTCAATTTGATTCGACGCGAAGTGAATAATGTAGCTCATAGACTTGCAAGGTCATGCATTAGATGTCAGCTGGAGGTGATGTGGTTTGAGGAACCAGAATTCATAACTAATGTTCACTTTAAAGATACCTCTATGTAATTTTATTTACCCTATTGTTCTGGAGGATAGTTAACTATAAGTTGATGTGCAGGACACTTGTTTTCCCTTCAACTGGGTTGAAAGCCCTGGTAAGGTTCTTATCCAGGCCCATGTAAGCACATTATCCTCCGAGATTGTACGTTATCATTTCTAAATTAATGAATATCAGACTTCCTCAAAAAAAAAAATATATTAAATATTAAATCTAGAGCAAAACATTTCTCCAAAGTTCTAGAATCGACGTGTTCAACATGGATCACGTGAACATAAACTGCTGGATGCGTGGCAAAAGAGTGAAAACTAAAAAGCCAAGGATATCATGCAAAGTTATTTAGTAGACACCATTTATGCCTTGCAGTACTGCTCCTGCCTCCAAGTTCAGAGCTTAAAATGTGTTAAGGCAGAGGTTCCATCAAACCTTTTAGCATCAAAGTGGGCATTATAGTTTAAATCACTTTACCATGAAACAAAGAGCTCGACCTAACTATTTGTTATTATTGTTTTTCCGAAGGGATATCTGTTGACTGCACATCCCTTCTTCCTTTCAGATCATGTGGCGTTGCACTAACTCAATCCAAAACTATTCCTGTAGAGCCACTAATTTCGACAATGACACAACCTTTTTGACGAATCTGGCATGATCTCAACATGAGGAGAAGTACACTGGGGGCAAGTCACCTCTAGAAAAGGAGTAAAAGTTTTTAGAACTAAGTCTCGAGTTCCATCGGAGTTCCACACTCAAATATGAATCATAACGGCTTTACAATGCAACATAGCTATCATGCTACAACACGACTCACGAAGAAGTTGCAAAGAAAAGCTGAAAATTTTCAAACAGGAGTATGAAAGAAAGTTCAGCAGCTTTGTTTTGCTGCTGCCGTGAGTTTTTTGTGTTGCGAAACTGTGGGTGCCGTGAGGTTTTATCTTCTTTGTAAATCGAGATGGCAACTATGTGAGATAGCTCGACCTTGAAGTTAGAAGGTGGTTCCCACACATCAATCAACAATCCGGTATTGAACCCTTTTGTTATCCAGAACGATGCATCCGCTGTATTGAACACCGTGAAGCTAAATGGATCAAATTATCCTCTTTGGTCCAAGGTATTGGAGATGCACATTGTTGGGCATGGTAGAAAGGGCTTCGTGATAGGGAGTACCAAGGAACCTGCCGAGGATAATGTTGAGTATGAGACGTGGGAGACATGGAATGCAATAATAAAATGGTGGCTGATCAATTCCATGGAACTCGCTATCATGGGTTTTTTTTATTCACCTGCGTACTGCTAAAGAAGTTTGGGAAGAGGTGGCTCGAACCTATTATGATGGTTCGGATATTTCCCAAATTTATGAATTGAAAGTAAAATCATTCCGACTTCTTCAAGAAGGTCGTCCTGTTGGTGTGTATTATGCTGACCTTAAATCTATTTGGCAAGGGTTAGATCAACGGCGACCAATCAAGATGGAATGTGCTACAGATCTCAAAACACTTCATGAAGAAATTCAACTCGATCGTGTGTATACTTTTTTGGTGAGTTTAGATGACATCTTTGATAAAGTGCGTCGTGATAGTTTGCGTACTCAACCCTTACCATATGTCGATGAGGTGTTTTTTGTTGTTAGGCGTGAAACACAACGACATGCCACTATGATGGGTGGGAGTAACAACCAAGGAGGGATGTCGTCTGTGGCTATGGTCTCTCGACCACCTGCAGCCCCCGTCCTAATAATTCTTCTAATCAATTTTTGAATTCTTGTCCCTTTACCCGAGAAAACAAAGATGATTTGAAGTGTACCTTCTGTTGTTCAACCAATCATACTAAAGATACATGTTTTGCTAAGCACGGGGTGCCTGAGTGGTTTCCGGAATTGAAGAAAAAGTTGTGTGCCAAAGAGCGTGGGAATAATGGAGGCAGTGCTTCCCTTGCTACTGCCCCACCAAAAGCTTAAGAGGCCGAGCCTAACTCTAATGACCCGCGTCAAACTCTATTGACCCATTCTGCTCATGGTGACTCATCCTCCAACACAGGTATTGTGGGGCATGTTTTTTTGGCCTTTGATACTAAGCGTCATGCAGGTTGGATTATGGACTCTGGTGCAACGGATTATATGACGTATGATAAGAATGTGTTTCAATATATGACAACGTCTCGTAGGGAATATATTACCACTACTAATGATACTCGTGCACTTGTTGTAGGTGCTAGTGCAGTGTATCTCACGGCCTCTCTCCCTTTACACTGATGTTTACTTGTTCCATTGTTATCGCATCATTTACTATCAATATCACAGGTTACTAAACAATTGGATTGTGTTGTTCTAATGTATCCGTCCTTTTGTCTACTTCAGGATATTCAAACCAAGGAGATATTAGCGTGGCACTAAGATAGAGGGGTTGTACTATGTGGATGACGTCATTCTTGGTAGAGCTAATGCAGTTTGAGTGTTCCGTGATAGTAATCTACAAGAAGTATGGTTATTGCATCGCCGATTAAGTCATGCATCTTTTGGATATTTAAGGCGTATGTTGCTTGGTTTATTTAATGGAATAAATGAATCAGACTTACATTATGAAGTATGTATTCTTGCTAAAAGCCATCGTGCTTTGTTTTCTACTAGTATGAATAAAAGACCTTTTCTGTTTGATCTTGTGCATTCTGATGTTTAGGGGCCTTCTCTAGTTGTTACCTCTTCTGGTGTAGTATTTCGGTCATTTGCTTAGATGATTCAGACTCAATATTCTTTTGTTATTAAAGTCCTACGTTTTGATAATGGTGGAGAATATATTAATTTTGAGTTGTCGGAGTTTCTTCGTGATGAAGGAATTCTCTATGAGACAACATGTCTGCATACCCCATAGCAAAATGGGATTGCTGAACGTAAAAATCGCCATATTTTGGAAAGGGCCCGTGTGTTACTTCTTGGTGCTTCTGTTCCTAAGCGTTTTAGTATTAGAAAGGGTATGTAAATATACTGTAAATATTAGGAGTCCTTTATTAGGAAGGATATATGTTTGTGTCCTTTAGTGTTTATTGTTTCCTTATGGAACAAGGATTGTATTTGTATATATTTCAGTTATCTAATACAATGAGAATTAACCTATAAAATTCTAATGTCGGGTAAAAGTGCATTAACCGCTTTTACCCAACAAAAATATCTTATACGACAACATCGTTTCGTCGCCCCATACCAAGTTCAAAACTATTGAATTTTGACCCAACGAAATTTCGTTGGGCAACTGTTTAAAACCAAAATAAAATAATAAAATAAAATTTGATCCACAAATAAATTCGTCGGGCTAATTTTTTAAATCGGTAATAAAACAATTTTAGTATAAACAATTTATTTAATTACAAATATATTAATTTAAAAAGCTAAAATTAATGACAAAAAAATTATTTAATTACTGTTGTAAGCCTATTTAACTGAACTATTCTAAGAGAATAGAGAGAGGGGGCTGGCGGTAGCAAGAGAGAGAAGAGAGTGATTTAATTATGAGGTGTGTGTTGTATCACCCCCATTATGCCTTTATTTTTAGTAGTAGGATAGGTAAAGTCCTTACCATTTTAATATTACAACTCTTAATAGGTAATCAACTCCTAATAGGAATATAAGAGATATTACTAGGTCCACTAGGATTTACACAATCACATTCTTATTCTAAATAGGACTACAACACTCCCCCTTGAGTGTGTAAATACTCAACAAACCATCGCATCAGATCTTCAGCATATAAGGTAGAATAGTTGATGAAGTCGTCAGCACAGCGGGTGAACACGAGTCTCAAATTTAAAGAAAGTATGCATTGGTAGTAAAACTCACAAAACCTCGCTATGGTAAAACCCAAGGCATGGGGAAAAACTCATAGACTAAGGAGAAAAGTGAGAAATATGCATAATGTCTAAAACAAACGTCAAACAAGACGAAAGTAGTGAACTCAATAGAGTATGATTATCCCAAGATGGGTACCTCATCAAAATTTCGTTAGGTAGCAAAAATCCAGAGTACGATTAAAAGTGTTGTGGCTGCTCTGCCTATATATACTATGTCATGTTTTCAATTGCCTATCCAATTGGCTAAGGAAATTGAACAAGTTATAGCAAGATTTTGGTGGAGGGATCAGAGGACAAAAAAGGGTGTTCATTGGATGACTTAGAACAAAGTCGCAAAAAAGAAGATGGTGGGGGGTCTTGGCTTTAAAGAGATTATTGACTTTAATCTAGCTGGCTATGCTTGCAAAGGTGGGGTGGCGACTTGTCTGTAATCCGGACTCAATTTTGGCTAGAATACTTCAAGCTAAATACTACCCTTCTTCATCATTTATGGATGCACCAGTGGGTAAAGGTACATCATGGGGATGGAAAGGGATTTTACAAGGAAGGAAAATTTTGAAGGCGGGTTTACGGTGGCGGGTGGGAGATGGACGATGTATTCAAATTCTTCAAGATCCTTGGTTGCCTATACCAAGGACTTTCCGAACCTCCTCCCGTCATGAAGAGATGCCTACTCTTGTTGCCAACTTGATAGAGAGGGGCGATAGGTGGAAACGGGAGGTGATTGAGCTTTGTTTCAGTGAAGATGAAGCCAAGACAATTTTAAGTATGCCCCTTAGCCGGTTGGGATGTCCGGATCGTCTAATGTGGCATTATACAAGAAATGGTGTATACACGGTGAAGTCTGGGTACATGGTGGCGCAAGAAATGAATAGGAACGGTGAACTCGGACAGAAGGGTGTGGGGCAGTCTAGTATGGATGATAATAGGGATGTGGTTTGGAGGGACATTTGGAATCTAAAGGTTCCACCCAAATTATGCCACTTTATTTGGAAGGGGTGTAGGAACATTTTGGCAGTGCGCCAAAAACTGCGACAGCGGGGGATTCGGTTGGAGAATACTTGCCCCTTTTGTGAAGAAGAGGTGGAAACACAAGTTCATATTTTCTTTCGATGCCCATTTGCACGTGCATTTTGGTTTGGTTCCCCGCTTCAGTTAGATGTAGCCCAGGTGGTAGGGGGATTTTTTGGATTGTTGGAAGTGGTTATGTGCAAAATACGGTAAGGAGAATGAGGCGTGTCATCTGATACGTTGGGTGGTTGGTGGTCTATGGAGGATTTGGAAGTGTCAGAACAGTTTGACGTTTGAGAAGGTTGTACTAGAACCCCTTAGTGCAATTCAATTATTTGAACAACAATGGAAGGAATTGATGATATGTGACGAAGCACAAGTGCAGCAACCCACCCGTTGGCAGCAAGTGAGAAGGGGGGGCCTTCACGGGTGGATCAAGCCACCCTTTGGCAGTCTTAAAATAAATTGTGATGGTGCTTGGTGTAGTTAGGCGAGTATAGGTGGTGTTGGGTAGGTGGCGAGGGATTTTGTTAGCATTTTTAAGGGGGCTAGTGGTATCGGACAATTTCCATGTGTTTCAAGTATTATGGCGGAAGCGGAAGCAATGCGGGTGGCATTAGTGGCTTGTGTGGAGAACGGTTTTACCTCTGTCCAAGTAGAGACGGATTCTCAGGTTCTTGTGGACATGATTCATGGGCGTACACAACCGGAGGCGGTCCTAGATGGTATCTTGTGGGATATAAGTGTTTTGAAGCAACAATTTGAAACTATTGAGTTCTTATATGCTCCTCGTGTTTGTAATGAGGCTGCGCATTTGGTGGCATCTTATGCTACGCGCAAGGGGGGTAGTCATTCTTGGGATAGGTTTGAACCAAAGTAGTTGTTTAACACTTTGGCATCTGATGTAAACATTCTAATTCGTATTTAATATTATTTCGACCTTTGGCAAAAAAAAAATATATATTAGTTCAAAACACAATCACGGAACTATTTTTCCTTTTTTCTTTTTCAGTTCGTTTTGTCACCCTTATCACAGTATTAATGGAAAATTTAAGTTTGATTGGAAAGATCAGGTGTTAGATACAGCGCTGGAAGAACTACTTGTTAATAAGGCGTTATTCATTTGTTTATGGGAAGTTTTTATAATTTAATCTCGTGTGTAAACAGTCTTCATTCAAAGATTAATTTTACAAATTCTCATCCAAAATAAAGTTGTTTGGTCATTTGATTATTGTCGTGAACATTTTATTGTTTATCCACAACATTGTGCATGTCAGTTACAATTTGATACACTTTTTCAATAGGAGTGAATTTTTGTAGAGATATATTTGAAGGATGACCTCAAAGAATTATCAATGGTTATCAAGCGAACTAGTGTTGTGTGAAACCAAACGAGTGAACAAGTATCACGGGGTGGCCTAGTGGTTGGGGACGAACTACAGGCTCGTATTCCACGCGGCACGTCCTGAGTTCAATTTTTTATGCTTTTGAACGCGCAATGGTGGTCAGAGGAGGCTGAAATGTTTCTATGAGTCTTTTAAGCCCTCGAAATGGTAAACTACCGTGACAAAGCCACCAGCTAGTCCCTATTTTATGAAAAAAAATAATAATAAATAAATAAATAAAAACCAAACATGTGATCTGTCTTATTATCTTACTGATTGATTAGCTTTTGAAAACCACTATATACCTTGTGTAACACAGTTGGGTCTCTTTTTTTTTTTCCTCTTTTCGTTTTTTAGAGATGATTGGTTTGGATATGATTACATTAAGGTTCCCATTTATACGGTGTTTAATGAAAACAAATGTAAGTATTATAGTTCTGACTAAATAGTAACGTTACGTGACCGTGTTTTTCATGCACAAACTAATCATTCATAAGTTTGAATTTCCATTAAAGCCAATAAAATAAAATAAAAATAAAAAAGGCACTCTGAATTAACATGCCACATGTAATTTCTAAGAGATTGTCTGTATTCAAACTTCAGAAACCAAATAAAATACGATTTGTTTGAAGACTTCAACAGAAGAGAAAAGTTCCAACTCTAAATCCACAGAAAGGAGGAAGAATAGCCTTACCAGACAACCAGTGGGCTGCCGGCCATGAGTGCAGTTGGCACCCAAACTCCATGGCATGAGATGCATCAGTTTGCCGGAATTGACTTCAATTTCCATTCCAAATCCATCGAGACTGAGATATAATTATAATTCAATCAATGTTTGGCTGGATTCCATATATATGTTTTCGTTAATTTTTTAATTCGTTGCGCGCCAGCATACGTATCCTCGATTTTTTTTTTCAAAAAATAGGGATTAGTTGTGGGACTCACTCTACATTTTACTTCAACGATTTGAACTGTCTATTTTGTAAGTCTCGATTCATGATCATTCTTACAAAAATTCAATTCATTTCGAAACCAATTGCTTATTTAATTATGACAATAAAATTTCAATGTTTCTTATAAAACAAATTGTTCGTCACTTTCTTTGAACTCAATTATATGCCTCAAATATTTCCGATTTGGCTAATATTTTGTAAAGATAATCTAAAATGTGCAATTTGAAAAAAATAGACAGTTCGGATCTTTGAAGTTTGATGTGGTGTGGGCTTCACAACTAATGAAAAAGGTCTTCTATATACGTAAGTGAATAGTACCATGAGTGATTTTTTAAAATAAAATCGTCATTTTCGTTAAAAAATAAACAATACCAAAAATGTTTCGTTAAGATTATCTTAAATCAATGGCAAACTTAAAAATCGAAATATGAACCTTGGATTAAAGGATATAAAGAAATTGTGAAAACAAGTCAATGTTAGGTCAGATCTCATGAGTCTAAATGTGTTAGGTAGCCGTAGCTCTTAACAAAGAAATAAGTACATTACGGTCGCGGTCTAACTAATATGTTTTTTACTATTGGTTGTGGACAAGAAAATCACACTAAGAGCCTCATCATCGTCTTCATCTTGTTCAGTACAGTTGGGTATTCTTACATTGTTGCGACTATAAGTACAATAAACTAATTGTCACTTAATATTGCGATCGAATGGTATTGTTATATTATTATAACTCGTTCATTGTAAAGCTTAATCCACTCTCATACCCTTTTGATATAAATATTATTGTTTGTTAAAAAAATACAATAAATTAATTAAAAATAAAGTAAACATATGTCAGTCGTAAATCTGATTTTGTCCTATAAGTTAAAGAGAAATGTCTTATTAAAAAAGTAACCCACCATTTGCCTAATTTTTTCTCCTTTTAACTCAAATATGTTTTTCAAATAACACTAATTTATAATTACTATTTTTTTAAGGAGAAATTAGATTTACATCCTTCTTTTTGCTACTCCATTGATTAAAATCCTATTCATTTTCAATTTTTGATCAAGGTCCTTGGGTATTAATAATGTCATTAATTATTTGAATAATAAAATATTTTTATTTTTAAATATATTCCTTTAGTGTTAAAAATGTTACAATTAATATATTTATATTTATGGCTAAATTTTTTATCATATATTTTTATTTTTAGTTTGTACCTATTTTTAATTTGCAAATATTTTTTAATTTGTACCAATTTTCTTTTCATTTTTAATTTGTACCCATATATTAGTTTCTTTTTGTGCCCATATTTTTTAAAGCTTTATTTGTGTTTGTACCCATGTATATACCATTACATGACATTGTATACTTAATCAATGATAGAAAAATTACATATGGTATATTTATGTTTTATGCCTAAACTTTGTATCATATATTTATAGCAACATTTTTTAAAAAATTTGTAGTATTTTCTTTTTAGTTTTATTTTGTACCCATGTATTAATTTCTTTTAGCACCTATATTTTTTTTTAAATTCATTAGTACTCATAATTTTTTAATCTTTTATTTGTACCCTAATTTATTTATAATGTACTCATTCTTCTTTATTAATGTACCACTTTGTTATATGTAAAATGTACCAATTTTTTGTAAAATGTACCAATTTTTTTAACACTATGGATACATTCTTTTGTCATTTATTATTTCTTATTTTTACATAGTTTTTATCCATTTATTTAATCAAAATGTTTGAATTTTTTTATTGTAACCGTTTCTATTAGTATTATAATGAGAGATTTTAAATTTATAGGATTTTAAATGTCATAAAATATCAAACAATTAATGTCAAAACTATAAAAATAAAAATATTAATAGTAATATAATGAGGTGTACAAAGTCAAGGGACTTTCATCAAACTTTGAATACTATTAAGGTTTTAATCAAAGAATGTTAAGAATTAGGGACCTGCATCCAAAATATCCCTTTTTTAATTTGAATATAAGAGGGTAGAAACACAACCTAACCACCTAGCTTAATCCCCCTCTGCAAAAAACTCAAAATCAAAATAATTTTAATTTGCAAGTGGTTATCTACCACAGTGATAGAGAGAAGTATTGTCCTTACATCACGGCGTGAGATCGAATCCCGCTTCCTAATCTAACAAATTTATTGTTTGACAAAAAAAAATTCAATTTTCATTTCTTGCATGTTAATATGCTCTACATTTTAAATAATTAATTAATTAGCAGTTCATAATTTATATTTTATTTATGTAAATTATATTGTAATAATACAATCATGTTTATGTATTCTGGTGGGTTCTACTTCCACATATTTTTTCCTTCCTCAAAACAATTAACTATCTAACCTACTAACTTTATCATTGTACTAAAAAAACAATCTTAAAAACGCGTAAAGAGAATTTTATTTTATCTAGTGATTTACGCTTGAGAATATAATACATAGTACGGCTTTGAGACAAAAGAAAGGAACACAGTGGTGGTTTTGCCCGACGCAAATACAGTCCAATCTTTATGGATTGGAGAGATGCGCCAAGCAAACCACCGACTCCAATCTAGGGAAGGGCATAACTCTTATGGGTTGGCGGATTAGAAGCCCTATCTGCACTAACTATATATAAAGATATTCATTTGAATCTCAAATTCCAATTCAATTAATTAATCCATCGAGTTGGGATAACCTTAATTCAAAGAATCTGAGAAGAAACGATGTTGTATTAAGAGTACGAGGATTACAAAATAGTTGGAAGGCAAGATTTTAAAAGGTGTTAAGCGGCAGACAAGGCCAAGCGCTTAGGTGGGATTTAGATAGGAGCTTAGGCGGTATTTTTTAATTCTAATTAAATTATTTCATAAATATAAACAAATGTCTATTTATACTTATGTTATGTTAAATAAGTTAAGAGATCCCTTAAATTATTTGTTAAATAGGCCAACTATGGCTCCCTCCTAAATTCTAGTTGGAAGGGATATTATGCGTGGGATTTGGCAGTTGAGCTAAAATGTGTAAGGAGTTTAATATATAACAAGTTTGATGAGAAGCTATAGGACACTTACACATTTTTATTTTAGCAAGAGGGTTTTCTCAAGTGCAGGATCTAAGTAGCCAATCAATTGGTTAACGTATCTGGTCACTTCATAGCTCACATCTCGTAACTATTATGTAAAATTTGTTTGACAATCGAAATTTTTTGTTTTAATAAGATAATTAACTATCACATTTGAAGTTTAAGGCTATAAATCGGCTCAAAATAGCTTAAGCATGGATTGAGTTCAGTTCGTGTTTGGCTTGTTGAAGCTCAACTAGTGAAAGAAACAAGCCAAGCCTATATATTTGGCTTGATAAGAAGGAAGCTAAGATGAACATTGTTATATATGTTCGGTTAGTAAATTAAGCTCGTGAGTAGATGAGACAACTCAAACTAGATTCTATTTAGGAAGTTTGTTTGGGGGTGAAATATCATGTTTTGAGACTTTTTCTATTGATGAATTACATTTATCCCTTAAAGTACTGTGTTTGAATAAATTTCATTGTTTATGTTTTATACTTTATTATCAAAATGTCTCGTAGGGTTACAAGGTTACTAGACCGACTTTTTATATCAAATATCTCGAAATAGTTTGAACTTCATATTGAGCAAGAATGTTTTTTAACGCTTGCTCTAGTTCAGCTTGTATAGGACGAAACCTAAGCTTAATTTGACATCGAAAAAACTTCACCAGCCAAATTTAAATATACTCAATTTGATTTGACCCGTCTTGTTTACGACTCTATCTAAATTGTTGAATAAAATTTCAGTGATTTAATATAGAACAAATTTCATAGACTTATATATGATCTGAACTTTTAATTTTCTTGTTGTCAAAGCTCTATGCTTTAAGTTTTAGTTAATTAATTGTTGAATTTTTAACCTTTTTTTTTAATATGATTCCCACTTAGTAAACCAAGTATGATTAATCATAGTAATAGAATAACTAATTCAAATGGATAAGATGATGAAGAAGCTAGCTAGCTATATATACATAGACCAAATCAAGATTAACCTAATAAGACCAATATTAAGTTTTAACGGTGCGACCAAATTTAACTAATGTAATACCATATTTCGTCCCAAAAGTCGTTAACTGTGTGACCGACCGAGTTTGGGCATTCCTTTATCGCATGTTTGGTAATTTTTTGTACAACTTGTTAACTCAACACAAAATGATACGAAAATAATAAGTTTTCGCGTCAACCCATTGACGATGCGGGTCATTAAAGGGTCATTGGTTAAAAACATGATAAGATACTGTTTGATTGATTTAAACGTTGTGCATGATAATTTTTTGCTCATTAAACTGACACGAAACGACAGAAACTATCAGTAAATTGGTTCGATATTGGGTCATATGTCAAGTACCCGTTAAATAAATAGTTTGACACGATAAGACTGTGAAGTTAACAAATTTAACACAAAAATGGCACTAATGCAAAGGTCTACTTGACCCTATGTTACATATGCTTAAGGAGTCGCTTTCTGTGATTCCCGCGTTTCCGGCGTTTTGAGGGGCCAGCAACTACTTTTTTCTCAGACTCATTAGACCTAGCGATCTCTCTCTAGTATTTAATTTGCAATGACTTTCTTTTTCCGAATTGTTTTTTCAACTAATTGCAACGACTTTAATAAGCATGCCTTGAAGCTCTTTCTTTACGACTGCCTTTGAATCTTTGGAGGAAAATGACAATGGTATGAGTAGACTAGTGTCATCTTTTGACAAGTCTGTCATTTATCCATTGTGTTTCTTCCAAAATCCTTTAAACGAGTATGGATGTATCCATTTTTCTTATAAAGTGATCTTTACACTATTATTATTTACGTACGGGAGGGTGATTGAAATTTGAGTGCCAATACGGCGAGCACTTTGTCCTAACTAATTGATATGATTTTATATTTATAGATGTAATCATATACAACGGATTAGATATGGGCAAATACCCATTGGTTATGTGTAATCGCGGTTACCCGTCCATTTAAATTAAACGGTTACGGTTATGGGTAACCGTTTAGATAAATAAACGGTTATTGGTATAATCGTTTACCCGCGAAATTTAAATGGACGGTTATGGGTATTAACCGCGGTTATAAACAGGTAACTGTTTACCCATTTATTTTATATATGTAAAATTAACACAAACCATGTTCCTTATCGGACAAAACTTAGATCAATGTTATTGACTATAGTGCATGATTTATGTAGCTAATATAATATAGTTTTCCTTAACCACTTTAAATTTCATGGTCCATTATATATATTATGTTAATACTTTACATTCCGAGTTAAATAACCAAATAATATTGTCTTTTAACAGTTTTTGTAACCTAAGAATACTTAGCCAATTTTATATAACATTCATTGTTAACAATTAAAAATATCGTCCGTAAACTATTATTTCAATTATTCGAATGGTATAAGGGCTTCAAAAATTAAAATGCGGAAATGTATGATAATGTACCCATAACGGTATTTAATTGTTAGAGAAAGAAAATTATAACAAATTTTTAATTTTTAATTTTCAAGTTGTTAAAAAAACACGTAGACGGGTGGAAAAAAAATAAATGGTAAAAAAGAAAGGATAAACGGGTTAAAAAAAGATAAATGGGTAAACGGGTATTAAACGGTTACGGTTAAATGGGTACGCAGTTATGGGTATGGTTAACCGTTTATAAACGGTTATGGGTATGGGTATAACCATTTAGGCAATTACCCAACGGGTAAACGGTTATGCAGGTACGAGAATAAACGGTTATGAATAAATAACCGCGGTTATCCGCCCGACATAACCGTTGCTCATCCCTACCATGGATAAGCAATACTCTCTAATCCGAAGAGCAAAAGTTCGTGAATTTAAATTGGAGTAGCAAATAGAAATACAAGTTAGTGCTCATCTTTTAAAGTAATGCATTTAACCGAGAATTGTTCTTGGTGGAGCTTTTGAAAAAGTAAACAAAAATGCATGATGGAGCGCCACATTCACCCAAAATTAGAAAGCTTTTAGTATGACTGTAACACTATTATATGATAATAGCAACCCACTCGTTTTACGATGTCCTAGTGTAAATCTATAGAAATTATATTATAACAAGTAAAATAATAAAACAACATGACGTTATTATAATATGAAGAATCAATAAAGAAAAAAAGGAGGAAAGAAAATATACCATAATAATATAAAGAAAAGGGAGGGGTCCAATGTGACAATTATGTCCATGCAATGACGAATGGAGAAGCGAGAGATATCCCATAAGAGTTTGCGGTATGGCCTGTTATCCATGGAAAGGACAGAGAGGATTGTATTGGTGGTGGTTGCTGTGGCCTGTGGGTAAGCTAGTCAATTTATACCACGACCCGCTAACCCGATATAAAATGATATGAAAATAACGAATTCGGATCACCTATTATTTAGTCGAGTAGTTATTGAGTAACCCGTTAAGAATCCTTTAACATTTAGGGTAACCCATGAGAAATTTTTCATTGTGACTAAAATACGAGTGGTACATATATTTTTATATAAGTGATGGTAAATTTTATTTTTTAAGTTATTAACTTTTTAACATGCATATTTCATAATTTGTATAATAACACGTGGTATACCACTGTATATTCTGATCATATTGACAAATACCTTGTAACCCGCAAGCCATATCCAAAATTGTATTGGTGGTGGCCGTGGCCTGCGGTTGGTCACTCTCTCATCTCTGGCTGGCTGATGAAAGTGAGTTTTGGGTCAAATTTTTGAAAAATTTGATTAAAGTCTCACAAAAAGCCTTCAATTTACATCAATCTCAATGTGACCTCCATCTCACGTGTACGGTCAGGATTATCCGTCGGTTTCCCCATGATTTGCGGATCCTAATTGATTAGTAATAATCAAACTTGTCGAACCTTTTAACGGCTGCAAAATTGCCGTTTGTGTAATAGGACAAGGCACTAATTAATTTGCTTTTGCCTTCTAATTGTTTTTAAATTTTCGATTAGCCAAATTTTAGGCATTGGTTTTGGCTTCAACGGTTCCAAGGAAAGGAATTTAACTGGCGGAATCCGTCATCATTTGAACTTGCACTTGCACCAAAAGGACAAATTCGATTAGGTTGCCAGTTTAAAGAAACAACTTGCAGAAACCAAAGACTATATTTCCTAGATATATAATGGAGAGATTTTTTAAATATGTCCGAAACTCGAGGTGGTATGTCAGTCATATATTATTATATAAGTAGTAAAAATTATATTCTCAAGTGTTCCTTCAATTGTATAATTACATGTGATATACCGCTACTTTTTTTCGAACATACTGAAAAATTTCTCATCTATATGGGAGGACTCAAATACATATAGTACGTGGTGGCTCTCATGTATAAAACTTGCCGATGATAAATGGAGCTCATAACTAGGGTTAAACACTTAAACTCAAAGTTCTAACACAAACTTAACTAAACATGAAGTTAGCAATTTTATAGATGGTAAGGGTATACTCATCCCTTGCGTGTGTGGTTGATTCAAATGTGTCTCACATTACATCAACGATTAACAATTAGACAATTATTCAACAACAATTTCTTGAGATGAATCTATGAATTACATGACCTGCTAACTCAAATAATAAGAAATAAAAAATAAAATAGATGTTCTTAGACTACTACATCTACATGCATATTATGGTTGGTTCATACATGTAAGAGATATTTTGAATTTGAAGTTTTTTGAAAAGTATACGTCGTTTTTTTTTGGTAATTGGTGCTTCCTTTTTACCATAAGAATTTACTGTGAGAATTTGGTTTTGATACCTAGTTAATTAATTGTATTTCCTACCACTTAATATTGCAGTCCAGTGATATTCTTCGTATTGATAAGTTAGAGGTCTTAAATTTGATTCTCGACAAAAATGAATTTAAACCTTATTATTGCTAGTCCCTTTGTAAGGCCAAGCCGGTCATCCCTCCGTCTTAGTGTAATAATATTGTTTGCTAAAAAATGCCTCTCCTTTGTCAATTTAAATTTCTAGATTCTAATTCCTAGTAGAAAAAGGGTTCTATACCTTATATAAACTATAAAGTATGTAAACCCAATTACAATGTTGTTTTGTTTTATAAGCACAAGATAGAAACATCACTTAAAGTGACAGATCCAATTTACAAAAATAAAAAAAAATAAAAAAAAGCTACATTTGTTTTCCCCTACTTCCATCAAGTAACCTGCCAAGCCGGTTTGCCGGCAACAAATGATCCCTATATCTACTTTCCCACTTTCATAATCTTCCCAAATTCCGGACACACCTCCTCTCTCTCTCTCTCTCTCTCTCTCTCTCTTAACAATCCGTACCACACAACCCACGCTATCTCTCTTCATTTTTCTTTTTTTTTTGCCCTTTCTTTTAAAATTTGAAAAAATAGAGAGAGAAGCCGACGAAATGAAAAGCGCGTTACAACTTGCCGCCATGGTCATCCCCCATTTTTGATCCTCTTTGTTCTTTCTCCAACTTCCCCGACCCTCACTTCCCCATGATTTCTCCCTACGAATGACTTCCTGATTATTTGTTCACCATCTTTACTGTGTGATCTACTACTTTCTCAGAAGCCAAACGCCCTGAGATTTCTCAACTGTTTCGAGGTCTTGGAGATTTGATGCCTTCTGGAAACATGTTCAGAGAGAGGAAGATGGGGAAACCATCAGGTGCTGCGCCAGGCAGCAGAGACTGGACTCAGATCTATGCAATCTACGGTCTCGACCAGTTGCACACCATTCTCTTCCTTCTCTTCAACGCTGTCCTATTTACCGTTCTGTCACTCCTCTACCTCACTTATTTCAACCCCATCACCCTCTTCTTCCACCGCCTACTCCCCATCGACACCGCCCGTTTTGCCGCCGGGTTCACTGGCTCCGTCACCGCCCTTTCCGCCCTCTGCCTCTTCTTCGCATCCGGACACTTCCTATACTCCTCACTCCCTCTCCACTACGACGTCGCCCAGCGCATGGTCGGCTCAGTCAACGAATGGTCGACCGTCAAGCACGCCCTCGACCTCGGCTGCGGCCGCGGCATACTCTTAAACGCGGTGGCGACCCAGATGAAGAAAGAGGGGAGTTCGGGTCGGGTTGTGGGCCTGGACCGGTCCAAGATGACGAGCCTCTCGTCGACGCTGCGGACGGCGAAGATTGAAGGTGTGGGGGAGTACGTGACTTGCCGCGAGGGTGACCCCAGGAGATTGCCGTTCGGGGACGGGTACTTCGACGTCGTGGTGTCTGCTGTGTTCGTCCACACCGTCGGAAAAGAGTACGGCCATCGGACGGTGGAGGCGTCGGCGGAGCGGATGAGGGTTGTCGGCGAGATGGTGAGGGTTCTGAAGCCCGGTGGGGTGGGGGTGGTGTGGGACCTACTGCACGTGCCGGAGTACGTTCGGCGGCTGCAGGAGCTGAAGATGGAGGACATTCGGGTGTCGGAGCGGGTAACGGCGTTTATGGCGAGCAGCCAGATCGTGTCGTTTCGCAAGCCCAGTCAGCACGTTATTGGGCTCGGTGAGGTCCGACTCGACTGGAGATGCTGAATAGCAGTCCGACCCGACCCACATACAGACGAAATAAATAGTCAGCGAAAATAGTATAAATACATAACGACACTGAAGACTTTTGCAGTAATGATAATTAATTAATTAATAAAAAATCAAGAAATGAAGGGATTTCTTTCTGTGTTTGTATGGAGTTATGTGTTCTGGAGAAGCGAAGCTGATCCAGATCAGATGGGGAGACAGATGATTAGACATGTAATAATCTTACTTTAATTATCTATGATATTTTGTTATCTATAGTCTGTAATATTTTAATGAAATTAGAATCATACTGGATCTGCATGCGCGTAACTCCCTGTGTTTACATGCAGCATTACCTATCAAAATTCATAAATATATAAACTTTTCAAAATTTCAATTGAATCTATCTCCTTTAATATCTACAAAGGAGCATTTTCGATCCATTAACCGTGAGTAAGTTGCCACATAAAGACATTATGATCAAAGACTCTCATTTGCACTGTAATTTCATATAAGAAGCATTATTAAATGTTTGAACTTTCTCATATGACAAATTGAGACCGATTCTAATTTGTGATATTATCGGTCACATTTTCTTTTCGTATTATTTTCTCTTCTCCCACTGGAATGAGAATGCTGACATCCGAGTAAACAGTAATAAGACAAGACAAGAGGTTTGGCTTGTATATCCAATGTCTTTTCCCTTATTTTGTTAGCTTTTTAGTCAAAATAGTCTTTGAGATTTGCATAACTCATCAGTTTGATCCTGATATTTGAAATCAATAAAAGTGATCCTTGAGTTTGTCTACCATCAATCGTTTTAGGTCATTCCATGAAAAATTATATCAATTAAGGACCAAAATGACAAAAATACTCTCAATTTATTAAACAATGGGCCAAAAGATTTGACAAAAATTGAGGGTAGTTTTGTCATTTTAACCTTATTCAATGGAGATTTTCATGGAATGACCAAAATGATTGATGATAAACAAACTCAATGATTACTTCTATTGATTTTAAATCTCAAATATCAAAGTGATGAGTTATGCAAATCTTAGGGACCATTTTGGCTAAAAATCCTATTTTATTGTAGCAAATAAACATTCGTTCAATTTGGCAAAAAGTTTGACATGAAAATAATGAGGTTCAAGTTAAACCTGTTATCGATTCGAGTTACTCGTTAAGAACACGTCAACGAATCAGGTCATTATCAGGTCACCGGTAACTTAACGGGTGTGACAAGCAAACGCACGAACACGACCCGTTTGCAATGTCCAGACATTAAACATGATAACTTCTTGCATGACCCATTAACCCGATACGAAATGACACGACTCGACTCGTTAACAAGTGGAGTTGCTATCGGATAACTTGTTAAGAATCCATTAAGATAATGAATTTAACACGATACGATCCGCTAAAATAACAGGTACGACACAACAACGAAAGTTTATTCAACTTCATTAAATTAACAACCATCACAGGGTGGCCTAGTGGAATGAATTTTAGGCACGTATTCCAAACGGTACATTTTGGGTTCGATTTCTAGAACTAGTGAATCGCACAATGGTGTCCAGAAAGAGGTTGAAATGCTCTTGTGAGGCTGAAAAAAGACGTTGATATTTTTTTTGTGGAGGGTAGTGTGAGTAAGTGATGGTAGGGTTTTGGTGCTGCTGTGAAGTCGCAATCGTACATCAATCGGACATCTTCTGATCGTGAAAGCATGCAAATGTTGTTGATTTGGGGGATGAGTTTGGTTTGAGAATTAAAAACCCTATTTAATTAGGAAAACTAATGAAAATGGCTTGAAAACTTTTAGTTTTAACGATAAAGACAAAATAAAGGGTAAAGTGCATAGTACCTAGGTTTGACTTTTTAGTGTAAAAATGTGGTTTTTCGTTAAAGTGAACAGTACCGCGGGTTTTTCGTTAAAACTCCCTATTTAATTTTGGCATATCCACATATTTCTCTAAAACTATAAAGGAGAATGCTAATAACTTTTATACTAACTTTTGTATTTGGATTTTTTCACTTCTTCAGTTGAGATGTTCATTTTTTTAACTTTTAATGTTTTTGGCTATGAATTAATGATCAAAAATAAAAAATATCTTCATCTGTAAAAGATAACAAGTGCTATCTGATGAAGAAGTAAAAAAAGAAATGAAAATGCAAAATATTGTGCAAAATTTGCTAGCATTTCTTAAGTATGTATGAGTCCGTACGAGTCTGTCATATTTTCTTCATATAGAATCTCGTGATATCTATGAAGGTTAAAAATAGCAAACGACCTTCCATCCTCCAACTTCAACTATGGTGGTAATGTTTATTAATTATGCATCGCATTTACCTATATAAATTGATGCTTACCACACTGGCTCAATAATGGTTTTTTTTTTAATTTTTAGTTTTTATATTTTTAATATTACTATTGTTAAGAGGAGGCGGAGGGTTTGAAATCTATTACAATAATTTTGGATGGAGGAGTTTCGAACTTAGAATGCATGGAGAAAAATTCAGCCCTAACTATCTACTAGCATATTGGACCATATGCATTGTGCTCAATAAGGTGAGATGCAATATATTGTAGAATTACGGTCAAACTCTGTGTGTTTGACTCTCATTCTCCCCAATCATAAGTGACAATTTTTGCACTCATCTTTTAGTTATCCGCAAAAAGAAGTTTACATACAGGTTCACAAGAATTGTCTGAACGGGCGATATTCGGGTGCATAGGAGGAATATGCAGCGTCCCCATTTTTAGTAAGCTTGTGGCTTTCGTTTTTCAAATCTTCTTATTTCTTAAGTTGAAATAACAATATTTTCTTATTCAAGTTACATTCTAATATAATTCAGATTCTAAAGATGGGAATTCATACAAGGATGTTGAGAACGAGATACATTATTTTAACCAACTTAACTACGGTCTAGTCTACTGTTGAGGTGACAATTTCAATTTGGGTGTACTTTATACTATCTTCTTCACCTTTTATCTCTCCTTTTGACTCCATGGTACCTTCTTCACTTTTTCTTTTTCCTGTTGATAGAAGCGATACTGGAGAGGAAGAAATGTAACTCTAGACTCCGACAATAATAGTGAATGTTATTATTTCTCTTTTTGATAGAAACGATACTAGAGAGAAAGAAACATAACTCTAAACCCTGATTGTAATAGTAAATGTTGTTAACCAATTGAATTATAAGCTTTGGACTATTTCACCTTACGAATAATAGAAAATTCTCAAACATGTTAATGGCGACATGTGTCTATCGTGGGGCTCGTTGTCCTCCCAACAAAGCATATAATGCAGCATGTGGCACTGTTCAATTATTTCTGGGCATCCATCTTCAATAGCATCATCCCTTTTGTTCGTTTGGGACCATGACATTAATGCCCCCCATCCATCCTCCCTCGGTGTTTTGTAGTTGCGAGTTGAGCTCCTAGGACTAGTACGTGCATGGCCGAGTATTAATTTGTTTCCAGGTACAAGAAAGACTTGACAAGATTGGCATATGAACTACATTTTGAATGTTCATGCTTGGTGGGGACTTGTAGAATTTATGATTAACGATGAGAATATTGAGTAAAATATTTCATTGTCGATTTCAGTAACTGAAGTAGTTAAGAGTATTTATTCTCAATTTTAATGTCCTGTTCAATTATTTTCACTCTAGGACTTAGCTAGGATGATAACCCGTTTTTTCTTCACTCTTTTTGTAGGTTCGCAACGAACTTAAACTCAAATGATTAAGAACAATTATTTATGCATTCGAAACTTTAGGTCTGATTATGTCTTTCCATTGTCGCTTGTATAGAAAAAGATCCTCAACACCTAAACTTATAGTGATGGGATGGTTGGGATGACAGTATGTATTGAAGGTAGGGGTTTCTAGCTTGGACCCTCAACAAATTACAAAGAAAGAAACTCTCCCTAAAGATCTGCCATTGGCATCTTCTTGATAATTTACAGATTCCTTATAGTTAAAAACTAATAATTTCTTAATAAGACGTAAGTTTGTTAAGTTGATAAAGTAGATAACTACTTATTGTTGTTGTCTAGTCACAATCCTGGAGCAAATGACGTAGAAACAAACTGGGAAGTGAGTAGAATGTAAACTAATCGAGTGAGTTGGGAACAGTTCTTGAATAAGATTACATCTACTTTTCTCTGGTACGTGAGGTCTATGAAAAATAATTGTGGTGCTTTAATAGGTGAAAACGATGTGTGTGTGGTGTGTGTGTATATATCTGCATTTCGAAAGTAATTTCTGACTTTACTATATGCATTTTTGAAGTGCACCAGGATATTTGATCTCGTTTAAAACATGGTTTTGTTAACGTGAGTCATTAAAAATAAGGGTGTAAATATATTGTAAATATTAGGAATCCTTTATTAGGAAGGATTAATTGTTGTGTCCTTTTTTTATTATTGTTTCCTTATAGAACAAGGATTGTATTTGTATATATTTTCAAGGAAGTAATACAATGAAAACTATCCCCGTAAAATTCTGTTTGGCATCAGAGCCAAGGCTGCCGTAACCCTAGTTTTTCTGATGTGCTTGGTTGACTATTTTTTCTGCAAATCTTCCGCAGAAATCAGTGTTGCCGTGTGTGTGTGATATTGCTGCGTGTGCAGTAGTGTGGGTGATATTGCTGCGTATGCAACAGTGTGGTGAGTCATCAGTGTCAGCCATGCTATTTTTGGGTAAAGCAGAGTGGCATCGGAGGAAGGCAATGGCGTTGCAGTTGGAGGGCAGTGTTCGTAACTCAACCGATAATCCAGTATTGAATCTTGTTGTTATTCAGAGTGATGCATCTGCCGTACCAAATACCATGAAACTAAATGGATCAAATTATCCTCTTTGGTCAAAGGTTTTAGATATGCACATCGCCGGACGCGGTATGAAGGTATTTGTGACTGGGAGTACCAAGGAGTCGGCTGAGGATAGTGCTGAGTATGAGACGTGGGAGACAGGGAATGGAATAGTAAAATGGTGGTTAATTAATTCCATGGAATCTGCTATCATGGGATTTTTTATTCACCTGCGTACTGCTAAAGAAGTTTGGGAAGAGGTGGCTCGGACCTATTATGATGGTTTGGATATTTCTCAAATTTATGAATTGAAGGTTAAATCTTTCAGACTCCGTCAAGAGGGCCGACCAGTGGGTGTGTATTATGCTGATCTCAAGTCCGTTTGGCAGGAGTTAGATCAGAGGAGACCAATCAAGATGGAGTGTGTTGTGGATCTCAAGACCCTTCGAGAAGAAATTCAAATTGATCGTGTGTATGCTTTTTTGGCTGGTTTGGATGATGTCTTTGATAAATTACGTAGTGATATTCTATGTACTCAACCCTTACCACCTGTTGAGGAGGTGTTTTCTGTTGTTCGGTGGAAGTAACAATCAAGGAGCGATGCTATCCATGGCCATGATCTCTCGGCCAGCTGGTGCTCCTCGTCCTAATAATCCTTCTAATCAATCTTTAAATTCTCGTCCCTTCAACCGAGAAAACAAAGATGATTTGAAGTGTATGTTCTGTGGACAAACCCGTCATACGGAGGATACATGCTTTGCTAAGCATAGGGTGCCTGATTGGTTTCCAGAATTGAAGAAAAAACTACGTGCAAATGAGCGTGGAAGTGCGGGAAATAATGGAGGCCATGCCTCCCTAGCTACTGCTCCATTGGAGGCCATGGTGACTCGTCCTCCACCGCAGGCACTGTAAGGCATGGTCTTTTGGCCTTCAATACTGAGCATCATACAGGTTGGATTCTGGACTCTGGTGCAACGAATCATATGACATATGATAAGAATATGTTTCAATGTATGACAACATCTCACAGGGAATATATTGCCACCGCCAATGGTACCCATGCCCCTGTTGTTGGTGCTGGCACCATGTATCTCACGGCCTCTCTCCCTTTACACCGATGTTTACTTGTTCCATCTTTATCCCATCATTTACTTTCCATACCACAGGTTACTGAACAATTGGATTGTGTTGTTCTAATGTATCCATCCTATTGTCTACTTCAGGATATTCAGACTAATGAGATAATTGGGCGTGGCACTAAGAGAGATGGATTGTACTATGTGGATGATGTCGTTCCTGGTAGAGCTTATGCAATACGAGTGTTCTATGATAGTAATCTACAAGAAGTATGGTTATTGCATCATCGATTAGGGCATGCATCCTTTAGATATTTAAGGCATATGTTGCCTAGTTTATTTAGTGGAATAAATGAATCAGACTTACATTGTGAAGTATGTATTATTGCTAAAAGCCACCGTGCTTCGTTTCCCCCTAGTATGAATAAAAGACCTGTTCCATTTGATCTTGTGCACTCTGATGTTTGGAGGCCTTCTCCAGTTACTACTTCTTCAGGAATTCGGTGGTTTGTTACATTTGTTGATGATTGCACTCGTATGACATGGCTTTATATGTTGAAAAATAAAAGTGATGTGAGTGCCATATTTCGGTCTTTTCCTCAGATGATTCAGACACAATATTCTTCTGTTATCAAGGTTCTACGTTCTGATAATGGAGGATAATACATCAACTTTGAGTTGTCGGAGTTTCTTTCTACGTGATCAAGGGACTCTCCATGAAACCACATGTCCGCATACTCCACAACAAAATGGGGTTGCAGAGCGTAAAAATCGCCACATTTTGGAAATAGCCCGTGCCTTGCTCCTTGGGGCCTCGGTTCCTCGACATTTTTGGCCTGAAGTAGTTACCTATGTTGTGTTATTAATCGTATGCCCTCTCAGGTGGTTGGTTTTCAAACACCTATTCAAGTCCTCACACAACATGCTCCAGTGGTGTCAAGTAATACTCTCACCCCTCGAGTCTTTGGTTGTGTGGCTTATGTTCATATTCAGAAAATACATCGTAGTAAATTGGATCCGTGTGCACTACGGTGTGTCTTCCTGGGTTTCTCTCCTCACCAAAAAGGGTATAAGTGTTACCATCCTGCAGCCCGACATATGTATGTAACCATGGATGTGACCTTCTCTGAAACGGAATATTTCTACACTTCCGTACCTTCCACTTCAGATCACCAGGGGGAGAACACTGTTGGTAATCTGAGTTGGTTGGATTTAGGGGGAGATGTGGTTATTGAGCAGCGTGTAGAACCTAAAATTGTTGGTGCCAAATGTACAGTGGGTACCGAGTGTATTGACAACTTGGATGATGTTGGTGGTTTGAGGTTGAATCTAACCGAGCCCATAGAAGAGTCTCGGCCAGCTACTGCCGAGGAATATCTGAGTGTTCAACAGTCCTTTGCCGAGACCACTACACCTGCCATTGCCGAGCCTAGTACCCCTTCTCTCTCTAGTTCCGACGTGCCGCCCAATACATCTTCTCTGAATATGCCTGAGGTAAGTAACATAAATGATTGTGTAACTAATCTAAGTAATATTGTGAGTACTTATAAATTGCCACCGAGACAAAATCGAGGTGTGCCTCCTGATAGGTTTTCTCCTGAAGGAAAGGTGAAGTATCCTATAGCCAATTATGTATCATGTAAGAAGCTTGCACCAGAACGCCAGACCTTAGTGAGTAATATGGAGTCTATTCAAGTACCAACTCGAGTGGAGGAAGCTCTAAAAGATCCAAAGTGGGCAAAAGCAATGGATGAGGAGATGTTGGCATTACAGAAAAATAATACTTGGGAGGTGGTAATGCTACCCGCAAGAAAGAAGAGAGTGGGATGCCGATGGGTATTTACAGTTAAATATAAGGTTGATGGTTCGGCAGACAGATACAAAGCAAGGTTGGTGGCTAAAGGATATACTCAAACATATGGGGTGGATTATCAAGAGACTTTTTCCCCAGTTGCCAAGATGAATACGGTACGTGTTCTTATCTCTTTAACGGCAAATATGGATTGGCCATTAAAACACTTTGATGTGAAGAATGCGTTTCTCCATGGGAATTTGGAGGAAGAAGTATATATGAATTTTCCTCCTGGATATAGCAATGGTGGGAATACCGGAGTATGTCGGTTGCGTAAGTCACTTTATGGGCTTAAGCAATCGCTTCGTGCATGGTTTGATAGATTTACTCAAGTGATGAAAAGGAATGGATATTGTCAGAGTCATTCTGATCATACTTTATTTGTAAAGCGTAAACAAAATAAAGTAACAGCCTTGATTATTTATGTAGATGACATGATTATAACAAGAGATGATGTTGATGAGATGTCCAAGTTGCAAGGAAACCTTGCGGCCGAATTCGAAACGAAGGATTTAGGAGATTTGAAGTATTTTCTGGGAGTTGAAGTTGCTCGCTCGTCTAAAGGTATCTTCTTGTCTCAACGTAAGTATGTAATGGATTTATTAAAAGAGACTGGTATGTTGGGATGTAAGCCGGTAGAGACTCCTATTGTTGAGAAGCATCATTTGTGTTTGAATCCAAGTCAGAAACCTGGTTGACAAAGGTGGATATCAGAGGCTTGTAGGGAGACTGATTTATTTGGCTCATACTCGTCCTAATATTGCCTATGTTGTGAGTGTTGTGAGTCAGTTCATGCATTCGCCGAATGTGGATCATATAGTTGTCGTTATGCGTATCTTGGCATACTTGAAGTCGGCACCTGTAAAATGAGTATTGTATGGGAAACACGGGCATTTGAGAATTGAAGGATTTACTGATGCAGATTGGGCAGGTGATGTAACTGATAGACGATCTACTTCTGGGTACTTTACCTTTGTTGGAGGGAATTTGGTGACTTGGCGAAGTAAGAAATAGAAGGTTGTGTCACGGTCTTCTGCTGAGGCTGAATATAAAGGATCGGCTCAAGGAATTTGTGAAATCCTTTGGCTACGAAAACTTCTTTTGGGAGTTGGGTTTAAACCAAAGGAGACCATGAAGTTGTATTGTGACAACAAGTCAGCAAGAGATATAGCTGATAATCCAGAGCAACATGATAGAACGAAGCTTGTGGAGGTGGATCGACATTTTATTAAAGAGAAGCTTGAAAAGAAGATTGTATCAATACCATTTCTGAATTCCAAGGAGCAACTTGCGGATGTTCTTACTCATGCAGTGTGTGGTCGAAAGTTTAGTGACTCACTTGTCAAGTTGGGCATGTGTGATATCTATGCACCAACTTGTGGGAGAGTGTTAACGTAAGTCATTAAAAATGAGGGTGTAAATATATTGTAAATATTTTGTATTAGTTTTGGGGTTACAATCTCTTTTACAATTTAATCCTCTGATTCTATCTTCGTAAGGTATAGATTTGTGGATGGGTTGTTGATCCAAAGGGCCGCTGGGCCTTGAGCTTAGGATGAACGAGAATGTGGATTTGTTTATGTTGTTGATCCAAAGGGGGCGTCAGGCCTTGAGCTTAGGATGAACGAGGATGTGGATTTGTTTATGTTGTTGATCCAAAGGGCCGTCGGGGCTTGATCTTAGGATGAACGAGTGATGAACGATGAACACTTTCTTCAAGGGCCGTCGGGGCTTGATCTTGAATTGGTGGAAGTTCTTCAAGGGTCGTTGGGGCTTGATCTTGAAGGTGGATTTGACGAAGAACGAAGAGAGTTTTCTTGATCCTTCGGAATTCTTGAGAATTTGGGAGGTTGGTGCTTGAAAGCTTTTAGTGTTTCAAAGTTTTCAAGGATTTGGGGGACTTCTCTTCCAATTTGGGAGTAGAGAAAATGTGTATGTGAATTGGTTCATGGAAATGGGTGCCTTGGCTCCCTATTTATAGAATTCTTTCAAAGGCTAATATTCAGATGAAAATAAATCGTTTCTGCCAGGGGTTGACACGTGTCTTATTCGATGACTTTTCTGATTTCTTTCGATTTTTCTTTGAGTCACGCACTACATGTAAAATTTATGTGATACGTGGGCGTTGAAATTTTAATTTATCGGTTAACATTTATTTCACCGAAATTTCGATGTCTACAAATGCCCCCACTTCAAGGCGCGTCGTATACATATGCTTGTCACGTGTAGAAGATGCGTTTTGAAGTCCCTTAATGCAGATGTCGATCCAAGGGCCGTTAAGGCTTGATCTTGAATTGGACTGGAAACTTCTTCAAAGGCCGTAGAGGCTTGAATCTTGAATTTTGTGCTGCAAGTTCCTTCAAGTGCCATTTGAGGCTTGTTCTTGAATTCGGCTGGAAGATTTTCTGGTTTCCTCCAATTGTTGATTTTCCACAGGCTTAATCTTGAACTGGGCTGAAGGGTTTTCTGGTTTCCTCCAAAGGTCTGAACTTACTCCTTTCATCTGGAGCTGAATTTGTTTCAAGGATGGCTGACGCTTGATCTTTGATTGGACTTGTGATTTCTTCAAGGGCCGTTGGGGGCTTGATCTTGATGAATGGAAACGGGACCACGAGCGGCTTCAGGATTTGAACATCCGGCAAGCAGACACGAGATGAAGGTGATGGTCTATTTCCTTGTTCAATCTTTCCAATTCATATTGAAGAGGGTCAGAGGATGAATCTTCAAGATTGATGCTTCATTGTCTCTCGTCTTGTCTGTTCTCCAGGCAGGCGTGGATGAGTACCCGAGAGCAATGCTAGGTAGGCAATCAGGGAAGCGGTTCCAGGCAGTTGGTTCCTGACCGGAAGCTTGGTTCTAAGTGCCGCCCGATTGCTCTTCTTCTCATTATCCTGCAGGTAAGAACAAGGACAAAGAAAAGACAGGGAAAAAGCATGATATGAGGTATTTTCGCTTTAGACCCTGATGATATGAGATGTTTTTGCTTTTGCTTTTGGTGATTTGATGGCGTTGCACGGCGAGGCTTTGCTCTTCGGCGATGGTGCTAACGATAGGCCGTCGAGGCTTCTCGAGCTCTTCAATTAGAGCAACGACTCCGAGCTTGGTTTTGACTTAGATTCCTCCGTCCAACTTGTGCAGTTCTGCAGGGAAGGGCATCATGCTATAGTGACTTGTTACAACTTGTCACGCTGCATTCTTCTCTGCTTGTTTCTTCTGCATAGCAGAAGTGGTGCGCAACCTTTTGCGTTTGACTGGTCCTTCAGAGCATCACTTCTCAGCGACTCATCCACGCTTGGCAGCTTCAGTGCAAAGAGTCGACAGAATGCCAAATATTCTGCGATGGCGGTGACTTGAGACCCAGCTCCAACAACAGTTGAAGATGACCACTCGAGAGCAATGCAAGGTAAGCAATCAGGCAAACGGTTCTGAGCAATCAGTCTCTGATTGGACGTTTGATTTTCGGTTCTGACTGATCGCTCTCTTCCTCCCTGTCTTGCAGGTAAGAGCCAGGGTAAAGGAAAGAAAAGGGAAAAGCATGATATGAGATACCTTTGCTTTCGACCCTGATGATATGAGATACGTTCGCTTTTGGAGAAGTAGCGGATGAACCAACACATATATTGGTTGTGCTTGTCTCCACATGCTTCGGTGTACCGATTTCACCTGCTTCATCTGTTTTCCTTGCAGAAGTGGTATTCTCCCTAGTTTTTTTTTTTTTCATGCAGGTTTGACATCTGCTCCTGCAGTATTTGCCCTCCGATGCAGGAGTTGAACGCAAACCTTGCATTTGAATGGTCCATCGGGGCATCACTTCTCAGCGACTCGTCCATCCTTGGCAGCTTCAGTGCAAAGAGCCCAACAGAATGCCAAATATTCTGCAATGGTGGTGACTTGAGACCCAGCTCCACCAACAGTTGAAGATGACCACTCGAGAGCAATGCAAGGTAAGCAATCAGGCAAAGGTTCCGAGCAATCAGTCCTAGATCGGACGTTTTAATTTCAGGTTCGGACTGATTGCTTTCTTTCCCCTTGTCTTGGAGGTAAGAGCAAGGGCAAAGTGCAGATTCGAAGATATGGTATGAATGATATGTTACAGGCAGAGTTGGGAACAAAACCTATTATGTTGCGTGATACTGATCAGTTGGCTCTAGATAGTGATCGGTCACCTGCCATTCTCGAAACTATTTCAACTAACGACAGATCAGATGTGCCCAATGAGTTGCCTGTTAGTATGTCTGACGAATTACCTTCTGATGACCGGTTGCCTGCTGTTGGTATGTCTAACTAGGTGCCTGATGATGGTTCATCCAGTGATGATTCTTCTAATAGTTTGGTGCAAGATTGTGGCATACATGAGGTAAATTCTAACGTCAGTTGCCTCCACGAGCTAATCGTGGAAAACCTAAAGTACAATATGAGCCTGATATGCATGCCAAAGCCAAATATCCTATCAACAATTATATGTCTACTCATCGTTTGTCCAAACCATATGCATCTTACATATGTTAGCTATCTAATGTATCAATTCCAACAAAATTGCACGATGCTTTGTCTGACCCTAAGTGGGTTAATGCCATGAGAGTTAAGATGGAAGCTTTGGAAAAGAATTCTACTTGGGATTTGGTTCCTTTACCAAACGAGAAGAAAGTTGTTGGATGTAGATGGGTGTTCACTATTAAGCACAAAGCAGATGGTTCTATTGACCGGTATAAAGCCAGATTAGTTGCTAAGGGTTATACTCAAACATATGGGTGGACTATCAGGATATTTTTGCTCCTGTTGCCAAACTTAATATTGTGCGTGTTCTTCTGTCCTTAACTGCAAACCAGGATTGGCCTCTATTGCAGTTTGATGTTAAGAATGTTTTCCTTCATGGTGATCTCAATGAAGAAGTTTATATGGATCTCCCACCTGGTATCAGAACATCTCCTGAAAAATGTGTTGTATGCAGATTGCGAAAGGCTTTGTATGGTTTGAAACAATCTCCTAGAGCGTGGTTTGGGAGGTTTACAAGTTCAATGAAGAAGTTTGGGTATGTCCACAGTCATTCAGATCATACCTTGTTTCTAAAGCGACAAAATGGTAAGCTAACTGCATTGATTATTTATGTTGATGACATGATAGTGACTGGTGATGACCAGAAAGAGATACAACGCCTTCAAAAGTACCTAGCTACTGAATTTGAGATGAAAGAATTGGGTGAATTGAAGTATTTTCTTGGAATCGAGGTTGCACGATCCAAGCATGGTATTTTTCTGTCTCAACAAAAGTATGTTCTTGATTTGTTAGCTGAAACAGGTATGTTAGATTGCAAACCTGTTGATACTCCGATTGAGCAGAATCATCGTCTGGGCTTATTTCTAGATCAAGTTCCTACTCATAAGGAACGGTATCAGAGGCTTATGGGGAGATTAATTTATTTGTCTCACACTCGCCCTGACATTGCTTATGCACTTAGTTTGGTAAGTCAATTTATGCACTCACCTAGTGAAGCTCATATGGATGTAGTAATCCGTATTTTGAGGTACTTGAAGATGGCTCCTGGCAGAGGTGAATTATGTCAATCTCAAAGACCAATTTGGATAAAAAGATACTTCTCACTCTGCAATGAGAAAAACTCTCTTGCAACCAATATATCACTATAGGTTTATTTTGTAATTGGAGATGCAAATGTATCTCTTACATCTCCAGTGCCATTTTTAATGCAATATTTCAACATGTAAACAGTTTTTATTGCAAAGTGGTTACCTTTTCTCCCTCGTTAGAGACTTCATCTCTACCTGAGAGTACCTTCTCACTGGTTGTGTGAGTGCCTCTAATCTCGCCACAATCTAGAGCCGCTGTCCCTAGCTATGGCTGGGGGCGGTGGCAGTCCCTTCCTCCCGCCCTTTGTCTCCTATTTTCTTCCCTGATTTTGCTTTCTTCCTCTGCTCTCCACCGCGATGTGTTGCAGCTCATCGGGAGAGTGTGTTGAGTTCCAGTGTTCTCACTGGCTTAGGTGTTCACCACACCACCACTATCTCACTGTTTACTGCCCTTGTTGGCAGCATTGCCCAGGTCTTGCCACGGGCTTCTTCCCATTTGTGGATTGTTTCATCCTTTGTGGCTGCGCTTGAACATGTGCTTGTGGTAGCTTGCTACGATTGGAGAGGAGTTTGTCAGTTGGCGATGTGAAGGCTGGCTTCTCGTGGTGGTTCACTGTAGCAGAGACGGTGGACGCAGAAGACTGGGGTGTCTTCTGATCTTTTGGGCTCTGTGTTGTTTAACTTTGTTGATCCGTTTATGCTTGTACTTAGTTCTCTTTGGGCTTTGGTTTGGGTCCACTTTTTCTTTGTGTTAATCTTGTAACTGGGCCCTTTGCGTGTACTTTGTTGGCTGTTGCCTTGAAATGCTATTTCCAGTTTTTTTTTTTAAAAGAAAAGAAACAAAAGACAGTTTTATATTGTTATTTTTGTCTCATGATATTACGCATCAACCTTATCTAATTACTCGCCCCTTCATCCAATTCCTTCATGAATAAAGGCCTTTTCAATTCCTTGCAAAACCATGTTCATACCTCTATTATTCATATTTTTTTTCCGAGTACATCGATATTTTTATAATAAGGGGAGGGGGAGTTCGGCTAAACCACACAATGGATAGCCTAATTTAGTATCGATTTCGTTATCCACGAGATTCGTGATAACAACACTGTGAAGCTGTTCTATGAAGAACTGAAAACCAGAAAAATGAATACAGAGAGAGAGAATGGAAATAGTCTTTGTATTGATCCGTAGAGAATGAATGAATGAATGAATACAATGTGTGTTTCTCAGACTATATGTTGATTACAATCTTAGATAGCAAGCTATCTCGCTAACTAACTCACTCACTCTCAACAGATTATCCAATCCTTTGTAACTATAATATTGAGCTGGCAATCTTTGTGATATTGAGCTGGCAGTTTATCTAACCGTTGAATCGATCTTAAGCCATCAAACCATTCTAGCCATTGGATCTCTATACTCAACAATTCAAACCTAAGATCTCTCACTTTTAAGCAAAAAAGAATACTACTGATAGGGTTTTTACTACCTGCAAAAGTAGGGATAAAAACACATAAAAAATACTTGCAAGAGTACAAGGTTGTCGTAGTATAGCAGCTCAAGCAAGGTCGTTTTCCACAGGGATTGAATGAATAATCTATGTTAAAACCAAATCTTAATTAATTATTTAAAAGCAAAATTGGGAAGAGATTGATTTAATGACCTAAAATATTAAAAACGAATTTAATTAAAAACAATTAAATAAATTGACAAAGTAAAGAAAACAAAAGACAAGAGTTTTGAAAACCAAATTTGTAAAAGCCTAGGGTTCCGCCGTCCCCTTAACAATCCTACGTAGATTTACCAATTACCTATGAATTACCCATGCAACTTTGAAGGTTAGGTTTTCCTAATGCATATTCTACTCGTGGTATTCAAGCTAGAACGTATATCTAACATGCAACCCGTCCGTGGTATTCAGATCGAATGTGAACATGCAAGACTCATTACGTTTCGTGAAAACCCTCTGAAAAACCATGCAACCCCTAAGACGTGGTATTCATCCCAGGTGAAATTACAACTATTAATCACAAGAAGCAATACTCAATTCCCCGGTGGTATTCCGATCGAATTGCATCCGATTACTTATCTAAGCATCGTAATGGTAGCTAAGCATTAAGATATAGAGACAGTTTAAAGCACAATGATTAATAATTCAAAACTTGCATGCATAATATCATAAGCAAATTAGAAAGAGACTACATATTCTTGCTAAGGCTCGTGGCATCGCCCTAGCAAACGAAATTAGTTACGAACAACCATAAAACAAAAGGGATTTTATTGAAATAGAAAAAAGATAGAAAACACCTGAAATACAAATCGTCAAAACCTAGCTAAGTTCTCCAAAGTAGTGTCTCCTCAATGTTGCGTCCCCAATTGCCTCCTTCTCTAATGGCTAAAAAGTCTTATTTATACTACTATAATTAAAATCCTCCTAGTAAAAGGTCTTAGAATAAAACTAGGAAACCTAATAAAATAATAAAACAGAAAATAAAAGGTTTCCTATTTGAACTGGAATTCGAACTTCTTAGAAAATCACACTTTTGACCAACCAAATCAACTCCGATTTGGTCCCAAAAGGTCTCTTTTGAAAGCTGAAGACGCCCCCTACAAATCCTCCGAAGGAATCCTTCTCAAAATATGCCATCTTGACCTTCAAAATACCCAAAACGTCCAAAAACGTCAACCTGGGAAAGCTACGCGCTGGGCCTTCTTTTCATCGCCACGGTCAAACGGCTTGGTAGAAAAATCGGGAATTTTGACACAATCATTTTGAAAGGCACACGAACATTCTCCAATTGGAATTACTCCAAAATTCATCCGTTTGATCACTTTATGCTCCAGAGGAAGTCGAATGTCCTACATTAGAGATATATAACAAAGTATCAAAATTCTACCAAAATAACCAATAAATTATTACTAAGATTCTACCAAACTGTAATACTGGATGACCTATCATTCATTTCTGTCATAGCGTGAAAATACTCCTTTTTTGGTAATGGGCTTTAAGTTGCCTTCAATGCTCCCAATGGTTATGCATGACTCTTCATTTGCAATCGTGCTGCCTTGTCGCACTTGAACAAGTACCAACGCCCTAACCTGTCAGCTCTAATACCAGTTTACTGTACATCTTAAATTCCCAATACGAATCTTGATTTCGATGAACTCTGATAAAACACACGATAATCTGCCTTAAAAAAAAACACACGATAATCAAACCGCAAAGAAAATACAAAAACACCAAGCACAAAAAAAACGCACACACAAGAACACAAAATTATAATGGTTCTGCCAACAATTGTTAACGTCCACACCGATGATTCCCGAGATAGTTCAATAGTATGAAAACCCCTTTGGTTCGCTAACCCTAGGTCTTAATTTCTTTTACCCCTCACATTCTCTCGAAAGTGTCTCTCCTTTTGCCTTGTGATCTCTTAACAATTTGATCTTACTCGCACACATAAAACCCTCCAGATGCCTTTGTTCATATAATATAAGAATTAGGATTATACAGGAATTCAACCAGGAGCGAAAACTCATCCCAAATAGTACACAACTAACCTTAATATATAGGACTCCTAAACTTGGTCATTTAGTCACGCTCACAAGCTTAATCTGCAATTTATATAATTGACAGCCAAGCCAGTTATATACGATCACGTTTATGCATATGCCACGACCGTCCATATTATCCATTCTCAATCGATGAAATGGTGACACTCTTTTTAGACTCTAGATAATAAAAACTTAAAATGCAGTCTTATTCGACCCCGATGATATGAGATACGTTTGCTTTGGCATAAGCAGCAGATGAACCAGCACGTTGTGCCTGTGTCCACATGCTTTGATGTATCATCTTCATCTGCTTCAGCTGTTCTTCAGGCAGGTGTGGTATCTTCTCTGGAAGCACATCAGCAGCTGAAGATGAGTACTTGAGAGCGAGGCTAGGCAAGCAATCAGGGAAGAAGCTTCCAGGCAATCGGTTCCAACTCGGAAGGTCGAGTCCAAGTGCCGACTGATCGCTCCCTTTCTCCTTGTCCTGCGGTGAAGAGGGATGACAAAGAAAAGGATGGGGAAAAAGGGTGCTATGAGATACTCTTGCTCTCATCCCTAATGATATGAAATACTTTTGCTCTGGTACGACCTGGTCGAAGAGGTGTTTTCCGGGAAGAGGAGAACTGAATATGTTGAGGGGTTTGGTTGCAGATGCATTTTTGGCAAGGAAGAAGAACCAGGCGCTTTGGATGTGTGCTTTGCCTTTGAGGATGAAGGTTATCATATATAGGGATTTCCCACTTACAAGTAGTGGTGTGGACGTGACCTTGTCACCCACGCTTGTTGGTGACAGCGTTGTAGTGGGAATAGTAGGATTCACGCGTTTTTTTTAACTTTGTCAGAGACTTTTGACAAAGTTGCACGTGATGTCTGAAAAGCTAAGATTGCGTCTGAAATGAGTTGACGAATTTTACGCAGGAAAACCCAGCTTTTGAAATTTGGGGAGTGGCGTCTCTTTGACCCTTGAACAGATGGCCGTGTTGCTTCTCCTTTTATAGAGGTGTTGATTGCATTCCAAAATGCATACTTCGAAGATTTCCCGCCTATGAAAATTATCTCTGCTGCATTTCCGAAATTTTACTCTATCCACCCTTCTCCTTCATCATTTCTGAAAATGGCTTACCCGTCTGACATTCGCTTAGATTTGAGTCTTGGGAATGATACAGGCGCGCCGCGTCAGGGTGATATATGGCGCCCATCCTTCTTATCCTCTAATGGCCCTCTTACGGTTGAAGACTCCGTGATGATGGATGCGACAACAGCTACGGTAGTAGCTAGGAACCTCCTTACCCCTAAAGATAATAGACTGCTTTCATGACGGTCCGATGAGTTGGCTGTCCAAGACTCCTTGGCTCTCAGCATTCAGTGTGCGAGCTCTATGTCCAACATGGGCCAACGCTTACTCGCTCGATCTCGCCAAGTTGAATCATTGATGGCCGAGGTGGCAACCCTTAGTCACGAGATTAGGCAGCTCAAGCGTGAGAATAGAGAGTTGCATGTGCTTGCAAATAATTATTCGGCGGGCATGAAGAGGAAGTTGATCAGTTGCTGGACTCCGAAGGTCGAATTCAAAGCGACCGTCAGAAGTTTGCAGATGTATTCTAGAGGCACTTTTTGCCTTCGTCATCTGGGGTTCGACCAAGTATTGAGGCCCCGAATAATCCATCTTCAGTGCCTTTGGTGACTTCCTCGGCTAGTGTTCCGCCGAGTACTGAGGCTTCGCATTAGTGACATTTTGTGAAGACTCCATTTTTTTTATTTTATTTTATTTTTTTTTATTTTGTACGTACTTGTAACTTCTTAAAGATATCAATAAATGAAATCTTATTTCATTCATATGGGACTTTTCTTCTTCTTCTTCTTCTTCTTCTTTTTTTTTTTTTTTTTTTTTTTTTTTTTTACCTGCACAGCCTTTCTCTCTGCATGCGGACCACTGTTACTTTATTTTTTACTTGCACTTGCACAGTTCACTGCACAACCTTCCCTTCTGCACGCGGACCACTATCAGCACAGTCACCGCACTGCATTCACTGTTATTTTATTTTTTTACTTGCACAGTTTACTGCACAGCCTTCCTCTCTGCATGCGGATCGCTGTTAGCACAGTCTGCGCACTGCATTCTTTTCTGGGTTCTTCTATATATCGTGACTGAATAGCCATTGGACAGCCACGCACTGCCTGCCGAAGCGGAGGAAGGGACCACCAGCTGCTGAAGCTGATGGGCAGAAGAAGAGCACGGATGGAGCCGAGCTTTGGAGCAGCGAGAGGCTAGGCACGGAGCAAGGATGCAAGTAGACAAACTTTGGTTTTGTTAATCACATTGGTTTTATTACTCACATTCACAGGCAGCAGCCATGGCGGAGGTGCAGAAGAGCTTCACGACCGGCTAGTCGTTTGACAGCGGTCGTTGAGGTTGTTGGCAGTGGAGAGCGCGAAGAGCTTCCATGGAGTGACATGTGGCGGTGGAGATGGTGGTGCAGGAAAGCATGGCAGCGGAGAGAGGGAGTTTCTGGTGGAGTTGGATCAGCAGGCTTGGAGGTAGTGGTGGACCTGAAGTTTGGACCAGAAGCTGGACTTCTCCGACGATGTGGAGGCGGTGGCGGAGGAGGAGATCGTAATTGCAATGAATTGAGCCGCCAAGGGAGTTTTCAACTAGGAGGACCGCTTGATTGGCGATCCAGACCCAGTTTCGAATGCGAATAACTGTCCGTTAATGCTTCATCCCATGATTTCAGAACATAAAAGGAGTCGGAGAGAACGCCGGAATCGCAAATGAAGCTTGCCCGTTGTCTTCCGTGGCAGCGGACCTGAACCCTTGTTCGATCCTGACCGCTCTTCCTCTTCACGGCTCTCTCAATCGCAGCTGTTTGATCCACCACCTTCGCAGCAACGTTATCCTCGGAAATTGAGCTCAGCGACGGCGTCCAATCGGACGAATTTACGGAGCTCCCGCGTCTTCTTCTGCGGCGTATTATTCGGCTGGGTGTCGAAGATCAGGGGTCCTTTGTAACGTCCTGGGCAGCGAGGAAGAAAGCCGGGTCTGGGCTTGCGAAGTAGGGACACAGCGTTGCGTGCTCGATCGTGATCATTGCCATCATGCTCAACTTCGTCGTGTACGGAGTTTTGAAATCCAACAGCGTCTTGGTACATTTGATCTGCGGGATGCTTCTGGGGATGTTGTGGATTGAGACTCGGGTAGAGCGAGTTGCAGATTCTATCGATGAAGAAGAGGGAGCAAAGTGGGCCCTTTGAACAGCCCGTGGAACTTAGCCAGTCTCTGGGCTTTGGGTTTGTAACATGGAGATCTGGGTCAGAGCAGAGGGAGAATGGGCCATGGGAGTTGGGCTCATTCCTGATTTTACATCTATATATATATGTTTATGTATATTTATTTTTTATTTGCAGAAACTGTCCCTCTTTTTTTTATTTATTTATTATTATTATTATTTTAGTGTAAAAATTTCTTTTTTTGTATAAGGAAATTGTAATGAAGATCTCTTTTTTTTTTTTCTTTTTTTTTTTTTTTTGTAATATACATATACATACATACATACATACATACGTATATATAACATATGTGTATATATATATATATATATATATATTATTTTTTTGTAGAAACTCTCTTTTTTGTATGGAAAGATGAAGAAGAAACGAAGAGTTTGAATCAAGCCTGGTGGTATTGCAAAGCGTTGAGCTTCACTACCGGCTAGTCGTTTGACGGCGGTCACTGAAGTTCTTCGCCGACTTTGATCAAGGTGGTGACATTGCTGTCCTTCTGGCCGCTGCTTGGAGCTTGTTGCAGTGCGTCACTTTTACCGTGTGGGGTTTGTGCAAAAGACTGCAGCGAGTTTATGCTGTGTAGTGTCTTTTGGTCACGACTTTCCTCAGTGGTGACTTCGTTGTGCCTTTTGCCGCTGTTGATCGTCACAAGGCTCACAGGCTGCTGAAGGGCAAATGGAGAGTTTGGAGTCAAGCTTGGTGACTGGCTAGTCGTTTGACGGCGATCACTGAAGTTCTTCGCCGACTTTGATCAACGTGGTGACACTTGCCGTTCCTCTTGCCGACACAGAGAATTGGAGTCAAGTCTTGGTGACCGGCTAGTCGTTTGACGGCGGTCACTGAGGTTACGTCCTTCTTACCGTTGCTTGGAGCTTTGCCGAAGGGCGTGTTGTGAGCCTTCCAAAGAAGAGATCAAGTCATAACGTAGTTCAAAATACATATCTTTTTTTGTGTGCTGTCCGCAATTTATACTCTTGCGGGCCATGAGCATTTTGTTGCCGTTTTGCAGTTTCAGCTCGTGCAGGCAAGGAGCGTTGGTGTCGCCTTTTAGGCTCGTGCGAACGAGGAGCATTTTGGTGCCGTTTGCAGTTTTAGCTCATGTAGGCAAGGAGCAATTGGTGTCGCCTTTTAGGCTCGTGCGGACGATGAGCATTTTGGTGCCGTTTGCAGTTTTAACTCGTGCAGGCAAGGAGTATGGTGTGTCGCCTTTTATGCTCGTGCGGACCAGGAGCGTTTTGGTGTTGTGGATTTTGTCAAGCGGTATAGGAAAGGCGATCTTCGCAATCTTCATAGCAAGGAGCCTTTGCTGAGTAATCGAATAAGTCTTCGGGGAAGAGGTCGCCCATTGTGACGGGGATGAACCATCTTTGTGTCGAAGTTTCTTTATCTCCAACACTCTCACTTTGCTTTGGAGGTTGACCAGAGCTGCTTTGCCCCCTTTCCAATTGGTGTTTCGTCTTTGAAGAAATCGAGCTCCAAACGTCGCATCTTTCTGCTAGTCCGTCGAACTTTTCTTCCTCTGGCGTTGTCTTCCTCTTCCTAGAAGGTTTCTTGGTTTCTTCAAGTCTGTCCAAAGCCGACCGTCGCGGAGGAGGGCTAGCTGTGCTGCTTTGTTTCTTAGGTTTTGATAACCTTTCGAAGACAGAGCTTTGAGGTGTTGGCGTGCTAAGCCGCTTGAAGACGGAAGTTCGGTCTTGACTACCAATGCGATCAAGTGTCGAATTTCTGGGCCTTGAACGATTCATCCTTTTGAAGACTGACCTTCGAGGGGCGGGTTTAGGCTCCTCTTCGGGCATGAGGGTTTCTCCTTCCTTAGTGGCGATAGTTTTGCCTTTTGAGGGCTCTTCTATCTCTACTTTGACCATATGACATAAGGCGGTAGTGCACTGTCGGAAGAAGTCATTCGGGAAGTACTCGTGCAAGGAGACGGGAATGCGCGGCTCTTGCTCCATGAGTTCCCCGCCGTATATTGGCTTAGCAGCTTTTGAGCTTCCTTTGGGCTTTCTTTTGTTGCGGAGGTGGTGTTTTCTCCCTTGCTCCGCCTTTGATTTTACGGCTTGTGGTCTTCGCTTCCTTATCCTTTTGCAGGTCACCGATGTCCACCCTTCTTCCTCGTTGGTAGGTGCGTCTTGGTCGCTTGCCCCCAGCGGTGGTTGTGCAGAAGACGCCTTGTGACTTGAGCTTTGGCAGGAACGATCATGAGTCCTTTGGAGGGAAACAGGATTGAAGGATCCAAACATGATCGTAGTGGTGTGTCTTACGGCTTGTAGCCTTGGTTTCCTCATTTTTCTGTAGGTCACCAATGTCCATCTTTCTTCATCGTTGGTAGGTGCGTCTTGGTCGCTTGCCCCCAGCGGTGGTTGTGCAGAAGACGCCTTGTGACTTGAGCTTTGGCAGGAACGATCATGAGTCATTTGGAGGGAAACAGGATCGAAGGATCCAAACATGATCGTAGTGGTGTGCGTTGCGGCTGTGTCCTCCAGATCGAGTTCAATCCGCCCTTGTTGCGCCAACTTCATGATGAGCTCTTTGAGGATGAAGCATTTACCTACGAGATGACCTACGATACGATGGTACTTGCAGTACTTAGGATCGTTGACGCGGTTCATCTCCTCGGGGCGCTTGCACTCTGGTAACTCGATCACCTTCTTTTCCAATAGGTCGTCTAGCATTGTTGCCATATCCGAGTCAGGAAAAGGGTACGTCTTTTGCTCCAGCTCCTTCAAGGTGTTTTTGTACCTGTCTTGGGTGCGGAAAGGCTCATATTTCTTTACCTCATTTGCTTTGATTTTGGAGGACATCTTGACGGGTGCAGGGGATGCTCTTATAGGGGAAGTGTTGACAATGAAGGCTTCCTTGACATGCTCTTTCCCGTGATTGTCCACCTTCGAAACAAACGCCTTGTCCTTCTTGTAGTCGGAGATCGGCATCTTTTTTTCATGGTGGTCGATGCTTAGCTCCATGTCGTGGGCACGGGTGGCCAGCTCTTCGAAGGAACGTGGTTTGATGCCTTGGAGGATGTAGTGCAAACTCCAATGCATGCCCTGGACGCACATCTCGATTGCCGAAATCTCCGAAAGCCTGTCTTTGCAGTCGAGGCTAAGGTTGCGCCATCGGTTGATGTAGTCCATCACCGGCTCGTCTCTCCACTGCTTTGCGCTCATCAGCTCCAGCATGCTCACGGTGCGGCGGGTGCTGTAGAAGCGGTTGAGGAATTCCTTCTCCAATTGCTCCCAGCTGTTGATGGACTCAGGCTCCAGGTCCGTGTACCACTCAAATGCATTCCCCTTCAGTGAGCGCACAAACTGCTTGGCAAGGTAGTCACCTTCCGTCCCTGCGTTGTTGCAAGTTTCCACGAAATGGGCGACGTGTTGCTTCGGGTTGCCTTTGCCATCGAACTGCATGAACTTCGGCGGTTGGTAGCCCTTTGGCATCCTCAAGGTATCGATCATCTTGGAGTAAGGCTTTGAGTACAACATGGAGGTATAGGAGCTCCCTTCGTACTGCGCCTTGATGGTGTTGGCGATCATCTCTTGCAGTTGCTGGATAGAAAGAGATCCCAAAAGTGCCGCCGGTTGGTCTGGCTCCTGCTTCTCTTCAGGCTTCTCTACCGGAGGCTCCTCTTCTTCGTCGGCCTCTTTCTTTATGCCAGAGCCGTCTCCTTCTTCGTGTTGTGTTCCCAATTTGTTGGTGAGTGTGGTGATCTGCAAGTCCTTCTCCTCTGCGATTTTTGTGAGCCTTGCGATCGTTTCCTTCATCTGGGCCAGCTGCTCTTCGACTGAAATCACACCGATGGTCATGACTTGTGCAACCAACGTACGTGGCTTTCCTTCAGCAGCATGCTTAGGTGCCCCTAGCGAGGTCAGGTTGATGACAGGCTCGCGTTTGTGATGTTCACCTTGCTCCCTTGACGGCACAAACTTTGTAGCGGCACGTTGAGGAGTGGTTGTGGCGCCAATGGTTGCTCCGTTCGCGGCGGAAGTGCTTAGGCTCCTTCCCTTGGTGGTTGCGAGAACGGGTTGTCCTTTGCTTGATGCCACTTGTGCTTTTTGGCGGTTGATGAGTACGTCGACTTGCAAGTTTTGCCCCTCTGCAGTCTTTGTGAGCCTTGCAATTGCTTCACTCATCCGAGCCAGCTGTTGTTCAATAGAGGTAGCGCCGATGGTTGTAAGAACGGCTTGGCCTTCCTTTGATGCCATTGATTTTGAAGTGTGCTTTGGATTTCTTGAACGAAGAAAGAGATGAGAGGTAGAGATAGTCCCACTGGGCGTGCCAAATTTGTAAACACGGAAAATTCCTGAAACGAACGAGACAAGAACAACGTGTACAAAATAATATTTTGTATTAATTTTGGGGTTACAATCTCTTTTACAATTTAATCCTCTGATTCTATCTTCGTAAGGTATAGATTTGTGGATGGGTTGTTGATCCAAAGGGCCGCTGGGCCTTGAGCTTAGGATGAACAAGGATGTGGATTTGTTTATGTTGTTGATCCAAAGGGGCCGTCGGGCCTTGAGCTTAGGATGAACGAGGATGTGGATTTGTTTATGTTGTTGATCCAAAGGGCCGTCGGGGCTTGATCTTAGGATGAACGAGTGATGAACGATGAACACTTTCTTCAAGGGCCGTCGGGGCTTGATCTTGAATTGGTGGAAGTTCTTCAAGGGCCGTTGGGGCTTGATCTTGAAGGTGGATTTGACAAAGAACGAAGAGAGTTTTCTTGATCCTTCGGAATTCTTGAGAATTTGGGAGGTTGGTGCTTGAAAGCTTTTAGTGTTTCAAAGTTTTCAAGGATTTGGGGGACTTCTCTTCCAATTTGGGAGTAGAGAAAATGTGTATGTGAATTGGTTCATGGAAATGGGTGCCTTGGCTCCCTATTTATAGAATTCTTTCAAAGGCTAATATTCAGATGAAAATAAATCGTTTCTGCCAGGGGTTGACACGTGTCTTATTCGATGACTTTTCTGATTTCTTTCGATTTTTCTTTGAGTCACGCACTACATGTAAAATTTATGTGATACGTGGGCGTTGAAATTTTAATTTATCGGTTAACATTTATTTCACCGAAATTTCGATGTCTACAAAAACAAGGATTGTATTTGTATATATTTTCATTGTAAGGAAGTAATACAATGAAAATTATCCCAGTAAAACTCTATTGGTTTTTGATTGGGGGTGAAGGGTGATGGCAAATTTAATTTCTATGGCGCTCCGCCCCATTGTCATTGGTAACTTTAGGCACGAGGTAAAGTTTAAGTGAGTTTGCATTTATATAAATTTTCACCTCAAACTACGCAATTGACAATTCTATCCTTGGAGAAGATAGCCTTACAAATTTGTAGAAAGTTACGAGCTAACTTCTCAATATTTGATGTACTAACTTCAAATACTCTTCCCTCATCGATAAATAATGATATATAAATTTCTTTTTAAAAATTTACAACCAAAACTAAATATTTGATGAGTGTTCAAGAATGCAAAGTAAAACATAGTTACTCAAGAGAAAACTTAATGTGGGAGTAGATATTTTCGGACCCTTCAAAAATAATTTTTGAGAAGCACGACACCATCTTCGTTACTTAAGTTAGCGTTTGCTTAATAATAAGACTGTACTATGTATTCTTTCATTCTTTGCACACTAGTATTGGGCTCTGAGTACATATATCACTTAAATATATCTCTCATTCCATGTCAAAAGTTGAATTAATTTAGATCTGATCGTAAAATTACAAAACACAACGATGTATCGTGATTGCAGTACCACTCCTTAAATTTAAAACTTGAAAAGTAGTTTGTTACTTGAGGCCGAGCTGAAGATGTGATCAAGTTCTTGAGCTAGATGAAACAAAGATCTTGGGGAAGGTCATTTGCTTGATGAGGCCGAGCGGTTCTTTCTTCAAAAGAGGGCCCCAATTGAAGGCCTTTAGGCTTCCGATTGGGCCACATCTAGAATATTTGTTAAAATGATTAGCATTTTTTTTCCACAAATATCTGCCCCAAAAAATCTTGTTTTGGCATCGTAATTTAATAAAAATACAGTTCGCAATTTAAAAAAAAATGAAGCAAATACTCAAACGTGCATTATCCCCAAACTTTAACTCTTTTGTGGTAATTTATTAAGCAAAGAGCATTGAACAATTATTCAAGAGTAAAAGACTGTTTATTACCCTCATGTTTCGTGGTTTTCAACATTTAGTACATCAAGTTTTTTTCATCCCAGAGTCATACCTAAGTGTTAATTTTGGAACAGTCTCATACATCCGTTAGTCAAACTGTTAATTCTCCGTTAAGTGATGACGTGGTGCCCATGTGGACAATGACTGAGCGCCACGTGTCATTAAAAATATTAAAATAATTAATTAAATAAAAGCTATAAAAATAAAAAAAAAAACAAATCTGCAACCCAGAAGAAGAAGAAGGAGGAAAAAGAAGGCGTTCGTCGCGGTCGCGGGGCGGGGGGGGGGGGAAGGCAGTGGGTCGCCTGGGGGGGACGAACTGGGTTTGTAGATTCGGTTTTTTTTTCTTTTTTTTCCTTTTTCTTCTTCTTCTGGGTTGCAGATTGATTTTTTTTTTTCTTCTTCCTTCTCCTTCCTCCAACGCTGCACATTCTTTAGCGGGGAAGTCACCACCCATTGATTATGTTTTCTTGAACTCTCTAACGGGAACATTGTCAACATAAAAGCTGCAAGTAATTGACATTGGAAACAAATACGCCGATCAAAATCTGAATTACAGAACTCATAAAAAATGAGGTGAACAATAAAAGGCGAGAAATCGCTACGAACAAAATTTCCTCTTGAATTACAAAAATGATATTTTCATCCAGTTTCCCTAAAATGAAAACGTGCACCAAAATTCCCATCTTTTTCTTTTCTACTTTTCTCAGAAACCAACCACAGGTGGTTTTGACGAAACAAGCGGCGGTATTGAAACAACGAAAAGAACAAGTTATGTGCTGTATTTTCCTAAAAGGAGAAACCCCGCCTCTGCATTTTCCCTACACAGAGGCATCACATCAAACCCCCCACCCCAAAACAGTAAACTCCAGACTTCAAAGAACATGACATTATTGGTGACAATATGGAAAAATATGCCTCACAAAAAGTTGATATGCTAACACATAGATTTAGCATACTAATCCAAATATAGAGTGGAGAGTATTGATTGATACTCACATGATCTGAGAGTCAGTCCAGAGAATGCTGTACTGATGGTATTCGTCGGACGGATCAAACCAGAGATTGTATCTCTCTTCCCTGCCGGTGTTGGTGCTTCCGTTGCCGTAGATATTGGTCTGAACCCTCCATTCTTTGCCGTAGATATTCCCCGCTAAAGAATGTGCAGCGTTGGAGGAAGGAGAAGGAAGAAGAAAGAAAAAAAAAACGAATCTGCAACCCAGAAGAAGAAGAAGAAGAAGAAGAAGAAGGAAGAAGAAGGCGTTCACGGTTGCGGGGCGGGGGGGGACGAACTGGGTTTGTAGACTCGTTTTTTTTTTTCTTTTTTTTCCTTTTTCTTCTTCTTCTGGGTTGCTGATTGATTTTTTTTCTTCTTCTTCCTTCTCCTTCCTCCACCCCACCATCCCCCCCCCCCCAAAAAAAACCCAAAAAGTATGAAACTTGTAAAAAAAAAAATCCCCAGTTGTCGACGGCGCAGACGGTGATGGTGGTGTGGTCATGATGTTGGCGGCAAGGTGGGTGAGGGTGAGGTTATGGTTGAAGCTCAAGAACTGGGAATTTTGGGTTTTAGATCTGGGGGATTTTGGGGGGTTTGGGGAGAGAGAGAGAGAGAGTGAGGAGAGTGGAGGAGGTTTCGCACCACACTCCCCCACACTAAGGCCATCTCCAACCGAAGGGGCTAGAGGGCCAGAGGGCCGAAAATGGCCCTAAAACCGTCTCCAACCGAGGGCTAGGCCAGAGGGCTCTGGAATCTGGGAGGGCCCCACGGAATCGGAGAGGGCTGGAGGGCCGGAGGGCTGGCTGTGTTCGGCCAACCAGCCAGCCCGCTGGCTGGCTATTTTTTTTTTTAATGGTTTTCTTTGCAGATTCTGTTTTTTGTTTTTTTGTTTTTTTGTTTTTTTTTTAGCTTTTATTTAATTAATTATTTTAATATTTTTAATGACACGTGGCGCCCAGTCATTGTCCACATGGGAGCCACGTCATCACTTAACGGAAGAATTAACAATTTGACTAACGGATGTATGAGATTGTCCCAAAATTAACACTTTAGGTATGACTCTGGGATGAAAAAAACTTGATGTACTAAATGTTGAAAACCATGAAACATGAGGGTAGTAAACAGTCTTTTACCCATTATTCAATTTGATCTGTTATAGCAAGAGACTTGTAATTCAAGCGATGTGTTCGTTCATACTCTCTTGGTGATGTGTTAAATTTACCTCCTTCCCTAATCTTCTTTCTGTTGTAAAGATGTAAAGATACAGGACAAAAATAAAGCACTAGGTCGAACTCTTCTTTGGTTTCAAAATAATAGCTATGAATAGTCATCGACTCTCAAAAAAGGGTAGAAGAATGAGAATTATTATGAGACATACAATGCTACAGCTTATAATCATTACGCTTTAACCAAGTTATTCTATTATAGCGATACATTTATACAAAACTTCTACCCGGTAATTTTGTTACTTATCTTTAGTAGTAAGAAATAGTGGGTTCCATAACCTAATTTTCGCTTTCTCGCTGGTGGAGAGGTGTTGAACTGTGGGGCCTTGTAGAAATTAAAATAAAACGAACGTAACTTGTTCACAAACTGGTCCCATGGTCTAGTGGTTAGGACATTGGACTCTGAATCCAGTAACCCGAGTTCAAATCTCGGTGGGACCTTTTTTTCCCTATTTTTGTTGCTTTTTGGCTTAACAGTTGGGGATTGCTAGAATTGGTAAAACCCCAGAGAAAGCTTCTCTGTAAAATCTGTCCTAGACGATGACAGTTTCTTTTTATTTCTTATAGTTTTATTTTTTATTTTTAACTTCTATCACTTTATTTTTAAATATAAAAAATACTTTTTTCTTTCTAATAATCCACATGTCACTACATGATTGGATTTGTTCAAAGCTGGTCATGAGAGAGTGCATGAGGTGCACACGCATAAGGCCCCCGATTTTGAAGGGCCCTTGATTTTTTTAACGTGATAATATATATATATATATATATATATATATATATTAACAAATATTTTAAAGCCTTTAGATCACATGACAACCAAAGGATAGGATCAATGGACAAATATTTTTACACTATTTTAAAGCTTTGAGATCACATGACAACCAAGGATCCTTATTTGTTCATCAAATGATGTGGATTTTAACTAATATTAAAAATATAAAATATAAAAAGGCATAAAATCTTGAAGGAATTAAAAATAAAATTAAAAGGGAAGAAATCCCATAAGCATGCAAAGAAGACAGGAGTAGAACTCCATTGATTCGTAGCTTTCCGTCTCCATCTTTGTCGACGAGGTTTGCAACTTCTGGCACCTCAACGCCCTTACCGTCATCGTCGTCCTATCTGCCACTGACGCATCCATCTTCTTCCTCACAAAATAAGTACAGGAGTGGCCGCCATTAATGGCGGCTCTAGAAAAAAAACAGAGCAAAATATGCTCCTCATAAATAGCCACGAAAGAAAACATAAGCTCAAGGCAATGACGAAAACTATGTTCAAATAAGAGTTTATATTCATAAACAGTTTTTTAGACAAGTAATTTTGGAACTAATCATCGGCAAAGAGGAAGATGGAGGCTACGAATCAATGGAGTTCTATTCTTTTCTGGTTGACACGTTTATAAAGTTTCTTCCCTTTTAATTTTATTTTTAATTTCTTCCCGATTTATCCTTTTTATTTTATTTTTATTTTTAATATTAGTTAAAATTCACATAAGCATCCATATCATTTAATGAATAAATAAGGACCCTTTGATGTCATGTGATTAAAAAGCTTAAAAAGAGTGTTTAAAAAGAATACTTTTACGTAGAACTAGTGAAATAATATTGGTCACGTTCTGATTCTCTTTGTCTCACTTGTTCATTCACGATTATGTTGGATAACGACTTTGTCATTTTCAAGTAAGTAAACATGTTACATGACTCTCCGGGTCGGACGCGTTGAAATTGTCTTGGCAAACAAATGAATCTAAGATTCTCACTCGGGTCCTAACGAAGACATGGAAGAGGTGGGAGACCATGCGTGCGTCTCTCCTTACTGGAATTGGAGGAATGAAGAGAAGTGAAAAAGAAGAAGAAAAGACGCGTCTCTGCATGCTTGGCTAGTCCTGAAAACGTTGTGCGAACGATGAGTTATATAGTCTTTCCCAATTAAAGCTAGCCATCCTGCCACAACAGAAACTTGTTCAATCTTAAGACGTCATCCCTTTGATATCCACATGTATCGCGACCGTGGCTGAACTGTACGAGTTCTTAACTTTGTTGATGTTTTGAGACAGCGGAATTTATCCAACATCAAACACACACACATGAAACATCGTAGTATCAGCGAATCTGGCAAAACATTTAACATAAACTAGCATCACTGTCTTAAGATCTTTTAGCCTAATGCTTCGCTGCTCAAGGGATAAAACCATTCACGACAACAGTTCAAACTCCATATGCATTAAAGTCCCCGGGATACAAATCAGAGCTCTTCGTAAGATACACAGACTCCTTTTTCTTCTCCGCCATAGGCGAGGCAAAGAAATCCATCTTCATCCTTGTTTTCCTCATCGATTGCAGACATCAAGGCACCTGTAACATTGGAACAATTGAGAGTTCTTTTAACCACTACTAGTTTGGAATGTTTTTCCTCCCAGCCTCAAACAAAAAATGATCTTCCCGCTTCAGCTCACCTGTCGGAGGTACTCTTTTTGAAATAGACAAACATAGGCTTTTCTCTTCCAATGTGTCCGATACATATCCGGATATAGTCAAAAAATTCTCTAACGGGCATATCACCATGGACTAGATATCTGCAGCCACAAAGAAAAGCACACGTCACTTGATACACACAAAATGAGCTACCAACAACAAGTGCATGCCCTTCCCATGCGTCCGTCACACAGTTGTCAAACCTGAGTTAAAACCCATAACATTTTTTCTAAAAACACTTTAAGTCATTTTAAAACTCATAAACATTTTATGTGCTTTTAAAATCATAAATATTTTCTCTAAAAACGCTTTATGTCTGTAAACATGAATTTTCCTGCGATGAACGAGACAAGAACACGTGTACAAAATAATATTTTGTATTAATTTTGGGGTTACAATCTCTTTTACAAATTGATCCTCTGATTCTATATTCGTAAGCTGTAGATGTTGTTGATCCAAAGGGCCGTCGGGGCTTGATCTTAGGATGAACGAGGATGAACGGATGGTTTCTTCAAGAGCCTTCGGGGCTTGATCTTGATGAACAGTTGTGCGGATTTCTTCAAGGGTCGTTGGGGTTGATCTTGATGAACGAGGTGAACGAATCTTCAAGGGCCTTCAGGGCTTGATCTTGATGAACGAGGATGAACGGATCTTCAAGGATGAACGGATCTTCAAGGGCCTTCGGAGCTTGATCTTGACAAACGAGGATGAACGAATCTTCAAGGGCCTTTGGGGCTTGATCTTGATGAACGGTTGGTGGATTTCTTCAAAGATTTGACGAAGAACGAACAGAGCTTTCTTGATCCTTCGGGATTCTTGGGAATTTGGGAGGTTGGATGCTTGAAAGCTTTAGAGTTTCATAGCTTCAAGGATTTGGGGAATTCTCTTCCAATTTGGGAGTAGAGAAATGTATATGTGAATTGGTCCCTTGAAATGGATGAAATGGCCTTGTATTTATAGAATTTTTCAAGGCCTAATTTTGAATATAATATTCAAATGAAATAAATCATTTCTACCAGGTGTTGACATGTATCATATTTGATGACTTTTTCGATTTTTTCGATTTCTCGTTGAGTCACATGCTACGTGTAAAATTTATGTGACACGTGAACGTTGAAATTTTAATGCATTGGTCAACATTTATTTCACCGAAATTTTGATGTCTACAAATGCCCCCACTTCAAGGCACGTCGTATACATGTGCTTGTCACGTGCAGAAGATGCGTTTTGAAGTCCCTTAATGTAGATGTCGATCCAAAGGCCGTCGATGTTGATCTTGAATTGGGCTGGAAATTTCTTCAAGGGTCGTCGGGGCTTGATTTTGAATTCGGCTGGAAGATTTTCTGGTTTCCTCCAATTGTTGATTTTCCACAGGCTTAATCTTGAACATGGCTGGAAGGTTTTCTAGATTCCTCCAAAGGTTGATTTTCCACAGGCTTAATCTTGAACTGGGTTGTAGGGCATTTTTTTTTCTTCTACCAGGCTTCCTCCAAAGGTCTGAATTTACTCCTTTTATCTGGAGCTGAATTTGATTCAAGGGTGGTGGACACTTGATCTTGATTCGGACTTGTGATTCCTTCAAGGGTTGTTGAGGCTTGATCTTGAATTCAAATTGGACCACGAGCGACTTCACCTGGCAAGTGAGATTCGGCTTTGTTGGGGATGAATCAGCACGTGTAGTTGTTACGCTTGTTGATTATCCACAAGCTTGATGTTTCATTATCACTCGTCTTATCTGTTCTCCAGGCAGATGTTGTATCTTTTCTGGAAGTACATCAGCAGTTGAAGGTGAGTACTCGAGAGCAATGATAGGTAAGCAATCAGGGAAGGGGTTTCAGGCAGTTGGCTCCTGACTGGAAGCTTAATTCCAAGTGCCGACTGATTACTCTCATTCTCATTGTCCTGCAGGTAAGAACAAGGACAAAGAAAATGACAGGAAGAAAGCATGATATGAGATACTTTTGCTTTTAAAGAAGCAGTGGTGATTTGATGGCGTTGCACGGCGAGGCTTTGCTCTTTGGCGATGGTACCAACGAAAGGCTGTTAAAGCTTCTCGAGCTCTTCGATTAGAGCAACGACGGCGGGCTAGGATTTGACTTAGACTCCTCCATCTGGATTATGCATTTCTAGCGGGAGGGGCATCGTGCTATAGTGATTTGTTACAGCTTATCACGCTGCATTCTTCTATGCTTCTTTCTTTTGCATAGCGGAAGTGGTGCACAACCTTTTGCATTTGAATGGTCTTTCAGAGCATCACTTCTCAGCGACTCTTCCACGCTTGGCAGCTTCAGTGCAAAAAGCCAACAACATACCAATTATTCTACGGTGTCGAGGACTTGAGACCCAGCTCCAACAATAGTTGAAGATGACCACTCGAGAGCAATGCAAGGAAAACAATGAGGCAAAGGTTCCAGGCAATCAATTCTAGATCGGAAGTTTGATTTCAGGTTCTGACTGACTACTTTCTTTCTCCTTGTCTTGTAGGTAAGAGCTAGGGCAAATGAAAAGATAGGGAAAAAGCATGATATGAGATACCTTTGTTTTCAACCCTGATGATATGAGATACGTTTGATTTTGAGGAAGTAGCGAATGAATCAGCACATGTATTTGTTGTGCTTGTCTCCACATGCTTCGATGTATCATTTTCACTTGCCTCATCTGTTCTTCAGGCAGATGTGGTATCTTCTTTGGAAGTACATCAACAGTTGAAGATAAGTACTTGAGAGCAATGCTAGGTAAGCAATCAGGGAAGGGGGTTCCAGGCAATCGGTTCCAAATCGGAAGGTTGATTCCCAAGTGTCGGCTGATTGCTCTCTTTCTCCTTGTCCTGCAGGGAAGAATAAGAACAAAGAAAAGGACAGAGAAAAAGCATGCTATGAGATACTCTTGCCTTCGACCCTAATGATATGAGATACTTTTGCTCTAGTGTGACTTGGTTGAAGAGGTATTTTCAGGGAGGAAGAAAACTGAGTATGTTGAGAGGTTTGGTTGCAGATGTATTCTTGGCAAGGAAGAAGAGTCAGGCGTTTTGGATGTGTGCCTTACCATGAAGGGTGAAGGTCAACGTATATAGGGATTTTCCAATAGCAAGTAGTGGTGCGGACGAGGCCTTGTTACCCACGCTTGTCGGCAACAATGTTATAGTTGGAATAGTAAAATTCACGCGTTTTCAACTTTGTTAGAGATCTTTGACAAAGTTGCACGTGCTATCCGAAAAGCTGAGATTGCGTCTGAAAAGTGTTGACGGACTTTATGCAGGAAAATCCGGCTTTTGAAATTTGAAGAGTGGTGTCTCTTTGATTTTTGAACGGGTGGCTGTGTTGCCTCTTCTTTTATAGAGGTATCGATTGTATTCAAAATGCACACTTTGAAGATTGCCCGCCTATGAAAATTGTCTCTGCTGTATTTCTGAGATTTTACTTTATCCAACCCTTTTCTTTTATCATTTCTGAACATGGCTTACCCATCTAACATTTGCTTAGATTTGAGTCTCATGAGTGATACAGATGAGTCGCGTTAGGATAATATATGGCGTCCGTCCTTCTTATCTTTTAATGGCCCTCTTACAGTTCGGAGACTATGTGATGAGGGATGAAATAACAGCTACAGTAATAGCTAGGAACCTCCTAACTCCTAGAGATAATTGGCTTTTTTCAAGACGGTCTAATGAGTTGGCCATTCGAGATTCCCTGGCTCTCAATGTTCAGTGTGCAGGTTTTGTGTCCAATATAGGCCAACGCCTGCTTGCTCGAACTTGCCAAGTTGAATCATTGACGGCCGAGGTGGCAAATCTTAGACGAGACATCAGACGGCTCAAGCGCAAAAATAGAGAGTTGCACATACTTGCAAATAATTATTCAACGAGCATGAAGAGAAAGCTTGATCAGCTGCAGGAATCCGAAGGTCGGATTCAAAGTGACCATCAGAGGTTTGTGGCTGTATTCCAGAGGCACTTTTTGCCTTTGCCATTTGGAGTTCGACCAAGTATTGAAGCGCCTCATGATCAATCTTCAGTGCCTCCTTCTTCTGGGGTTCTGCCAGGTGTTGAGGCTTCACGTGAGCAACCTTTGTGAAGGCTCCCTCTTTTTTCATTTTTTTTTGTATATATTTGTAATTTCTCAGAGATATCAATAGACATGCTTTTTCTTTTTATCTGATTATATTCTCAAAATGGTGTCGTGCACCATCCCATAACCCTTTTTCTTTTTCTTTTTAATTATTTTTTTAGATGGTGCATGATGCACCATCCTCCCTTTTTTTCTACTTCTCAATTATTTTGTCGCCACCATCCCTCTTTTTTCTTTTTTGACTTTCCAATAGTAGCATGCAATTGTGAGTGGCTTGACGATATCACAGTTGGGTTCCTTGGTGGGTGCTTGAATTTGCATAGGATATCATTCCTCTTTAGAAAAAATGTGAGCTCTACCTTTGAATTGGCATGCAGAAACTCACGTCAAATGTGTTGATGGGTCACTTTTGAACATGTGTCTTTGTCCTGCAACTTAATCCCACCCAGAACCCTTCACATGGTGTCGTGCACCATTCTTGAAACCTTCATTTTTTTTTGTCGGCCAAAACCTTCCTTTTCTTTTCTATATATTCCCCACATGGTGCAAGGAGAAATGCAGAGGAGCTTGGAGCAGCAAGAGGCTAGGCACGGAGCAAGAAGGCAAATATATGTGAGTTGACAAACTTTGGTTTTGTTAATCACATTCAAAGGCAGCAGCAGAGCAACAGAGGCAAGTATATGTGAGTTGACAAACTATGGTTTTGTTAATCACATTCAAAAGCAGCAGCCATAGCGAAGGTGCATAAGCAGCTGGAGCTTGAGGCAGAGTGTAAAGCGTCGAGCTTCACGTTCGGCTAGTCGTTTGACAGCGGTCACTGAAGCTCTCTGCTGATTTTGATCATGGTGGCCAAAATGACGAGCTCGAGGTAGTGCAAGGCGTCAAGCTTCACAACCGACTAGTCATTTGACAGCGGTCATTGAAGCTCTTCGCTGATTTTGAGCATGGTGGTCAGAATGACGAGCTCGAGGTGGTGCAAGGCGTCGAGCTTCCCGACCGGCTAGTCGTTTAACAGCGGTCACTGAAGTTCTTCGCCAATTTTGAGGTTGTTGGCAGCGCGAGGAGACAAAGGAAGAAGACGGAGGAGCAGAAAAGAAGGTGTCTGAAGACGAGGTCGAGCGGCTGGCTTAGAGGTCCACTTGCTCTGGGTGTGCGCACTATGTATAGCAGGTGGGGTTTGGGTGAAGTAAGGACGAAGGAGACTGGCGCCACCGTCGCAACTGCTTCGATTCTTGGTATCTGATCTTGGAGCCCTTGGTGGCAGAGACGGGTTTGAGGTGGAGAGGTGAGCTGAGAAGAATTGGAGAGACATCTGGAGGCGAGAAAGTTTTGGGAGAGGATTTGGACCATCTTGGAGTCAAGTGAGGATGGGCCACGAGAGTTGGGCTTATTGCTGCTGGACTCGTTGATGGTGTGACGTCCAATCCTCATGCATCGAACGACCATGAAGCAGATGTAGGGTGTAATGGTTCAGGCGGTTGATGTATGAATTTGGCGTGGAATTGGCAGGCTTGGCATCTTTTGGCATGTTCAGGCAGTCCTTCACCATGCTTGGCCAATAAAAATGCATTCTTTTGAGCTGGAAATATCGCTTCGGTCTAGATTGATGCGCCCCACATACACCTGAGTATGCTTCTTCCATGGCTTGATTGGCTTCTTCCTCACCTAGGCATCTCAAAAGTACTCATTCAAAAGAACGTCGGTAGAGTGTTCCTTTGTATTAGAGGAAGCGAGGCATTCGTCGACGTATTTCAGAGCGGTGTTTAGGATCATCTGGAAGCCTTATGCTCTAAGTAGTCGATCAGCAGCCGTCTCCACTCTTCAACGTCGACCTGAAGTACTAAGATGACGTTTATATCATCCAGTAGCATTTCAGTGATAAGCGAGATCACCCATCTTTGGCAGACTGGCACGTATGCAGCTTCATTCTTTCCTAGTGCCATACTTGAGGCTAGGTTAGCAAGAGCGTCTGCCATTTGATTTTCTTTTCTTGGCACATGTTCTAGTGTCACGGCCTTAAACTTTTGTAGCAGTTAAGTTGCTAACCGGAAGTATGGAATGAGATCATTTTTTCCGCACCTCATATTCAGTCAAGAGTTGATTGATTATAAGCTTGGAATCGCCATATACCTCGAGGGCTATGATTTCCATGTTGATCGCCATTTGGAGCCCAATGATCAATGCTTGGTACTCAGCAATGTTGTTGGAGCATAATTCGCTTAGCTGGAAGGAATAAGGTAGTATTTGCCTTTGTGGCGACATGAATACTGCTCATGCCCCCGTTCCGTCTACTCGTGCAGATCCGTCGAAGAACATTGTCCATGTCGAGAAGATATCGATGTAGATCACCTCCTCGTCAGGCAAGTCGTCTAAGATTTTCCAATCAACTGGGATTGGGTGATCGGCAAGGAAATCTACTAGTGCTTGTCCCTTGACAACTTTAGCTGGGATGTAGATGATCTCATATTGATTAAGAAGCAACGCCCATTTAGCAAGTCGCCCTGTCAAGACTGGTTTAGACATGACGTATTTGACCTGGGTTAGCTTTAGCAACCAGGTGGATGGTGTAAGCATGCATGTAATGCCTGAGCTTCTAGATGGCCAACACCAAGGCGTGGCACATCTTTTCTATTGGGAAGTAGTTCAACTCAGCGCCGGTGAGAGTTTGACTTAGTAAAGCACTCTTTCTTTCTGGGATTCATTTTCTTATGCCAAGAGTGCTTCAGCTGAACTTTCCTGAGCGGCGATGTACAATATGAGCGGCTTCCCGAGCACAGGCACCCCCAGGATAGGTAGACTTGATAAATACTTTTTTATGCTTTCAAAAGCATCGTGGCATGCTTCGTCCTATACGAACGGAACATCCTTCTTCATGAGTCGACTGAACGATTGACAACGCCCTGCAAGGTTGGAGATGAAACGTCTGATGAAGGCTAGTCATCCTTGTAGACTTTTCAACTCGTGCAGGTTTCTTGGCTCATGGCTCAGGCATGCTTTGAATGGCCTTGATCTTTGATTGGTCCACTTCAATGCCACGGTGCTTGACAATGAAGCCAAGGAACTTTCCAAATGTGACGCCAAATGCACACTTCAACGAGTTCATCTTGAGGTTGTATTTTCGCAGCCTTTCGAACACCAATCGCAAATCCTTCAAGTGATCTGATCTCTTTTTTATCTTGATCACTACATCATCTACGTAACATTCTACATTTTTGTGTAGCATGTCATTGAAGATTTTCTGCATTAAGCGTTGATATGTAGCTCCAGCGTTATTCAGACCAAAGGGTATTACCTTGTAGCAGTAGATACCTATTGGAGTGCGGAAGGCTGTTAGTTCCTCGTCTTCGGGAACCATGCGAATTTAATTGTATCCAGATGAGCCGTCCATGAATGATAGTGCCTCATGGCCAGTGGTTGCATCCACCATGATTTCGATGATTGGCAAGGGAAAGTCGTCATTCAGGCAAGCATCATTGAGGTCTCGAAAGTCTACGCAACCACATATTTGTCCAGATTTTTTAAGGACAATGACAATGTTGGAGATCCACTTGGGGTATTGCACCTCTCGAATGAAGCCTGCTTCAATTAACTTGTCAATCTCGGCCTCAATTTGTGGGATGAGCTCATATCGATAGCGTCTTCGAGTTTGGTTTAACGGTCGCGTTACGGGCTTGACTGGAAGATGATGCACAGCGATGATAGGGTCAAGGCTAGGCATTTCTTTGTAGGTCTAAGCAAAGACGTCTTTGTACTCTAATCTTGTCCGAACTTAGCAGCGCACTTACGAAGATAGGCTTTGGCTCCTCTTTTATGCCTAAGTTAAGCTCCTTGAGATCATCAATCGTGGTTTACCCCCCATCCTCAAGCTGCGGTGGTGCAGCAGTGACGTCTTCCTCGGGGATTTCGTTTTCTTTGCCTTCTTGGATCGTGATGTGGAAGACGTCTTTGACCTCTCCTTTAGTGTTGTTCTTTTAGGGTGCGTTTGGTACGTGGGACGGGACGAGACGGAACAGGATGAGGCGTTCCGTCCCACATTTGGTACGCCAAAAATGGGTGGAACGTGCTGTTCCACAGGATAGAAATTGGGTGTTTTTGTGTCCCGCCTACCCCCCCTCTCTCTCCCGCAACCTCCCTCTCCCGTAGCTTCGCCTTCCTCCTCCACCACAAACCCAGCAACCCAAATGCTTCGTTACCCTCCCTCGATCTCTGAATTCAATTTCCACCAAAACCCCCAAATAAACAAACACCAAACCCGGTTTTGTCGCATAGCAGAGAGGAGACCACGGCCGCCGGTTCAGTCCCTCTGCGCTCCACCTTCTTCTCCGACGCTCCGACTAAGCTTCTGTAAATTGAAAAAAAAATATACAATTTGGGATTTTTCTGTGTTTGGTTTGAAGAGAGACGAATCCGCCGAAATATCGACAAAACAGACCGAAACGCACTTCCTTCTAGGGAAAAACTCGGTGGGCTGTTGGTAATTTCGGGGGCCGGCGCCGGCGCCGGCGCCGGAGACTTGCGCTGGCCGGAACGATGTGGCGTTTGCGAAGTGCAGGGAAATCATAGTTTGATGCAGCTCAGTCCACACTCGCCTCCCTTAGCCTTTTCATATCGTTGGTTTTAAATTGGGGAAAAATAGTTTGATTTACTGGAATTGAAGAGAAAGATAATGAAATGAAGAGAAAGTATGGGTTTGATTTTTACTGGGATCTATCTGAGCATGCGGGAGAGAGAGAGAGAGAGAGAGAGAGAGAGAGAGAGAGAGAGAGAGTCAAATGGAAGAAGAGAAAGCAGAGAAACGGGAGAGAGATAGAGAGAGAAAGTCAAATAAAAAGGGTAAGTTAGTCATTTAATCCAGTTTCATTCTGTTCCATCTTGCCAGTACCAAACATGACATGAATCTTTGTTCAGTTCCGTCCCGTCTCGTCTGCGTACCAAACGCTACCTTAGGCTTGTTGGTGTGAAGACTAGCCGGTGTGGATGATGGTGCACCTTCTTACTTTCAGTGGTCCATTTGTGTCAACCTTCAAGATTGATAGGTGCTTCATCCTTGAAGGAATCAGGCTTCGAACGTCGCATTTTTCTGCTACCCCGTCGAGCTTTTCTTCCTTCGGCATTATCTCTCTCTTTCTTATAGGTTTCTAGTTGTCTTCAAGTCTTTCCACAGCTGACCGTCGCTGAGGAGAGCTAGCCATGTTGTTTTGTTTCTTAGGTTTTGACAACCTTTCAAAAACAGAGCTTTGGGATGTTGGCGTGTTAAGCATCTTGAAGATGGAGGTTCGGTCTTGACCACCAATGCGATTAAGTGCCGAAATTATGGGTCTTGAATGATTCACCCTATCAAAAACTGACGTTTGAGGGGCGGGTTTAGGCTCATCTTGATATTGTTCACTACTCACGCTGATGTGTTAAGCTCTAGCGTTTTTTCGCTTTGCTTGAAATCTTCATGAGTGCATTTAGTGTAAAGTCAAGTCCAGCTTTATTGTTGTCAACTCCGTAACTATGCTCCTTCAACTTCTTTTGAGTCTCGGTGAGGTCACGTTCTTTGTTGTTGACGGTGTTTGAAACCTTTTTTCCAGGATTCGAAGAGGAAACGAAGTTGTACCCAGCCTTTGACATAAGTTTGTAGGCGTTTGGATCAAAACCTTCTTCGGTCCTCTTGGTTGGAAGAAAGCTTAGTTCCACCCCCTTCGGCAAAGATTTTATGAAGCTTTGTGGTAGTCTTGCAGCCTTAGCGTCGCCTAGCTGTGTTAAAGGCAAAACTGCATTCGTCTTGACCAACTTTACATTATCTTTGTGTCGATATGCGTCAGCTTTGCTTACTCTAGTTTCGAATAGGGATTGACCGATGAATGGATGGTTTATTCAAGGGCATTCGGGGCTTGATCTTGATGAACAGTTGTGTGGATTTCTTCAAGGGCCGTTGAGCTTGATCTTGATGAATGAGGATGAACGAATCTTCAAGGGCCTTCAGGGTTTGATCTTGATGAACGAGGATGAACGGATCTTCAAGGGCCTTCGGGGCTTGATCTTGATGAACGAGGATGAACTGATCTTCAATGGCCTTTGAGGCTTGATCTTGATGAACCCGATGAACGAATCTTCAAGGGCCTTTAAGGCTTGATCTTGATGAACGGTTGATGGGTTTCTTCAAGGATTTGACGAAGAACGAAGAGAGTTTTCTTGATCCTTAGGGATTCTTGGGAATTTGGGAGGTTGGATGCTTGAAAGCTTTAAAGTTTCATAGCTTCAAGGATTTGGGGAATTCTCTTCCAATTTGGGAATAGAGAAATGTATATGTGAATTGGTCCTTTGAAATGGATGAAATGGCCTTGTATTTATAGAATTTTTCGAGACCTAATTTTGAATATAATATTCAGATGAAATAAATCATTTCTGCCAGGTGTTGACATGTGTCCTATTTGATGACTTTTTCGATTTTTTCGATTTCTCGTTGAGTCACATGCTACTTATAAAATTTATGTGACACGTGAAAGTTAAAATTTTAATGCATTGGTTAACATTTATTTTACCGAAATTTCGATGTCTGCAATGTCATTTTAAAAATATTATCAACAAGAACTTATTTTTCAATAGATGATAAGTTAAAGTCTCATCAAAATTTTTTTCCTTATAAGTTATAACCCACATAATTTCTCAAACCTACAAAACCCCACTACCATTTTTTGAAGGTAAAAGATTGCAGCCGCCAATATTTGTTCTATGCAACCAGTATTTCAAAAACTCCCAACCTTGTAAAACCTGGGTTTTATAAAAAGGATTCCATACCATTATATTGTATGATTTTTTTTAATACAAAAATTGTGTAACCACAAAAGATTTGAAACCCGAGTTCAAGAAACGAACTTAGGGGTGTAATCAAATTAAGATTTTAAAGGATTTTAAAAGTGATAGATTTGATAGGATTAAAGAGGATTAAAGACTCCTTCAAAATTCATATGGATTTGAATGGATAGTTTGTAGATTTTGGTGGATTGTGGTGGAAGGATTTGAAATCCTAGGGGGTGAGGCTTGATTCTTTTTAGCCTTGGTTACATATATTTTTTGCTCTCAAATCCCACAAAATCCACAACTTATAGAAATCCTCCAAAATTTGAATAAACTTAGATTTGGATGGATTTTAAAATCCTTCAAAATCTTTTAATTGACTACACCTGGATTCTAAAATCCTTTAAAATATTTTAATGAACTACACTAGGATTTTAAAGTCTTTTAAAATCCTCTCAAATCCGAGTTTGACTACACCCCTTAAAACGGCAACCGGAAGATTGAGATATTACCAATCAACCATTTCCTTCAAAGTCAGCTCACTTCTTATTGGACGGCAAATCCACCATTGTTCACACTGAAGAAGTTGTTTTGCTCGGAAAAACACTTGTTTTGTGGCAAAACCCGTAAAATTAAGGGAATCAAAGATCGATTACCCAAGGAAACTCATCCTTTACCAACATTCACATCAGCCACTTGGCTGAAAGTGATGTATGAAGCTTGAAAGCTTAATTCGCAGGAAAGAAAGCTCTATAAAAGAAGGAAGAGAATAAGAAAGAAAATGAAACTCAACTCAACACTTAGAAAAAAAAAAAAAAAAAAACCTTGGTCACATCCTTGCATTCCTTTTGTAGTTCATGCACTAGATTTATGGTTTTAGCTTGCTACGTACTTTCCTTTTGTAGTATCGATTTCCTTGCTTTCACTTTCCTTTCCTAAGTTTGTACCTTGTGACTGCAAAGAGTCTGATCGACAGTTAACTAACTTTGCCCGAATAGGTTGAAACTTTGTTCAAATAATTATATTAGTTATTTACTGTTCTAGTTATTGTCTTTTTGTACAGTTTACTACCATTTTCCTTTACACTTTATGAATTCCTGCAAGCTTTTTACCTTCAATATCTGTTTAATACTTGCTTCCCTTTACTTTTTATCCTACTTCTTCCACTCACAATAATGAATTAATTGGCACCATTGCTGGATGATTCGTAACCATATCTTGGCATTCAACATGAATTAAAAATCCTTATTTTCAAGGTATAGAGAAAAACTTATTATGGATTTAAAACAATCAACCACTTAAAACAATCTACAATCTGTTTGAAACTCCTCGTCCTCTAAATTAATATAATAATTTTGAACTTGTTTAGTAAAATTTAAATTAAAAAATGAGATAAGGTGTCAAATTTGAGTTAGGAGATAAAAGTGAGACTTGATTTTACCAATTGCTACATATTTAGTAATTTTCATGCTTAATTGCATGGCGACAAATTGGCACTGATTTGAATCTGCCAGCATTAATTTAAGAAAACTTTAACGAAAAATCATATTTTTATATTAAAAACTCAATTCTGGTGCTATTTATTTTATTCCAGAAACAGTGTTATTTTTCAGCGACAGTGTTAGTTTTTCCAGCGACAATGTTAGTTTTTCCAGCGACAGTGTTATTTTTCCAGCAACAATGTTAGTTTTTTGCAGAGACAGTGTTATGTTTTTCCAGCGACAGTGTTAATGTTCATTTTCTTTCCAGATACAATGTTTGTTTGTGCACGACCCAAAGGGCTTGGTGTGGTTGCTGCTCGCCGGAGCTAAACGGAAGGGAAGGCCGAATTTCGGCCAGAAAGTTGGACAAACTTTAAATGCTCATAACTTTGTCAATACTCAACGAAATCAAGTGATTCAAAAACAAAAATCGTAGTCCTCGAAGAGACGAAGAGAATGGTACCTTGCACGATAGCTAACTCGTTGTGGTTTGGCCGGAAAACACCTCGAAAGCCTCGGAGGTCGCCGGAAACTGGGTTGGACAAACATTAAACGCTCATAACTTTGTCAATACTCAACGAAATCGAGTGATTCAAAAACGAAAATCGTAGTTCTCGAAGAGACGAAGAGAATGGTACCTTGCACAATGGCTAACTCATTGTGGTTTGGCCGGAAAATGCTTCGAAAGCCTCGGAGGTCGTCGGAAACTGGTAAGATTCAAATGGATAAACTTCTTCAATACTCAACGAAATAGGGTGATTCAAAAAGGAAAGTTGTAGTACTCAGCGAGACGAAGAGGAGGAGGAGGATGAGGAGGAGGATGAGGGCCAAAGGAGAGCCCATGAGTGACTGGTTGGTGGTCGAGCTGTATGTTGGTTTGGTGGGTTTTACCTTGTTATGGGATGGTTTTTGGTTAAAAAAAGTTATAGGATGGTTTTTGGTTAAAATAAACTTAGTTCAAGCCCTTTTTATTAAAACTCCCATTATTTTATCCTTTATTTTATTTTTATCGTTAAAACTCAAAATTTTCAAGTTTTTTTCATTAACTTTCTTTTAATTTAAAGGCAAATGGTTTGCTTGCTGGGCGGGGTTCCTACTAGTCAACGTGCAACGATTATGCAGCGATATTTTTGTGTGCAGTGAATATGCAGTGGACGCGCGCTTTGGAGCGCATGACTTGTTGCATGGCCTTTGACGTGCCAAAGGCCGTTCTGGGATGCCACCCTTTTGTGATGGTATAGGATGGGATAGGATATAGCGAGATTATATTCAAACATTTTAAATTATTTTTTTCATTTTTTTTTTAATTTTTATATATTTTCTACACATAACTAACACTTGATAAAAAAATATTAAAAAACTAAAAGAATGTGAGAGAAGTAATTTGGAATACGTGAATATAATCTCTCAAGTATATATTATGCCTGCAGGCCTGCCGACATTGTCATGGAATGGAAGGAGAAGGTGAAGGCTCCAATTTAACCAAACCTTCTCTCCTTTTTAATTCAATTAATTTTTTTTTTAATAACTTGATATGCTCCTTAAACTTTTTTTAATTGTATGATAAATAGACAGATTTTTATTAACTTGATATATTCCTTAAAGTTTTTCAAATAACTTTAAAAAAAAATGGACCTGTAGATGGTTTCGCTATTACAGTCCCCTTTTTGGTGGCCGGAAATACTTACATAAGCATTTCAGCCTTTTTCTAATCAACGTCGTGCTATTTAAGTGTAATTTTGCACATAAAAAGATGATAAATAGGCAGATTTTTAGCCCCAAACATACTTATATTTATTTATTTTTGTTATTTTTGTTTGATTTATTTGCTGATAAAAAAAATAAAATAAAACTATGTGAGAAGCCAAAAAAGGCTGTATAGGTGATCACTGAACATATAGTTTTTATACATAAAATGCTACAGAAGTTGTATTATTATTGACTTATAGAAGACTTGAGTTTTTTTATTTTTTTTATTTTTAAAGGAGGACAACTGGTGGCGAACCATGCACATTTATCTACTCTTTCTGGCCCGAAGGAGGCTAGTTGGAATTGCACCCTACCCATGGCCACAATCAACTGATTCATAGCTTACAAAATATCAAACACAGAACCTCCTATTATTTTTAAGGAACTGTTGTTTGCACTTTTCCAATAGACCACTTGTCGTGGTTGAAGGAGTTTTTTACAGCGACAACAAATGCATGTGGCATATGGTGTAAAAATACGTTAACTAATAAAAAAATAAAAAGGAAAAAGAAAACTCTAATGTATTTTTTTTTAATTTTTAACAAACGGTATTATCTACACTAAAGAGAAGAGGGGGTGGATTAGCCTCACAATAAGCTAGGAATAATGTGGTTCAAATTCGCATTTGACGAGAATCGAACCTAAAACCTCTAACTTACAAGCAAAGAGGAATACTACTAGACCGTAGTACTAAGTTAGTAGGGAGATTTTAGTTCAATAGTGATGAAAAATTAGTTATTATTTATGGTTTTCTTGTCAAGGATATTAGAATTTCTCGAATTAGGGCTTTTCTTTAATTTTCACTATATAATAATATATAGTAGTGCTTATATTAGTTTATTTCAACAAGTGAGTGTCAATGTAGTCTTTTAAGTTATGTAACCGTTTCAACAATCTATTTAATAAAATAATGTTTGCTGTTGTATTTCGTTTGTTCATTCGTTTCTTTTCAAATAAACATATTTTTTTTGTTTAAAAATAACAATATGATAAAGAAGACATGAAAGTAAAGATATTCAGATTGGAATGATAAGGCTTGCACTTTTCATCATATTCATACAAAATATATAAGGAAAATCAAGTATAAACATCAGACAAGGAAAAGCAAGTACAATTTTCACAATTTGCAGGAAAGAAGTGTACCTTTGAGCAGGAGGTGGTGGGTGCAAGTACAACCATGGCTCTCTCTCTCTCTGGCTTCACCTCTGAGGAGAAGTGACATTTAAGAAAGTATTTCTAAATGACTTATAGGACAAAGATAAGAGGAAAGTACAAAGAAGAAATGTCACTGCTTTACAAAATATTATATATTTATAATTAATTATTATTTTTGGCATATTGCAGCAGGTTCATTGCAACCTTTGAGATTTTGGAGCTTAAATATATTCAAGCACGCCTCATTTGTGTGCTTAAAAATAGTAAAACTGATGCATGCACAACAACTCCTTTAGGTTTCATTGTTGTGCTCGTACACTTGCATTAAATGCTCTCTCTCTCAAATGCCCTTCTAGGTTCAAAGCTTGCACTTTTCTGCAAGTGTACGAGCACAGCAATGAAACCTAAAGGAGTTGTTGTGCATGCATCAGTTTTACTATTTTTAAGCACACAAATGAGGCGTGCTTGAAGATATTTAAGCTCCAAAATCTCAAAAGCTGCAATGAACCTGCTGCAATATGCCAAAAATAATAATTAATTATAAATATATAATATTTTGTAAAGCAGTGGCATTAACATTGTCTTCTTTGTATTTTCCTCTTATCTTTGTCCTATAAGTCATTTGGAAATACTTTCTTAAATGTCACTTCTCCTCAGAGGTGAAGCCAGAGAGAGAGAAAGAGAGAGAGAGCCATGGTTGTACTTGCACCCACCACCTCCTGCTCAAAGGTACACTTCTTTCTGCAAATAGTGAAAATTGTACTTGCTTTTCCTTGTCTGATGTTTATACTTGATTTTCCTTATATATTTTGTATGAATATGATGAACAAATCAATAAAGGAATTCACTCATAATACAGACTTACCCCTTCCTGCACTATCTCTATTTCTACCACTCACTCGTTTCTCTATATGGTATCATCATTTTCACAAAGCTAAAACTTCCATAAATCCTATATGGCATCTCTTGCCTCCTCTGATTCGTCTTCCTCCACCATGACTGCTGCTACCCTCTCTCTTCCCACCACCTTCAACATCTCTCACCTCTTTCCAAGACTCACCTCCGCACCCTTCGCGACCAACTTCGCACTCTCAAGAAAGATTCAGAGAAGCCCATATCTGAATATCTGTTGCATGCTTGTACATATTTTGTATGAATATGATGAACAAATGAATCAAGAATTCACTCATAATACAGACTTGCCTCTTCCTGCACCATCTTATTTCTGCCACTCTCATTTCTCTATAGTTTATACTTGATGTTTCCTTGTTTGATATTTATACTTGGTTTTTCTTGTCTGGAATGTGGCTTATCTCAGATTTTGATTGCCAGTGGTATTTCGGGCTCCACCTCCAAGATTCTCATCTCCTCCTCCAAGGGTGGAGGTGACGGAGTCCCACCAGCAGGTGGTGGTGGCGACGGAGTCACACCAGGAGGTGGTGGTAGGCGACGGAGGTGACCAGGAGGAGGCGGTGGCGACGGAGTCCCACCAAGAGGAGGTGGTGGTGGCGGTGCTATTGGAGGCCGAGAATGAAGGATGATCGACATTCTTCAAAGAGTGAGACGGACCGGCCAAACAGAAGAGGAAGAACTTCTAATGTCAATTAATATCATGTCTACCTCCTTCGGCCAATTTCAAGGAATTCTGTTTGATTTTATTCTTGTACTGAACATGCTGGAGGACACTTGGCGGGAATATTGGTGTGATCATGAGTTATACTCTCAAGCTTGGATTTCTACTTACATGGCTATTGGAGAAGCGCGTGATAGGTTGAATCGAATTGTACTTGACAAAGTTAGTGCACGCTATCTTCGAGTATTTGACAGAGATGCAACTAGAGGAGAGTTTGTTTTACTGTTTGAATTACGAAGAAGTGAACTTGGTGGAATGACAACGCTGGAGAATACACTTCGGAAAAGGATTGGTGAATTATACCTTGATCTCGTAGATGTGGACGACTATGAACTCTACTTTGTTAATGACGCTCACACCTGGTCTAGGAGCTTGTTTGTGGATTAAATGCGTGTTCGAGGTTGGCAACCAACACTCTGCGATCTAGAGAGACGCACGCATGGTGTTGTTTGCCAACCTCGAACACGGATTTGATCCACAAACAAGCTCCTAGACCAGGTGTGAACACCATTAACAAAGTAGAGTTCATAGTCGTCAACATCTACAAGACCGAGGTATAATTCACCAATCTTTGCCTGAAGCGTATTCTCCAGCGCTGTCATTCCACCGAGTTCACTTCTTCGTAATTCAAACAGTAAAACAAACTCTCCTGTAGTTACATCTCTGTCAAACGCTCGAAGATAGCGTGCACGAGCTCTGTCAAACACAATCCGACCCAACCTATCACACGCTTCTCCAATAGCCATGTAAGTCAAAATCAAAGCTTGAGAGTATAACTCATGATCACTCCAGTATTCCCACCAAGTGTCCTCCGGCATGTTCAGTACACGAATAAAATCAAACTGAATACCTTGAAACTGGCTGAAGGAGGTAGACATGATATATTGACATCAGAAGTTCTTCCTCTTTTGTTTGGCCGGTCCGTCTCACTCTTCGAAGAATGTCGACCATCCTTCGTTCTCGGCCTCCAACAACACCGCCACCTCCTCCTCCTTCTGGTGGGACTCCGTCGCCTCCTCCTGGTGTGAGTCCGTTGCCACCACCGCCGCCCTTGGAAGAGGAAGAGGAGACGGGAATCTTGCCCTTGGAAGTGGAGACAAGGAAACATCAAGTATAAACTAAAGAGAAACGAAAGAGTGGCAGAAATAGAGATAGTGCAGGAAGAGGCAAGTTTGTATTATGAGTGAATTAGGGTACTATTTTGCTTCCTTCCCTTGGTCAACCATGTCGGGAATTATGTCACTCCTTGCAGCAACATTGTCCACAACCCTCTGCATGAAGGTGCAAATTAGAAGAGAATACGTCCACTAAACCACTAGGAAGCAAGCATATTGAACTGACCGTAATTCTTACCGGGGACATATTTCCTAATCCACAGACCCTACATTCTCCACCGTAGGTCACGCGAAGAAATCCGTACTTATCCATATTGTTAGCATGAACCTGATACATGAGGAAATCTGGAAAAGTAGAAGAATTATAGTTTATTACAGCCACAACAAATTGGGGAACAAGATGGAGATCATTATGCAGAAAACAAAACATGAATTGCATTTTAGCTCACCAGTTTCAGGTTCTCTGTCATTGACATAGACGAACAGACTTCCACAGTGCTTGATCTGCTTCTGAATAAAATCTACACAATCTCCAAAACGCATACTGCTGTCGACACAGTATCTGCAGTCAAGAAACAAAGGATAGGAGACAGAAATATGTGAAACATCCTTCTTTAAAGACGAGCTATGGAAACTAATTAGCTTAGACGTAGCCCTTTGTAGTACGTTTTCCTTTCTGTATGCAAGTTTTATGTAATGATACGGGACAATGGGAGTAGGAACATATATATATTTTCGTTCTTTCTCTTTGCTTTTCTTTTTCTTTCTTATTTATTTATTTACTGGTGTATTTGAGGACGTATACCAAAAGCCATAAATCAATTTGTCGCAAGGGTAGATGGTGGTGGTGGTTGTGGTGGGGTGGGGGTGGAAGCATAGTATGATGCAGTGATATTCTTACTGGTTTGCACCAAGGGTAGATCTCAATCAACTTCTAACCGTCCATACTTGTCCTGAACGCATAGCACGAGCACAAATGAAGAAAAGTAAACGATCATATTCCATTGGAGCAATTGAAAAAAAAACAAAAAGGAATCATTGTAGAGCAGAGTGTAACTAACTCGGGAGGGTCTGAAACATCAATGTGACTTCGAATGGGTTAGGGATCAGGATCTTCAGTGAAATCGGGATCAGAACGTGATCTTTTTTCTTGTCTTTTGGGAGAAAGTCTGAATGAACACATATGAAAAGCAAAAATTAAAAGGGAACTTGTTCGGTTGTAGGAAAGAAAACCAAGATAATAATTAAAAGCACTGAAAGAAAAGGGTATCGATCGGCAACTAACTCGCTAAAGGTGACCGTGCCATGAGTTGCAGAAGCAATGTCCTCCTCCTCCTCCTCCGAATCGATATCATCCTCTTCTGAAATTCACATCAGACAGAATCCCAAGTTCAGAAAGGAAAACAATGAACCAAAAAGAATTTTTATGCAGAAAGCAGCCTTCAATTCTCAAAAGGGTTGAAGAATCAAACATCCGAAATATTTGCTCAAAACTAAACAATTAAGCAGCAAGCAGCCTCCCAAAGAAATAAAAAGATAAACACAAACAGAAACAAACAGACCATGAGCCTCAGATTCTTCATGAGGGCATGCGTCGAAGCTTTCTACCATGGAAATACTCCCGATAGGGCTCTCTGTCTGCAAAATTTCAAACAATGAATATATGTACATGTTGGTAATTGAAGAATTGATTGGCTTGAGATCAATCAATCAGGGAAGGGGAGGGTCAAAATTAATCAAAGGGTAGGGAATTATTTAACGCAAACATCAAACGATCAATGAATTTAATCAAACAGATTACATATCATTAACACACCTGACGTTTTAGAATTCTTTCCGATTCCATGATTCCAGCACGAAGTTCGTCGTCTCTCTTCGTTTTAGTCTTCTCTCTATTTACCAAGGTTCTAAAAGACTAGACGCTGCTCGGCGGCGGGTAGGGCTGAGGCTAGGCGGGCTTAGGTACAATTGAAGACTAACTTCTTGGGTTCAATGTCGGGGATGCCACTCCCTGCATCCTTCTCGAGCCTCACCTGCACGGAGGCTAAAATTAGAACCTGGAATTTGCATCCATACTCTGAATGCATAAGTCATTTTGGAGGGGTGTGTGGAAGAAAGCATTGTATGATGCAGAATTTTTTCTTACAGGTATGTAAAAGGGGTAGATCTCAATATTTACAAACTATGAACAATGATTATGAGATATTTTGATTTTGGTGTGTGACTTTAGGATGCAGGTTGGGTTTATATGGAGAAAAAAAAAAGAAGGATGATGTTGTAGATATTGCCAAGTGGCACGCCGTGATTGATTAAAAATCTTCTCGAAATATATCCACATGGATTTTGAATAGTTAGTGACACGTGGCTCGACATGATTGGTTAAAAATCTTATTGAAATCTATCCAAAATGATTCTGAGCAAATAGTGACACGTGCGAGCTACATGATTGGTTAAAAATATTATCAAAAATATATCCACAAAGTTCTTACAAAATCCTGACACGTGGCGCTACGAGATTGGTTAAAAATCTATTCGAAATCTATTTACAAAAATTGTACTTTCGGATAATGACATGTGACTTGACTAGATTGGTTAAAAATCCTATCCGAAATTAACATAAAAGTATCTTTATTATTTTATATATAAAAAAAAATGTTAATACCAATAGCATGGGTAATTCAGTTTATAAGTATAGATATACCTGAAGTTCCTGAACAGTTACTGTTTAATAAGGCAGTAATTACTTCCTGAACGGTAATTGCTTGGGCATTTTGGCTGGGATGGAGTTGCACTAAAAGACTCCAGCTTTTTCTTATAGCTGCATTTTTTTTTTTAATTTCAGGTGTACGAACCTGATACTTGGGAGGGATTGGGATCTCTCAGCAAACAATGGGCAGCTCTCACAATTACAATATTGTAGGTTTCATTGTCATATCTTCTTCTGGCCGAATCACTTCAAAACTCTCTAGATGTTGGAACTCTTGCTGTTGATGTCTGTTCCTCCATGATCTGTTTCTCTTATTGGAAAATTTTCCCTATCCTTCCACTTGTATTATAACGCGTAAAGTACCAGCTTATATCCAGGTTACCTGGAAAAATTTCTCCTCCGATTGGGAGCAGCTGATGCTTTGAGAAAATGGTGGAGAAAGAGAGACGAGACTGGTGTGTAGTTGAGGATTGCCGGCATTTTTTCGACGAGAAGTTGGTGGCGGGAAGTAATGGTCTTTTGATGATTAAGGCAAAATGATGGAAACCGATTGGAAAAAGTCTACAACTCAGGAATCATCAGACGGCAGCACAGCACAGGCTTGAACCAAACAAACTTTATCCACTCGAACAAACAATGAATTTTACGACAATGAAGCAAAAATTGGACGTCCTCGGTGGATCTCTAAGCCGAATTGTACACAACGGACACGATGAACACTTGAAAAACCTACCTATTGCAAACTAATCTCAACTAAGCTGATTTTTTTAACCATCATATAAAAAAGAAAAGGAAAAACGAAATACAGATTTACAAATTCCATGGAAATGGAAAGGGGAAACCTAAATTTTTTTTCTAGAAGCATGTCCAACCATTAGAGCGGAAATTATAATGATCTCGACGACTTGAATCCAGGAGAGGAAATTGGGTTGACAACAATCATGCCGGAATACAAAAGGAGGAGCTCAGAACCGGAGGCAAGATACAAACCAGATGAGGCCCAGCCGGACTGCAACTTATATTTGATTCACCAACCTCTGGCAGACCAAGTTGAGGGGGGCGAACGTATCCCGCCACTAGAGGCACACATAATATTGAGATTTCTATCCTTGAACCTGCCATTGCAAGAATTATTTGTTCAAATGAAAATTGCAAATAATGAGGCAATGGCTATGAGCCAGAAGATATTTTCGTAGATAAAAACAAATACGGGGAGTTTAAGTAGTTCACAAAACCTTGCTTTGCAGAGAGAGAAACATGCCCTCTTTTCCTCCCAGCAATCATCCAATTCTCAGTATTTGCACCGACTTCATATAACACCTCATCCTGGTGCACAATCACTAAAAATTATTAATATGCTCAAGTTGTAGTCACCGAATTCATATAACGCCTTAACAAATGACAGTTGAAACTTGAAACACAACCCTAATTCCACATCTACCAAAGTTAGTGGGATAAAATGAGCAATTCTGATGGTGATTCATAAGTCTCTACACAAATTTTATTATTTCCTTTCAAGTGAAACTCAACGACATATACCTTACCACCTCAGGTTTTGAGTGAAACAACCAAGTACGCTGCAATTACATGAAATTTTTGTACACTTAAAAACGGTTAAACACTGACATTACTGCTCATTCAGAAATAAAGGTGAACCAGAAAAGTCGTAATTTATCAGCATTCCAAGATTTGCTAACCGCAATCTAACTTGTCCAAGAGGATCAGGCTGTGACTTACATTGTTAGGAGAAACTTCATTTCCCTCAAAATCCTTCAATCTTTCAACCCTCCATTTCATGGTAACTAGCTGGCCAACCCTAAGACCACCAGAAGAGAGAGTAAGAAAACCAACAGCCAGGACTGGATCAAGCACAGGCCTTTGTAAAGCAAGAGTGCTTCTGAAAATTAAGTCCTGTCTAACACCCTCAGACCCAGAAGATTCTGCAGACACAGGTGGGTGTGCTCCACTGGTTCTATCACCAGAAATTCCATATCTAATATTTAGTATACTATCTGACTGAAGAGCCTTAGCTTCATCTGCAGGAAAAACGAAATTCGCATCATCAGTTCTGTCAAATGTACGAAAATCTTAAGTATGAAAAGGTTCACAACCAAATCCACATTTGCAGCAACGAAGACATGACAGTGACTTATTAGCGCTTGTGTTAACTTAAAGATAGGAGCTTAGAAACATGCAAATATGTATAACAGAAAGGAACAATACCTTCAACATTAGGCTTCCCTAAGCATATACTGAATAGCATTCCTGCTTTAGAATTTGGAGAAACTACTAGTGGAAAGTAGGCTGAAGTTGGTCTCCCATCACCTTGTCCAGTATTAACAAACCCATCTTGAAGATCAAGCCAAGCATCTAAGATGGTCACTGTGGCTTTCACTTCAGAGTGTAGAATGACCTGGAAGTAATCAAGTCAAAGAGGAACTAAATACTCGTGAAGGAATTGATATTTATCACAAGCACACCAGAATATGAACGGCCAACCCCCACGGACTCTGCAGATATTTCATACAAATAAACTCTCCTGTTTCATGGATTTTTAAGCATTGATTTTGGTAATTGCAAGAAATATCTTTGTCTAACATGGTAGAACGCAATGTGAAATCATATCCAGCCAATGCACAAAAGCATCATTCATGCTAAGATAGTGGTTACAATAACTGTTTGTGGAAACAGACACATGTTTCAACACATAGGATGTCACACGTGACACGTATTATCTAATCACCTAGCCAGGGATGCATAAGTAAACTTACATACCTGCAGAAGCAAAGTACCATCATTGCATTTATCAATTACTCGCATGCTCACATGGAAAGGATCAGTAAAATGCACAGCTAGGGTCCTGCACAAATTAATAGTCAATAAAATACATCTACAAATCTGAAAGCTAAGAACAAAAAGTATACCAAAATCAAAGAAATATCAGCAAGGATGATGTAAAACGAGAAATACCTCTCAAATATCTGATTGTGAGACACACCAAATTCAAGTTTGAGTGCTATCATCCTCATTCCATCCACAATGCTCTGTCTCTGGGGAACCACTGCAATAAAACATGATGCATTACGTACAGGTAAGCAGTTGGACTCAATAAAGAGTATTTACACGTATAACACATATATCCACAACCTGAAGATGATCCTACTGTAAGCTTTTCACTGATAGCACGAACTGGAATCCATAAAATAGACATTGAATTGCTTGCCCAAAGTGGAAACTCTACTCTATCATCACACAGAGTCAACTTCTCAAAACTTTTATTGACAGCCAAAGAACCATCCTTTAGAGTATCATTACAGTCTGTCACACCAACTGAACTCTTTGATGCATCAGCATAGCTCTCCATCTCAATGAAATGTGAATCTTCAATTTTAAGACCAGGTCCAGTATCAACATACAAGACAGCACCTTTGAGAGAGTAGTTAATGGGTCTTACAATAATGCCCACCCACTGAGGTTCATTTATCAGCAAACCAGAGGAAACAGCTGCAACAAGATCAACCAGAGGTCTTGGTTTGAATACCTGAAAAAGAAAAGGTCATTTAGAAGGTACAATACCATAAGTAAATCTTAGAAATCAACTGAAAAAATTTGTCTCGAAGTTATGTACCGCTTTTATTTACAATAGAATTAAAATAACAGGGTTAAACTAATAATTTGGGATATGATGGGTAACAAGAAGCTATAAGTTCATAAGTTGCACCTTCAAGATAGGTCTAGGAGGCTTTTCATAACTCATGAAATCCACGCTGTCTTCAGGGCCACCCTTGGAAAAGCTATGAGATCTGAATCTTAATTGCCCAATTTGCCCAGTAAGAACCCCCAAAACATATGAACCTGGTTTCTGTGGGGGTAAATCCAGGGTAATGATATTCCGACCAGGCTTTAATACAATTGCAGTCGAGCTCATTAATGCCTGAAATATCAGATGAAATAATCATATATAATGTTCATACAACATTTAGATCTGAAACGGTGAGATGAAAATGCATTGTAAGTCCAAGAAAGCTTACCTTAGCAATCTCATCAGTATTAAATATTGCATTCAAAGTGAGACTTAGTGAATCAAGAGTTATATCATCAGGACAGCCACTCCAAAATGTTACTGATAAAGTACCAGAATCTCCATCACATAATTCTAATGGAGGCCCAGGATTGCCAGAAAATGTAATTAAAGATGACACATCTAGGGGCACCGGTTGCTCCATTTCGCCATGTGCAAGATGAACCACCTCTGATTGAACAGCCTGGCGTTCCTTTGTCAAAAACAAGCCTTTATCCAATGAAAGCAATCTCACACAAGATGATAAATAGCCAGCTTGATCATTGAGTATTTTCTGACACTCTGCTAAATTGGGGAGGACTTCTGCCAATAAATATTGCCATCCTTCACCAGCGTAAAGTGCACAAATCTTTTCATATGACTTTGCTGCCAGATCAAAGTTTCTGTGCTTAAAAAAGACAGATGCTATTTCTCCATCAAGAACAACTCCATGTCTTTTCCACCAGGATCGATGATAATTGTCAGCAGCGCCTTTAGTTAGTTCAAGATATTTTTGCTGTCAAAACAAGACATTTGTGAACAAGACAAAAAGATCAATAAAAAATTATATAGCATGTATAGAGGAACTACTAATTTGAACAATCCAGCATGGATAGTAAACTAAAAATGAGCAAGTGTTCATACCTCAAACTCCTCTGTAGATGACAAAGACTTCAACAGATTAGGATTAGAAACTGTATTGTGCAGAGCATATTCAGCAGCAACATAAATTTCAGCAAGCCTCATGGGTCGATCAATTGAGCTCTCAGAAATTCCTGGTGAAGAGTTAGTACGTGACATAACACTTGCTTGCACTTTTTGTAATGATGGCATCTTAAATGATGCATCTGAACCTGAACTGCCATCATACATTGTGACTCCGTTACCACACAAACATGCCATTTTTAATACATAGAAACAATTAATGAAATGAGAATATTTAGTAAGAATATCAAAAAACAAAGAACGATTAGAAACAGATGGCACTACATTTGCTAAAATTCTTGAATTTGCATTACCCGTCATTAAAATTTTGGCGGCCATCAAACATTTCAACCATATTCCCAGCAGAAAGGGAAGCTCTCCTCCGATTAGCCTCGCGTAATAGTAGAGAAGGTTCAAGAGGCAATGGTTTTCTCTGAATACCAAAGTGCTTTGCTGATGGAGTTGACTCTAGAATTATCTGCAAAAGATAAACGAATAACTATTTTCATCAAAAAGAGAAGGAAAATAAATGAATAACTTAGGTAGCGGAAATGCTTTTGCACAAAAATCAATAGCCAACTGAACAGTAATAACAATACTAATGGCAACTTTAGAAGATAATCATCATTAATCAATAATTAAAGGTCTAATTTCCTATACACCACCTTCGTTTACCCTATGTAATAAGGATGGGACGACACTAATACGCCCTTTTATTGGTTTGATAAAGGTGCTAAATAATGATATCCACTAACTATTTATATAACCTCACAATTACAAACATATACTAAACCCTAAACCATTTCAAAATTGAGAAATTTGAGGGATTAGAAGATCTATTATGAAATTGTCATAAAATGGGTCAAATCTTCTGCTTTTGAAGGTGTCGAAAGATAATCATCACTTGAAAGTTAACTCTGATGTTTTTTGGTATAAAAGCACATCAACCTACTGGAAAATATAAGGGAGTAAGAATGTCACAAATCTGTAACAAGGAGTGGTTGCATAAAGCCTTTTAACATGACCAAAACTTCCAACCACAAGACACGTCAAATAGGAAGAGAAAATGAATGAACAATAAACAATAAACCTTCCAAGATTAAAAGTTTATGCTGATTTATACTAATGTAGGCTAGACGGACATAAATTGATGTGGTCTCAATTAAATAAGTTTACCCCTACATATGTTATCTGGAATTGAATTAAAATATTAGCTTAACATTAACTGAAGAAGTTGGGGTTCCACCATAAAACCAAATGGCAATATGGGGAGTAGCCCAACTACTTATAAGCACATGCAAGGTCCCTCCTCGCATCAATGTGGGATTTATTCTCAACATTAGCTAGTCCTATTCAAAAATAAAAACTTCAGCTAGTCCGATGCCAACATTTACTGTACTAAGAACTTACCTTTTCTTTTGCCAGCACCTCAGATGAAGCATCTGGTGGAACTGAGGGCCAAACTGCAGGCTTGGGCCAGGGAAGCATGCTGAGTGAAGCACTGTTAATTGAGTTAAAAGTAAAGGACAACTAGTTTAGAAAAACATCTGCAACTTTTAGGTACTTCAAAGCTAATTGCAATCATTACATGTTCAAGCTTGTATCTAGAATGCTATAAGTTGTTTTCATCTTCAAAGATTCAATTGGTACCTATTTCCAGGACTCCTTTCTATATTCGTCCCATATCCGATTAAATATGCAAGCCTCATGAACTGCATAAACATACATTACAGCCTTTTATTAGTAAAGTGCAAGCATATTAAAAATGAATTTTCTAGTCAATGTTGACTGCCCATTGAACAACGGATAACATTCACTTGTATCAATGCACTCCAATAAAGGTATATCAATGGATTAAAGAACAAAACAAAATGATATTTTAAGTTCCTCTATTGCATATGAAACACAAAGTACTTTTACCTTAACCCTGCATAGTGAATAAAGGTCACCTTGAAGGCGGTAGAATTCCTTTTCTATATCAGGTGCTGCAAGTCCTTCCTTATAATGTGAATCAGTTTCATTGACTAAGGACATGCACGCCGTTATCACCCAAACTTCACGCATACAAAAAGGTAGAATACTCTGAGAACAACTCCAAAGGAGAAAACAGGAAAGGTGAGATAAAAAAAAAAATAGAAAAGTCAGATATGATCATTCAGAATCATACAAACTTCAAGATATGAAAAACACCTTTATATAAAATGAATACCAGATACCTCATGTACAGCCAGAGATTTTGAGAAGCTTATAATGAATGAGTATCCCCTTGATGCTACTTCAAACGGGCGATTCAGCTTGAATAAAAGCTACAGTTAACCATCTATTAGATATGCAGTTCAAATTTTGTTTCAGCAAATTAGGACGTCAATTTCTGCATAAACTACATTCTGAAGGCACCACCTCTCTCTCAAAGTTGTTTTTCTGAATGGTCATATTATTTTTCTATATTAAGTAAATGGTCACAGAACCTTCTTTTATGTCCACGGTAAACTTGTATTCATCACTTAAACCACCATGCAGTCAATGTAATTGTATACTTAAGTTCTCATTCTTCATTTTTATCAATATAATAGGCACAAGTTTGAGTATGGAGTAATTTACATCTTATGAAAGTAAAGCCACAGTATTCCATGAAGTACTAACATTAGGCTGTTGATGTTGAAAAAAAAAACACAGATGGAAATCTTTTTAGTGACATAACAGGATAATTTTAATTCATTTTTTTAACTGATTTAGGGTCATACGCTTGAATTGAACGAATGTCTCACATACCTTTGATTGGCAGGCAAACAGATACTGTCTAAATTCAAATTCTCTAAATGAGTCATCTTGAACAATTTGTGTCAATGATTTGTTTCCATAATTGAGCAATGCTGCCTGATCATCACCATGGTCAACTCCTCCGAAGTCCTTCCGTGTTCCATTCATTTCAACTGCATCAGATGAAAATTATTCATTATTGGTCTTGTATCTAGGGCAAAAAACAAAGAGAAAAAGTCCATTATTGATCGAAATCTTATAATATAAAAGCACTAATCTTATAATGGAATGACGATTTTACAATTTTTAGTTTCATTAAGTGGCGGGAGAACTTAAAAGCTCACATTCATGATCTCCCGCTCACTGCTCAGCAGACAATCATCCTCACCAATCATTGGATCAAAATCAAAATGCTGACACTTATTCAAGAAGAAAAAGTCTTTATTGAGATTTGTATATTAGGTGATGGAATTTTAAAAAAATGAATTATGAGCATGGCTCCCATAGAATATGGATCAAAATAGCGTGCATTTTGTGTGTGCATTAATGATGTAGATTCTTGCTTCCTTTGAGGAGATATGAACAACTACAGGATTGCTTATTTGCAATTCAATGAATCATTTCTACCCGATTTAACTGCACAAGAATTAAGACATGAAGAGAAGATTAAAAAAAAAAAAAAACTGGTTTAGTGTAAAGAAGATAGACTCATTAAGGAATTCTTCTTTTACAGGAAACAAATATTTTATGAACATCTGGCAGTCATAGAATGAAAATAATGAAATGTCTCAATATCACAAGTAAAATGACTAGTACAGCAGTCAATGGTTACTCATATCTACGATACAAGGCCCCCCAATTCATGAAGATTGCTATACCTTCACAAAGTAAGTTTCAAAATAAAGTGAGTGTTTCATAAAGTAACACTAGCTATACTTGCTGATCAAGTATTAAGGACTTATAAAAATGTAGACAAATAAAAGTTGAAAAGATCCCCCATGCATGTACTTGAAGGTGGCATTTGCAGTTCCATGTCAAAATAGGATTCTCATTAGAAAACATATGTAGAAGCCATAACATGTATGTACACCAAAAGTGATAAATAAGATATATGTGTAACGCACCTGTTTCCAAATAACAAATTTCTAGTTCATCATATTCACGTAAAGAATCTTCATGAAGATGAGCCATCTCAAACATATAAGCCAAGCTTTCCTGAAAAGAGAATCAATTATGGTAAACATAAATTATATGGATCTAAAAACACAAAGGTTTGTGATTCTTGCGCCTCATAATTGCCTAAAGTAGGATTTGAAATGTACTTTTATAAGACTAAAAAGTATTCACTATTCAGTAAGTTTTTGAATACAATTGATGTATGCAATAAATCTACATTTGAATCAACAATCTTTTAAGTCCTCTTTGCCCAAAGCAGCCTTGATCAAATTCTTCAAATCCAAAAATTGAGAAAAATGGAACTACCTTCAGAATAAAAAAATTGCAGAAGTTCCAAACAGGCATGAAGCGTTGTTCACTGAGCTTGCGTATCTCGTCCTCGTAAAATTGTACACGCCTATCTAATGTATTTCTGATGCACTCCGTTATCTTGGATTCCAAATCTTCCCAAAAGTTTGCTTCAGGAGAATATAGATCGAACTTGCAGCACCTGAGCAAAGCACATGTTGATAAAGTAACATGATATTAGATGAACTAAACTTTAAACAGATATATCAAAATATCATTTAAGTTTATATTATAACCTGACACTTATATTTGATAGTCAACTCATGTTTTATGGTAGACATGATACCAGATGCAACTTACTCAAAAGAAATGAAAGAAAATATTATACGTATAGGTATTTTTAAAACTCAACCCGACCCAATTATAAATATGCTGGTGATGTGATCAGTCTACAATACTGAAAAAAAACAAGATGCTTGCCAAGTCCATCTTAACAACCATGAAGGAAACAGATGAAATCGACAAAAAAAAATAAAAAATAAAAACATTCTTTACCCTTCTCCGCCTTTTGGCTAAAAGGTGTAAGTATATGTTATCAATTTAATACCAACGTTGTTAAATTTGTATTGTTTAATCTGTTATAGATGAAAAATTCTCAATATCGCATGTTGACTTAAATAACAACAAAGCAGATGATGTAAAGGTTAAGTATTGCCAAAAAACACCGACTAATCTTCTTATTAGAATTTTGAATTCAATTTGGAAACGCGCTCTCTGGAACACCTTAATAGAGGGGAAGAAACTAGGAAAAGCTCAATGCTCACCAACATTTTGAGTATAAAATAATCAAAACACTCACCTCTCAATACTACTAAGTCCATCAATTAAAAAAGCAATCATATTTGATTACAAAAGCAATAAACTCACCTTTCTCTCTTCTTGGAACTGAAATCAACTTCAAGTTTGGCATAAACCTTACTTGCCAATTTGGTGGCTTGATCATTATTCGGGTGAGCCTTGGATATAAAAACAATAAACCATTCCCGTTCATCATTCTGGACAATTAACTTTAGGCGCGGTTTAAGGATGGTCTTGAACTCATCAAGATCCTAATGAATAAAGACAAAAAACTGTTAGTTAACTATGAGATTAGCAGCATACAATCAAACAGATCATGGTTTAGTCTTATGATAACGATAATACTACCAGCGCATGGAAATATTGATAGAAATATGTTTTACCAAACACTTAAATGACACAAATTTTATTCCTACATTTTCTATGAAAACCTGACAAATGCTCAAAGACACAGAGCTAGCTACTTTCCCAATCTGCACAAGTTAGTAAGCAAAGTACCTTTACAACCATCTAGTACGAAAGATGTATACAAATCTGACTTCAGACATTTAATAGCATAATAGTTGTTGTCTTCGGAAAACAATAGTCATGCATATATTTTATCAAAGATGGATGGCTAAATAGTTCCCCATTTGACAGATATTTTTGCACAGATGATTTTAAAGTAGATCTAAAATAATGGAAGCTTTTGGATCACTGAACCATGTTTCTCATTGAGCTCCACATGTGTTCTTTGTACACAAAAACATATATCCATCCATATAGAAATACACACTACGACAACTCCTCAGCTTTAAAATAATTCAGCAACATAGCAAGTAAAAAAAAATGAGTAAACCAGCCATTTTATTCAACATGACAAAGCATGTGGAAAAGAACTACAAATGCATTTATAAAAGAAATTACTGAAATTGTTTAACGTAATAGAAGTACAGTTGACATATACAAATATATATATATATATATATATATATGCATCCAAGGGAATTGAACCAGAGACCTTTGTTTACTAAGCTTCTTATCTTGGCCCTTACTGAGACTGGACTAATCCATGGTGTTTATAGATACAGATATTATACCTTGGTTACGAAATAATACATCAAGATAAGTGAGGTGAAGGAGATTGTATCTTACCTCACAGGTGACGAGGACTGCAGTTGCAAACGGCTCCCGGAACCAAAATAATGATTGCTCTTGTGGGAACCGGCTACGAAGCCTCGAGTCTGTGGTTAGTATGAATTCAGCAGGAAGATTCTCCACAAATACGGGATTACGGGTCTTGTTATTTAAGCAAGCTCTTTTAAATGGCAAGTGCTCCTCAAACCCATTCTTGACAGTAGGCCACAAGTCGCTCACATCTTCAACTGCAAATGAGCTCATGGTTAAACTGTTAGTTGGGAACATGAAGCAAGGCCAGTGACATAAACCATTACCCCAAAAAACACATATTAGCTATCCGTTTCACTCGCTGTAAACTCAATACAGACTAATAACATGACCGGAATATTGGTAGAAATTGTCAAGGGATCGGTAGAGTAGCAATTAGGCTGTTAATGGGTTCCCACATTAAGCATAATCATATACTTTTGTAAGATAAGAATAACCATACATGGCTGAGAACACAACAATGATCACAAATAACTAAATATAACTTGTCATTAAACAAATGGCGAATGCCTCACAAGCTGTTCAATAAAATACAAAAAACTAATAAATGATTTCTATTACTGGAACACCGAAACAACAAACTTTGCGCATTGTGCAAAAAATTGTTCCCATTTATGGAAATTCAATTGAAGAACTACTAGTTCCCGAAAACACTCTGAAACTGACCAACTAAAGGCATCATTTTACAAACAGTAGGACGAAAACTTTGCATTTTCTGCATCATTTTAATTGCTAATTAGCTATCCCCGTACTTAAACAAATACGCATTTTTTGTTCTACTAACAAATAGCGCAAATTAACACCTTTAATTACTTACACAGCCCCCAAAACTCAATCAAGAAGATCAGTAGCATCAAATGAGTAATGGATGAACAAAAAGCAGAACAAGAATGGTTAAGCTCGAACTGGAAATTACATAAGAAAATGGAACCCAGAAATTGAATAGTATTGTCGAATTTGGAGATTTACCTGCAATCACGAGATGATCGAGGGAATTCTTGATCGTCTGAAACTGAGCAAGATAGTTCGCCATGCTAGACCTCGATCTATACCAGATGTATGAACTTGTTCATGATCGATATATATATAGAGAGAGAGAGAGAGAGAGAGAGAGAGAACGAGATCTATCCATACATATACATATACATGTAGAGAGGGAGAGGGAGCACTCGGAGTGAGGTGGTGGTTGGAAGTGTGGGTTTGCTCTCTCACTCTGTAATGGGGAATTAGATCGAAAATTCTGCAGTGCAACAACTGTGCAACCCGCTCCTGCACCGGTAGTTCCGTTTATTCTCAACGGTTAGATTTGGATGCTTTGATCTAATGGCTCATAATAAACTTGAAAATAAACTTTCTTCGTTTTTTGTTGCAAGTAGTGTGTTTATTTGGTACCGTTTGGTACGCAGACGGGACGGGACGAACGGATGATGTAAATATTGAAAAAGATAAGAGGAAATTTTGTCTTAAAATGTTATAAATTTGTGTTCCACAGATGTGGAACGGGTCGTTCTAGGGGGAAGAGGTGGAACGAAAAATCAGCCAAATTTCGTCCTATGGGACAACCCGTTCCACGGTTTTTAGGCGCACCAAACGTGGGACGGAACGCCTCGTCCCACTGCGTTCCGTCCCGTCCCACGTACCAAACGGTACCTTAGAGCTCGTTTGGATGTGCTTTTAAAATAACTGAAAGCGCTTTTAGTGAAAATGTTTTTGGATCCTTAGTAAAAATGCTAGTAAATTCTAGAAAAGCACTTTAAGTGCTTTTGAAACCCAAAAATATTTTCTCTAAAAGCGCTTTCAGTCATTTTAAAAGTACATCCAAACAAGTCCTTAAGAATGTGATTGCAGTTTAAATAGAATTTCAAAACAATTTGGAGAACAAGGTTTTATGGGCTTTGTATTATTTGTAAGGCAAGAAAATGTGTTACAATTATTATAAATAAAGATGCCAAGCATGAAAAATAACACCTACAATTATCAAGTCCTCTGTTATTTCTTCTCTCTTCTTTTTGTCACACCCTCTATACTTTTTCTCAAATAGTTAATTTCACAATACATAATCAGCATGAATAGCTTTCGATGTTGCACTTAGAGTTAGAGACGAATTATTGTGACAGCCTGTCCCGGTTTATGTACACTTATTATCCTCAAAACGTGAAAGTACGATTTTACCCTTGAGCGTTGGGTTGAATTCGCATTTTGGGCTAAGTTTAGAAGCCCAAAAGTATGGTTTTGAACCAATTAAAAAGGTTTCAAGGTTATGGGAAACCAATGAAGTTAGTATAGAGTTAGGGTTAAGGTTTGTAGTAAGTTGGTTGAGGACCAATTAAAAAGCTAAGTTTTAGATTTTTGGGCGTGTTGGTTGGCTGTGTGAGGACCACACACACACACACCAATTGAAAACCCTTCTCTCTCTCTCACTCTCACTCTTGGACTCACTCTCTCCCTCTTCTACAACTCGTACGGACCAACCCCAAAACCATTCGAAACCTTGTAGATCGAGGTTTTTAAGAGCACCATTGTGCTCCTCGTGTTCATACGAGTCGAGTGGTGTCCTTGGTTGGTCGTGGCACCTTCAAAAAACCCTAGAATCCGAGAGGTTCGTCGAGGTACAGTAGCAACTGTTCGATCGTCGAGGTTTCAAGCCATTTCAAGGCTCAGAAAGGTACCTCATCTTCCTCCTAAGTGTTTTGGGTGAGTTTTGGTTAAGATTACACGTAAGAAAACCCGAGAACTGGACTTTCCGAAGTTGGCACTATTCACCAACTTTTAAATGGACGATTTTCTTTGTTTTCTGTGACCATAGGAAGCTTAAGAACCTTCTCACGATGCTCGGAGTGCATCGTTGGTGAAGTTTGGACGTCGGGAAGCCCATATATGAAGTTGTGCAGAGGTGGCTGGAATTTCGAGCTTTCTCCGGCAAGATTCTGTGGGTTTTAGGACCCAACTCAGGTATAATCTTGTTCTTTAGGTCCTAAGCTTCATTTTGGTATAAAGATCATGAAAAATGGTGCTAAAATGAAGAAGTTTGGAGGTTTGGAGTGTTTTCCAGAAACCGGCGAACAGTCGCCGGCATTCGGCGACTCGTCGGAGAAGACGACGAATATTCCGTCAAGTTTGACGGAATATTCCTAATGGAATTAACGGCCTCAATTAGATTCTGTTAGGGTTTAACGGAATATTCCTAATGGCGGTTAGGGTTTCCGTCAGGGTTGGCCGTGCGTGGGGGTGCGTAGGCCGTGCCCTTGCCAGTGCGTGACGGAGCGTGGGACCTCGAAAATTAATTCTAAAAATATGGGGATGTTCCTGAGGTTGTGTAGATCACTTTGGTATATTCAAACACCCTAATTGAGCAATGTATGAGAAGTTATTTCCTAGTTTCGTTTATGTGCTTTAAAATAACGTTATTATAGTTGTTTCTCACATAGGCGAGACCTATCCGGAGGACGAGCTTAGCCAGGCTAGGCACGGAGGTTACGATCCGTCTACATACCAGTGAGTGGGCTTTTGGTTTTCCGTATATACCTATATGCTAAGTATTTTTCCCAAAAATGCATTTTAAATGACTTTATCAATGAATTGCCATGCCAATATATTTATACTATTGTTTATGCATTATGAATTGTATATGCATGGTTGTCGACGCTGCGGGCACTCAGGTAAGTTCCAGGTAAGTTTATGTGTTGTTGACAAGGAGTTGTGTTATGAAGATTATGATGAGATGCATTGAGAGCTCATTAACCTGCACCCCGGTGTTAGTGCTTCCGCCCATGGTTAGGGGCATAGTCTTTCACGTGATGTTCACCTCCCGCACCACACGCTCATCTTGGATCAAGTTAGGTGCACAATCATGTCGTATAGACCACTATAAGTGGGTTCGACTCGTAGGTGACCTGCGATTATTCGCATAGTCTTCACGTGATTGTAGCACTAGAGCGTATTGTTTTACACCCAGTCATGTCGTATAGACCACTATAAGTGGGTTCGACTCGTGTGCAGGCATGACTTATGAGCTAGAGTTCAGCTGATGATATATTGCAGTTATTATTGCATTTGGATTACTTACTAGATGATTTGGTTTATATGGCATGGCATATTCATGTTTTGTTTACATATTTTGACGTTGATGATTTCAGTTGAGATTTGATATATGATATATACTATTTTCTGGGAAAGTATACAGGTTTTACGGCGAGGGGTTATAACTGTTGTTTATGAAATGATTTTCGAAAAGCTTTGTTTTTGCCCACTCACGCTTTTGTTTTGCGCCCCTCCAAGTTTTAGGTAGCTTTGTTGGTGGCTCACGAGGATACAACGGAGGTTCTGACAGTCCATCACATATGTAGGATCACCTTTGGGTGTTATTTAATTAAGTACTTCTTATGCTTGACTGCACTAGACTAATTATGCTCTGACTGTGTATTCACACTTATTCCCGTTCTAGCACTCCTTGAAGTTTGTTTTTATTCATTCGTAATTCTTGCTATATTATTGCTTCCGCACTGTGCACATGGCTACGTCACCCTCACGTGACGGCCAGCATGCCTCGATCTCGGTCGGGGTGTGTCAATTATTCTGGAACTCGGTCATCTTAAATTAAGTGGGAAGTTTAGTTTCATGTCGTTGTTATTTTGATTAACTTGTTACTTTAATTGAGTTGGCGTAGTTGATAATTGATGCTTCTTGCATATTCTTTAAGAAGTATTCCGAATTTGGTAAAGTTGCAGTCTATGTTGATGACATGAATCTTACTACTCTTGGAAGAGCATAAGAAAATTGCTTCACACTTGAAGTTGGAATTTGAGATAAAGGATACCACGACTTGAAGTTCGAGTTTAGTTTTTTACGGTAGTCTGGTTTACCTGTCGAACCACACCCAAAAGGTGTAGCTTTTTTAGTGTACCTACGATTATCTAAATACTAGATGCAAATGAGACCCTTGAAGATGTTTAGAACCCAAAGCTCCATATCTAAATTCAATTTGCGTTTTATTGTACTTAGCTTCTTACATTTGGCATGACAAGTCTTTCGCTGTTGATCTGTTGGTAAAGATACAACACTGTTTTTTTTTAGTATATTCATCAATTGCTAGTTAGATTCGTTTGTGGTTAACTCTTTTTTCCTCTTACAACACATATTGTCCGACAGTGATTGTGAGTACTTATAAGCTTTATGGTCAATATTTAAAAGAAATTTGGTTGTTTTTTTCTTTCTTATTTACGAGACAAAATTCGGGTTAATTATACAAACACCTCTTAAGATTTTTCATGTTTTCACAAAAAGTTCCTTATGTATAAATCATTACACTAACACCCTACGCGGTTTTAGTTTACTTCTACATAACCCCTTCAAAGATATATTTACCATTTTAATTAATTAGCTAAAAACAAAAAAAATCTTATTTATAACAGAAAAAGATTAATCTTCTATATATATAAAATGAGCACCCTAAAATGGTGAATCATTCAAAATACCATAAATTGTCCTTTAAGAATTTCATAAATTACAATAGAACAAAAAAAAGCTAAAGTATTTAACCATATTTTTATTTTGAATGAATTTAATATTTAAAATTATAGAAAAAAAACAAAAACAAAACCTCCCACGTTAGTGGGTGGTTTCACATCTTTATTTCATTTTTTTGAATTTTTTTTTAAAATATGTAAATTAATTATTTAAATAAAATATAAAAAGGTCAATTGCCACACATGTATGCGTGTGGCATGGTCCGAAATGCCGATAATATCGGCGATATATCGCCGATATTATCGGTTTTTAAGGGAACCGATATTTTAATAGGTATCCAAATGGTTTTCGTCCAAATATCGCGATATTATCGATAATATCGATAATATCGCGATATTTACGAAATTATCGAGATATTTTGGAAATATCGATATTTTGGATCGCGAATCGGAGAAGAACGCCGGCTCCGGCCGATCTCGCGATCTCCGACGCCATCGTCTTCCGGAAGGTCTCGCCCGGGGCCTCGAAGCTGAAGGATGAGGTAGATCTCGGACTTTTCTCCGCAGAAAACTTCAAAATCGCCGCGGACGGAGACTACGATGAGGTGGTGGCGGCGGTCGAATCGACGGTGCTCGTTTTCCAGAAAGTGTGCGAGGTTGGTGAAGGAGCAGAGAGCTCGGTTCTACATCGTGAGGCGCTGCGTCACCATGCTCATCTGCTGGCACGATTACAGCGATTCATTAACGGAGGGAGAGAAGGAGACGGACGGAGGGAGAGAAGGAGACGGACGGAGAGACCGAGAGAGAGACCGAGACGGAGAGACCGAGGCGGAGAAGAATCCATTAACGGAAACGAAGACCGAGTCACTGATGGTGCAATACAGAGGAGATCTGATTTGTTCTCTCTGATTTGTTGCGACTCTTGAGGACGGAGACGAAGACCGAGTCACTGAGTCTGTTCTCTCTGTGATTTCTTGCGAGGGAGAGAGAAGGAGACAGTCTGTTCTCTCTGATTGTTGTGACTCTCTGATTTGTTTGTGAGTGAGTGACTCGTCGTGAGGACGAAGACGGAGAGAAGGAGAGAGAAGGGAGCGAGTCTGTTCTTGTGAGGGAGAGAGAAGGAGACAGACTCTGAGGGAGCGAGTCTAATTCATATTAATTACTATCTTGGTAGAAGAATGAGATCATTTAGTTTAATTGCATAATATTATTCAGACTTTGCAGAGTATAAGTTTTGTGATTTAATAAGTTATAAAAATGGCCTAATTCATTAATTAATTACTACATGTTTTTTACACTCACAATGTTTGCCAGCTCGCTATATAATCAACTTAAATCAGTTAAATCCATCATGCAATGCATTTCCTTCCAATTTTTTGTGATAAACTAATAGATAATTGACTAAATAAACATCCTGCAAAGTTTCAATAAAAATTTCCAAGTTTTTCTTACAATTTCCGTGGTTTCCATGGAAATTTTATCGATATCGATATTTTATCGATATTTCCATCGATATTTCCGTGTTTTCGGACTACCGATATTTCCGATATTACCGATATTTAATACCTTGGCGTGTGGCAAGAGGCTAGTATTACATTAAACATTTATGGCGCGTTTGCGTAACGCTAATGAAAATATGAGGAATTGAATTGAGCAGAAATTGAATTGAGAAGAAGTTGGAATGAGGAGAAGTCAGAATCAGATTCATGTTGAAGCTGTTTACTTAAATGTTCTGGAATCGAAATAGAATTTCATAAAGTTATTCGCGTAATTTACATATTTGCCCAAATATTTCATACCCGCTCGCCAATCCCTTGTATTATCTTCGGGGGCATTGTAGAAACTTCACATTCGCAACCATACAAAATACCCATCGAAGTAATTCCAGATAGGCTTAGCGGATGAGGAGCGCCAAAACGTCTCTGCAACTCCCAACTTCAAGCTCCAGCCATGGCATTCCCTCTATCCTCCACCATCGTCTCTCACAAGCTATCTCTCAATGTTTCCATTGCTCCCTCTACTCGAAGGCAGAATCTGAAGCCAACCCATTTCGTATTTTGCTTTAATCGGAAAACTCCAGAAAGATCAGGCCTCTCCAGGGTTCATTGCATGTCCAATAACAATCACCCAAAGGTTGGTCTTGATCCTAGTCATACAGTTGATCTTTTGAAATTCTCGTTTTTGGATTTTCGAAACCTCTGAAATTGTTGTGAAATTGTGATTTTTATGTGAATTGTGATGCCTGCATTGTTGGAATCATTGTAGTAATGTAGGTCTTTTATGTAGTTTTATTATATTTATGGTAGTTTTGGTTAGTTTGAATTTGGATTTTGCGAAGGCGATATATGAAAGAGAAAGTCTACTTTTGTAGTTCTTGGCCTCGTTTGTTTGAGAGGATTAGCTTGGATAGAACTATAAGGCATTTTGAAAGAAGAATGGGTGAAAAACTTTTCAAGTTGAAGGGTACTCATGAAGAAAAGATATTTCTAGTTCCCCAGTAATCTCCACAAAATGATAGGTTTAAAAATGACAACTTTTCTTCATGATTAACCTTCAACTTGGACAAAATAGGACGACGTCATCCATTTCTTCCTTCAAAATGCCTTAGATATAGTCAAGAGTCATATCCAATCTAATCCCTAATCCTCTCTAGCAAATGAGGCCCTTTGGTATTAAAATATTCTGTTCTTCTCCTCTTTAGTGTTTTTAGTAAATTCAGATTCTTTGAATTCATGCTGAACTAATGGCGGTTATGTAAGGGCTGCATCCCAATTGAGAGTGCTAGAATTTAGGACTTTGAAATTTATTGAAGCAAATTTTCACTTTATACAATTGGAAATGCTTTTTAATTGGTCTCCTTCACCAGATTATAATGTAAGTTGTACTTGTAGCACATGCATTCAGGCATGTAGTTTCACTAGTGGCAGGGGCTGTAGACTTCATGCCGGCTCAGTTTCCCCTATTTTTCCTGTGACATCGCATCCACCACTTCAATTTAGGATATGGGTTGGCTCAAGTATTAGAATGTTACCACAAATTCTTGGCGTGTGGAACATGCCAATTCCTTTTCTCTTATATACTATTTTTTGTCTGAATTTTTTTTTTCACTGGATCTGTTATGAAATGTTTGGTATCAATGGTTACTGCATGGACCTAACTGAAGTAAGTTTTTGCCGCATCATATTTACTTTGTTTGATATAAGATGGTCATAAGTTCAATAGTTATGGTGAAGAACACAATGCAGTAAACTATATTCTGGAAGAACATTCGTTTCTTTTTACTGGGGTATACTTTATAAATATAAATTTTTTATTTGTTTCTGTCCATTCTTGTAATTATTATATTTTCAAAAGTTAGTGTTATGCTATTATACTGACTTTTACTTGCCACGACAAGGGAGTCAAATGTAGCTCAGTGACTTACCTTTCTCAGTGGCTTAAGACTTTTAAGTCCTCGTTTGTTAGGAATATATAAAACTATTTCTGTTTGTGAGGTCTTTCTTTCTTTGACACGGGCTTTCAGTCATGCAGGAAATCAAAGATCAGCATAGTACTCTTACCAATTCCTCCACATCAACTTCTCCACTTAAAAACAAATTTGAAAGTCTAATTGCTGTGATCCTTGTGTTTGTCCAAATATCTTCTCCACTTCCTTTGGTTGGTTGGGACGTTTTGCCCGTATTGTCACCTGCAAATGCTGTTCTTTATTCACCAGACACCAAGGTTCCTAGAACAGGGGAACTGGCTTTAAGGAGGGCTATCCCTGCAAACACGAACATGAAAACCATACAGGTAGGTTCTTGTTGATTATTGATTTAAATAAATGATCTCTTACCTTTGACATTAATCTGTTTTGGATCATCTTACTTCCATTTCTAGGACTCCCTGGAAGAGATTTTGTACCTGCTAAGAATTCCACAGAGAAAGCCTTATGGAACCATGGAGGGAAATGTGAAGAAAGCTTTAAAGGTATCTACATAATACATATTTATAATTTAAAAGAAACTTTTTTTAGATGGAATGCATATGATGCGTTAGTTACAAAGGGAAGTAACTGTTAACGAAGGATAGGTTATGGTTTCTTGCTATAGATTGGATTGTTATCGAAATTAGTGTTATTTAAGAGATTTTTCCTTCTTTTCTAGTAGTCACGGCTTTTCTCTCTCATTTTATTTTAAAACTTTGTCATATTTTGAGATGTCTGATACTCAAATTTTCCCCTATATTGATTGTATTCTATTGTGAAGAGCTTTAAAATATAGAAACCACGTTCTCTTTTCGGTAGTTCTATTCTGCAATTTGTAAGTTGAATGTGCCACTTTCTATCATGCATCTACTGTGGTATCTGTTCAGTTATTACTTATATATTACATGTATCTATGCTTTTAGCAGTTGGACTTTACAATTTCTGAATTATATTTCCATATATTAGATAGCAACAGACGAAAAGGATACAATTCTGGCAAGTGTGCCAACAAACTTGAGGGAGAAGGGTTCCACATTGTATGCATCTCTTATTGATGGAAAGGTATGCGAATGTCCATTTGCAAGAAAGAAAAAAATCATTACAAGGCTATTATCAAAATATCAACTTCTCCTGTGTCTCATGTGCACGTATTATATCTGACTGAAATAATAGAAGAAGAAAAGCATTGAAATGATTGTTATGAGGGTTTCATTGTTAAGTTTTACAATTTATCTTTTTGGTTTTTTTTTTTTTTTTTTTGGAATTGTAATATTTCACTTGACAATTGTTTTTATGTGATATACTGTCATTTTTATGGAATTGGTCAGGTGCCAAATTCTAATTTTGTAAGGAAAAGCTTGTTTGCATTGCTCTAAATATATGTTAGATTATTACTCTTTCTGCATTCTTGCTGCTCATAATAAACTATGGAGAAGAAAAGAAACAGGATGGTTCTGCATTTTAGTTCACATAACTAGGACAACTCGGTCATTATCCAAAGCTATAAGATTGTTTTTTAATTTGCCTTAGTTTGCCAGAACGGATTGCAAGCTCTTCTTCAATGTATAAAGGACAAGGACCCAGATAAAGTATCAGTATACCTTGCATCTTCACTGGATACAATTGCAGAGCTGGAGTTATTGCAGGTACCTACAACCAATCAATAACATAAGATTCAGTCGTTTTCCTGATCTTTTTTTGTTGGTCTTCTTGGGCCCTGGTGTTTTTTGTTCTTTCGGTTTTGCCCTCTTTTGGTTAATATCTTTTGATTATGAAAACAAAACATTAGATCCTCCCTTTTATGCTAGATAACCATATATCTGAATCAACAAATGGAAGCCTCATCTGAAGCTACGGGAATAATTCCTAAAAGTTATTTTAAGGAACATGCAATTTTTATTATATTTTGCCCATGTTACATGGAAGAGATAGTTATTTTATTCAGACAATATGACATGCCTAAAATTACAACTTGATATTGTTCACAACAGGCTCCAGGCTTGTCATTTTTGCTGCCCGAGCAGTACCAGAGATACCCAAGGTAGCTCTTGTCTCAACAGTGTTTTCCTTTTTATGTATAGTTGTCTGTTTGGGGAATGATATTTTAGTCAAATGAAAATTCAAAATAAAACTTTTTAGTACTTATCAATTCAAACACCTCTTTACAAGACATGTGGGTATGTTATTTAATTTTTGATAAATTCGTCATCATAAAAATCATGTTGAAATTAGTTCGTGTATCTGATAGAGTTTCTACTAAGCCAAATAAATTGATGTTAGTTTTGTTAGCTTGATATCTTGGTCCATTCTTTACTAACCTAAGTTAAGATTCCGGTTGGATTTTAAGAAACCAACATGGTATCAGATCTCTGATTGTAGGAGATGGAGAGCCTAGGTTGAAACTTTCAATTCCCCGTTCCCCACTTCTTTGTTGATTCGTAAGGTGCAGGATGGGGCTGCACCTGTGTTTATGTCTGTATTTTTCTGCCTTTCCATGCAGGATGGGGTTGTACCTGAAGGAGGGTTAGCTTGCAATATATTGTTGGCCCATTCCTGAGTTCCTCAGTAACAACTTAAGTTTTGGGGGCGGAGTGCTTGTCTAACACTTTTGAAGCAGGTTCTTTAGAGTTTGTTGTTTCATACGTAGTATAGGTCCCTAGAGTAAGGATATAATGATGCTAAGTGACATAACTTAAAATATATGAGTTTTCCAGGAAGTCCATAGGAATTTCATCGGTCTGCTTTACTAAAGTTAAAATATTATTTATACGTCGCAAAACTATGCTTGAATGACCTCCAAATGTGTGGTAATTTGGTAAACAGACTTTGCAAGGACATCATCTATGTTGTAAGTAGAATATCAATATTTTGTTTTAAGACATGTAGGCTTACAGGGAGAGGAACTGTTGAACTTACAATTGAGAAAGGTGATGGTTCGACATTTTCTCCAGAAGCTGGTGGTGAAGCAAGAAAGACTGCTACAATTCAGGTATAAATTATTGCACATTTGGGTAACAGATAACTGTATGCCCCATCTGGAATCTTCTAATATTATTCTCTCTTATATTTTTTGTTTTGCATAAGTTCTGGTTGTTGATGTTAATGCAGTTTCTTGGTGAATGAGACAAAATATTCTACTAATAGTGTTATTTTGGAAACTATTTTCACTCCATTGAGACTTGATACGCTTTATATACTATATACTTGATATAATATTTGGTTGTGGATGTTGATGCCTATAAGTTGGCCAGAATTCATTGACAACTGTTATAAAATCTGGAAATATGAGGAATGTCATATTTGGCTTGTTGTGTCCATTTAGTTTCATGTTTATTTGTTGAATTTGATTACTATTACTTTTAGCATTATAATTTATACCAAGGTAACTTATATACATCTTATAACAAATTTTGTAAGTCAGTGTATTAGAATATGAATCAGTTTTCATCCTAGGATTTCAAGTCAAATACATTTATGTTACATACTTACATTACATGCTTGATAACAATGACTTAACGGGGCAGGGGTTAACAGTAGGAAGCAATAAGTATTCATCTGATCAGTAAACCTTTGTACAGGTTGTTATAGATGGATATTCAGCACCGCTAACAGCTGGAAATTTCGCAAAACTGGTAAGGTATTTGAACCTCCCATTGGCTAATTTATTGTTTATACCATGATTGTAATTCTTGCTAAAAAGGGTGACACCCCGAGCCAACAAGGCTCCAGCCTTTGCGGGGGGTCCTGCCGGGGTGTTTGATTTTTATTTTTTATTTTTTTGTGGGGGGGGGGGGGGGGGGGGGGGGTGGGTGGGGAACGTTTATCATAACCAGGCCTTACCCTTGCTTTGCAAAGAGTCTTTTTCCACGACTCGTATCTGTGATCTTTCTGTCAGAAGGAGAAACCTTTCCCTTGATCCAAGGCTCACCCTCATTGTAATTCTTGCTAAATCATGTATTATCTTACCACATGATATTACATGTTGTGGAACCGTCTCATTTTTCTTTTTATGCTATAAACTATCAATGAAAGTCTAATTATATCAAGGCTTTTGGTATCGAGCAGTTCAGTGATGCCATCTAAATTTAAGTCTTCGTTTGCAATAGTGGCATAGTGCTTATGAATTTGTATTGAGTTTCATATGATTTTACCCAGATGAAGCATGCATAAACAATCCAAATTTCTTCAGGTAATTGATGAGGCATACAATGGGACAAAGCTCAGCTCTACCGACCAAGCTATTCTCTCATACAATGGCCTTGACAAGAACAGTGGTATCAGTGTTCCTCTAGAGATAAAGCCATCTGGGCAATTTGAGCCCTTGTACAAAACGAAATTAGATGTGCAGGTATCTTTATCCCTTGTACTATTACAACTCCGTCAATTTTGATCAACAAAATGATTTTCCTGTATGCAATTGTTTTCGTTAGTTGATTCACGTGTACCTTGTTTTTGTTTATTCTTTTCTCTCATGGAAGGATGGGGAGTTGCCAATTCTTCCACTATCTGTCTACGGAGCAGTTGCAATGGCACATAGTGAAGTCTCCGATGAGTACTCATCACCATATCAGTTTTTCTTCTATCCGTATGATAAACGAAATGTAAGTGCAATGCAAACACCAATGTTTAAATTAATTAAACAAAGAACTTGGGTTTTGACAAGCTTTAGAGTAACCATAGTGTTTTTTAACGACGAATCCATCAGTTGTTTCAAAACTATTCCATCTGAAAGTGATTTGTTGTTTCTTCATGTCCTATAGGCTGGCTTGGGAGGATTATCATTTGATGAAGGAGAATTCTCAGTTTTCGGGTATGTAATTTGACTACTAAACTGTTCTTGTAGGTAACCAAACTTGGGTTTTAAAAAAAATGATTCTGGGTTCTTTACTTTTCTATCATTAGTCATTAGTCATTACATACATTTTTAATAGGCCTTTTTAATGTGTAGATACACAACTGTTGGGAAAGATGTTCTTTCACAGATAAAAACTGGAGATGTGATCCGAACTGCAAAACTGGTCGAAGGTCAAGATCGTCTTGTATTGCCAGAATGACAAGTGATTATTGTTGTCTTATCAAACCAGGAATCTCCATCATTCTTTGTATTTGATGTATTTCAGAAGGTAGCAGACTGATTTTCTTGCTGCAGATTGTGCTGTCAAAGTTTGTGTAATCTGTTTTTTTTCTTCCATCTGAAGTTGAAGGTTCTCTTGTTAACATTGGAAAAACTTGGCCAAGGGTTTGACATCTTTCTTTGTTTATTCTTCACCCGCACCTCCAATTTTTTCTTCCCTTTAATCTTTCCCCTTTTATCTAGTAAATTTCCATTTTCTTCCCTCTGTAAAGATTTGGAAAATTAATTTTAGTTGTTTTTTCTTCTTTAACGTCATTTACCTTATGTCTCGTTTGTTGTCTAGGATTGGATTAGATTGGATTAGATTGGATAATTTGGACAATTCACTAGATTCATCCTATATTGAATGAAGAAATGAAAGCCGGCTTTTAAATTTTCGTATAAAGAGAAAACATTGAAGTTTTGTTTAAGTTGAAGGTAGTAGATGAACGAACCATGAAGGAAGCTTATTTGTCACAATCAAATTATTAGGCAAGACTTTAATTCTTGGAATGATCTACACTCTCAACATGCCTCATCATAATTGGGTCATTTAAGCAGAATGCATATGGGGAAATACATTTTGGTTGACAGTTACATTATTACAATGTGAGCATCCGACATATTATGTTGAATGCACCCCACATTAAATTTAATACTAAATAGTAGACCCGGCTTTTTTTAAACATGACACGGTGACACAACACGAAAACGACGGGTTTCGGGTCAACACAATAACTTATCGGGTGACCCGTTATTAATAGGTATACACGCGGGTAACACGTGGGTAACCTTTTTCGACCCATTAAGAAAAAAAAAATGATAATTTTAAAGTTTAATTACTAAAATATTTATTATAAAATACAATAGCCATATTAATATATACAATATATTCTATATTAAATATATAGTTTTGTATTATTATTCTATATAAGTTTAAAAAAAAAAGTTTTAGTCATTATTTATTTTTATTATGAGAGTTCCTTATTATCATTACTAGGATAAATTTTACTTAACATGTTGTCCACAATTAAAATAAACTAGTATAGTATTTGTATAGGCAAGAACTAAGAAAACATATATACAAGTATGAAAAATGTGAAAGAATATATAAACACTCGTGATTCATCATTATTCCTCCACGAGTAGATAATGGTTACACTTACATTATCGTTTAGATTTTTAAAATCCTCCAAACCCTCATGAATAATGTTTTTTATTTGAGGGAAAAATTAATAAAATTAATAATAATTATTGTAGAAGTGTAAAAAATGTCAAATAAATATACAATCACTCATAATGACAAGCTTTACAACTTTCATGAAGAGGTCAGCTTCGAAACCCAACACTATAATCCATAAACCTTAAATTTATATTTAACCGTTGATTGTCATTTACGCTTTATTCTTCTTATTGAATTTCATTTTTTAAATTTTCTTTTTTGAAAACATGATCAACTGGTGGATGTAAGAAGATGAACGGTTCAGATCTTTGATATCACGTTTCGATATTTACGGTTAACTGAAATATGAGTCGATGTCATATAGTTTGTAGAAACTTTATAAACATCAAGCAATATTTTCACTAACTGTAAAACTCTGAATATAATATCAACGATCCAAACTGTTCATCTTCCTGCATCCTCTAATAGATCATGTTTTCAAAAAATAAAATCTGAAAAAACAAAATTTGATGAGAACAATGAAGCGTAAATGTAAACAACAATCAACGGTTAAATTTTGATCTATGATTTATATGATTATAGTGGCGAATTTTGAAGTTAAGCTGTCACATCCCGACCCGGGGTCCACCACTTCCCGGGCCCGCTCCACCACCGTAGCACGATATTGTCCGCTTTGGGCCCCGACTACGCCCTCACGGTTTTGTTTCTGGGAACTCACACGAGAACTTCCCGGTGGGTCACCCATCATGGGAGTGCTCTCGCGCGCTACTCGCTTAACTTCGGAGTTCCGATGGAACCCGAAGCCAGTGAGCTCCCAAAAGGCCTTGCGCTAGGTAGGGATGGGAATATACATATAAGGATCACTCCCCTGGGCGATGTGGGATCTCACAATCCACCCCCCCTTAGGGGCCCGACGTCCTCATCGGCACACCACGGCCAGGGTTAGGCTCTGATACCAAATTGTCACATCTCGACCCGGGGACCACCACTTCCCGGGCCCGCTCCACCACCGTAGCACGATATTGTCCGCTTTGGGCCCCGACTACGCCCTCACGGTTTTGTTTCTGGGAACTCACACGAGAACTTCCCAGTGGGTCACCCATCATGGGAGTGCTCTCGCGCGCTACTCGCTTAACTTCGGAGTTCCGATGGAACCCGAAGCCAGTGAGCTCTCAAAAGGCCTCGCGCTAGGTAGGGATGGGAATATACATATAAGGATCACTCCCCTGGGCGATGTGGGATCTCACAATCAATAATTGTCACATCCCGGCCCGGGGTCCACCACATCCCGGGCCCGCTCCACCACCGTAGCACGATATTGTCCGCTTTGGGCCCCGACTACACCCTCACGGTTTTGTTTCTGGGAACTCACACGAGAACTTCCCAGTGGGTCACCCATCATAGGAGTGCTCTCGCGCGCTACTCGCTTAACTTCGGAGTTCCTACGAAACCCGAAGCCAGTGAGCTCCCAAAAGGCCTCATGCTAGGTAGGGATGGGAATATACATATAAGGATCACTCCCCTGGGCGATGTGGGATCTTACATAAGCTCTTCATGAAAGTTGTAAAGCTTGTCATTACGAGTGTTTATATATTTTTTTGCACTTCTACATTAATTAAAAAACTATTAATGACTTTAGGTAAACGAAAATATACTTAAAAGAAAATTGCGTTTTTATGTTTTGGATGTGACAATATGGCATGTATATACTTATTTAGTATTATGTTTTTCATTTGATTATTTATTGGTTGAAAATATATTTTTCTTAACGGGTAACGGGTCGGGTCATATTACCTGTTAATATTATCGGGTCGATTTCGGGTCGGGTCGATTTCAGGTCGGGTCATTTTACCCGTTTATTTTAACGGGTGTTACACGACACGACCCGTTAAGATATCGGGTATGACACGAAAATGATACGAACATGAGAAACACGACACGAATGCCAGGTCTACTAAATAGGGTTTTTATCACCAATGATCCTTGAGATTGACCAAACTCATCATTTTGATCCCTCACTTTCAAAATCAATCAATGTTGTCCTGACATTCACCACCGCACATCAATTTGGTCATTTCGTTTAGATTCCATCAAATGTTTCTGTTAGTTTTCATGTGGGACCCACAAAGGCAATAAAATTGTGACACGTGTATTACCCGTATTACCCAAAAGAAGGTTTTTATCACAAATGGTCACTGACATTGATCAAACTCCTCATTATGGTCCCTGAGTTTCAAAAATCAATAAATTTGGTCCCTGACTTTCAGTATTGCACATCAATTTAGTCATTTCGTTAAAATTTCGATCATTAATTTTTGTTAGTGTGATAATATGGTCCCACTGATCCAATCATATGTCAGCACGGATTATTCGCCAGTTGGTTCACTCTAAAAAAATTAGTTTCTTATGATTGAACTAGTGGGACCGCATTAGCACACTAACAAAAAATATTGATGAAATTTTAATGGAATGACTCTATTGATGTGCGATAGTGAAAGTCAGGGACCAAATTTATTGATTTTTTAAACTCAGGGACCAGAATGAGGAGTTTGATCTATATCAGGGACCATTTGTGATAAAAACCTTCTTTTGTGTAATACACGTGTCACCATTTTATTGGCTTTATGGGTCCCACATGCAAACTAACAGAAATATTTGACGGAATCTAAACGGAATGACCAAATTGATGCGCGATGGTGAATGTTAGGGACGACATTGATTGATTTTGAAAGTGAGGGACCAAAATGATGAGTTTGGTCAATCTCAGGGACCATTGGTGATAAAAACCCTACTAAATAACTTATTTAACCTACTATACAATGACAATTTCAACCTTAAAATAATTAAAAAATTTCTAAATACACCCCAAATCATTTTAAATTGTTTATCTCAAGATTATTTATCTTTTTCAACTCTCAGACAAAGTGAATGTTCTTGATGACCCTTAGATGAAGGCACTGATTTTTGTTGATAAAGCTTTCTCTTTCTTATTAGGCAAAGAAAACTGTCATGAAGTGGTGATATCAATGCATCTCCAGGAACATGGAAGGAAATCATAACCTGTTACAAAACATAAGCAACGCCCATCAATGCTCCATTGGTTCCTTGTGAGCTGTTTATTAAAGCAATGCAAATATAAGAACATGTTGAAAGTTTTGTACTTTATGTTTTTTATTCCTGAGTTTTTTGTTTTTGTTGTTAAATTAAAATGCATAAACAAAAACTACAGTAATTGTTTGACACCTAAGAGCTAGACATCCCTTATGGCTCTCTTCATATGTCTATCTGCGCACACATAATGATCTTAAAACAAGAAGAAGAATACTACTTTGATCTTTTTTTCAATTCCATTGTTATTTCTTTACTTAAAATAAATAGAAGAAGGATACTTCCATGATTTTTCACTTGCACCTAAGATGTAAGATGTGAAGAGTGTGAAGTGTATATAAAAAATGTGGAGTGTAGAAAATATACAGTATATGTTGAGAGTGTGGGGTTTGAGGGTATTATGAGAAAATATGTGGGGTGTATTAAGATAAATTTTAATTGAAAAAGCAAATGTGGGGTGTTTTAAGTATGTGAGATGCATTCAACAATATGTGAGGTGTTAATATAATAATAGGCCTTGTTTAAACTATTAAAACTCGATTCCTCAATGTGTGGTTTACACTCATTCGACGAGACAAAACTGAACCAATCATATTCCATGAATTAAATAACAAAAACTTTGAGAAACAACAAAACAAGAATATACATTTGTGTTAAGGCGGACCATGGAAACTTGAATGGCATACAAAATTGCGGCCAAAAAAGTGTTGCAAAGTTATCTGGAATCCATCTGGAATCGATTTCAATGGTATCAGATTTTTGAGAGATGTAGCTTTCATTTCCAGAGTGTGCATGGGCTGAGTTCATGGGTCCAATGGGCCCACAACCAAGTGGATAATCAATTTGGAGGCATATACGTTGGGATGCATGGGACCCACAAAAGTTGACGTTGCGTGGGTGTCTGGGAGATTCATGCTGTCCAAGGATCTCGCAGGAACCTCGAAACAAGCCAATGAATTCCTTATTACAAAAATTGTGGCCTGTGAGTCCAATGAATTCCTTATCACAAAAAATAAAATAAATCGCCTAACTACTTTTTGGGAAGTTCTGTTTACGCCCAAAAATTATCTCTGGACACCAATTTTTTTTTATTAGTGTTATAGAATTAATGAGTTAGATAGTTAGTGGTTAAGTGGGATGAGTCGGTGTGGATCGAACTTGCACTAGGAACATAGAAAAAATTATTTTCCTACGGTAAAGCGTCATCTGCATAAATATAGAAGATTTTAAAACAAAGATTTGACTGAGTTTTTTGTGCTTGAAACTTGGAATAGGAAATAACTCAAAACAAATAGATATGTTAAGGAACGAAGTATTAAACCCTCAAAGCTTGTAGATGCTTTATTCATACATTACAGCTTCAATATTGGCATCACAAGTGTAGCGCTTATTCAAATAACTCTTCTATCGAAAGTGAAACGAAATTGGATTTTTCACCGGAAATTTACAGAAATGATCGGTATCGAAAATCACACCAAAATTATAATCTAGGCTAATTTGAGGGCGTAGAGTTTGAATATCACCTTTGGCAGACCTAATAGTGGAAAGGCCTGAAATCGACCGGACGAGTCTTTGGCTTTGGATCTCTTCGCTTTCGAGGTAAATTCGAGCATGTAAAGCTCGAATCTTGGTATAAGGACGATGGTGAGCAAAACAGTGATAATATCGTCCACCTCGACGAGATTTGGGTGGAATAGCCTCGTTGATTTTCTGAAAAAGTTGTCAGAAAACAGAGCAGTTAGGGTTTGATTTGAATCTCACAAATGTGAAGCAAATTTTCACATGCAAGTAGTCCAAGAGTTACCTGAGATGATGAGGATCAGATTGGTACCGATCTCGTGGCCGGGCATTGTCGAAATCCAAGAGTTACCTGACAAAAATGTACACCATGTAACACATGTTATACATGATGAGATATTAGAAAAATATACGTTAAAATATGACATATCAACTATATCGTCAACTTATACCATAACACCTAACTGTACTACTCCTTCACTCTATCGCTGCCGACATTGTATAACTTACACCGCGTGCCAATTTAACTTTCTGTTTTGGCACAAAATCAGGCCGACATCGTATACGAACCACTAGCAAACGGTAAGAGTAAAAGAGCAGCACGACGTCGTTTTGTTGGGAATATTCAGGTCAACGTCCAATTATTTGCATCTCTCAAATTTGTTAATTTATCCTTTTTTTCATGTGGCCTGCATTTCATCACCATATTCTCCCTAATAAAAAAATCAACATCCTCAACACAGCACCTCACCATAAAAATCTACACCACCCTCTTTTCACCCAATTAAAATCCTACACGATTGCACCCCTCTTCAAGATCCACCTCAAAACCTCCATCCCACCGTTCATCTCAGAACATCTACAAAACCCAACGGCGCACTTGATCGCATCTCCCGCCAGCTACCACATGAAAACCAATCGCATTTCCCCGTTCCAACGCGGCGAGATACAATTTTCAGACTTAACTCGGTGCCCCTCCCGACTCTGTCCCAACGGTCGGCCATGGCCGCCATCCATTCCATAGCTGCTCAGAGCTTCCTCTCTCTCCCGAACCCCAAACCCAGAAAACCCATTGCCGCTCACCCAAAACCCATCTTGACCTCCAAACTCCCAAAAAACACAACTTTCCGGAGAAACAAACAGAAAAGCAGGTGGGTTCTCAACTCGGTGGTCGAGCGAGAAGAGTGCGATGTGATTCCGGTTCAGAGCTCAGACCGTACGGACCAGCAGGAAGGGGTGGTGGCGAGCAGGGTGGAGAGCGAAGGCGGGGATCAGGGGGAGTTGGTGAGTCAGGTGGGCGGGTTCGGAGCGAGTGAGGGGAGGCTTTCGTTTGAAGGGGCTGGTGGGTTTGGGTCTTCTGGGGTTGGAAGTGAGAGGGAGAGTGAGGAATTTGAGAGGCTGGTGGATAGGACTATCAATGCCACTATTGTGCTTGCAGCTGGTACTTTTGCTCTCACTAAGTTGGTCACCGTCGACCAGGATTACTGGCATGTAAGTCCATCTATCTAGTACTTGATTACTGTTTAATTATATTCAAAGAGATTAATTGCCACTTTATTTGTTTTCATGTGTTTGTAACTGAGAACTTGATGTGAATTATGTTAAGGAAGATGTGCTTTGGAGTTGGTTCTTAGTAAAGTTTAGTTCGATTTCGTTTTTCCTTCTAGTTCTTTAAAGTTGCTTATTTTTCTCTGGTAATTAACATTGGGCACTTTTACACTCAGGTTTTTTCAATTGCCTGTAGTGCTTTTTTTACTTTGAGTCTAAAGATTTAGAATTTGCAGTTTACTTGGTGGATTAAAGTTGAGCTGTATCAGCTAAGAGCTATGTCTTTGCGGAGCAGGTTGTCTGTCTTATGATAAGTTGTGAATGTGTTGGATTGATGATGTATGTCTAGATTGCCTGTTGTTATCGTTATATGACCATCATGAGGAGGCAAGAGTGAGGGGATGTTCTTTTGAAGGACCACAATTATTCAAACTTGTTAAATCCAAAAGGGAACAGGATCTGAAAATGTTACGTCGTATCAGGGTTGATTTTTCACTATAGAATGACAATCATGGGGAGAAACTAGGTTGCTAGGTCACAGAATAGTAGAGATGGAACAAGCGTGGTGAGATAAATGAGTTGCTTGTGAGGATGGAGAAGAAAAAGAAAACAGAATTAGATGTAAATGATTGATGGGGGACTTGGAGATTACTGCCATTTCTGAAGTTGAATTTGGTGAAGAGGACCTGTCGCTTATGGTTAGAGCTGTATCAAGTATGAAGCAATTGGATCTGTCCGATTAGTTTGAAGTTATCTTTAGAAAATTTCGTCATATGTTGTGATTTGTGATTGAATGTCTCAAACCATTTATTATATAGGGTTGGCTCTGCTTCATTTTATAATTTTTGTCTCTATGTCCACTGCACTTTTAGCAATTTTTCTGATGGGATTTATGTGTTGGTACTCTTTTCAGGGTTGGACTCTATATGAGATCCTCAGATACGCACCTCAACACAACTGGAGCGCTTATGAGGAAGCTCTCAAGACTAACCCAGTTTTAGCCAAAATGGTGATTAGTGGTGTGGTGTACTCTGTAGGGGACTGGATTGCACAGGTGTGTTGCTGTTGTGAAGTAAAAATTTTAATTCCTACTGCTGGTGAAGTTAGTTCTTGACAGTGCATAATGCTTGTTTTATTTTTTTAATTTTTTTTGTCAAAGCATAATGCTTGTTTTATGATTTTTGTAGTGCTTTGAAGGAAAACCTCTATTTGAGTTCGACCGTACACGAATGCTCAGGTCAGGTCTTGTTGGATTTACTCTCCATGGTTCCCTCTCTCACTACTATTACCAGTTTTGCGAGGTAAAGTTCTTCTGCAGTTGTTTGACAATTTTTATTGTAGAAATTCCTATGGTTCCTTAAACAACTGAAACTTATTTCAGGAGCTTATTCCCTTCCAAGACTGGTGGGTGGTTCCTGCCAAAGTAGCCTTCGACCAAACTGTATGGGCAGCAATTTGGAACAGCATTTACTTTACAGCAGTGGGATTTTTGCGTTTTGAATCTCCCATCAGTATTTTTAGTGAACTGACAGCGACATTTTGGCCAATGCTAACAGTAAGAGAACCTTCTGCCTTTTTGTTTTTAAGAATTACTATCTTTTCATGCTCTCTTTAGTGTTTAGAGTCAAACGACTTGAAATTTAATTTATTCTATATGTCCTCTAGCTTGTGGACATTTGAAAGTCGGGATCGTCCTAAGTCTTTGATCAATTTGAACCTGAATTGTTGGTTTTATACTATAATTATAGCAAGGTTCTGTCAGTTGTGAATCAAATATTGTTTGTGTATTCAACTATATAATTGCATGCATATTTGTGTCAGCTGTTTCCTGTCCAACTATATATTGGCATGCATATTATAGCAAGGTTCTGTCAGTTGTCAATCAAAAATTGTTTGTGTATTCAACTATATATTGGTTTTACAGAATTACATTTATTGAGTTTTTATCTTTAAACAATAGTGTTTGCTTTCACTGGCCGTGGCTTAGAATCAGGCAATGTGCATATATGGTAAAACTTTGTCGACCGTAAACTCCAAAAGGTGCTTTTTCATTCCAAAACATGCATTTTGCTTCCTGAAATCCAAAACACACGAGGAAAAGCATGGATATTCAGAGAAATAAAAAGTGTTTGTCTTTTATGGTCTGAGTCATGTCACATGGTTAAGAGAAATGTAATTGTTCGACCATTGACATATTATGGAATGATTTATTTTGCAGGCAGGGTGGAAGCTTTGGCCATTTGCGCATCTTGTTACCTATGGTGTGATCCCTGTCGAACAGAGGCTCTTATGGGTGGACTGTGTAGAGTTAGTCTGGGTGACTATACTCTCAACGTAAGTACCTAGTATTGATTGATTCTTTTTGTATTTACACTAGTAAGTGGAAAAGATCAGTGATCATGACTTACTTTCCTCCTCAAAGACAGCCAAATAAGTACCCTTGCTAAAATTATTCTGCTTTCTTGCTTATTTAGTGTATATATGATATGCATGTTTCTACGGGAATAACGGTTGTCTGGCTGAACTGAATTGTGCACTGTATTTTGATGTTTTCTTCACAAATTTGAGGTATATGGCAGATAAAGTGTCTACCTTTTTATTTAGTTTAGAGTGAGTCTGGTTTCGAAGGTTCTAGCCTAACAGTTACCTTTTTTTTCCTATTCTTTGGGGGCCGGGGCGAGGGTGTATTATGCGTCGCTCTTTAGAGGAGACATGCTACGTCCAGTCCACATTTTGTTTTGCTCTCAAATAATATAGGAAACATTTAACCATGAAATTCTTTTTGAATTCAGAAACCTAGGTTTTTTGTTGGGTAGTTACAAGGTTCGTTTTTGAGAACTTGTGTTCCTAATGTCGTGCTGCAGCAACTTTTTTCATGTCTTGGGTGGGTTTCATGTCTAACATGGCTTATAATTTCTGTTTGCTAGTTACTCAAATGAAAAATCAGAAGCAAGGATTTCTGAGGCACCAGCTGAAGATATTTCCAGTTCGTCAAACACAAGTCCTCTTGAGGTACTATACAAACTCTTTTACACTGATTTTCTTGTGTATATAAGAGCTGCAGATTACACTAGTTGCTACAATTTTTTGATTTCTTCCCCCTACATCAGGAGTAAACAAATTGAAAACGGCCAGAAGATCAGAGACGGGTACTTACATGAGGAAAATTGCTCAATGAGTGTGTGAAAAACTAAAGATCGACTCCATGAGGACCGTGAGGTTGAAGGTGAAGTACCTAGCAATGTGGAAATGTGCCTGGGCAGGTTGATTATATATATCACGTGTATACGTTAAGTGCCACCATTTTCGTTTATATATGCATCGAGTTCCTCGTATATAACTTTAGATCATTTAACTAATGTATCTCCCAGAAAAACAAATAAACAGAACATTATATGTATAGTTTGGGAAAGATGGATGGAAATGTTCCATGTTCTCGATGCGTTTCCATGTTCTCGATGCGTCTTCTGATTTGACGGTATTGGTTTTTGCTGTGAGATAGAAGGTTTTACTACTGAACAGTTGTGGAAAAAATCTGTGGAAGAAGTGGATGCTAGGGTTAACGTTCCCCATTGAATTGAATACCATGTGTCGCAATTAGCTTCGGGGGAGGATCATTTCACTTCCCCGTACAGCAGTTTTACAAAATAATGCACCATCTGTCGCATCTATGGAAGGTGATTATTCAAGCAAAATCGTCATGATTCAAGTGGAATGCCTTGTTAAAAAGGGTTGATTTTGTGAAAAATCAATAATAAGTTACAATATTAATAATAGATCAACAATATTTATGCATTTAAAATAAACAAAAATTACAAAATCTGCCATGACAGCTAACACCCACTTCAACTAACACTCCATTTCTCATAATTTTATATTTGAAATAAGTCACTATAGATCAGACACTGCAATGCGGTGTCTGTTTCCTGATTATGTTTCTTACATTTGGATTCAGACACTGCATTGCAGTGTCCATTTACTAGTTTCGTTTTTTCCATCAGTCACATGCCTCCTACATGTTCCTTTGTATATTTGGATTCAGACACTGCAATGTAGTGTTGGTTTCCTGGTTCTATTTTTCCCATCGCTCACACGTCTCCTACACTTCACACCTCACGCAACTCCTAATTTTTACATTTAGATTCAGACACTGTAATGCAATGCCCGTTTCCTGGCTCTGTTTTTTTACATTTAGATTCATTAGTGTTCGTTTCCTAGTTCTGTTTTCTACGTTTTGTAGTTTCCGTTTCCTAGTTCCTTTTTTTTTTTTTCCAGCTGAGCAGACTCCTCCATGTAAACGAAGGCCAAGAAAGAGAGTGATAAAATATACATGTTCTAACTATTTATAGGATTCAAATCCTCTCAAGATCAGTTCCATAGGAATAGAAATCCAAAGGCCAAAGTCTCTTCGTCCGCCTCTCTTCCTCCTCAATTTCTCTTTCTCCCTCGTACCCCCACACCCCATCTTTGTTAACAAACCCCAAATTCAATTGCAGGTCATTTGTGCTCTAAGTTTGATTTATTTTTTCGCTATCCCTTATTGTTTTAGCTTTTTATTTGTGCTCTAAGTCTTATTTCCTTGTTCTTTGAGATTTCTCTCTATAATTCTTCCATATTTATGAAAAAGATCTCTGCAACCAATTGCATGACCTCTATCTTTGTTGTTTTGTTAACATCGGCTTAGATATTAAGGTTGAGGGATGTGGCGGTGCTGGAGCTTATTTTGGAGAGAGTAAGGTGAGGGACCTACAATTGGGGGTTGTGGGTAGGGTGGGTTATGGCGGTGTTGGGCTTGATTTTGAGGTAGGGTTAATTTGGAATTTGGGGAGTTGATGGTTTGAGGTTGAGAGCTTCGAAGTGAGGGAGAGAGAGAGGAGTTGGTGGGAAAAGAGGAAGGATAATGGATTTTGACCGTTGAATTTGTATCAATGGAAGGGATCCATCGGTCCGGAGGATCTCTACAAAATTGGTCCGGAGAGGGTCTAAATCCGTATTTATAATAACTTAAGCTCATATGACATACATAGAGAGAGAGAAGGATATAAAAGTCAAATTCTAACTATTTTATAATGACTTAAAGCCTATGTTGCATTCATCATTGACCTATGCCTAATTAATAAAAATATATCATTGATTAAGTCCAAAACAAGAATATGTCATTGACATATGGCTTAATAGTAAAGTTTTTATTGACTTTTGGCTAAATTACCTATTAAAAAGTGGTAGGTATTTGATTATAGAAATTGAGTTTCTAACATATTGGGAGAGCTCTCGTTTTATAAGAGTAATATTATTTGTATTATTTGAACTCACCCGCATATTTTAAGTATCACGTGAGTAGATTCATCTCTATTAGAAAGATAATACGAATAAATTATTATTTGTGGCTATAACAGCCCATGTGATAAGCTAATGTAGTGTCATGAGTCTACTAAAATTATAACATGTTATGTACCCTCATATTATTTAAATTTAACCAAAGTTACCAACTCTAAGTCTCTAAACCCAACATATATTTTGTAATTCGGATGGATATATAACAATTTCCTTAGCAGGTTGTGTGACGTTACTGTCACACACTATTTCTTTCATTATGTATGATTAATATTTTTTTTTTCAAAATAATTATGATTATTTGAGATGATTCAAATAGTTCGATTCTTTTTCAACATGCATGTCCAGTTAAATTTTATAAAGTATAACTACTTGCCAAAACAAAGCCAATTATCATATTTGCAGGAGAGATGCATTGAGTGAACAAGATGGATAATAACTGTAGTCGTTAGATCAAATTTTAACGGTCCGAATCCCGAACTAAATGGATTAGGTGGAAAGGGATCCGGAGATCATTTTTCCCAAATGAAGACTTGGTCTAGAATATTGGACTTTTTATATTTTTTTAGTTTTTATGTGCAGGAGGACCAGAAACATTTGAACAGGGAAGTCTTGTCAAAGTTTGATGAATGTTCATAGCATGTATGGGACATGTCAAACACCTTACATGTAGCACACATCGGGTCCAAGAAGTTGGCTCTGCCTGTTATGACCAAACCTATTTGCCAGCTTAGTATTGGTGTGGTTCTAGTTTCTCCCAACATTTCCACTAAAATAATATTAGCATCGTGTTATTTTTAACTTGTTTCGGCATGATTACTTTACACATTGGACTATCATTTAAGAAATAATTTACACACATTATTTTTTCATCTCTTTTACATTTTTTTAGTCATTAGATTGAACATATGAAAAGAAATTAAAGATTTGAATTAAAAAAATTGGGCATGAGGTGAAAAAATAAAAATCAGTCCACATATTATAATAATCAAGAGTTGCATTCCCGATTGAGGGAATACACAAAATAATGTATCGTCATCGTATAAATTTCATAATTAGAAGTGTTCAATTTTAAAATTTATGTTTTTATGATTATTTTTACAAAAAATCAATCGATTTGAAGATAGTTAGTCGTCCACATGTATCAAATAAATAAATGGTTCATCATGGCTAGACGATTTCTGATCCGAATGTTTTTTATTTTATAAAAATGATCATCAAACAAATGTTAAGAAATTAAACGATTTCAATTATGAAATTTAAACGGTGAAGAAAAATTGTTCGCAATGAATAATATATGTGCATTTCCACATGAAGAGATGCAAATACTATCCTTTAAAAATTATCGTTCATGCGTGTGTGAGTGCTTATTGGTTGGTGATTAAGTAAAACCTCAAAATGAATCAATGACTAACAGCCATCTACAAACGTGTGAACGACTGTCACGATTACTACTCCATAATCATGAAACATGCATGCATGTTGTAAACAAGTTCTGTACCATATGTATTATATAGAACATGTGACTGAATCATTGCCTTCTAATTGTTCTAGCCTATAGGGTATTTTTCTGCCTAGAACAACTTCGGAATCAACTGTCAAATGTCATTGGAAGTTGGACTTTTTATGCCACATTTTTCTAATGAAGACTTTTAGGTCGCTTTGTGCATGTCCATTATCCAAACAGCATAAAAAATAAAGAAAATGATTTCAATGTGTCGCTTAACCATGGATTTTTTACTATTCAATCATTTCCTAAATATGGTTTAGAATTAGTTATGATTGGCTGAGCACCAACTCATTCATTTGAAGCCCCATATTCTATGGCTGTGAAGGCCCTATTCTTAACCTCTGTAGTAGGTGTGTAACTTTATTTATCTGGTACGAAGATTCGGAACCAAGTGATAATTTTGGGTTGGTTGGGTTTGAGTTTGTGAGGTGCTAATTCGGTTGTGTCGTTCTTGATAAATACAAGTAAAAAAGGGATTTGGCGATATAAAAACCAATCCAAATGCTGCAATGTAAACTATATACTATAACAAACACAGCAATTTTAATAAGACACATATCATGTTTTAGTTATTAGATCGGTAAAAATTGGACAGTTGAATAATAAACAGTTTCTTCATATGAAATTATAGTTTCTTCATATTAAGTAAATTAGCATTATGTTTCCTCTTAAATCCAGTGAGGCCTTAATAATGTGGTATGTATCTTGTAACTTAAGATACTTATATTCCCCTCTACATATTATAGACTAGCATATGTGCGTAGTTAATTAGTATTTGAGATATTGGCTCATACTGTAAATTTGGAAGGTGGTAATTCCCAGATTCTCATAAAAATAATTCTCTATACAATACTACTATATGTAGCCACATATTTACAGTCAATTCCTACTAACTAGCTACTAATTGACAGCTAATAATACAAGATAGGAAAGTAATCAAATACAATATATCAATCCTTAATGTCGTTGGTTGACTCATAATATTGGCAAGTATCTTGATGATGATCCTTGACTTTCTCAATACTCCCCCTCAAGTTGGTGAGTGAATGTTGCGAACTCCCAACTTGCCTAGCAAAGAATGAAATCTTTCCTTCCCAAGAGCTTTAGTGAACAAATAAGCGAGTTGTGATATGGAAGGAACAAATCCCGTCACAATGTTTCCTTCCATAATCTTATCCCGAACAAAGTGACAATCAATCTCAATGTGCCTTGTTCGCTCGTGAAACACTGGATTTGCCGCAATATGAAGAGCGGCTTGATTGTCGCATAACAAGGTAGCCGGCCCTTGGTCTTGAATTTGAAGATCTTGAAAAAGGCTTTGGAGCCATGCAAGTTCACAACATGCTGTTGCCATGGATCTATATTCGGCTTCAGCAGAAGATAAGGATACAGTTTTATGTCCTTTGCTTTTCCATGAAATAAGGCTATTTCCAAGGAAAACGCAATAACCAGTAGTTGAACGCCGAGTGGTAGGACATCCTGCCCAATCGGAATCACAATATGCCTTCAACTTCAATGAATTTTGAGAGGGAAACATCATGCCTTGCCCTGGTGTGCCTTTCAAATACTTCAAGATGCGTAGGGCAGCTTCATAATGAGACTTTTGAGGTGATTGCATGAATCTAGTCAATAAATGAACTGAATATGTAATATCTGATCGGGTTATTCTGAGATATATTAACCGACCAACCAATCTTCTGTACTTGGCTGGATCATTTAATGCATTCCCATCATCAGGGAGTAATTTTAGATTTTGTTCCATAGGAAAACTTGCAGGCCGTGATCCTAGAAAACCAACATCATTTAGAATATCCAATAGATATTTTCTTTGTGAAATGAAAATACCTTGTTTCGATCGTGCCACCTCAATCCCCAAAAAATATTTCAAATTACCAAGATCTTTGATACGAAACTTGGTATTCAAAAAAGATTTGAGATCATCAATTGCTTTCAAGTCATTCCCCGTTATCAGTATGTCATCCACATAGATGAGAAGCACAGTAAATGACTTTCCACTTTTCTTAGTGAAAAGTGAGTAGTCTACTTTAGATTGAACCTAATCAGCTGATCGAATAGCTTGTGAGAACTTGAAAAACCATTGCCGAGAAGCTTGCTTCAACCCATAAAGCGACTTATTAAGGCGACACACCAGATTCTCCCCCTGTCGCCGAAGACCGGGTGGTGGAAGCATGTAGATTTCCTCCATAAGATCACCATGAAGGAATGCGTTATGGACATCAAGTTGATGAAGTGACCAAGAGTGAGTAGCAGCAAGAGCAAGTAAGCAGTGGAAAGTGACAAGCTTGGCCATGAGGGAAAAAGTATCATGATAGTCAATCCCTTCCAATTGTGTGTAACCTTTAGCAACCAACCGAGCTTTGTAACGCTCAATACTCCCATCGGATTTTCTTTTGATTTTATAAACCCACCGACATCCAATTGGTACTTTCCCAGAAGGAAGAGGGGAAAGTGTCCAAGTGTCATTAGCCTGAAGCGCCTGGAGTTCCTCATCCATGGCCTGGCGCCACTGGGGATGTTTGGCAGCTTCTGTATAATTGTTAGGCTCCAAAACAGTAGACAATTGTGCATTAAAGGATTGGTACTTGGGAGAAAGCCCTTGATAGGACAAGTAATTAGAAAGAGGATACCTTGTACGAGGACCGGAAGGCGAGGGGCAACGTAATAGTTCGACAAACATAATCATGGAGCTTGGTTGGCGGAACACGAATGCGACTGGAATGTCGCAAAGGAGCAGGGGATGCAGCGGTAGGCGGGGCAGATGCTGGACACGGGTCCAGAGAGACAGCAGACCCATCAGGAAGGGCTGAGACTTGGTCAAGCCCGTCAGTGGCAGAGGCAGGTATATGTGAGCCTGGGGCTGGGCCAGGAGAAAGGCCCGGGTCGGCAATTTGGTGGTCTAATTGGGAAGAGACGGGGACTAGAGCGGGTGGAGTGGAGATTGGGCCTTGTGGAAGGCCAATATTTGGGCATGGTGGAGGGCTAATATTGGGGTCCAGGGTAAGATTTTGGTGAAATGGGAAAATAGTCTCATGAAATGTGACATCTCGACTTGTAAAAATTTGTTTGGAATTAAGGTCATATAATTTGTAAGCTTTTTGCCCAAAAGGATACCCGATGAAAACACATTTTTTAGCCCGAGCATCAAACTTATGTTGGGGGTGAAGATTAGTGGCATATGCTAAACACCCAAAAGTGCGTAAATAGGTATAGGAAGGAGGGTGACCAAATAATTTCTCATAAGGCGTAAGGCCCGATAAGAGGGGGGGGGGGTATGAATGCGGTTAATGAGGTAAGTGGATGTGAGAATGCATTCATCCCAAAAGTGCAAGGGAATATGTGACTGAAAATGCAAAGCCCGTGCGGTTTGAAGAAATTGTCTATGCTTTCGCTCCATAACCCCATTTTGTTGAGGGGTGGAAACGCAAGAGTGTTGAAAAATTATGCCTTGATCATTAAAGAAAGCATGCATAGAAACAAATTCACTGCCATTGTCAGTTCTAATGGTTTTAATTTTGTGGTGAAATTGTGTTTCAGCATAGGCAATAAAAGATTTAAGCAAAGATTGAGTGTCTGATTTATGACGCATGATATAAACCCAAGTGCAAAGAGTAAAATCATCAACAATAGTAAGGAAATAACGAGCACCCGAACGAGATGCTACCCTATGTGGTCCCCAAATATCATCTAACTCTCTTCTCTAGAAAACCGGTGGAGTCCCCTTTCTTTTTTTCAACTTGCCGCTATAGCGAGACCGACCACTCACCAGATCAACACCCTTAACTCTCTCATCTACGAAGACACAAAGGAACCCCAGAGTCACACCATCACTTAGACCCTTTGTCTCCGTCACCCACTATGTTTACTGCTCGAAGACGATAGCAGCGACCCTTGGCGCCATGTTTATGATGCGTTATTATTGCGAACACAAACCCAGGCCTAAGGCCTCACACTCTGCAATGGCTTACGCTATTGTTCATTATTGTTCCCAAATGAAATCTGGCAAATTATTGACTTTTCTGACAAGGTGAGCCTCGAAAACCCCCCAAGATCTTCATAGATCATGTTTTTAGTATGATTAGGGTAGAGGGATTTTGGTGACGTTTGGACGCATGAAGCAACGCGGGGGGGGGGGGGGGGGGGGGAAGTTCCCTAGTTTTCCAGCTAAGATCTGGAGGCTTCGAGCTATTTTCCGACCAACTCCAGCCATTTACGTATATTTTGAATCTTTGTCTTTCTAACTTTATTTTTGGTTTTCAAATGGCGAGTTTTGGAGTTGAGTGAGTGAGGGAGAAGATAGGCCAAAAAGGTGGGAGAAAAAGAGACACGTGGCAGAGATGGAGAGATGTGGTTCCCACAAAACAGAAATCTGAAAACAAAAACAATAAAATAATAAGAAAGAAAATATCTAGTATAGTGAATTTCCTAAATTGACCTTCGCTTCGTAGTTCCGGAAAATCTCCGTCGTAACACCGATTTCGATTCCATTTGCGCGTACGCGTTCGTACCATACTTCAAGCATACGATAAAATAATAGCTCATACCCATCCCTAATTTTACGATTTTATTAATTTTTAAAAAGCGAATTGATGAAAATACCCCTAAAGGGGAGATCATTGACTTTCGTTTTGGTGACGAAGCCAGCACAGCTCGATTCAGAGTCCAGGTGGACATTCCAGGTCGAGGTATGTCATTTTCTTTCTCGATCCCACTTTGTATCTACTTTCTTTGCTTGGTCCTTCACATACTCCCAACAATAGCCTTGATCAATTAAGTCCTCAATGTGGTTCCAGAGCATCCTACATTTCTTTGTAGTGTGCCCTATGTTTTGATGGAAGGCGCAATACTTATTGGGGCGTCTGCAAGTGATATGTAGTGGGATTGGTTTAGGCCTTACATGGTATGGGTTGTCTTCGATTTCATAAAGGATAATACTGATAAAAGTGTTGAGGGGTGTGTATTGACGAGGTTGGGATTTAGCTGTGTGTATTGACGAGGTTGGGATTTAGCTTCCTTAGGGCAGAGTATTTTCCTTCCAATCTTGCCTCTTATGAGTTTTGTCAGCCCTTGGATATGTTTCGACTTCCTTCTTCTTTTAGAACTCATCATCCTAAGTGGTAATATCATCCGCCATCTCGAGGCATTCCGCTAAGATGATGTTTATCGTATTTCTTTTTCCCAATTTTCTTGCTCGATTTCAACTTGATGTATATCTTCTCTTAAAGGTTGTAGTAGATATCTTATCATCCGATTTTTCTATGTCAGCTAGCTCCATCTGGAACCATTTTATGTAAGTTCTCAAGCTTTCGTCTTTCCTCTAGTTCAGATGGTACAACACGTCATGGCATTTGTGAACATAATGATAGAATAAGAAGTCATTAGCAAAGATGTCTGCCAATATCGCAAGGTTTTTTTTATATATCGTGGGGGAAGCTCCGCATACCAGTGCAATTGCACTTCTCTCAAGCGTCGACGGGAAGATTTTGCACATAGTAGCCTCATCATGACTATAGAGGGCCATGACATTCCGGTATTCCATGATGTGATTGTCTTGATCAGAGTCCTATTTTTAATTTCATCTGTGGAGGGATAAATTTATTCGAAGGCAGAATGGCTGCAATTTCATCAGATAACGGATCAGATATCCTCTATGTGATTCAACTGAGGATTCTTGCTCAAGATGCCTCTCGATCTTCCCTGCGATCCGAGTCGTTGGCCATGTTTTGGAAGCGGGTTCCTTGAGGGCTAAATAGGAAATCTGGTAAGATATGTCCTTCCAATTAAGTGTGTGATTACTTGGAGCACAAGCTAATTATCATAATATCAGGATTTCCCAAGTTCTCTCCTAATCCAGATGGGTTTAAAAGATCCATTTGTTGAGGGCTAAGCAAGTCATTCCCAACAAAGGCAGACCTTGTCTCCTGTCCCGGTACACGTCAGACTGACTTGCTCAAAGAATACCATAAAATCTAGGGAGTTTTAACGAAAAGCCTACAGTACTGTTCACTTTAACGAAAAACCACATTTTTACACTAAAAAGTCAAACCCGGTACTATTCACTTTACCCTTTATTTTGTCCTTATCGTTAAAACTTAAAGTTTTCAAGCTCTTTTCATTAGTTTTCCTTAAAATCTAATCGATATCATATAGGTCATTTTGACGGTGTAGATCTAATCATATATACTTAAGGGTCCAAGGTCTGATTTAAGATGATTCGTTCGTCCGGATCCAGAGATTCGGTCTTTACTAGTTCATCCATCTTGATCTGATGGTTCGAAAATCAGAACCACAATTAAGAATCTAGTACATGATATCTATAATAATTGCATATGGCGCTTTGTCGCAATGGCCGAAATAGATGATGCCTATGCATCGTGGTGAAAGTTTGATTCCCACCGATTCCCCTTTCTCTAGCAAATAACAATTTAACTCACTAACGTTATCGTTTGTTAAAAAAAAAAAAAAAAAAAAAAAAAAAGATATCAAAGATAATTATCTTGACAGTATTTTCATGTAAAATGTTGCGATTTTACGCAAACTAAGGTGATGATATTTTTATGTTATATGTGCGTACAATATTTATTTGGTCGAATAATTTAATATGCTATTTATATTGTCAGAAAATCAATACTAGTAATCTTAGTTTAATGGGCTAACTATATTTTACACTGTTCAAGTTTGGGGTTATTTTCAAATTAGGCAATGAGGTTTTAACCTTTTCACATTGCATCTTGAAATTTTAAATTAAAACTGTATCAATCTTGCCTTTTTTCTAATAAATTATTTGAATATTCATTAAACTGATGATATGGTGAGCGTGTAACTCGCAATTGGGTTGACATGTAACCCATACTTGTACCAAATTGACTAAAAAATCATCACTTTAATGGAGAATTAAACTTTCAAATAGACAGAAGGTGTTAATTAATACAACTACAAAACCTTGGGGGTGCAATGTGAGAAAATTAAAATCTCATGGCTCATTTTAAAAATCACTTCAAACCTTAATAGTGTAAAATATAGTTAGCCCTAATTGAATTTATACTAAATATCTTTTTTTTTTAAGAGTCTGACATCATAACTCATCACATTGATTGGTAATAGATCACTACCACCATATAAGTCCAAGTAATTTGGTAAACTATAGTAGCATGCTAAATTGCAATCCTCAAAATTAAAAACCGTTCGAATTGGGTCATTTCGGTTGACAAAAAAAAAAAAAAAGAAAAAGAAAAAAAGAGGTCGTTTCGGTTATCATCAACACTCAATCTACGAGCCAAAACAAATAAATTCCGGTTGCAAGCCACCTTTTAGCATCAGATCTTCTATTGGGAGATAGAGGCCTAGGCAATGTAAGATCAATCAAGAACTACCCCACACAATAAATTTCAATCAAAACTGGTGTTCTCTCTTTATCTGTCCGATTGATTTATTCAACTTCATTTTGGTTTTTTGTCTTCTATCATGAAAAAGTCTTGAAAACGAAGACCAATAATTAACTTTAATAATACATCTTTTACATCCTGGATCTGCTTGCTTTTTTTTTTTTTTTTTTTGGTAAGCACTTGCTTTTAAAAACAAGGAGGAACAAAGATCTGCTCCCTTCAATTTCTCATGTATATTTTTTTAAGGTTTTTTTTGTTTTTATTTTTAAAGGTATAAATATTTGCATATAATAATGTCACACAAAAGTATTGATTTACCCTTGCATAGAGGTCATAGTTAGGTTAGATTCCCCCTGTTGTATATATTAAAAAAAGGTCATGCTATTCACACACCCATTTTTACTTCCTACACACTCTTATTAATTTTTGTCATAATATTCTTGAATTTATTCAATCCAAAGGCCAAAAACTGAAAAAAGTGTGTGAGAGATAAAAATAGTTATTTGAATAAAACCGCCTAAAAGAAATTGTCAAATAAGTATATATATCCGACAAAGCAAATGAGAAAGGATGCTAGGGGAAGAATTGGAAATGGAAACTATCGATGGCATTGTCTTCAATGCAATTTAGATAGCCAAACATATGGACTATGGAGTCAGTTGAGTATTCCTATGCAGCTATGCTTCTTTGTAAGGCAATAGAGCAGCTCACTCGGTGGTTTAATTTGTTATCATAATGGCGTATCTCTATTGATTAATTGCGTCCTAATTGGTTATTTAATATTCTTGCAAAGAATGTTAATGTTTCTTTATGAAATCTACAAAGTCAGTTGAGTATACTTATGCTCCTTGTTAAATGCAATGGAACTACTCACTAGATAACTTCGATTGTCATTTGAAATGGCATATCTCATAGATGGGGATTTAGTGCGTCCTAGCTAATTGATTATTTAATATTCTTGTGAAGAATGTTAATGTTTCTTTACCGAATCTTTACAACAACAACAACAAAACCTTACGATTTCTCTACGAATTCTCTGAAGATGAAAAAATAAGCATGGGAGAAAATATTAATATTTCAATTAGAAAAATGTAACATTGTAATGTATGGGGCTAAATTTGTGGTTGGTTTCTAGGCTTTCGGAAAGCATCTTCCACAATGGGTTCAAAGAAGATAACAGCGCATTTTCATGATCGCAATGATCTATACCAAATTAAGCAGCAATGATGCGAAATTTAACAAAGGTGTTTTGTGCTCTTTCCTTAGAGAGGTATGTAATTAAAGGGTGTTTAATTTGTGTGGTTTTAAGATAATGATTCCTTTAGATGATTGCAAAGAATGGTCCCATATGCAGTCAGCAAAAACGAAAAGCCATTTGCGAGGTAGCCTCTTGTTGTCAATTTGTGTGACTTCAAGGTCATGGAATATACTTAACTACGTCTTATCAGTCCAACGAAAGAAAATGACACTCACTCTCTCGAATATCTTCAAAATCTTTTTTTGGAGATAAAGTAGGATTTTTTAGGGGTCCTTAAACTTTACTTCATATTTAATTTTCGTCTGAACTCTCATGTTAGTTTCTCTAGTTCCCTAACTTAGCTATGTGTTGTATGAGTGGTCATTTCATTACACTTGTCTTCCTTTCCGTCAAATTTAAAAGTATAGTGATCTTTTCATACAGAAAAAAAAAAATTAATTTATTCAAAAAGAGATGTCGCTCCTATATAAGGTTAAGAGGAGTTTCTCTTCACGTGGCCTATTCACAGAATTTCGTGTTTATGATCAGAACCGTTTATATTGTAAATCAATATTATAGATGATTTATGCACAAAATCAATTGAAACTAAAATCATTTAATCAAATCTTTAAAGAGTTCCAATCATAAGTACGAAGTTTTGTAAATATGTCACGAGGTATTTTAAGGCGTTCCTCCTCTATCCTTGAAAATGCAAGTCTTTATGTTTAAAAAATTTATTTTCTTATTTTCTAGATGAAATTCCTATGTTACTCCTCAACTTAACGGAAAAGTTGAGGAGTTAATAAAAACGATTACCAGTGCAACTAATGACATACTTTGAGGATGAGAGAAATTATTATTAGAGTTCAGGGATGAAAACTAAACTCATGGTATATATAATAAACCTTTGATACTATTTAACCTTTTTTTTTTTATATTTAATCAAGGATTTTGTGTGAGGAAATTGAGGTAAAAGCAAACTCACATTTTTCTACAAACCCATATACTTGAAATTTCAGGCTTCTGCTTGTGCACCTTACTTATTATATGGGGTATCTCTCTCAAGATGTGGATTACAAACACAAACAAGCTCTTTTTTTTTTTTTTTACAAGTAACGATAATGATTTTTCATTATTAAATAAGAACAGTTACAAGGGTTGTCATATTAGTACAATCTCTAGTGACAATATCTTTGATTTGGAAGTAATTCGCACAAACAATCATCAAAATAATTTTAATTAAATAAAATTATGCTTAACTTTTACAAGCAATAATTTATATTTAATTTATCCAAACTATGAAGGAGAATATTCGAACTTAAATTTGGAGGGGAGCACACTAACAGCCAACTTGGCTAAACCTAGTGTTTAGAAAGAAAAAACAAACTTAACAAAAATCACATCTACAATTTTTCCTCAATTTCTATACTCACTGCCTTTCTCGTCCAAAGGAGACATGAAAAAGATTTAAAATCTACTTTGTAAGAAAAATCTGTTCAGTTCATTTCTGAAAATGTCACACCACTTATATATATTAAACGCTAATTTCACCATAATCAATTGGTATTCCAATATGTTTACTTTAAATTATCGTATTTTTCTGATGCTTATATGTATTTCTTATTTTCAAATGAGTGATGTCGTGTAATTAATTAGTTAATTTCATAAAATGGATACAGTAGAAGCATGTTTTGGAGCCAGGGACAATGAGAGAAATTGGATAAAAAGATTTAGACTAGCGAGGAAGCTAATACAGATACTTAGTGCTGAAATTCTCTGAAAACCAATAGGAAGTTGACAGACCACAATTCATAGTCTAATCACCATTGAACTTGAACCACTCAACGGTGAAGGTGTAGAAACTAATAGACAATTGAAGGACAAGAAATTCATGATTAACCTTAGTACCGACATGATAATATCATCTGATGACGATAATTTAGATTAATTTAACAATTATGCGTGATGAATGGCAATGGGACCCCATGTTCTTACTTCAAATTAACGACATGTTTATATTCTTTTCCAGCCAACAGTAAAGTTTCTGTAAAGTCGTAAAGTAGGGATCAACTCCATTTTATAATTTTGGAGATGTTATTACTTAATAGATATGTAGTTAAAGAAATGTTACTTATTGACTTATTTATCCTAATGAATGTTGTATTTTTTAAATAACTTTTTTTTTTCCAGCTATAGTATTTTATTTCTTACACATATGTTGCCCCAAACTCAAGAATTAGTATTAACTCTAAAAATTAAAGCACTATCCCTTAAACTTTAGAGAAACATTTTAGTTCATCTTGAACTTTTGTTTGTGATATTCAGATTTTTGTACTCATTGACAATTATTTCTATGTGGAGGTGTGTTTCCTTAAGATGGAACCAAGAAAATTTATAATTTATTATTATGTGAAGTTTATTCCTATACATAACTAGTCCCAAGTTAGGACCAAATTTTTTTGTGACTTTAAAGAAGTTATTTATTTATGAAATATTACAATATTAAAAAAATTTATTGTGATATCATCTAGTGGTGATAATTTTTTTAATTTTTAATATTAACCTAAAATCTAAATTGAAAGTTTGCCACTTACTACTATCTAGTGATATTCCTCTTCACTTATAAGTGAGACGTTTTGGTTCAATTTTCGTCAAAGACGGATTTGAACCACATTATTGCTAACTTATTATGAGACTAAGTCCATCCCCTCTCCTTAGTACATAGATAATATCGTTTGTTAAAAAAAAAAAATCTAACTTAGAAAGGCACATACATTTTTTATCGCTTGAAAATTTTGAAACATGATACAAACCGTACATGCAACATACAAAGCGTACATGTGAAATTTTACACAGAGAACTGATATTGCGTCAACCCAAAAAAATCATTTGAAAGTTTGGAAAAATGAAAAGGGAAAATAATATCACAAAGGCATAGATAATTTGGACATCACTTTCAGATTGCATGTTCTTTCTTTTTACAATTTACTTAAATAGATGTAAAGAAAAAAGATCCTTACCTTGTAGGGGTTCATGGTGTTGAATGGGAGAGAAAGCCAAAACCAAGCAAGCAACTACTACCTAGCTAATTTTTCTGCTCATAACTTCAAGCACATATATGATGTTCATGATATAGATGAAAATTTAAAAGTATAAATATGTCAAAGAAATAAAACGCAGTAGTACAATTATTGCTTTCTTCAATTTATAAATATAGTTGGGAAGATATAGAAGTTCTACAATAAGACCTCATCATCTCTACATAAGAAGAAAAAAGAAAAAAGAAAAAAAAAACTAAAAGGAGCAAAAATAAGTATAGATTATATTTTTATCAGCTGAAGATATCCATGGCCTCACCTGAATTTATAGCAGCTACCTTTTTTGTCAAAGGAATTTGATGAGGCCACTCTTCATCATCATTGGACCGTTTGATTAATATCCTAAGAAGCAAAATCTCAATCCCCCCTAATTATCTATACAAACTATTTATATCCTCTATCATCCCCCAATTAACAAGAGCATAAATATATAACACGATCATCGTAATCTTCAAACCTTTGTCAATCGATCCATCGATCTCAAGCGCTAAATGATACGTGCCATAAATCATCAAATTCATCAACCCTCTATCCCAAATTGGACTCAGAATACCAATTCATTCCAGGCAGTTGATACGGCGTCCGGAATATACCGTCGCCAAGTGACCCCAGAACTGCATGTTGGTGCAATGGTGGAGTCTGTGGAAGCTGGGAAAGTAGATTGGCAATAGAAGTAGAATTGTTATTAGTAGAAACGCCATTAATCCCATCACCATTAGAATTAGTACCATTGTCCAATTGGTGCAGTTGTATTCTCTTGCTTGATGAAGGATCAGCAGCCGTCTGATCTTCTTCTTGATTATTCCAGTACAAAGATGGAACTATTGGCCGTTTTAGTGGCAGCTGATGAGTAGAAGCTGATCCGTCGGTGCTGCTCATTATCCCATCAAAAAATATATGGTCATTTTCCATGAAAGGCGGTCCATAACTCGAATTAGATTTTGGAAAGTGCAGCTTCATATTCTGATGGTGGCCCACATGACTTAAGGATGGCGGCATCAATGGTCCCATTATGTCCTCCATGGAATCCTCCCTCTCATGATCCATCGGCCTATGCGTGTTGTTCTTCTTGTAAATTCTACACAGCACCCAATCATCAAGCTACATGAACACAAACATATTAATCAATTTACGAATCTTCAAATTAAATTAACAAATTTAAGTACCAATACCATGGGGTACAAAAAACCAATTTAAATATCATTAATCAATTAATCAGTTAATATACACGTGCTTAGTGTTGGATTACCCTCAAGGAGTTCTTCTTGTTGCCCAAGTCACACCCAGGTGGCTTGTTGTTGGGCTTGTTATCAGCAAGCCTGTACTCGTGCATAATCCAATTGGTTTTAATTCCTTTTGGGGGTTTTCCTCCATAGAACACAAGTGCTTTTTTCACACCAACTTTCTGAGTACCGCCGGAAGTCAGAACCGGCTTATCAGTCCCCGTCGCTTTCCAATATCCCGAAGTCGCTGCCCTATTGGGTCTCGCTCCGTTCGGGTACTTCCGGTCCCTAGGACTGAAAAAATACCACTCTTGCTCTCCAAACGTAGCCTTAGCTGCACAAATAAAGAAAAAAGAAAAAAGAAGAAAACACATAATATAATCAGTATTATTGTTGTCGATAATATTATACACTTGTTGTATGCAATAATTTTATACACTTGTTGTACGCAATAATTTTATACACATCTTGTATACAAGAATTATAATTTCACGCATACCTGGGAGCTCCCAGGGGTCGAACTTGTAAAGGTCGACTTCAGCGACGATAGCAACCGGGAGGGGAGCGGAGGTGGCCTTTTTCTTGAGATAGTGGACGACTAGCTCTTCGTCCGTCGGGTGGAAGCGGAACCCGGGCGGCAGGTTTGGCTGAGGAGGTGGCGGCGGCGGCTGCTGCTGCTGCTGTTGCTGTTGTGAGCCAGCGGACGAGTCGGTGCTCTCCATCTTTGGTAATTGGGTTCGGAGGGTTTCTGTGCAGCCAAGCACATATTACATATCACGCAATTTACATAGAGACCCTCAATGTCGTTTGGAGGTGGCAGACTGGCAGGGCCCCTGTTTTAAGTATGTGAAGGGGGCAATATTCCGCTGCAGTTGCCTGCATGGTTTTTAAACTAGGGAACCAATAGTAATGGCCGCGTAATGGGATCAGGGTAGATTAGCCATTTTATATGATGTGTAATTACTTCGTTGACCATGATTAAGGAGGGGGCCTAATTTTGTGCATGGGATTGAGTGTGACTGTGTGGTGGTTAGCATAGGGACAGGTAGGGAAAGTGAGATCAAGGGGATATGGGGGTGATGGAAAACCCTAGGACGAAGCGAACTGAAAATTGGGCCGTTGATAGGCCGACACGTGTAATTCGAAAACGAAGTAAAGGTCGACACGTGTGGTGGACGTTCCGTGGGGCCCATGGACCACACAAGGCAACAGAAGGATATAGACGGATGAGCCTGGGGTGGGAACAAGCATTACGCTTCAGATGTCATGCTTTTTTGTTTTTTTTTTCGACAGAAGCGATAAAAAAAAGATGTCATGCTTTTATTGCGCAAAAATACCACCAATTTTGCCAAGGACCCCACCAGCAAACCATTGGAGAGACTACATGATGAATTGGACGGGAGATTTTTGAACGGAATACGAATCAGAACATTGTATGTCATAATTTAATTGGAGAAAAGTTTTTTTAAGTGTTCTTTTAATAATAATGATATATGGTATTATGCTCTGTGTTCCTACCAGTCATATTAAAAAATTTCTCTAATTGAACATAATCCTGTCTGTGCTGTAATTAATTCTCCATTTGCTCTTCACTCCAATCTTTTCATCTTTTTGTATAAGGGAGACAATTTGTGGCAATCCACGGTTATCCACCTCTTTCGGGAGCCAAAAGTGCATTTCAGCCTCCCCTGATGACAAATCTGGCTTCCACATCAGTAGCGGATTTCGAATCCAAAACCTCCGGTTTTCATTACTTAGCTAGGGTTTGAATTAAGATTTTTGTTTTACAATCTAATATATAAAAAGCTATCACGTGCCCGAACTATACGTGAGTAAGGAGATAGCATATAACATATTAATAAAAAAAATACGACGCTCTGAAATAAAAGTGAACAAATTGAAAAAGTCGGATGTTGAAATTACAATAACAATTATGATTTTTAATAAAACTGTTTAGTTTAATAGGATATGACATTGATAAACAAATTGCATCAAGATGACATGGATTGCTCTATGTATACAATGATTATATTGTATGAATACTTTTCAATCTTGTAGATTTAGTTGGGGACTAATAAATTACTAGAACGTGACCCACATGCTAATTACATGAAAATGAGGATTAAATGATAGGTACAATATTGGCGTCATGTAAACAATTGCGGTCTTGTGATGTGCTCATGAGGACATGACAATCCCTGTATACCCTAATGATAATTGGTATGTATCCGGGGGGGGGGGGGGGGGGGCTCAGTTGGTGTTAAGATGTCATATATCAAACCCCAGGAGTCTCTTTTCCCTGATGTATTTTCTGGAAAAAAAAGTTAAGAAAATTATTGGCTTTCAGAGTATTAATTGGAATATTATAAATTTAGTACTACCAATTGACTTCTAGGTGTAATGTTACATAACGGGTGTGGTAGTTAAGCACTTAATTTTTTTAGACCAAAAAAGTGAAATTAAATATATCATCCATTCAACATTTGATGAGTTATATATATATATATATATATATATATATATATATATATATTTTAACAAACGATATTATCTACACTAAAAGAGAGGATGACGGGTTTAACTTTATAATGGACTAACAATAATATAGTTTAAACTCGCATTTGGCGAAAATCGAACCTAAAAGCTAAAACCTCTCATTTGAAGAAGAATACCACTAAATCGTATACTAAGTGACAGTTATATTAGTATTTTGTAGTGATTCGGAATTGATCAGAAACTCGTGGTACCAGTAGCATCAGTTGCAGGGGTTTTCACACCAAGAAATATTATGGGGCTGTTTCAATGTTTGTTGTGACAAATTAATGCTCATCAGGAGGTGAAAAATTGTGCGAGGTTGTTTAATCACATGATCGTTTAAGTGGCAAAGTACTACAATTACATAACCGAAACATTTTATTATTCAACGCTGGCAAGTGATAAGAATATAAACCTACACAAGTTCTGACAGGCTTTACCATCCAGCGCAAACAAGAAGAGAGAGCTGAGAACTTACCATGGATTGGCTGCTGGGAGAGCCATAGTTGGGTTCATAGCACCTGTGAGAGTATTTGACCACGTACCAACCAAGTAGCGATGGCTCAAGAACTATATTGGGTAGAGGCCAAAATCATGATGGATGACTAAGGAGGTGGGGTCTGAGTGCTGGTTCCATCGACAACAAAAGGGACCCAATGGGTGTCACTTCTTGCCATCCAATATTACTTATCATCATCAGAAGGGGCAAATCCTAACATCACAAATCACATCTTTGCATCTTAATTAATTCTCACACCTCCACTCATTCATTCACACTCACACAACACACACATAAAATGTAGACACAAAGTCTCACACTTTCAAAAGATCAGGTCCTTAGGGAAATATCATTTGTGAGATCCATTTCACGTCGAATTTTAACGATTTGAACTGTATATTTTGTAAGTCTCGATTCATTGATCATCTTTGCAAAATTCCATCCAATCCAAATTTTTTTGTCACAATGAAATTTCAAAGTTTCTTAAAATAGTATTCGTCGATTCCTTTAAACTCAATTAGATGCCTCAAATATAAGGTGCAACTTAAAAAATAGACGGTTTGAATCGTTGAAGTTCGATGTGGTGTGAGCAAGCAATAACTAATTCCCATTTTATGATAAAAAAAAATAAAAAAATCCCTTCCCTTAAAAAAACTGTTTAATGTTATAAACTTCTTATTTAAGTGTGATTGTGTAAATCCTAGATTAGATTTGATTCTATTTATTCTTCCATATTAGGACTTGTATTCCTTCTCTCTCTTATTACTATAAATAAAGGCACTGCGTAGGAGGAATAACACATCCTCTACACAACCCTACAAACACATCTCTCTCTCTCTCTCTCTCTCTCTCTCTCTCTCTCTCTATTCTCTTTGTGTCGCCGACCCTTTCTTCCTGTCAGTTAAATATAGGCCACAAAATGTTATCAGCACACTCTTACCGCTGTGCTAAGGAATATGACGTGGAAGTTTTCTGCATCAAACTAGTTCATCAATATCATCACGCAATCAGGTTCTTTCAAAACAACGGTTTTTATCACGATATTTTTGCAACCCTCATAGCATGAACATTCACCATAATGCATGACCCAACTTTACGTTTTTCGAATTTTAGATTTTACATAAATTGTGTATACATTATATCCATAATTATTGAATTATGTGAATTTGATATTGCCATGAATTGCATCAAATTATATGTCCATGCATTGAATTATTTAATTAAATATGTATGCAATTGAATTAATTTATAATATGGAATTAAGAAAAACAATTATTAAAATTAAGGTTTCTCAAAACCCATCCCGTCACCATCACGAGCCGTCAGCTTCCCACCCGCGCCGCGTCGAGCCACCAGCCCTAGGCATGCAGCCTGAATGGTTGAGCCGAGCCGCGAGACCATAGAGCCGAATCTATGGGCTCTTGGTTTTGAAACCCAGAAAAACCCGACGCCTTCAATGGCGTCTCCACCATCACAGGTGGGCTTGCAGCCCAACCTTGACTTTGGGTCATCGTCCTGACGGCCTGAAGCTTGTCCACCGACATAGATTTACCGAGATTCCTTCGAATCTCGTCGGATTTTTTGAAATTTCGATTCGAATTTCTAGGGTTTTGGTTGAAACGTTGAGATTTCTCAATCTCCATTCATAATCGTGATCCCCATTCACTCATGTACTCGCCCGAGAATTTACGACTGCCTGAAGAAGCGATGTCAGTTTTCTTCCCCGGTGAGCGCACCCTGCTACGGCTGGGGTGTTTTTGGTCCCAACCCGAGCCCAATTGGGCCTTGGTTTTCTAGGCCTAAAACTATTTTGTTCCCTTTTGGGCTCGCCTGCAGTGGCCCAAACCATTAGCTCGGCCCAATTCGACACCAGCTCGTAGGGTTATGGTGTCTTCGTGCATAACAACCACACTAGATCCTAGCCCGTAGCTAGTGAGTCGGTGCACCTGCATCGTGACAGATTAGAACTCCTTTTGAGTCTCTGTTTTTGGGCCTGAACAGCCCATGCCTAACCCAACTCAATTTCTTTGGGCTTGGAACTAACGGTTCCATTTTTCCCTAGCCCATCCGTGGGCTTTGGTCTATGTTTTTGGACCCCGAGGTTTAATTGTCTATTTTTTTAGACAATTAGGTTATTATAATTTTTCACCCACACTTTAAATTTGGCTCGAAGTCCAAATAATTAATTTAATTATAATTCTAGACCTGAAGTTCTGTTTGCATATTTCTGTATATATATTTGTGTTTGTCTGCAGGAACATATGAACCTGAAGTTCATAATTATTTCGAAACTTGAAGTTTCTAGAAACATGCCTTGTTTGAAAACTTGAAGTTTTCCTTAAAAACATCACCCATGAAAACCTGAAGTTTTTTCATGAAAATTTAAACCAATACATGTCCATTAGAACCTGAATGTTCTACTCCTATGTGAATAGATTGATTTTTTTCTCCATTACACTAACCGCATCTTGTCCATTTATTTTGTGATAAGAACACGTCGAATTTGAACAAACTCGACTTCATCGTTTTAGTGGTCTCTAGAAGAAACTACCTCAAATGGGTCAAAGATGTGAAGCTCCACCTCACCGCAAAGAATTTGTGTCCTACCATTGAAGATGAGACAGACAACCCGGTTGGCAAAGCTGAGAAATCCACTGCCATGATCTTCATTCGAAGACATATTCATGATGCACTGCAAAGTGCAAACTGAGTACTTTGCTGAGGAGGATCCACGAGCACTATGGGTTGCTTTGATCACCAAAAGGATATCTTCTTGCCTGAAGCAAGACATGACTAGTATCATTTGCGCTTAGAAGTTTGTCGAATGAATATAATTATGAAGTTTGTCGAATCCGATCACTTCTCAATTTCTGTAACGAGACCTGGACTGAAGAGGATCTTCTGGAGAAGACCTATTTGACATTTTCTGCTACTAATATTGTCATGCAGCAACAATATAGGGCTTAGAAGTTCACTAAGTTTTCGGATTTGATCTCTGTTTTACTTTTCGCTGAAAAGCAGAATCAGCTGTTGATGAAAAATCATTAAGCTCGACCTACTGGGGTGGCTGATGTGCCTGAAACACATTATAGCACTAACAAACGCCCAAAACGCCAAAATAGGTGTGGTAGGGGCGGCCAGAAGCCACCGTGTCAAGGTTAACAAAGGCAAGGCTCATCTAAGGGAGGAAACCAAGCCCAGAAGCGTCGTAACCTTGCTCCCAATGCCCCAAACTTCAAGAATACGGGCAAAGCATCTGAAACCATGGATGCAGACATGTGCTATTGTTGTGGTTCAAAGGACCATTGGTCCCGTGTTTGCCGTGCTCCCTAGAATGTTGTAACTGAATATCATTTTCGTCGCAAGTGGATGAACCAGAGAGTACCGAGATAGAGATTTTTGACTTTCAGGATGATACCACTCCTATGGAAGGTTAGAATATTAGATATAAACTATTTTTCTAGTTGAAATTTAGATAATGGGGCCGAATTCCACCTAGTGGCCAAAACCCCCCTTGTTTTTTGGTTTAATTTTGAACAATTTCCTTTATGTTTGGATTATTTGTTGGTTATTTGCTTTTGGATATTAATTTTTTATTAATTACCATCCTTGAGTATTTAAATTATTTTGAATGGATATTTGTTTTAAGAAATTTTATGCATGTGACCGATTCAAATTAATTTTATTTCTAGGTATGACTAGTGGGAAAATTAGTTGTTTGGCAGATAGTGCAACCACGCACACCGTTTTACGTGAACACATCTATTTCACTAACTTCATACCCAAAAATGCACCTCTAACAACCTTCTCAAGCCCATCCAACTTGATCGAAGGATACAGTATGACACATATAATATTGTCTAATGATACATTTTTGACCTCGCGTTCTGAAAGAACGTTGTTGAGTTTCAAAGACATTAGAGATAATATTTACCACGTTGAAACCTCTGTAGAAAATGGAGTTGAATTTCTGTACATAACTTCATACGAATACGGTTAGAAGCGTATTCTAGAGAACATGAAGTGTATCCCTAGTGGTTTGTATACTATGACCATACGCCCTATAGAAAGCCACTATGTGGCTAACCCTACCTCTGGGGCTGTGCATGAAATTACACTTTGGCATGATCGTTTGGGACACCCTGGACGAATAGCGATGCGCCGTATCCTCAACTCATCACACGGGCATCCACTAACCTGAAGTTTAGGTTCGATTCAAGGAATCGCATGTCAAACTTGCTACATGGGAATGTTTATTATTAAGCCTTCTTATGACAAGATTCATTCGAATCCTCATATTTTTCTACAAAGGATTCAGGGGGGACATTTATGGATCAATTCACCTCCCTGCGGACCATTTAGATATTTCATGAGTTTGGTTGACGCGTACACACTTGTTGTCCACAAGGAACGCTGCATTCTCCAAATTGTTGGCTCAGGTTTTCAAGCTCAGGGCTCACCATCCTAATTATTCGATCAAATCTATTTGATTAGATAATGCTTGAGAATTCACATCTAAAACTTTTGATGACTATTGCATGTCGCTTGGGGTTGAAGTTAAACATCCAATACCACATGTTTACACCCATAATGGCTTGGCAGAGGCATTCATTAAGCTTTTACAAATGAGTGCTAGATCGTTGGTCATACGTACCAAGCTCATAGTCGTTGCTTGAGGCCATACAATATTGCACGCAGCCATGTTGATCCACTTGAGGCCTGTTGTGACCCAACCTTATAGTGCCATTCAGTTGGTTGCTGGATACGAACCCGACATATGACATTTGCGCATTTTTGGTTGTGCAGTCTATGTGCCGATTTCATCGCCTTTACGTACAAAAATGGGGCCTCAATAAAGGATGGGAATCTATGTCGGATATGATTCTCCGAATCTATTTCGTTACTTAGAACTTTTGACATGCGATCTATTTACCGCTTGTTTCACAGATTGTCACTTCTATGAGACAGTCTTCCCGTTGTTAGGAGGAGATAAGAATGTCAACGTTCCTGAAGAACGACGTGAATTATCATGGACGACTCCCACTTTGTATAATTTAGATCCTCGCACCTCACAGTCTGAGACTGAAGTGCCGCACATATTAGATCTTCAGAGCATAACTTAGAGCATGCCAGATGCTTTCACCGATCTAGCGTGAGTGACAAGATCACATATTCTAGCTGTGAATGTGCATGCAAAGATGGATGTATCAAATGTATGACGAACTTCCCTCCTGGATGCCTGGGACACCACTTTGGCCGATCCACGTATATTAGAAGCTAGCCAATCATCTGCCCCTGCACAAAAGCGTGGCAGACCACTTGGTTCAAAGGATTCACACCCACGGAAAAGGAAACCCACGACAAAGGCACCTGAAGAGCGTATCGTGAGTCCGACTATTGCTTACTCATTCTATCCAACTCATGAGGAAATTCTAGATTATGGAAGCGTCCTTGAAGAGACGAATCCACCTCCTGAGAATAGTGAGATTTCGATCCATTATGCTAGCTTGGATGATGTTTGGTGTAGAAATGAGGTGATTGTCAACGATGCATTAATATATGTAGTAGTTACTGAGATCATGTTATGCGACGACATTGAACCTCATTCTGTTGATTTATGTCGACATAAAACTGTTTAGTAAAACTGGAAACAAGCAATCCAAGTCGAACTCGATTCGCTTGCAAAACGTAAGGTGTTTGGACCTGTAGCTCATACTCCTCCACATGTGAAGCCCGTTGGCTACAAGTGGGTTTTTGTTCGGAAACGTAATGAGAAGAACAAAATTGTGCGTTACAAAGCTCGTCTTGTTGTGTAAGGCTTCTCACAACACCCCAAGATTGACTATGATGAAACTTATTCACTCGTTATGGATGTGATTACTTTTCACTACCTTATCAGTTTGGTAATTTCCGAATAATTGAGTATGCAGCTGATGGACGTAGTAATTGCATATCTCTATAGAGATCTTGATACGAAAATTTATATGAAAGTTCCCGAAGTTCTTACATTAACTGGATCAAATATTTCCAAACCCCGGAACACGCTCTCAATTCGACTGAGGCGTTCACTCTACAATTTGAAGCAATTTGGAAGAATGTGGTATAACTGTCTGAGTGAGTATTTGACTAGTCAGGGATATATGAACAATTAACTATGCTCTTGTGTGTTCATTAAGAAGTCACATTCCGGTTTTGCGATTGTCACAGTATATGTCGATGACATGAATCTCACCGAAACTCCTGAAGAGTTTGCGAGAACTGTCGTGCACCTGAAGTCGGAATTTGAGATGAAAGATCTAGGAAAGACTCAATACTGTCTCAGTCTCAAGATAGAGCACCATTCAAACGCAAAATACTTATCTGATCCGCACAATTCGCGCTCTCAAACGAGTTATGTCTTTACCATTGGAGGCACCACAATCTCTTGGAGGTCAACTAAACAGACCTTAGTTGCCACTTTGTCTAACCATACTAAAATTCTCGCCCTACACAAAGCAACTCGGGAATACTTTTGGCTGAGAGCAGTTGTGGGCCATATTCGAAGCTTATGCGATCTTTACCCGGTTGTTGACGTCCTGACGACGATCTATGAAGACAACACATCATACATCGAACAGCTCAAGAAGGAGGCGACAACACCACGCACATTGCGCCGAAGTTATTCTTTTCACATCAACAACAAGAGCATTAGAAGATTGAAGTTACGCAAATCCGTTCATAAGACAATTTGGCCGACCTCTTCACCAAAGCATTACCGAAGGCGATGATTCAGAAGCTTGTTCAAGGAATTGGTATGCGTAAACTTTCTGAGTTGTAACATTGCTAGTTCTTTTTGAAATTATGTCAAACTCAGAGGAGTATCCTGAAGTATACTTGCTTGATCTTAATGTACTCTTATTCCTTACGATTAGGAGCATTTTTCCCACTAGATTTTTGCTACCTAACAAGGTTTTGACAAGGCACCCACCTTGGGTTGATCATATCCTTGATGACATCCCGTAGACATTTCATTTGACTTTGCATTACTCACGCATTTTTCCTTAGATTATGGAATTTGTCCCAACTCGGGTCTTTACCATAGCCATAGGATTTTTTGTGAGACTTACTTCCTTATGCAAGTTCCTACCTTATTTGAGAATAACGTGTTCCCAAAATCAGTGTCGACGAGTCAACTTCCTCAACCTCTACATGATGCCGAATCTACTTGAGTATTTACACACTCAAGGGGGAGCCTGATGAACTTCTTATTTAAGTGTTATTTTGTAAATCCTAGATTAGATTTGATTCTAGTTATTCTTCCCTATTAGGACTTGTATTCCTTGGAGGAGAAGGAATTCTTCTATATTCTCTCTGTGCCGCCGGCCCCCTCTAGGGGGAATAACACATCCTCTACACAACCTTACAAACACATCTCTCTCTATATCTCTTTGTGCTGCCAGCCCCCTCTCCCTGCCAGTTAAATATAGACCACAACATTTAAAGATTACTTTGAATAATCAGTGATATTAATCTCACTACTGGCACGTACTTTGCCTCATCTAACCCACTCTCAATTTTGATCATCTTAATCATCAATCTGAATTAATCAGACAACAACTTGATTCCCAATTGATCTGAAATAACTAAATTTACATGGGTCCTTAACGAACATACATTATGCTCTAACTATTTTTTTTTTATTTTTTTTGTAGGTGGGAGCTTGATCCATGAAAATTAAGGAGGGAAAGTCAGTCAGTTATCCCCTATTTGTCAATGCAAAATTCCCAATCAGAAGAATTTTCGTGAGTGCATGTCCTCGATTGTGTTAGTGATTAAAGCTTTCTTATTAATTTTATTGCACTCGAATTCATACATTTGTTCTCTCTTTAATGTAAAAACGAAAAAAAAAATACTACTACTACTTGTAATCAAAGTATAGCAATCCATAAAAAAAAGTTTTGGATATATTGCTTAAATATTTTCTTTTAGTGACATACGAATGAAAGATTGACAAATGTCAAATTCGAAAGCATAAAATAAAATTCATCAGCGATTCGAAATCCAACAAAGAATAAAGAAAACTCAAATTTTTTAGTGTGTTGTGGCCTATATTTTATTGAGGGGTGCGGCATGGAGAGAAAGAGAGTGAAGAATGGACATAAGGAATTGTGTGTTAGTTCCTCAATCCTTGTGCCTTTATTTATAGTAATAAAAAGGAGAGAAACTTGCTCTCTAAGCAATACAAAGTCTATTAGGAAAGATCTTCTAGATCCCAAAAGATTCCTAATCTATCTCTACTTAGGATTTACATAATCACAATATGTATTAGAACATTTGTCTCAACACTCCCCTTGAGTATGCAAATACTCAAGTAGATGTCGCATCTGATCTTCAGGCAAATGTAGAAGTAATTGATGAAGTCGTCTCGTCTAGTCGGCATAAGTAGCGAATGCTAGTTCAAAACAAACAGAAGAATGCATGGGTGGTAAAACTCACAAAATCTCGCTATGGCAAAATCCAAGGTGGGACAAAAGCCTATAGCTAAAGGAGAAAATTGAGAAGTTGCATTAAGTTAAAACCTAGTGTATGACCAACCCAGGATGGGTGCCTCGTCAAAACCTAGTCAGGTAGTAAAAACCCAATGGGAAAAATGCTCCCAATCGTAGGGAAGAAAAGTACATCAAGGTCAAGTGAGTATACTTCTGGATACTTCCCCTGAGTTTGACATAAATTCCAAATGAAACTACAAGCATCGCAAATGAGAAAGTTACGCATACCCATTCCTCGGACAAGTTTCTGGAAGGTAGACTTCGGCAATGACGTCGTGTAGAGGTCGGCAAGGTTGTCTGGGATCGGACTGCTTGACTTCAATCTTCTAATGCTCATAATGATGTAGACACAATATGCTTAGTGTTGACCTGTTAGATGTATCATGATTTGGTTGATACATACGACGTTGTCTTCATGGATCGTTGTTGAGACTCAACGATGGATAAAAATCGTAGGGAGTTTGAATATGCTCAACAAGAGTTCTCGACCATATCTCTCACATGATGAGATACAATGAGTCTTAGAATGATTCAAAGGTTTCGCAACAAAAGGTCTATCTGGTTGACCTCCAAGATATTGCAGTGTTCCTTAATAGTAAAGACATAACCATTCGGGAACGTACGTTATGCGGATAGATAAATAGTCTGATTCAGCAAATCCCACAAGATAGGCATCATTTCGAAAATCAAAGGGGTGTGATCTACTCTGAGATGCATATGGATAGATAAGCCTAAATTCTTAGTAACGGAAAAACGTCATTAACACCAACTTTGTGGTGGGGTGTAGGAGCAATGCTGCTTTATGCCAAAAGATTATCAACACATAAGATGTTTGATCTAATGCATTAAGCTAAGTACAACAAACGCTAATTGTACTTAGATATGGTTGCCTCAGGTTCTAATATGGAACCTTATGCTCAATATCCTTCACAAAGGTCTCATTTGCATCTAGCATGCAGACAATCAGGGTATACTTGGACATAACACCTTCTGGGTCTAGTTCGAGTGGTAGACCAAAATACCATTAGAACTAGCTCGAAAATTTCAGGTCGAGGTAATGTTGAGTTTTCCCGAGATCATTTATCTTAAAATCCGACTTAAGGTGCGAGTCAGTTTTCTCAATTCTAGCAATTTCGAATTTTGTACACGCAGGGGCATATATCCCTAAGTAATCAAATATTCACTTAGGCCTGGATAGTTCTACATCCGTAAAGTGAAGGCCTCATTAGAACCAAGAAGGTGTTCTTGTGGTCTAGAACTATTTGAATTAGTGCATGTAAGTCTTTTGGAAACTCCATGTAGGTTTCATATTAGGATCCCAGAGATACTACAACCACGTTTGTAATGCTGCAATCAATCACATGGCATATGAGAGAAGCCTTGCACCACAAGACGTCATATTGCACTATTTCATCCATCTCATTCGCCATGGATTGATTCTTCTAGTTGACCAATTAGTTCTACGTTGACATTAATCAATGGAACGCGGTTCGTTATCTTTGCTTTATGTTGGTAGTAACCATATAAACGAAACATCATTTATGATAATCTCTTTCCAATTCCATATCTCATCCAAACTAGTATACTGGACCAAAAACTTCAGGTCTCGAGAGTAATCCAGATTTAATCTCATGAGATGAAAAAATTGAGACAGTGATCGAGGGGCTCATTCGTTAGTGCCATGTTGCTTAACTTTTAGGGAGGTGAATCCTTCGAACTGAGTTATCTGCCACGCTTCTGGCATATGACAGATTGATTGGCTAGCCGCCAATGTATGAGGGTCAACCACAATAGTGGTGTTCTTGCTTTCAGGACGAAGGTTCGTCGTACATTTGGTACACATTTTTGTAGGCACATTTTAAGCTGATATATGTGATCTCATCATTTTTGCTAGATCAGAGGAAATGTCTGGTTATACTTTGACGATCTAGATTGGGATTGAAATGAGACGTAGTTGGGATGTCCTTGACAATTCGCGTCGTTCTTTAGGAACGTTGGCATTCTTATCTCCCCTAACAGTGGGAAGACTGTCTCATAAAAATGACAATCCGTAAAACAAGCCGTAAAAAGATCGTCTGTCAAAGGTTCTAAGTAACGAATATTAGAAGGAGAATCATAACTGACATAGATTTCCATCCTTTTCCGAGGACCTATTTTTTTGTTGTACATAAGGGTAGCGCAAATGGCACATACACCGCACAACCAAAGACGCGCATATACGATTTGTCGGGTTTGTATATGGTAACCAACGGACATGCGCTTTATAAGGTTGGGTTGTGACTAGCCTCAGGCGGACCAACATGATTGCTTGCAATATTGCATGGCCGCAAGCAGAGATCAAGAATTTGGTGCGTATGACCAACAATCGCGCAATCATTTGAAGGTGTTTAATGAATGCTTCTACTCGGTCGTTTTGGGTATGAACATGAGCAACTGGATGTTCAACTTCAAAACCCAACCGACATGCAATATCCATCAAAAGTTTTCAATGTAAATTCTCCACTTATCCAATCAAATAGATTTGATTAGATAATTAGGGTGGTGAGCCCTGAGCTTATTAATCTGAGCCACCAGTGTGGAGAATGCAGCTTATGGACAAGAGCCACACGTGTTACCGACGTGTAGAAGCATCAACCAATACCATAAAGTATATAAATGGTCCGCAGGGTGGTTGAATTAGTCCACAAATGTCCCCTTGAATCCTTTGTAGAAAAGATGAAGATTGCTAAGGCATGATACGCTTATAGGTATGATATCTTTATTTATGGTAAGAAGATGCCTAAAACGGCGCATCACGGATCATCCTATATAGCCCAAACGTACATCCACAACGAAAATTCCTTTGGAATCTCAGACTTCTGGCCGGCCACATAGTGGGCCTGAATGGGTATAATTCACTCGTTAGGCATTCCATTTTCTCTAGAATACGCTTCTGGCTAATTCGTAGGAAGTGCAAAGGAAATTTTACTCCATTTTCTACATTGGTTTCAATATGGTAATAGTGCTCTCGAATATCCTTAAAACTCAAAAAGGCGTTCTGCCAGAACGAAGTGAGTATAAGGCTTCCCTTTATGGTAAAATTAGTACCATTGGATAATATAGGGCAGTGCCATGCCCCACAATCAGGTTGGATAAGCTTGAAAGGTTGTCAGGGGGTGATTAGGTATAAAGTTAGCATAAAACCAGACAATTAACTTCCCCACAAAACATACCTAAGCATGAGTTAATCGTATTAGTCACATGTAGTAATTTTCATTAATTGACTATTATTCGAGAATAATAGTGACATCCAAACACCAATATGGCTTTCCATGTCAAAATTTTGCTCGCCAAATGCGTTGGGTGGAGCAAAATTAGTCTCAAAAAAGTGCATTACCAATGATCTATTCCGTCAAAATGGAATTAGATTTTGCAGGGTTGAGGTTCAGGAATACTATCCCTTATTCTTGAAGTTTTAGGTCATATGTACTAAGGATCATGCTTCGGGCGTGATACCACCTATTGGAAGACCCTGATTCTACCATATGTTGTAAAACAAACTCAAAATGAGATTGTGAGAGATAGACAGACAGACCCAAACTTGGGTTCAGTAGGGTCTGTTTGGGAGGCCACTGCCGAAACAGAACAATACCATTCGGTGCACCTATGTCGAAGCAGAGTATGTCTTTCTGTGCATCTCTATTGAAGTAGAGCATGCATGTCGGTGTGTTTGTACCATACTTGACCAATCCTGAAACTACGAAGCACCAGTCAACGTAATACGTTCAAAGACCCAAGGTTCATACTGAGGCACCCCTACCGAAGCATAAGAGTTTCCCTTCAACCAAGAAGGCAATCACATCACAACATATGTCAATGTCAGAATAAAGCTCATACAGTCCCACATAGACCGCGGATAAAAGCTGGAGACTTTCCTCAACTATAAAAAAAGACCATTCTCCTACAATTAATCCTTAATGTCATTACTGTACTTAAACTAGTCATTAGAACTCACTAATGATGATTATGCTTGAACCTATGTATTTGTGTAAACCCTTCACTATTAATGAAAACTCATATACTACGTGGATGTAGCCAAACTTAGGGTGTACCATGTACATATGTTTGCTTCCTTATCTTTATCTCTTTACATATTTATCCTTACTAGTGACCGGAGCAACAGAAAGTAGGTCACAAACTTGACACTTTACGTTGTTCCAAAGTCTTCATCGATTTTGGTGTATCAACACGGTACATCCTTGCCGAAGCAGGGCACCACCATTCGGTAGACTCCAGCCAAGACTGAGTCGATACCGTTTAGTACCTCCTAGTCGAATTGCTGGGGTACATTTATCTCACAAATGTGGTAGTAATCAGATCTGAGAATTTGGTACACTTCCACTCTCTATACTGCCACTTCAGGAGCAATTTAGAGATATGGACTGACAAGAAAGATTTTCTTCCAGTCGAAATTCAATCAAATATAAACTCTAGAATTGTACATATTTATGGACGTAATGGTTTCAATCATTTCTTGCTTCGGGTAAGAATTCATTTTTGCATGATTTCAAACGGTCCATAGTGAGTCAAAAAGCCATAGAGTCCTCGGCAATGCGGTACTTCCATTTGATATGCTTCAGACATAAGTCTTCAAATGAAAATCATGGCGGAGGCTTATTTAGTTCTGCCATACCATAACTGGCTATAATGATTTCACAACTAGTCGTAGTCAAGCAGGATGTCACGTCTTGTATGAACTTCAGGTTCATAATACCTGCAAACAAACACAATATATACAAGACATAATATATAAAGCAAAAGAAAACAAATATATTAATAGTGGGTAGCTTCGAGACCCTTTGTGTGAAAATTTAGGGAAACAGCTGTAAAAGTATGGAGCTTCAAGTTCAAAAATATTATTTTAATCGGTTGAGCTGCAGGCTAGCGAGAAAAATTGGTTAACAGAACTCAGGCCCAAATATGGGCTAAGAAAGAAAAAGTGAAAAACAACTCCCATTAAATGGGACAGTTTTTCATAGGCTAAAGTAAATAGGCCCAAAAGAAAACATTTTTTTTTTCACACAAATTGGACTGCAGGTCTAACTAGAAAAAAAAATAGGCTAAAAGCCCAAAAAAAATTGGAGAATGAGCCCAAGCCCAGAATGGGCTGCTAGGCAGGTTGCTGATGCAGCAGGTTTAAAAAAAAAATCAAAACGGGATGCGAAGTCCTAAGCCCAAAACTAGGGAAGAAGACATTTGTTGTTGTTGTTGGTTTTTTTTTTTTTTGAAATAAAACAAATGGCCCAAAACATAGGCCCAAAAACTAAAGGACAATCTTTCTAAGCCCAAGATAGTGGGCTAGGCAACTGGGCTACGCACCAAGATGAGGCCCAAGTCCTCGGGTCAGGTTACGGACATCCCAGCAAAACCTGGGTGTGCTGCCGTCGATGGAACTAGGCACAGCGTTGCAAGTGGCGGCGAGTTCCGGGCAAAATCGAATAGGGTTTCGATGTGGGAGGTTCCAAACATCTGAGGAATGAGAAATCTCGAACTCCATGGAGATTTTGAAGGAAAACTCAAAGCCTTAATCTCGGAGAGGAGATCGGACGACATCTAGTCGTCGGTTTTCACCACTGTGACGACTTCAGGTCATCGAAAAATCATGGGTCTCACTTGGAAAAGACTGCAGGTCGTCTATGTTGTCGGAGATCATATATCTAGACGAAAAATCACAGAAAGACGATGAGGTAGACGAAGAAGACGACATGAATGACAAGTTGTTCGAGACCTTTGTGTTTGGCTTAGCGCGAGCTTCGGCTTAGCGGCTTCAGCGCGAGCTACATACTCAAGCTAGGGATTTGTAGATCAGGCCCAGTCTAAAGTAGACTAGGGTATCTAAGCCCATTACGAGTTCTAGGGTTTCAACATCCCTTTTTTTCTTTTTCTTTTCTTTATTCACACATATTCACATAATAGCAATATTATGATTATAATGCATATACAATTTAAGTAGAATCTAAAATTCGTAAAACGTAAAGTTGGGTCATGCATTATGGTGAAGGTTAAAAAATATCTAGATAAACACCGTTGTTTTAGAAGAACCTGGATTGCGTGATGCATATTGTGAACAGGTTTGTAAGAGTTCTTTCTTCAGGTTTCGGCTTTCCATCTTCAAAGTTTGTATCACGTTCAACACAAAAAGAAATTAAAATTGAATCAATAAAAGTATATGCATTCAATAAAATCAAAATTTAATTAATTAAGAATAATTGAAACGTAATATTCCCCTGATTAAAGAATAACCATGTCATATTCCTTAGCACAACAGAGGAGCGTGCTGATAACGTGTTGTGGCCTATATTTAACTGAGGGGTGCGGCATGGAGAGAAAGAGAATGGAGAATGGACTTGAGAAATTGTGGGTTAATTTGTTAAGGGTAATTATGTAAATGAATCAGTTGAATAATGTCTAGAGAATTAGTTGGATATTGATCTGTTTGTTGAGATGTATAGTTTGTTAGTCAGATAAGGATTAGTAGTGACACATGTAAATGAGTTGTATATATACAACTATCTTGTAATATTATCATTTAATGAAAAGTAAATCTTTTCCAAACATGGTATCAACCACCTCTGTCTAACGACTGGATCCGTCGCCTCCGTTGCTACGCCTTTCCCAATTCTTCGTCACTAAGCTTCCATTTTCTTGAAGCTTCTTGCACCCGAAACCCTAATTTCTCCTGCATTTTTCAATGGCGACCTCCGATTCTCCCTCTTCTGCCTCTGATTCTCAAATTCATCCTTCTCTGATTATCGATTCCGGTTCTCATCTCTCTACTACTTCTCTTACAATCCAGAACATTGGATCTCTGGTGCCAATCAAGCTGACCACAACGAATTACCTGACCTGGAGCGCCTTGTTTGCTCCGATCTTCTGTCGCTACAACCTTACTGGCATTGTTGATGGCTCCGTTCCTCCACCGCCTCAATTTCTCACTGATTCATCTGGAAATTGCACTGTAAATCCAGTCTATATCACCTGGTTTGAGAATGATCAGAACATTCTCATCTGGCTCAACTCTACACTCTTTGATTCTTTGATTCCTTGATTCCTTACACTGTTGGAATCAATTCTTCCAGAGAACTGTGGGCAAAACTGGAATCAAGACTTGCAACTGCCTCTCAATCGCACATTCATGAGCTCATATCTCGTCTTCGCAATGTCACCAAAGGTGATTCCTCTGCTGCTCAATTTCTTCAACAAATTGAAGAGATCGCTGATGCTCTTGCTCGCGCCGGAATATGACTCGTTCGTTGATGCAATTCAGTTTCGCATTGGCTTCACAACAATTGATGAACTCCATGGCCTTCTTCTCAGTAAGGAAATCCAATTGACCAATCGGAAGAAAACGTCTCAGTCTTCGCCATTTCAGGCTTTCAATTCGTCTGTTGGTCTCCTTCCAACGCCAACTTCTCAGGCTCTTATGGCATCACACAATCTCAACTCTAATTTTTCACAAGGCCGTGGTGTGGATCGCAATAATTCTCAAAATCAAGGTTTTGTCTCCAACCCTAAGCACTTTCAGAATCGAGGCACTTTTCGATCCAACAATTTTCGACAGTATTCCTCTCGCCAAGGTCATCCAAGGAATCATCGTGGTGGTCGTTCCAATTTCACTATCTCTGGCAAGAAAGCTCCCTGCCAAATCTGTCAACAATTTGGTCATGAGGCATTCGATTGTCCTCAGCGTATGAATCCAAATTTCTCCAGTCACTTTTCTCCTTCTACTATGGTTGCCAGTACAAATGCACCTTCTCCAACTTGGCTTATTGATTCTGGAGCAAGCACTCACATGACCAACTCGTATACAAATCTTCAAAATCCAGAGTCGTATACAGGCCCTGACCAAGTTTATATTGGAGATGGTAAAGGTTTGCCTATTCTTCACTCTGGATCTTCTTCCTTATCTACTCCTCATTACAATTTTAAGCTTAGCAATGTGTTACATGTCCCTGCTTTAAAACATAATTTGCTTTCTGCAAATCAATTCCTAATTGATAATTGGTGTTCTATGCATCTTTATCCCTTTCACTACACTGTGAAGGATATTTCTTCGGGGAAGATGCTCTTTAAAGGACCAGTGAGAAATGGCTTCTATCCCATACAAACCACCAACTCTGGTTCACTGCTTGCTCATCCTCATGCATTGGCTGCAACTGTTCATGCCTCAAAGGATGTTTGGCATCAAAGACTAGGCCACATCTCTGCTAAAATTCTAACTAAGTTACACTCTCAGTTGTGTATTTCTGTTTCTGATAATAAACACACCACCTTCTGTAATGGTTGTGTAGTAAGTAAAAGCTCTAAGCTTCCTTTTGTATCTGTGCAATGTCGCACAAGGAAACCTTTGGAACTAATTCATACAGATGTTTGGGGGCCAGCATCTGTTTCTTCAATACATCACCATAGGTTCTATGTAATCTTTGTCGATGATTTCACAAAGTATTGTTTGTTCTTTCCTATGCAATATAAATCTGATGTTTACAATATCTTTGTGCAATTCAAAGCTCATGTTGAGAATATGCTGTGTACCAAAATTTTGACTCTGCGATCTGATTCTGGTGGTGAATATTTGAGCTCTCAATTATCTACCTTTCTTGCTGCCCATGGCACAACTCACCAACTAAGCTGTCCTCACACTCCAGAACAAAATGGTTGTTCTGAGCGCAAACATCGACACTTGGTTGAAACAGCAAGGACCTTACTCACAGTATCTCAAGTTCTGCATATATATATTGGGATCATGCATTTGCTACTGCAGCATACTTGATCAATCGAATGCCTACTGCATCCAAAGCTTCTCCCTGGGAATTGTTGTTCCATAGATCTCCATCTTATCACACCTTGAAAATATTTGGTTGCAGTTGTTTTCCCTGGTTGCAGCCTTATTCTTCATCAAAGTTGTATCATAAGAGCAAACAGTGTGTTTTTCTGGGGTACAGTCTCAATCACAAGGGTTACAAATGTCTCGATCTCAGCTCCAACAGGATCTATGTGTCACGCCATGTTGTTTTTGATGAATCAAGCTTCCCTTTTCATCAGCAAGTCCCTGCAGCTACCTCAATATTATCCAGGGTTCATCTCAATCCATTTATTCCAACCCAATTGACATTTTCTACAAGTCTAGTTGCACAAAATGTTTCACCTGAGCCCACTCCAGCAGCCTTACCTACATCAATCAGTGCATCTCCACCACCATCCAACATTCATCCCATGCAAACAGCAGCCTCATCAAGCAGCCTTACCAACTTTCATCCCATGCAAACTAGATCCAAATCTGATATCTATAAACCCAAAGCACTAACTGCTACTAAGCATCATCTACCTTCTCATCTTTCCCTTGATTATATTCCCAACACCTATCTTCAGGCTTCAAAACATCCTCATTAGGTCAAAGCTATGCAGGATGAGTTTCTTGCACTGCAACAAACAGGCACCTGGTCTTTAGTTCCTCAATCTTCCTCCAGCAATGTAGTGGGATGCAAATGGGTCTTTAGAATAAAACGGAAACCTGATGGAACAATTGACAGGTACAAGGCACGCCTTGTGGCTAAGGGTTTTCATCAGCAAGAGGGTTTGGACTATACTTAGACATTTAGTCCTGTTGCTAAACCTGTCACCATTCGAATCCTTCTCACCTTGGCAGCTCAATATGATTGGTTCCTAAATCAGTTAGATGTCAGCAATGCCTTTTTACATGGCAATCTCACTGAACAAGTGTTTATGCACCAGCCACCCGATTTTGAAGACCCTATTCATCCTAAGCATATCTGCCATCTTCAAAAATCTCTTTATGGTCTAAAACAAGCTCCTAGAGCTTGGTATGAGAAACTACATGGAGCATTAACATCTTTGGGATTCACTGGTTCTCAGTCCGATCACTCTCTTTTTGTTAAAACTGATCCAATGGTATTCATCTTGGTCTATGTTGATGACATTATTGTCACTGGACCATCCTCTTCTGCCTGTACTCAAGTGATCACTCAACTCAGTGCCATGTTCCTTATTAAGGATTTAGGTGCTCTTCACTACTTCCTTGGCATTGAGGTGAAACGGTCATCCAAAGGCATCTACATCTCCCAAACCAAATACATACTAGATTTGTTGAAGAAAGCTAAAATGGATGGAGCCAAACCGTGTGTCACTCCTCTGAGTACATCCAAACTAGATCACACATCACCCTTACTGGAAGATTCTGCAGAATATCGATCTCTGGTAGAAGCTCTTCAATATCTAACCTGGACAAGGCCCGATCTTTCATATGCTGTGAATCTGGTTTGCCAATTTATGCATAGTCCTCGACAATCTCATTTTCAAGCAGTCAAACGAATCTTCAGGTATCTTAAGGGTTCTGTTGATATGGGATTATGGTTCTCCAAAAGTCCTTTCTACTCCATTCCTTACAGCTTTCTCAGATGCCGATTGGGCAGGGTGTTCTATTGACAGAAAATCCACTGGAGGTTTTTGTATCTTTCTCGGCTCATCCATTATTAGTTGGAGTGCCAAAAAGCAACCTACTGTTGCTCGATCTTCTACTGAAGCAGAGTACCGATCCCTTGCCAACACTACTGCAGAAATCACTTGGATCTGCAAACTGTTAACTGATATTGGTTACAACTCTCCCACTATTCCACAACTGTGGTGTGACAATATTTCTGCACTTTCTTTGGCCAAAAATCCATTATTTCATGCTCGCACCAAGCACGTTGAGATTGACTACCACTACATTAGAGAAAAGGTCTTAGCCAAAGAAGTATCTGTTCACTATATTTCCACGCAGCAACAGCTTGCTGATATCTGCACTAAAGCTCTCCCAAATGACAGATTTCATTTTTTACGATCCAAACTCTCACTTCGTACTCCTCAGCTCAGTTTGAGAGGGGATGTTAAGGGTAATTATGTAAATGAATCAGTTGAATAATGTCTAGAGAATTAGTTGGATATTGATCTGTTTGTGAGATGTATAGTTTGTTAGTCAGATAAGGATTAGTAGTGACACATGTAAATGAGTTGTATATACACAACTATCTTGTAATATTATCATTTAATGAAAAGTAAATCTTTTCCAAACATAATTCCCCAGTCCTTGTGCCTTTATTTATAGTGATAAGAAGGAAAGAAACTTGCTCTTCAAGTAATACAAAGTCTATTAGGAAAGATCTTCTAGATCCCAAAGGATTCCTAATCTATCTCTGCTTAGGATTTACACAATCACAATATGTATTAGAACATATGTCACGACATAATGATAATATGCAAACTGATAAATACATTTATATAAGTTGGCTAAAATAGAAAACATATAACCCCTAATTCCCATCACCTTCATACACAACAACTAACCTTATAACCTGTGAATTACCAATTCTTGAATTATTTTTCTTAATTAAATGTAATTTCCCCTGTAATTGAACACACTCTATGTAAGATATCTTAGTTCTGCCCTCTGTTTTTTAATTTTTTTTCTAAAAGGGAAATAACTAGTGGCAAGTCACAATTATTCATTATTCCGGGCCCGAAGTTCTCCCTTCACTATTTCTATTTTGATTTTGAATCTTTTTTAGTACAAATTATATTCTACACTGATTTACATTGAAAAGAAAGAAAAAAATTTAAAAACAGAACACAATAAAATCATAATAACCAAGTCAATTCACCACTTTATATTTATAACATAAAACCACATAAATCTATCACACGCATCAACATGCCAGACTTAATATTTCCATAACCCCAACAAAAAAGAAAAAAAATTCATTATTCCCTGTTTAATTAAACTCAACTTTATACCCTTAGTTTGCTCATGTCCACGTAATTTGAGCGTCCTCCAGACATGTGCCCGCAAATGAACTAATCTTCTTCATTGACTCTTCCTCCTTTGTTCTATACGTAAAAAAAAAACTACTAGATATGGACCCTATGTATAAGAAAAAGAACAATCTCTTTAAAAACCATTAGTTGCAAACTTACAAAATGTAAAATTAATCAACACACACACACACACACACACACACACTTTCTTTGTGAAGTACATGGGACTCCACTTGTAATTTGGTAGCAAAAATGATATCCAATTCATATTTTCCTTTGCAATTACAAGGAACAGGACTAGAGATAATCTAGAGGTCTAGACTAAAATCCAATCAACTAATCTCTGTTGCTTGCAAAGTTGTTGCACACAACTGCCCAACAAAATTTCTCAACGTTGAAGCATGGGTTACTATACAAGGCAATATTTCCTGCCGGCAAGCACCATATTTTTGTCCAGAATTGCTAAAAGTTTAGCAAACCTTGTGACTACCCAAAACCATCATCCTAAAATATCTCACAATTCTAGCTAGATTTGTCAATTGAGGCCCCCATATGATAGATGTTCAGCACCTTACCATAAAATTTAATTTTGTTGGTTTTTCTGAATAATTTATTGAATCCCGCAACCACTCATATAATATTTTTCAAAGTATCAATTAAAGAATTTATTAAATGTTATTGCCGCTTCAAAAAAGTCATCCTCAAAATATGATGTACTTCGACTCATCAGTGCACAATCAATTTTTTTTTAATTAAATACGTCGTATATATTGGGCATCATACCATCATTGTCACTGAGATATGTAGAATATGAGAGCTATGGAACATGGAGGGTACTTGGTTATTATTGTTCTCCATGTGACTGTTAGAAGATGTATAGCTAGCTAGGGTACGTTGAGTCAATGGCAAAGAGATGATGTTACCATGCATATATTGTTGGAGAGTTGACTTTTTGTGAATATTTTAGTTACCTTTTCTAGGTCCTTGTAATTAGGTTATGTGTGATTCTTTCCTTGTAAATCCTCTTGTACATTATATATTTTCCTCCTTGGTGAGAAGAATTATATTAGGAAATTAAACCCCAAATTGACATGGTATCAGAGCAGAGATCCTAGGGTTTCTGCTCTGCCCGTTCCCTCAAGCAAACTCGGCCCTCCCATGGAGAACCTACCATCACTCCACGGTGAACACAACCCCTATCCTAACCGATTCTACTCCTACACTAAACACTACAACCCTAAACACTACTACCCTGACCGACCCTACCATGAATCCTATCCCACCTATACCGCAAGTTGTTACACAGATTGTCCATCATGATTCGTCTACTGCTTCAATTGGCATCAAACTCAATGGTGCCAATTATGGAGTTTGGTCTCAGATTGTTGAGATGTTTGTTGCTGGAAAAGACAAGTTGAGCTACTTGTTTGGGAGTAATCCCCAACCACCTATCGACAATCCGGCCTTCACCAAATGGCGTACGGAGAACGCTATTGTAAAGGGTTGGCTCATCAACTTTATGGAACCCAATTTGATTGGGTACTTTCTTCGACTACCAACGGCAAAGGAAGTGTGGGATGCGGTTGCTCCCACGTATTATGATGGCTCCGATATATCTCAAGTCTATGATCTTACCTGTAAGGCCTCTCGCATGAGGCAAGATGGACGACCGGTGAAGACATACTATAATGATCTTCAATCTTTGTGGCAGGAGATTGATTATCGTCGACCTAATCCGATGAAGTGCGGTACTGATATTGAAATTTTTAATAAAATTGTTCAAACGGATCGTGTGTACACTTTGCTTGCAGGATTGGATGAGATGTTTGATAAAATTCGTAGTGATATTCTACGAACTGAGCCCCTTCCTTCCGTTGAACAAACGTTTGCCTATGTTCGCCGAGAGGGAATGCGACAAGCTGTAATGAGTACCGGAGGACAACTGCCGAGTGGGGCGGCCATGGTGGCTTGGCCTGCCATGGTGGCTCGGCCTGCACCGAACCCAGGACTGCAACCCCAGGCTACTGCGCCGAGCTAGGCACAGGGCTCGCTCTTTGCTGCTAGGACAGCTTCACAGCCCACCACCGGTCCCCGTCCTCCTCGACCTAAACCACCTGTCCCGGCTGGTGGTTGTACTTACTGCGGTAGTGAGAAGCATGGTCGTGATAATTGCTTCCAATTGCATGGCTATCCTAACTGGTGGGAACCGTTGAAGCTTCAGAAACAACGACAACGAGACGCGCAAGCCAAGCTCGCCACCTCCATGTCCCCATTATCTTTGATATCTCAGGATGATCCTCCTCTGGTTTCGAGTCCTTCCGACATGTCTCCAGAGTCCTCAGGTAACTGTGGTTATGTTTTTAATATGAATAATGATGCTACTTCATCCGGATGGATCATTGACTCCGGTGCCACAGACCATATGACTTATGATCCCACTGATTTAGCTTGTGATACTGTTCCACTTCAACGTAATATTACTAATGCTAATGGAGTCACCTCACCGGTAACCGGCGCTGGCACCGTGCGCCTCACGTCCACTCTCTATTTGCCTCATACATTACTTGTACCTTCACTAAAGCATAAATTGATGTCTCCTGGCCAAGCTACTGAACAATTGAACTGTTGTGCGCTAATGTATCCAAAGTTTTGTCTTATACAGGATATTCTCACGAATGAGATAATTGGTCGTGGTACTAAGAGGGGGGATCTCTATTTTGTGGATGATGTCAGTACAGGACGGGTCAATCTCGCCCAAGGAGCTGTTGATCACAAGAGGCGTCATATATGGTTATGGCATCACCGTTTGGGTCATCCATCTTTCAGTTATTTGCAGCATATGTTTCCGGATTTATTTGTTGGTTGTTCAGTTTCAGACTTTAAATGTGACACTTGCATACTCGCCAAGAGTCACCGTGTGTCTTATCCGTTGAATTCTAATAAAAGTATTGTTCCTTTTGGTCTTGTTCATTCGGATGTTTGGGGACCATCTCCGATTACTACTTCATCTGGTATTCGATGGTTTGTAACGTTCATAGATGATTGTACACGGATGACATGGTTATATCTTCTTAAGCATAAAAGTGATGTGCTTTCGGTTTTTAAGACCTTCCACACCATGGTTCAGACACAGTTTTCTACTGACATACGGATTTTACGTTCTGATAATGGTGGTGAATATGTTAATAATGATTTTTCCCATTATTTAACGAATTCTGGCATTCTTCACGAAACTACATGTCCTCAGACTCCTCAACAGAATGGGGTGGCTGAGCGCAAAAATCGTCATCTCTTAGAAACGGCTCGGTCACTCTTGATTGGGGCGTCTGTTCTCCGCTCTTCTTGGGATGTTGCTCTTCAGACCGCCACTTATCTTATCAACCGTCTGCCATCCAAAGTCCTGGATTTTCGTACTTCCGTACAAGTCCTTGCTACCTTCGTGCATCTACCGTCAGTTTTAGTACTCCCACCTCGGAATTTTGGATGTGTTGCATTTGTTCATCTTCATAAAAATCAACGAACGAAACTTAACCCGTGTGCTCTTCGTTGTATTTTTATGGGGTACGGACTTCATCAGAAAGGGTACCGTTGCTACCACCCTCCTTCCCTTCCCGTCGACTGTATGTAACTATGGATGTCACTTTTTTCGAGTCTGAGATGTATTACCCTTCGGCTTCTTCCAATCCTCCTCCTCAGGGGGAGACATGGCATGACGAGAAGGATTGGACCATTGCCGAGACTCGGCCAGCTACCCTTGCCGAGATTCGGCTAACTACCGTCAAGGGAAATCCAAGTGCCTTTGCCGAGACTCGGCCAGCTACCTCTGCAGAGATTCGGCCAGCTACCCTCGCCGAGCCTCGGCCAGCTACCTCTGCCGAGATTCGGCCAGCTACCCTCGCCGAGACTCGGCCAGCTGCCCTTGCTGAGCCTACTCCCCCCTCGTCTCCAAATATAGTACCACCAGACCATACTCCTGAGAATATTCCTGAGGTAAGCTCGACTGTCCCTATTGATGATACCGTTGTTCCGAATTATCAATTACCTTTCAGGCACAACCGAGGAAAGCCACCTAATCGATATTCACCGGACACAACGAAAGGCTCTAAATACCCCATTGCGAACTATGTGTCATCACAGAAGTTATCAGAACCCGACAAAGCTTTTGTACAACAAATATCCAATGATAGCACACCATGTTCATTGAAAGAGGCACTATCTGACGATCGATGGACCAAGGCAATGGAGGAAGAAATGGCTGCACTCCAGAAAAATCAAACGTGGGATTTAGTTCCACTTCCCCAAGGAAAGAAGAGAGTTGGGTGTCGATGGGTGTACACCATCAAGTACAAAGCTGATGGGTCCGTTGAACGATACAAAGCACGATTAGTGGCCAAGGGATACACTCAAACGTATGATGTTGATTATACAGAGACATTTGCCCCGGTAGCAAAGATTAATACGGTAAGAGTATTGCTTTCATTGGCGGCCAACTTAGATTGGCCATTACAGCAATTTGATGTGAAAAATGCTTTCTTACATGGTAATCTTGACGAAGAAGTGTATATGGATATTCCACCTGGTTATGCATCGGTTTTACAACCTGGAGTAGTCTGCAAGTTGAATAAAGCGTTGTATGGGTTGAAACAATCACCTCGAGCTCGAGCATGGTTTGGTAGGTTTCGGACGGCTATGAGGAAATATGGGTTCAGGCAGAGCTAGGCCTGGCAATTCTTGACACGACCCGATAACCCGACACGACACGACACGACACGAAATTAACAGGTGTTCGGGTCGACACGATAATGAATCGGGTCGTTATCGGGTAACCTGATAAGCACCTGTTAAGATAACGGGTTGGTTCGGGTATACACGTGGGTAACACGAAACACGATAAGCAGAATATTAATTTTATAATTTTATAACCCTAAAAAAATACTATAAAAATTATATATATTAATTTAACAATTTTATACCCCTAAAAATTAATATATATATATATATATATATATATATATATATTAGATTTTAAATTAAATTTTATACTCCTAAAAAATATAATAATTATGTACAAAATAAATAGATTATTCAACCATCTTAAAATGGACAGTGCACAGTGGGGACTCCACCAGCCTTCGAACCCATATCCCAAAGGAACCACGTTTGCAAATTGCCACTAGGTTAGGAAGAAGGCCTGTGAATATATCAAATATATATATATATATATATATATATATATATATATAGACACACACACACACACACACACACCATTGAACTTTATGGAATACGAATTATACGAAACTAATTTCAATGATCCAACCGTCAAACTTGTTTGTATATGCTTCGAGATCGCATCAGAAAAAAATTGCAAAAAACAAACATTCAGAGATCAAGTAACATGACAAAACATTTTGACGGTTATAAACGAAAAATCACGATTTAACGGTTATTTTAACTCCGATTTTGATGATATTTTACAACTACACTCCTTGACCCTATATGAATACAATGAATGAATTCGATCTTCAATTTAAAATATTTACACTAGTGGATACCACAAATCTTATGTTATACTTAATGAAAGTATGAATAAACTCTTAAGTGTTAGTAAATCTATTGTTTTGATGAGATACGCATTCTACGAAACTAGTTTCAACGATCCAACCGTCAAACTTGTTTGTATATGCTTCGAGATCGCATCAGCAAAAAATTGCAAAAAACAAACATTCAGAGATCAAGTAACGGGACAAAACTTTTCGACGGTTATAAACGAAAAATCACGATTTAACGGTTATTTTAACTCCGATTTTGATGATTTTTTACAGCTACACTCCTTTACCCTATATGAATACATAGAATGAATTCGATCTTCAATTTAAAATATTTACACTAGTGGATACCACAAAATCTTATGTTATACTTAATGAAAGTATGAATAAACTCTTAAGTGTTAGTGAATCTATTGTTTTGATGAGATACGCATTCTACAAAACTAGTTTCAACGATCCAACCGTCAAACTTGTTTGTATATGCTTCGAGATCACATACGCCAAAAATTGAAAAAAACAAACATTCAGAGATCAAGTAACGGGACAAAACTTTTCGACGGTTATAAACGAAAAATCACGATTTAACGGTTATTCGATTTTGATGATTTTTGACAGCTACACTCCTTTACCCTATATGAATACAATGAATGAATTCGATCTTCAATTTAAAATATTTACACTAGTGGATACCACAAAATCTTATGTTATACTTAATGAAAGTATGAATAAACTCTTAAGTGTTAGTGAATCTATTGTTTTGATGAGATACGCATTCTACAAAACTAGTTTCAACGATCCAACCGTCAAACTTGTTTGTATATGCTTCGAGATCGCATACGCCAAAAATTGAAAAAAACAAACATTCAGAGATCAAGTAACGGGACAAAACTTTTTGACGGTTATAAACGAAAAATCACGATTTAACGGTTATTTTAACTCCGATTTTGATGATTTTTTACAGCTACACTTCTTGACCCTATATGAATACAATGAATGAATTCGATCTTCAATTTAATATATTTACACATAGTGGATGGATACCACAAAATCTTATGTTATACTTAATACAAATATAAATAAACTATAATAATTATATATATTAATTTAACAATTTTATACCCCTAAAAAAAACTATAATAATTATATATATATATTAAATTAAATTTAAAAATTTGATGACCATTGGATCGGCTGAGATTTAATCTCAGCCGTCCATTGTAGGGTATCTTCTCTTCTCTCTCATTAACCCAGATTAACCAAATTGTTCTCTGACTGTCTCTCTCGAACGAATCTCGATCGACTGCGCGGCTGCGCCTCACTGAGTCTCAGTCCCTCACCTCACCTCAGTCTCACAGGCTCACCCCCGCCCCGTCGTCGTTAACAGCTCACCCTCAAATCATTATCTTCTCTCTCATATTAACCCAGATACCTCAAATCATCCTCTGTCTCTCTCGAATCTCGATCGACCTCAGTCACGCGGCGCCTCATTGAGTCTCAGCCACCCTCACCTCAGTCTCAGTGTCCTCACCGGCTCACCCTCCTCGTCGTCATCGACTTCAAATCATTCTCTTCTCTATCATTAACCAGCGACTTCACCAGTTACCAGTACCAGTGTACCACGCAAATCCGGTTCCTGAATCGAGCTCTCGGTCTCAGTCAGTCCGCACTCCTCCTCACTGCACAAGGTAAAATTTTCCTGCAATAAACTCAAGGGTTTCTGAATTAGGGCTTTTGGAATTAGGAATTTTTGAAATTAGGGTTTCTAAATTAGGGCTTTTGTAATTAGGAATTTCTAAAATTAAGGTTTCTAAATTGGAGAAGGTTAATTTGCTTCATGATTTCTTTGCTCAATTTGTTGTGCTGATCTGTTTGCTATAAATATAAATTAGCAAGAGAGACTGATGATGAACTGGTGTAGCTGATCTGTTGTGTTAATCTATTGTGCTGATTTGTTTGCTCAATTTGTTGTGCTGATTTGTTGTGCATTTCTTTTGCCCGTTAGTAATTTTGATGAAAATTAAGTTTGTTACATTAAACTGGAGAAGTCCACTCTTTCCAGTATCGTTGGTTGCAATAATACTTAATCCCAAATTTCCTGAGTGGTTAGTCATGTAGATAGGGCTGTCAATAGCCAGATCAAAGATTGGTTGAATACAATTGGGTTCAAATATCTTACAGAAAAAGTCTGACGGTTCAAACTCAAATTTGTTTCTGAATCCTATTATAGTTTGGTCCAATCTTCTTGACATACTAAACTAGATACGACAAAGAGAAAATATATGTGTCATTTTTCATATTGTTCTGCTGCGTTTTTATGTTTGCTAACTTAAAATCTCTAAATTGGTTAAAGTTGTATATGGTTATTATTTGTATTATAAACTGTTTTACAGTTTTTTGGTTTATGGTCTGCTGCGTTTTTTACAGTTTTGTTTTTCTTTCTTGAAGCAATGGATGCTGAGCAAGATTTTACGAACCTTAGTGATGGAAGGTCAGTGGAAGTGACAATGGGAATACAACCTGATCATGGAAGTGAAAATATGGAAGATACAAATACAAGTCCAGCAAAGAAAAAGGCTAGAGTGATCAAATTAGGTAAGCAAACACCCAGGTCTCCTGTTTGGAAAACTTTCAACAAATTGACTACTATTTTTGAAGATGGTAAAAATCGTGCTCAATGTAAAGATTGTAAGAAACTGGTAATAGATGAAAGTCATCATGGGACGGGTAATATGAATAGACATTTGAAAACATGCCTTGGACAAACTGGTGGATTATTGTCGGTGTCTGAATTCTGTTCCCAAAACTTTGATCCTGTGGTATTCCGTGGCTTATTGGTAGAGGCCATCATCAAGCATAATCTTCCTTTTAGTTTTTCTGAATATGAGGAAATTAGAGCTTTGTTTGCATATATATCTTCTGATATCAAGTTACCGTGTAGAAATACAATTAAAGCCTCTGTGTTGAGGATGTTCAAAACTGAAAAACAAAGGCTTCATGATTTGTTAGGCTCAGTTGAAGGTAGAATTTGTTTGACATCAGACTTATGGACCTCTCAATGCACTGATGGGTATCTTGCTCTTACTGCTCACTTTGTAGACAAAGATTGGAAATTGCATAAGAGAATTTTAAGTTTTTGTCACATGCCTCCTCCTCATACTGGTGTTGCATTATCTGAGAAAATTAATGCATTGGTGACTGAGTGGGGGATTGAGAAGAAGTTATTTTCTATTACTTTGGATAATGCTTCTTCAAATATTTCTTTTGTTAGCATTTTGAAGAATCAATTGAATCTTAGAAGTCTTCTTGTGATGAATGGTGACTTCTTTCATGTGCGTTGTTGTGCTCATGTCTTGAATTTGATAGTTCAAGATGGACTTAAAGAAATTGATTCTTCGGTGATAAGGATTCGTGAATGCATCAAGTATATAAAGGGCTCTGAGGCTAGGAAATTAAAGTTTTATGAATGTGTTAGACAAGTAGGGATATTGGATAGTAGGAGAGGTTTGAGACAAGATGTCCCTACTAGATGGAACTCAACCTATATCATGCTAGATAGTGCAATTTTCTATCGATATGCTTTGATTCATTTAGGGTTAAGTGATTCCAATTTTACTACTTGTCCTTCTTCTGAAGAGTGGGATAAAATAATAAAGATTTCCAAGTTTTTGGGGTACTTTTATGAGGTTACGTGCTTATTCTCTGGGACAAAGTACCCCACATCAAATTTGTTCTTCCCTAAGGTGTTCGTAATCCAACTTCAAATTAAGGCAGCCATGGATGGTTCTGAAAGTTTCATGAACAAGATGGGGACTTACATGTACATGAAGTTTGAGAAGTATTGGTCAGAGTATAGTTTGATTTTGGCAATTGCAGTCATCTTAGACTCTCGTTATAAATTGCATTTTGTGGATTGGGTTTACACAAGGCTTCATGGTGTGAATTCGGTCGATTTACAAAGGTTAATGACAAATTGAATGCTCTTTTTGGTGTGTACTTGGAAAAACTTCCCCATCTTGATAATTCAAATACTCCAGTGAATTCAGTGCCTAATCATCAAACAGAATCTGTAGAAGTTATCCTTGAGGTAACCTAAGTTTATTTTTATTTACTTTATATATTTGTAGATTGTAGTTGTAGTACTATAAAAAATGTTGATATTATATTTGAAATTGACATGATGCATGATTTTTTATGATGTAGGATTTTGATAATAATTACGATGGTTCAAGTTCAATTGAAAAAAATGAATTGCAAAAGTATTTGGAGGATAAAAGAATAGATAGAAAAGTAGACATTGATGTTCTTTCTTGGTGGCAAATGGAGCGTTTTCATTATCCGATACTTTCTCAGTTAGCACGAGATGTGTTAACAATTCGCATTTCAACTGTTGCATCAGAATCTACATTTAGTATTGGGGGGTAGAGTACTAGATCAGTATCGTAGCTCATTGTTACCAGAAACAGTTCAAGCTTTGTTGTGCACACGAGATTGGCTATTTGGAAAAGGAGGTAATATATTTTTATATTGTATAGTATTATTGTTTTATTTCTTTTCATAATTATTTTGGTAAACTTCTCATAATATATTTTTAGAATGATTTTTAATGTTTGCTTTTTCTATACTTAGTTTATGCGGAAGAGAGTTCTGACGTGGAAAACCTTACTGAAAACATCATCAACATAACTCTTGAAAGCAATAGATCAAGCCAAAGTTCTAATGCAGTTTCCTCATGATGATAGATGTAAATTAAGGATTTTGAAAACAAAAACTCTTTCATTTTGCATATCCTTGCACATTTAATATTTGTAATAGATTAGTAGTGTATGGATTTTTTTTTATTACTCTTATTTTCGAGTGTAGATGTAGTACTTAAACGATAAATGTGTTTTAATGTTTTGAAGTTATATTTATGTGACAATGTGTGGTATGTGCAAATTTTAAAAAAATATATATTTTTCTTAACGGGTCATAATGGGTCGGGTCACTTTACCCGTTGGGTAAAGTGACCCGACCTGTTAAGGACACGTTAAGATAACGGGTGCGACACGACACGACCCGTTAAGATAACAGGTGTTACACGAAAACGACACGAACACGACTGACACGACACGATTGCCAGGCCTAGGCAGAGCAATTCCGATCATACACTTTTCTTGAAATGTCGAATGGGGAAATTGACGGCACTTATCATCTATGTGGACGATATGATTGTTACAGGTGACGACAAAGAGGAAATCTCAAGGCTCAAAGATTACCTAGCAACCGAGTTCGAGATGAAAGATCTTGGTGGTTTGAAATATTTCTTGGGGATAGAAGTAGCTCGATCTAAACAGGGTATATTTCTGTCTCAAAGAAAATATGTTCTAGACTTATTAGCTGAAACCGGAATGCTTGATTGTAAACCGGCTGACACTCCCATAGTCCAAAATCACCATCTTGCCGTGCACCCTGATCAAGTTCCCACTAATAGAGATCGTTATCAAAGGTTAGTTGGGAGGTTAATTTATTTATCTCACACTAGGCCTGATATTGCATACGCAGTAAGTGTTGTTAGTCAATTTATGCATTCTCCGAGTGAGGCACATATGGGTGCGGTTGAACGCATCCTACGATACCTGAAGTCCTCACCAGGGTAGAGGCATCATGTTTTCTAAGAATGAACATTGCCGAATAGAGGGTTACACAAATGCAGATTGGGCAGGCAATGTTACTGATCGTCGGTCCACATCTGGTTACTTTACATTTGTGGGAGGAAACTTAGTCACTTGGCGGAGTAAGAAACAGAAAGTGGTTGCTTTATCAAGTGCAGAGGCTGAATACAGGGGTATGGCAAAAGGAGTATGTGAACTATTATGGCTTCGGAGGTTACTTGGTGAACTCGGGTATCCTTCGAATTCAGCCTCGAATTTATTTTGTGATAATAAAGCAGCTATCGATATCTCACACAACCCAATTCAACATGATCGCACAAAACATGTGGAAGTTGACAGACACTTCATTAAGGAGAAGTTGGATGGGGATATTATTCAATTCCCGTTCGTAAAGTCAGAGGATCAATTGGCGGATATCTTAACTAAAGTTGTTGCAAGTCAAGCGTTCTACAACTCTCTTGTCAAGTTGGGCATGAACGACATTTATGCACCAACTTGAGGGGGAGTGTTGGAGAGTTGACTTTTTGTGATTATTTTAGTTACCTTTTCTAGGTCCTTGTAATCATATTGTAATTAGGTTATGTGTGATTCTTTCCTTGTAAATCCTCTTGTACATTATATATTTTCCTCCTTGGTGAGGAGAATTATATCAGGAAATTAAACCCCAAATTGACATATATGTATATACAAATAGTGGTATATCAAGTCAATTTTTCCTCTCTTGGTTGGGGTAAGCCTAACTTGACCTTTATCCTTTGTAAGTGGAAAAAGAGTAAACTTACATGTGCACATAGTACTTTCATGTTTGACCCGTGATCGTCAGGCTATCTCTCATTTTGATATGAATGACTAGTGCAAGAAGCTTAAACAAAATAAGCTACAATCACCTTTCAGACAATACTTAGCCAGCTAACCTATCTATTTCCATGTTTGCATATACTTTTCTTGGCTGTAGTATGATTGAATCAAGAATATGCTTGCATATACTCTTTTTTCGACAAAAATAAAATAAAATAGTACGAATTAGTAGGTATTTAATTAAATAATAAAGATCATTAATTGGTTTCAATTGAATTTTTACTATTAGTGGCAATACTTAACTTAAGGATAATGTAGTTATCACAAAATTATGCTTTCACATATCCCTCGACCATATAGGAAAAGTCTTGCATTATTCACGTGATGCTGGTGCACATGTTATGGAAGTTACTACAATGTGATGAAAGTTACAATAGGGAGAGGAAAAGTAGGATGTGCAGAAGACAGAAACTGAATGAGTATGTAGAGTGTGGAGTTTTGATTCATGTATCACCCATGCAGTGCAATGTTACAAGCCATAAAACATATATATATCTATAGTATAGGGGCGTAAGTTGGATTAGAAGTTTTGATTCCAAACTAAAACATATTGATTTTGAAGCAGCAAAGACCAGATCAGGAGAAGCGATTAGACTCGGATCTCTGGATAAGGAAAAGCAATAAACTCGGATCAAAACTCGGACCAAAACTCGGACCTTATAGTCTATACAGTTTGATCAACACGGTCAAAATGACCTACACGATCTAGATCAGATCGTCTAAGGTACTATCAGAATAAGTCAATCTAATAAGCACCTGAACGGTAGACAAGATGTCCACAAAGATCTGTTGCGACAAAAAAGAATTTGAGGCGTCATCATCATCATCATCATCATCTGATCTTCCTAGGTTTGGTAGGTTTATAGGAAAATAATATTTTTGTCCCCTCACTTGCGAGGCACTATGTCTTTTTTAACAATCTTTTACTAATTGTCTTGAATTGGCAAATGAATGTAAACACAAGGATCAATTTGATCAAATTGAAAACACGGAGACTTAAATGAACACAGAGACTATTTTGACATTTAAGTCTTTATTCTTTATTAATATAAATTAAAAGTGGAACATAAATTAGTCATCCACCTCTATTATAATTCTATTTAAAATATCTCCCAAAACTCAAGAGTATAAAAATATCTCCCAAAAATCAGGGTCCAATACTAAATCATAGCTAGTGACTATATACGACCTAGTTAAAACTATTTTATGTATAAAAAAAATTAAAAAAAATTAAAAAAAAATTTGTACAAACACGTATGTGATCCAATTTTTTTGTCAAATTTTATTTGGTTTCTAACTGATCGTATTTGTTTTCCTTTTTATTGTCATAAAATAAGGGTTAGCTAATCGTTTTATTGAACAATGACTTTATATGCATCTTTAAAAATTTGATGAAGGAGTCAAAAGGAACAAGTTTTCTATCAGATTGAAGGTTATGGGGTCATTGTTCTTGAAAAATCCTCAGATTTATGCTGCAGTTGCTCACTAATTATTGAAATTAATTATGGTTTTTTTTTTCTTTCGCAATTGGCCTTTTTTTTTTTTTAATGTTCTTTCTATTTGTTTTGGAAAAGAGGAGGAAGGAGGATGAAGAAGCACAAGACAATTAGAGGAACTTTAAGGAGGGAGGAGGAGATTGGGATGAAGAAAAGAGTATTTGAGGATGATTGGACGAGGGATGCAAGAATATGAAAATTGAAGTGTTTTAATTCAATCTAATATCTATTCCCGAACAAAAACTATTTAAAATTAATGAAATTTATATGGAAATCCCAGTATACTGTAATTAAGTGAGGTGACATGTCCAACTCAGCCGCCACATAATGTGGTAAGAATAGCATTAGTGTAAGATATATATATATATATATATATATATTCTTTGTGGGATATCTCAACACATCTTTTTATGTGTAGCATTTATTGTGACTAGCGTGTGGACATATAACCTGACCATGATACATTTTAGCATCTGAAAGTGTCCAAAATAAATTGGTAATACGTGAAAAATCAAGATCTTATAAGAGGCAATAGAGGACTGGGTTGGCCCCTTTCGGACAGATAGAGATAATACTGATTTACTGACTTAATGAAAGACTTCCATCTCTAACGTATGATGCTTTCAACATGAAGATGTATGATGATGAAGATATAAAGCTTTCTACAAGATTATAAATGTGAGGATAAGGGTTGCCAGCGCCAAACATGTTTATACTATTACGATGATGAGATCGGGCATAATTCCACATTAAATGCCTAACTTCCTCCTTCCCCTCTAACAGACTTGGGCAAAGTCACAATTGCATGACCTCTCACATGTGAAACAAAAGTGGCTAGCCTCTGTTAGTTAGCATATTATAATTCATATCACACGCAATCGCATAAGTTGGGTAGAGCATACCAAATTCTGCAAAGTGCATGCGTGAGAGAGCTCCACACAACATGCAAAAACATTGGCCCTTAAGAATTGATCTTAATCACATTTTCTTTTGTAACACATCATTATCAAACTGAAATTAAAATGATGGATTTATCTAGCTAGCTAGCTTGTGGGTTTGCGTTTCTAAGTTGGTCGCATACGAAAGCATGGAATGGATATGGATTCAATGCTTTCTTTGATTACAAGATTCCTCTGTGCACTGCATTCATGCATCAGCCTTTACCTGGCCTAAGTGACTCTTAGTGACCAACTTTCGACCACCTTTCACAAACCTTCTATAAATTCTCATGAATTACAACATTTTTAACCATGTGGTTGGATGTTTTTTACTTGGTTGATTTGTGACGTGCACTTTGTCATCTTTAAATTGCTTGTCACACTCACATACATAAATGCAAATGCAAGCAAGCTAGATAGTGTAATTGTGATTGAACTGGAACCATCAAACTATAGTCAAAGATATACATGTGGTCGATGTCAGTAAAACTATATAGATCGACCAAAAAATATCATGAATCTCCAAACCAGAACGAAAGGTCATGAATGTGTATCCGATTTGTACATGCACAGCTGGGTTTTCTCTGCACGAGATTATAGCCACAAATTGATGCTTACGCAACAGATAATTGTCATAGACAGAGATATAATTGCATTTATATTCTATGAACCTAAATAGTAATGATAAAATATAGGGATGTTTAGTCACTATTTTGTCTCGTCGATCAGGTGTTGGAGATTGGTACCCCTACCATCCAGTCACTCCCGGTAAAAAATCAACAATATGTACGTTTAATTTCTAGAAAGGGTTTATATCACAAATGGTCCCTGAAATTGACCCCATCAATCATGATGGTCCCTGAAATTGAAAATCGATCAATGTAGTCCCTGAATTTTAACTCGCGAATCAATGCGGTCCTTCTGTTAGTGTTCCGTCCAAATTAACACTAAAAAAAGGTTAGAGAACCAATTTTTCATGATAAAATGACCAAAAAAAGGTTAGAGAACCACTTTTTTTTGTTTTTATTTTAGTTTTAGCACCAAATCCATGAAAAAATGGAGAGAAAAGTGAAGATGGAAAAAAGAAAAGAGTGGTAGTAAGTAAAATTATAAGTAACAGGGTTATTTTTGATCATTTTACCATGAAAAATTGGTTCTCTAACCTTTTTATAAAGTTAATTTGGACGGAACACTAACAGAAGGACTACATTGATTCGCGAGTTAAAATTCAGGGACTACATTGATCGATTTTCAATTTCAGGGACCATCATAATTAATGGGGTCAATTTCAGGGACCATTTGTGATATAAACCCTTCTAGAAATAGCCTGCAATATGGGAAGCTCACAAAAACCCCAAGTTCTCTCAAGATTTATCAGTATAATTAAGCATTCATCATGCAACGACAGAAATTATAGCTGCCCTAATTTTTTTTTAAATTTTGAGCCAGCAGGAAATTAATGTCCTGATGATTTCTGATGATCTAAGCGATACAAGTATCTTGCAGATTTCGGTTTAGTGTGCTCCGGATCAGCTTTGCACCTAAGTTCTAATCCACTTTTATAATTTAGATTAATGTAGTGTTAAACAACCGTTTGCATAAAGAAAAAACCGGTAGAAGTATTTTTGGAAATATAGCTGGCACTTCTAGCACTGTGATCTTAGAATAAAAGAAATATGTATGCGTTCATTCTTACAAACCCTTGTGGACTGGAATTTTACTTTGCGTTTTCTTTTTTACTCCATAAAATCTTTCAATCTGAAGAGGAGAAACAAAAGAGAAAGAATAGACATATTGGAAAAAATAAAAAAAAAATGCATAACCAAAAGACTTGTCAAGATTCCATCTTCTACTAATTAGTGATGTATTTATAAAAACCTAACTCTGAACAAACAAGAAAACAATTGCAAACCCTAAAAAATAAAAATAAAATAATTATAATATTTATCCGAGTTACTATAAAACCTCAAGCCATTAAATACTAGAAATAGTCAAACATAAAAATCAACCAAATTACTAACTTGATCACTTTTCCAACAATGTGTGTGTGTGTGTGTGTGTGTGTGTGTGTTTCACACAAGGCGGGTGTGTGTGGTAATAATAAGTCAATTAGCATAGCTTAACAAAACTAATCAAGGTTGTGTTAGGTGGCTAGATCTTGCTTAGCCTCATACGTAGTATGAGACAAATTATGAGTTAGGGCCGGGTTGCTTTCCCTAATTGTTGTTTTTAAGCCAAATTGAAAATATTTGTTGCAAAGTACAATCACTTGCCAAATTTTCTAATGAGGACAGCCTGACAGGCCACTTTCATGAGCAAATACAGTATGATCAAATAGATGTGAAAAGCCTCTCCACGTTGAACGTCATCGATGTACCTTTCAAGCTGACCCTAAATGTTATCTTCTTATGCATACAAATTTAGTCAGCATTTTCCTTCTCTCTGTGAATGTGATACTTTTGAATTGCTTGTGGTTTGAGTACTTTACTTTCATCAAAGATCTATATATCCGGTTCCTCGGCCTTAAAAAGTATAAATACAAACATCTCATATAACGAAATAGAGGATTAATTAAAGTTCATTTTCGTTAATTTTTCACCCATCTATCCATGTTTGTTGAGGGCAAGATGTGTTATAACACTGATATATATATATAGGGAGTATTTGCAAATTCCGTTTAAGGCCTTGCCACCAAATGAGAATTGAAAAAGAAATAAACATGGTTAATGTTAAATTAGTATCTTCAAGGTTCATAAAACATATACAAAGAAATGAAAAAAATTGATCACTTTCTTCACGTAATACCAGTTAATAGTTTAATTAGTCGTATCAAAATCAAATCACTCGTGTTTAACATTAACATTCCTCTTTGCTATTCGTGTTAGCAGATGGCCGTGTCGTAGACAAGTTCGTGCTAGTCATTGTCTACACGAAACAGCTAATTAACGTTTTTGAGTTTGAGCTATGATATCATGTCGTTCGTGTGAACGATTGTTCTCCTAATTCAAACTATAACATCAAGGGGAGGGTGGAGTACGTCACCAGTAACACATTTTAGCGCTTGAGTGTGTAAAGATCAAGTGTATCAACACTAAAGATAGAGTCAAGAAGAAAGTCAAGATGGTCATAAGTATTTCAAAGTCTAAGTTAGCAGAACAAGTTTCTTGACCCAAGCTTACAAGTTGTTTGAATCTAGTGTGCCAAAGATATGGTTTAGAACGTCTTTCAAAAAATAAAAGAAATGGTTTAGAACATATCTAGGAAGATCACTGAATATGATTAGACCTCAATTAGACATAAGTTGCAAGGGGAAGCACCAAGACAGACAAAGTCCATGCATGACTGGGATGAATAGCTGCTTAGGGGATAAAAATACGTCCAATTGACAGAAACCTCCAATAAAACTGGATATAACTTGGTTTTCCGGTCGAAGATAGAGACCCATCTACCAAGGCGATCCACCACTTCCATTATATCTTTCCAAAGAACATTTTTAATTTCTGTAATTAAAATATGGTGGAATTCGCGCTTATACTAGTCTACTCTTTTCCCTTGCGGCCCACGCGTGTACTTGTCCCTCAAGCTGACGTGGGCCTACTCTTGCCCTTTTCTACCGTTTCGGTGGGCTAACAATGAGTTACAAATAATCAAGCGGATCCATAATAATTCAGATCTGGGCCCAAAATGATAATGAGGTGAGGGCACAAGGCCTTAGCCCACATGACAAGCCCTAGTTATTGGGTTATGAAATAATTTCAAGTAATTGCGGGCGAACTCAGATGAGTGTGGAGTTTTAACAGAAGCCCTGGCAATTCTCTTTTCTTAATATAGAAAAAGTGTCGTAGTAAGAATTATAGCACAAGTGTAATTGTATAGTTTCGGGTAGATTGTATTTGGAATTTCTATGTAATACAGAAGATTTTGGGTTTTCTTACTTGTAGGGCAAATAAGCATGTTATGTTTACTATAAATAAAGGTACAAGGTAAGAAAAAAGAATACGCACATAATTTTCATACATCTCTTGTATAGTTTCGGGTAGATTGTATTTGGACTTTCTATGGAATTTCTATGTAATATATAAGATTTTGGGTTTTCTTACTTGTAGGGCAAATAATCATGTTATGTTTACTATAAATAAAGGTACAAGGTAAGAAAAAAGAATACGCACATAATTTTCATACATCTCTCTCTCTCTCTCTCTCTCTCTCTCTCTCTCTCTCTCTCTCTCTCTCTCTCTCTCTCTCTCTCTCTCTCTCTCTCTCTCTCTCTCTCTCTCTCTCTCTCTCTCACAGTTAAATTTAAGCCACAACAAAAATAATATTGTTATCAAAGCATGAAATTCAGTGTCTTCAATACTTAGATATATTATAACAAGTTGGATTTGGAGAAAGTGTCATCAACGTGTTTATAAGCGATAATGGATTGAAGCGCTTCTAAATGAGCAATTCCAAACAAGCCCTTAAACTTTCAACTGAGCTTCTTCATGAAGCATTGTGCCGTTTAAAATAGTACTTGTGTTTTTAATTAAAAAATTCAACGTATTTACAACCAAAGCACTTATAGCATAAGCACTAAGGTACCGTTTGGTACGTAGGACGAGACGGAACGCAGTGGGACGAGACAGAATGCAGTGGGACTAGGCGTTCCGTCCCACGTTTGGTGCGCCTAAAAACTGTGGACCGGGTTGTCCCATGGGACGAAATTTGGCTGATTTTTCGTTCCACCTCTCCCCCCTGGAACGACCTGTTCCACATCCGTGGAACACAAATTTATAACATTTTTAAGATAAAATTTCCCCTTAACTTTTTCAATATTTACATCATCCGTTCTGTCCCATCCCGTTCCGTCATGTCCCGTCTGCGTACTAAACGGTACCTAATAGACAATAGTATCTTTTGAAAAACTTTTGAAATTACAAAAATACCTCATACCACTCCTCTAGTCGTAGACTAATTATGTCTTGGTCGACATTGATTTTTAAGGCAACAACTCTATCATCTTAGACCTACTCATCCACCATGTAAATAAACTAAGTGATGGATTGTCATGGTAGTTGATGTCTTTATCTTCAACTCATTACCTCCTAAGTCCTGACCCTCCTTCAATAGTTTAAATGAATCTAGCGTAGATTATACCATTATTTGAAAAGATAAATTTCCAAAAAATGTATATGACTTGATCCAACCGATAAAATCATTAGAAACACTTCTATTCTTTTGGGAGGACCATAGGTTAACTTTTCTAAATACTTTGGGACTTTAAGGTCGTACAAATGAGTCTGCTTGAATCATACCCTTCTTTTTTTTTTTTTTTTTTTTGGAGAACGAATCATACCCTTCTTATTCCATACGAACATAGAAAGACACAAAAGCATATGCATACAATGCATTTTTTAAACTTATTTAATTTTTGTGTTATTTGTAAGATGCATGGAGAGCAAATTAGGGAGAGATTTTTCAATTTGATCAAAATAAAGTAGTATGCTACATGTTATTATATAACTGAAAGAATTTTTTTTTTCAAGTGGTCATCCATTTATATAATAATATATAATATACTACTTCGTATTCCGAGCATATTGAAAAATCACTCGCAAACCAAGGCCGAGTCATCTTTTCCATGCAACAGACGAACACGCCACCAAGTTCCTCAATATTGTAGAAACTTGCACGATTAAAACTGTTCTACTCATTGCTTTGAATCAAAAGCATTAAAGGAAAAAAGGTAGATAGAAAAGTCAAGGTGTCACATTGACTACACGTGCAAGCAAAGAACCATGGACTCAACGGTCAAATGGTTAATACAAATCTAAAGAGTGGACACCTTTTTATTGGAAGAGGAATATGATTGGCAGGCATCTGATTAGCATCTGATGGGAATGATCCCAAAGTAATTAAGTACAGCTGTTCTTGGAAGATATCCAACCTTTCAAAGTAATTAAGGATTTAGCCAATAGCCAAGCCCTAGAACTTGACGAACGGAAGTTTCTCTCTTTTCTTTTGATTCATCATCACTTTTCTGCGGTCTCTCATGATTTCACAAGTTAGTCAATCTTTTCTTTTTTCTTTTTTTTCTTTTTTTTCTTTTTTTTTTTTTTTTAGGAAAAGTTAGTCCATCTTTGTTCAATAGTAGGCAAACTAATTCGATGGATCACATAAGTAAAATCTTGCTCTATAGGTATTTGAGTAGGCAAACTTTATCTACTCTCAACATAAATAATGTTACCTATTTCGAAGTGAAGGGTATATCGACCTCACATAACTTTTAAAAATAAATAAAAAATTCTATGTGGTTCCTGAATGACGTTAGGTGGACGAAGAAGCCTACTGGTGTAGAATGTCCACAAAACATAGCTATGCGTCCTCGAGCTTGTGCGTTTTTTGCACATGCATTGCAGAAAATACATCCTTAATTTAAAAAAAACCTTTATATTACAAAAAGTTGACAACTACTTCTCATAGTAGTCTCTCAATTCCAACATCGATCAATGTGTTCCATGCATTAATGTTGTCCTTCCGTTTAAATTTCATACAAATCTTTGTTAGTTTCAAATGTTTGTTAGTTTGCTAATATAGCTCATGAATGGAGCCGACTAATCCAATTTGTTTTTGGCCATGGGGATTCTAAAGAAAAAATCGATTTTTCTAAGGACTAGAGGAGGAAGAGAGATGGGGGTGGGGAGGGCCTAAAAGGTTCGAAGGGTTGCAAGGGTGACGGGTCAAAAGTTTGAAGGGTTGATGAGGAGGGGGTGGAGGGATGGTGATTCTCTCCGGATCCCTATATTATGATCGTTCATCGTACATCTTGCGATCATTTTTCATTAGGTATTATTTGTATTTAATTTTAAATAAATAAATTCAAAATGATTTATGAACGCATCATGTATGATAAACGAGTAGGATGTAAGAATCCTTAGGATTTCCACAACTTGGATCCGGATGGGATCCATCTTCGGAGTGGAGGATCAAAGGGTCCAACAGGAGTGGATGGGTCGACTAGTCGAACGACCGATGGTGTGGCTGCCTGGCTGGGTGGCGCGGATCTGGAGCATAGGTAGTGCCCAAGAGGCTTGGCCCTTGGGTTAGGTGGGAAAGATGGTGCGAAAGAAACTCCTTTTCGCAGTGCGTATTCTTTATCATTGGCGTCCGAGTTCGGTAAAGAGTACGCACTGCGAAAAGGAGTTTCTTTCTTCTGATAAGGAACTACTTGCCCTACAAGTTTCCCTCATTCAATGAAGGGGTGGTCCCTCAAGTCTCCACGTGGCAAATTAGAGGTTCACTTGGCCTTCTTATTGTTTGTACACGTGTTACCTTTTGTAATCTGCAAGAAGCTTTATTTGAAGTGCCACCTGTATGCATGTTTTAAAAGACAATAAGTTCAAGTCAGGTGACAGGTTGAGATCTAACAAGTAGACGACTTAAGTAAATTTATTATATTATATAAATAAGTACCTATTACAATTAAAAAATCTATACTAAAACAATTGATTATAATTCAAAAGTCTCATAATTCTAATTCAATAAGAAATTAATTAGTTAATTAAAAAACATAATTAGCTAATTAATTAATTTTAAAAAATATACTTAGAACCGTCTAGTGTGCTGCGTAAACCGCCTAGACCAACTGGACCACCTAGGCGGTTGCCTAGTCCCTCCCCAATTTTAGGACACTGCCTCTATGTAACTTGCATGTCTCGTCTAGTGCATACAAGAAAAACTCAATGCATATGAATAACTAGCCAACTTTTAGAAGCAATTCCAAATTGGTCTTAATTATTTAAAACATTTCAAATAACTGTCGAATGTTTTAAAAGTTGGACATCCGTTAGGTCATCAATGCTAAATGATAACTAGAACAAGTATTAGAGTGGGATTTCACTCTCATGTCTTTATAGAGCTCCAAATCAACCGCTTTTAACTAGAGACAGTTAGTGTTTAAAACTTGATGAAGAGGGTCCATTATGGGATTTAGAACTCTATAGATGACATATTAGTGAAAATTATATTCATTATTAGTTCACACTATGATTTAACATTAATGACATCATCAGTTAACGGTAATAACATCATAACTTAATGATGATAACCTAACAAGTGTTCATTTTTCAAAACGTAAGATAGTTATTTGGAATGTTTCAAAAGGTTATGACCAATTAAGAATGACCTTTAAAGGTTGGGCAGTTACTCGTACTTAACCCTATACAATAAGCTTTTTAACCAAATATTTTTATTAAATTTATAAGTAAACTACAGAGATGAATATTGAAATTTGAATGTACATTAAACTGTTTGTGATGGAAATGCATTAAAAAGTTCAATCCACAATTATCTTTAAGAATTGTGTTAATCGCATTATGCATAGTCTTTTTAAGGTACAGTACAGTCTAATCCATCTTGTCCTCACTTGAGATTTGGAAAGGATGTAATTTATTCAAAGATAAGAGATAAGGGTCATCACTCACAGAATTGAATGGTAAGTAGCCAGTTTTTTCAGACAGGTGGCAAACATTCTAATCTAACGGCAGTGGATTTGTTGCCAAAACAAGCAAACAAGAAGGGGCAGTAGTCATCCTTTAATTTGATGCTATCCATTTCTCTGGACTGCTATTCGTTAAGAACAAAAAGAATTCCCTCAGCATATACTTAGACCTAAATCTCCAATGAAGTGACGAATGTCAATGTCATGCAACGCAATGCATTAACATGAAATTAATCAGAGTTGGAGACCTAAATACTCTTTGAACGATGATTCCAAATGTACTATGGAACCAAACCATTTGGTTTTGGTTCAGTTTGATTCAAACGGTGTTGGTTTTGGTTTGTGCCTCATTTGTAGGCCTGTTTAAAGATTGACATTAATACAAGTATTCAACATTCAAAATAACTCAAGAGTTCAAAACTAGTCGTTTGCAAACTAAAATGCTTTCTGCTAGAGGGAGAGATGTCATTCTATGTCATGAAAAATCAAATTTGGCTTCTCGATTAGAAACATTGCGGCTGTTTTTTTTCTAAATTTTTTTTTTACCGTTATTGCTAATTTGGACATTTTAACATATCATTTAAAGATGCTTTAAAGTCACTTATCCTAACATGCACTAGCAGAGAGTACACACTTTGTGTGTGTGAACAACCGTCCACCTCCTTTCACGTTCTCCTCAAACGCAACCGTTTCAGTTCATTCAAACTATCCAAAAAACATCATGATTTCACTTACCCGTATGAAAAAATGATGGTGGGACAATTTCTCTCAATAAGTGCATATTTTTATCTTATGTAAATATTTTGATACAAAATTACTATTTTGCCCTCCTTATGTAAATATTGTGTATCAAAACTGAGGGCAAAATAGGAAAAAATCGATATGATTGCCTTTTTGTCAAAAGGTACAAAATTACTATTTTGCCCTCCTGATCTCAACATTGTGTATTAAAAAGTGGGGAAAAATTGGAAAAAATGTGCAAAAAGGTTGATAATGTGTGTTCTCTTAATAATATAGAAGATAATAATTGGACGATTTTGTAATATTAGCGTTCATTTCTTATGTTACAAATGGTATTTCTGCTCCAAGATAAACTAAGCTAAGACTAAATTAGTAAAAGCAAAATTAAATTAAGCTAGACTAAAAAAGAGACGCTTTTGTTTTGTTTTGTTTTTTTTTTTTTGGTAAACGACTAAAAAGAGACGCTTTAGGACGAGGATCGAGTTGAAATTTAAAAAGAATAGGATGAAGCAATTATAATTTGATTTGGTGACAATCAGCAATCACCGTTAGAGTTTGACTTTTCAATATTATTTCACATGAATGGCAGCAGCTGCAAATTTTGACCGGTTTTTCTCTGACAACTGGATATTACATTCTAACTGCCGAAATTTGTTACACAAAGATTCTTTGTTTTCAGTTCGTTGAATCTGCGGCCTTAAACTAACCCCAAAACGTTGGCCCAAAGAATCCAATGTATTTACAGAAATGCACTCCTACGTGATTTTTCTACCCAAATGCACTCCCTCGGTCCCTTCCTGCTTCCATTTTGACTTATTTTCGACTTCCGACTTTTGACGTTACTGCCAAAGCCCGAACCCGCTGGGCCGGACCGGGTTACAAAAGTTCTGAGAGCTTTGCTGGAAGAAGTTCGAGTTATCCACCCGCTGAGTTCTGAGTCCGCTCTGCACCTCCTCCTCCGCCGTCTTCCCAACCTCTCCGGCGGCCATTCCACGCGGCAGAGAGGTGGGGTTGAAGAGAGACACGTCATTGTTATTGAAATTCCAATTCATTTGTGCTTGGCCTTGCTGAGTCTGATTATTGAGATTGAGTTCTGGCGCCGAGTTGAGCCCGGCGAGAGCCGCCCAGTCGAAATTCCCGGACCCGGTGTTCTGAAAATTAATCTTGCTGTCCTCCTGCTGCTGCACCAGCGTCTTGAGCGAGTTTATCCGGGGCAGGGTGAAGTTCCGGTCGTCAATATCCGGCAACCACTCGAGCACGTCGTCCAGCTGAGAAGAGCACGATGACGACGAGCCGTTGCTGTGCTCTTTGCTCGAAACGCTCGTAACGGGCTTCTGTGCTGCCGCTGCCGCTGCCGAGCTGCTGCTCTTCTTGTAAATACGACACAAAACCCATTCATCCAACTGTAATCCAAAATTTAGATTAGAATATCAATCGAAATGAATTTTAAAAAACAATCGCTTGAATAATTTAACAAAAAATACAACAAAACAAGAATTAAATTAAATATTTACCTTGGAGCTGCCATTTTTGCGAGAGGGCTCGATGAGGCGATACTCGTGCATAATCCAGTTGGTCTTGGTGCCTTTTGGGGCTTTTCCCACATAGAAAACAAGTGCTTTTTTAATCCCAACTTTTCTACCTTCAGTTGTAATAATCTTATCAGTTCCAGTTGCCTTCCAGTACCCGGACCCAGCAACCCGATTGGGTCGCGACCCATTTGGGTATTTCCGGTCCCTCGGACTGAAAAAGTACCATTCTTTTTCCCCAAATATCGCTTTGCCTGCAAAACCAACATCGAATTTAGTTCAATTTAGCACCACGTTAAACATTTCAAAAGTGGGCGCTGATAAAACAGAAAAATTAAAAATTGGATTCTGGTTCTTACTTGGTAAAACCCAAGGATCAAACTTGTAAAGATCGATTTCAGCTATTATTTGCAGATTGAATTGGTACCCAGCAACCTTGCGGCAGAGGTACTGAACCAGAAGCTCCTCGTCCGTCGGATAGAATCGAAACCCCGGCGGCAGGCTCAGCTGAGAAAGAGGGTCGGTTTCCGGCACACCCATTGTTCCGGTGACAAATTTCCGAGCTCGAAATTGAATCGGGAAGATTCGAGAGAGAGAAGTTGAAACAGAGGAGAGAGAGACAGATTTGAAATTTCTGAAGTTTCCAAATCCCCAAATATTATTTCTTTTTCTTTCTTTTTTTTTATTTCCGAGATATGGCGGTTATATATAGCGGAGCAGGGAAGGGGGATAAGTACGGTCCATTTGTCGTGCTGCAGGATGGTTGGGCCCACTAGAGTTTCTCACCGTTTAAAAACTGCCACGTGCAGCCTTTTAAAGTTCGACATTATCCTGCGGCCGACCTTATCCGATAACGAGAAAGGTTCCGGGGGGTTTCGGTGCATGAACCGACAATTACTGTTGTGACTCATCCCGTTACCGGACGCGTGTCAGAAGCAGGCAAAGTGTTAAGAAAATAAATGATCCGGATATTTGAAATTACATTCAACAATCCGCATATTTTGACAAAAATTATAACCTTAAATGAAATTTCAAAAATCCAAATCATTTGATTCGATAGTATTTCGAAAATGATCTCTTCGCGTAAAAAAAAAGTTGGCGCGAAAGGCGGAGGTTCGCAGGGTCGCAGCTTTTTTGAAAGTCTGTGAGGAGTTTTGCACGCGTGCTTTAAACCACGTCGGCGTAGAAAGCATGGGACACGTGCCGACACATGCCGACACGTGGACTGATTGTAGTGCAGTTAGGCTGGTATTTTGTCAAAAGATGGGAGGGTTGATAGGGAAAGACAACTAAAAAAGAGGTGTGACGGTGTCGAGGTTGCATGAGAAATTTTTTTTTTTTTTAACAAAGGTTAGAATAAGATTAAATACGAATGCATAGTTTTACATTCCGAGCCAGAATATTAAACAGATATTCTGGTCCAATACAATTCCAAACAAAGTTTTTTCCTTCTTTGAAAACAAACTTAGCCACCTAGTGAGCCGCACGGTTACTTTCCCTGGGAGCGAATTCGAAAGTCACTGACTCCAAACAGCACGCTAGAGTCTCGATGTCACCAAGAGTGCATTCCATATTGAAATCAGGGGTAATCTCCTTTCTGATCAGGTGGCATGAGAAATTTGGGTTGTATGGAATTTTATTAGTATACTATTCCTTTTAAACCGTTAAATTTTAGTAAATTATTATTATATTTACTAAAACCTAAGAAGTAAGCTATTGAGAATTATACATGCTAGAGAGACTCCTTGTACGTGGGATTCTCAGTAAATTCTCCGACACTTTACAATTTAGTTTAATTTATGTATAAATATTATAAAATATTATGTAGAAGAATTTACGAAGAGCTTTACTTTTTAGAGAGTATCCTTAACATTTTTCAGAATTCTAACTAAAATAATTTTTTTAGTATAATCTAAAAATTTTAGCCATTAAAGTATTGTCATTTAGTACTATTGTTTAGTAGTATTTCTCTTCATTTGTAAGTGAGAAGTTTTAGATTCGCTTCTCACCAAAGACTAATTTAAATCACATTATTACTAGTCTATTTAGAGAATTAGCTCACTCTTTCATCCTTTACAATAGTTAATATCGATTTGTTAAAAAAAAAAAAAAAAAACATTAGAGTATTGTATTTGTTGTTCAGATTATTACTTTCTTTTTAAGAAAAACTAACAAAAAGTCCCAAAAAAAACTTTAGTTTTAACGAAAAATGACAAATAAAAGTGTAGTGAATAGTACTAGAAAAATGTAAAAATGTGATTTTTCATTAAAAATGAACAGTACCGATAGTGTTTTGTTAAAACTCTCTTCTTTTGAATGATGTTCTTTTGGATGTGCGTGTGCGTGTGCGTGTGCGTGTGCGTGTGTGGTAGGTGAGGAATTAGGGTTTCTTTCACTCATCAACCACCAAGAGCTAGCTTACAAGTATGATATGATGACATTTTTTGATACATGGGTTTTGGACTTTTTATTCTGTGATTTATTTAATTTGAATTATATTGGGAATTTGTTAAAATTGATGATGTGGCCTGGTCAAGATTTGAGAGGTGGAAAGCAATGGAAAGTTCTTTATATATTTCGAATTTCTACTTACTGCAAACGTGGCCATCTAACAACAATATATTTCGTGGGTCAAATGGGGGCACGTAGAGGAGGTTTAAGATTAATATATCACATGTGGTGTCTGTGGGGATCAAGTTTTGACAAAAACAAGTAGGAATCGATGTTTTTTGTGTAAAATAAAATGGCAAGTGTACAAGGCTACAAGCAAATGTGGGTCAATTGGGTGTTAAGTTAGATTTGAAGTTTTGGGGACTTTTGTTTCTGCCACGTGCGGATTGTATAGTGCTAGATGGCGGCAGCTGAATGGTTTTGTGTGGCATTTGGACGGCTTTGGCTTTGAAAAAAGCATAAAACTTGTCATGCGAATCAAAGATCCGGTACCTACTTTTTAGTTTTGCTTCAAGACAAGAACTTGAGCTTGAACTTTGAATCACAATACTAATAATGTTCGTTTCAAAATTTTGGTTTTGATAGATTTGACCAAACTTTTTTGTTTATGGCATATTTCAATTTTAATGTTGTGACATTGACGCACCTGCACAATTGTAGTTTCAAACATAATCATATATCAAATTATGACAAATCTTTTAAAGCGGAATAATTCATCATTTGAAATGATAAGCTCATCATTTTTAGTTTCTTACATAATTAAACCATTTCTAACTCAAGTGTTTAAACTCCCATAATTGAGCCCCTATTTTTAACTATTCATAAGTTTGAAGTTTAGTTAGTTTTTTCCTTGGACGGTACGCAACCTATAATTCACATCCCCAATTTTATAATTTGTTAAATTCCTTTTTTGCTAATAATTTTGGAATTAGTTTTTGTATAAGCTATGTTGTTTTATTTTTACGAACATTTTGATGTAAAAAAAAATGAAGTTCTGAAAAAAAAAAAATTGTTGAGAAAATATATCAGTTAGTGAACAAATGAAGGGGTATTTATAGAGTTTTCGAGGATTTTTGGTGTTGAATCTGATTTGGATTAATTAGTATTATTGTTTTGACAGGTAGATTTAAATTTGAGCTTACGTTAAAATTGATTAAATTAGACTTGAGTCGTTGGATCACAACAGTTGGAAACTAATGTAGCTGGGAGTGTCACAATGGATCAAAACCAGGAGCGTGTGCAGGCCATTGGCAATGACTCTATAATCTGGATCGTAAAAGGAATGAGTTTTGTGCGTTCACCCACAAACAATCTGTTTGGTATAATGCATCTGTTACACGAGGCTCACGTGAAAAATACATCATTTGGAGATGTTTTTGGTCTAAATTTTGGGTTTTTGTTTCTCCCCCCCCCTTTGCAGATAATCTTATGTAACCAAGTTCATTACTTTTGTTTGATTTAATCAATCCAATGATCAAAAATAAAAAGAAGCGTGCAAAATTCTTAAGAAAAGTGTGATTTATGAAAATCTTTATCAAGCATTATCTTAATAGTTCTTTTTTCCTTTTAAGTTATTGAACATCCCATTCTAAATGTGTGGCATATATGATTTATAAAAATGTGAGCCCGTATATTCTTTACCACTTTTAGTTATTTTGGCACCTAATCAAGAGAGGACACATACATATAGACTTGATTCGTAGATACGAAACCAAATGGTCCTAGCCAATAGAAAATGTACAAATACACACGAGTAGATATTTTGTTAAAGATAAAAGGGTTAAAGCGTAGTAAGATGTGACAACCAGTCCAATACATGACTACCATATGTTAATTTGTGAAAAATGGTATTTATAGAATCCAGCTCCATAGTAGGCTTGGAAAAATATCGTCCTATTGTGGCCTACTTTACTGAAAAGGAGAGAAAGATTGCGTATAGAAAAATGGGGAAGACCTTAAAGATTTTTGTGTCTATTATTTTTCGTATCTTATGTCTTTATTTATACTAATAACAGCCAAATCTAATGGTTTAAGGATTTTATAAGTGCACTAGTAAACTGTCCAACTAATTTCTATAGGCCGCATTTGGTATAAATGTATGAACTGAAAAAGGATAAGATATTATTTTCACTATTTTCAAGGTATATTGAAGTGAAAAAAAAAAAAAAAAAAACCAACTGGGGAACTGGGAGGTAGAAGCATTATTCAAAACTTATCAATTTTAATGCCCTCCGAAATGATAGGAATAGAGTGGAGAAGATTTTCTTATGTCTAATCCCCATCTCATGTCAATCTAATCCTCATTTTCTCAATATGCCTTGAATTGAGAAGGTTATCGATTTCAATCCAATCCTCTAGACAAAACGAGGCCATAGCATGCAATCATTTTAAAGGTTTATTGTTCCAAACAAGCTACCTTGACGACTCACATTAATAGATTTTGAATTTAGATCCCATCATTGGGAGAGGGAGGGAGGGAGGGAGAAATTGTCAATTAGTTCGTACCTTCGCTTAAATATTCAACTTCAGAAACTTAACCAAATTAGACATATAGTTTCATATTGCTTTGGGATTTTATTGACATCCAAAGTTCAAATCCAGACAAATGACTCCATATTTTCAGTAAATGAGCATACATATGCTAGACTTTTTTAGCCAATCTTATCAGTTTTCTAGCTATATGCATCCTTTAACACCAACATTTTGACTCTCTAATACAACTCTGTAATAGTTAATAAGGGGAGTACTAGTAAACATTTTAATTTGACGATTTTCTTAATTTTCAAATTCATGAGCAATTGGGATCGATCGATGATTACATTGTTGCTTAACTCTACAGTCTCAGTCTGTACCTGAAGATTTTCAACTCCATATGTGAATGCGAGCTAGCTCATCCGCATCACTTCATTTCGCTACTATAAACGTGAATATTGTGAGGCATACATAGAAAACAGCCACTTTCAATTTGACCTTAGCAATACCTGTCTTCGTCTTCATTTTATTTTTTTGGTATTAATTATTATTTATGTTGGTTATTTTTATTTTGCATTGGTAAATATTTTTTCTTTGACAATTTTTGGATCTGGTGAGTAAATCACCTCATTGAATCGTTTCTATATAAAAAAGGGCATCATCTTTTTGAGGATTAAGTTTTGTTTTTAATTTTTCTATATTTAAGAAACGATATTTCATTAAATAAATTTTAATGCTTCATCAAGACGTCTATAGAAAAATACCAAGTAATACCCAAAATTTTGTATGTTCTCATTTGCATGAGTGTGCTATGTTCCCTTTACCAAATTTTTTTCCAATGCAGTGTTCTTTAATCTTAAAGCTCTGAGTTTACGGCTCACATACTTATATTCACTAGTACAAAAACATGTTTGCGCGACGACAACTTGCGCGACGTAGCAAATTTCGTCGTGCAAAGCATGTTTGCGCGACGTTGAACAGAAAACGTCACGCAAACGGTCTTTGCGCAACAAAGACTGGCGTCGCGCAAAGCTGTTTTGCGTGACCAATGTGCATCTACGTCACGCAAAACAGCTTTGCGTGACGTCAGTCTTCGTCGCGCAAGATTTTGGCGCCAAACCAAGATGCTTTACCCTTTTTTCCCAACTTTGAGCGACGTAGGTGGAACTGTGTCGCGCAAACTTTTTTTTTTTTTCCTTTTGGGGTTCTTGCACTGCCTTTTTCTTTTGTGGTATCCACTTGTGTAAATGTTTTAATCCTATATGAATGCAATGAACTATTCAATCGTCAATTTAAAATATTTACACTATTGGATATCAAAAAATCTTATGTTATACTTAATGAAAGTATAAATAAACTCAAAGTATTGGTGAATCTATTATTTTGATGGGATACGCATTGTACGAAACTAGTTTCAACGATCCAACCATCAAACTTGTTTAAATATGCTTCAAGATCGCATACGTCAAAAATCGTAAAAAAGAAACATTCAGATATCAAGTAACGGGACAAACCTTTTCGACGGCGATAAACGAAAAATCAAGATTTAACGGGTATTTTAACTCCGATTTTTATGATTTTTTATAGCTACACTCTTTAACCCTATATGAATACAATGAACTAATTCGATTGTCAATTTAAAACATTTACACAAGTGGATACCACAAAAGAAAAAGGCAATGCAAGAACCCCAAAAGAAAAGCAAAAGGGGAAAAAAAAAAAAAAAAAGACTGTGTGACGAAGACCTACGTCGCGCAAAGTTTTTTTTTTCTTCTTATGAACTAATTCGATCGTCAATTTAAAATATTTACACTATTGGATATCACAAAATCTTATGTTATACTTAATGAAAGTATAAATAAACTCAAAGTATTAGTGAATCTATTGTTTTGATGGGATACGCATTGTACGAAACTAGTTTCAACGATCCAACCGTCAAACTTGTTTGTATATGCTTCGAGATCGCATACGTCAAAAATCGTAAAAAAGAAACATTCAAATATCAAGTAACGGGGCAAACCTTCGACGCGCGATAATCGAAAAATCACAATTTAACGGTTATTTTAACTTCGATTTTTATGATTTTTTATAGCTACACTCCTTAACCCTATATGATTGTAGCTGTAAAAAATCATCAAAATCGGAGTTAAAACTATCGTTTAATCTTGATTTTTCGTTTATAACCGTAAAAAAGGTTTGTCCCGGTACTTGATATCTGAATGTTTATTTTTTGCGATTTTTGGCATATACGATCTCGAAGCATATATAAACAAGTTTGACGGTTGGATCGTTGAAACTAGTTTCGTACAGCGTATCCCATCAAAACAATAGATTCACTAATACTTTGAGTTTATTTATATTTTCATTAAGTATAACATAAGATTTTGTGATATCCAATAGTGTAAATATTTTAAATTGACGATCGAATTAGTTCATTTTATTCATATAGGATCAATGAGTGTAGCTGTAAAAAATCATCAAAATCAGAGTTAAAATAACCGTTAAATCGTGATTTTTCGTTTATAACTGTCGAAAAGTTTTGTCCTGTTACTTGATCTTTGAATGTTTGTTTTTTTCTATTTTTGGCGTACGGGATCTCGAAGTACATACAAAAAAATTTGATGGTTCGATCGTTGAAACTAGTTTCGGACTATGCGTATCCCATTAAAACAATAGATTCACTAACACTTGGAGTTTATTTATACTTTCATTAAGTATAACATAAGATTTTGTGATATCCACTAGTGTAAATATTTTAAATTGACGATCGAATTAGTTCATATTCATATAGGATCAAGGAGTGTAGCTGTAAAAAATCATCAAAATCGGAGTTAAAACTATCGTTAAATCGTGATTTTTCGTTTATAACTGTCGAAAATGTTTGTTCTGTTACTTGATCTTTGAATGTTTTTTTTTTTTTCTTCGATTTTTGGCGTACGCGATCTCGAAGTATATACAAACAAGTTTGACGGTTGGATCGTTGAAACTAATTTCGTACAATGTGTATCCCATCAAGTTCAATGGTATATATATTTATTAAGTAGCTTTAAATTTATTATTGTAGTTCGGATCAGGTTTTTGTTAGAAAAATATATTATTGTGGGTTTTATGTAAAAAAATTTGAATTTGAAGGAAGTAAAGTCATATTTTCAGTAAATTTTATAAATAAATTTTTTTTTAAGAAAATATAGCTTGCACGACGCCACAATGGGATCGTTGCTCAAAACCACTTTGCATGACACTATAATATATACCTGCGTCACGCAAGTTCTTAAAATTTGGCGGTGCAATTGTAGTTAATAGGCGCTTTGTTTTTTAATTTTCCTAAATTTGGACAAACTTTTCCCTCTCTCTCTCACTCGGTCTCTCTCTTCCCTCTCGCTCATCTCGCCCTCTCTCTCACTCTGTAGCCTTCCTCCGGTCTCTCTTCCCTCTCTCTCACTCAGGCTCTCTCTTCCTTCTCGCTCATCTCGCCCTCTCTCTCACTCCGTAGCCTTCCTCCTCATCCTCTTGATGAGGAAGGTGGTGAAGACGCAGTGCAAGACTGAGGAGGTGGAACCTGGAAAGTTCGTCAAGAAGTGTGAGAAGACCGAGCAGCTTCTCAGGGACTGCGTCGGTAGCGTAATTAGTGTTGTACGTTGCTGATAAGAAGATGGGAACTGAGATTCTGGCATTTGCCTTTTACTTGCAAAAGGTTTATGCATTCAGATGTTCCCACATCCAAATTAAAAATTCAAGTTAATTTCATTTGTGTAATTTAATTGGGGCTTGGAAAGGCAGCAAATTAGAGTCTCTGATGTTCTAAATGTAGTAAGCCTTTCAGTGCTGTAGGAAATGTTGTTATCTCAGATGGTACGGAGAATACAATATTTCTGTGAATTGTGAATTTGGGGATTTTTACGCTATTTGTTCCTTGATAAGTTGTTTGAGATTAATTTGAACGATGCCCCGAAAACATCAACAAGTATGCGTGTAGGGTTTAGCAGCTGGTAATACGTTTTATGCTTGTGCGAAAAAGTTACATTTACATTAGAGCTGCACACTATAATTGTTTGGTATGGGGCTGAATGTATAGTAAAACATTTATAAGCACCATATCTCCGAATGTCTTTCGTAGTCTTTGGGACGTAATTGGAGCTATCCAGTGCTGCAGTGCATAAAAAAGAACCTTTTCGTTTTCTTCCCTTGTTTGAGTATTGGCGGTTTATATGTTGCGATAACTAGCTTTGGGTGGCTAGAACAAGAAGAAGACGAAGAAGAAGAATAAGGGTTTGTGCAAATTTGTGAATTTTAAGCAATGTATCAATGCAATTCAATTCCCAGCCAGCCAACAGGTATTGACCCAGGTTAGCATATTGCTCGAGGACTTGGTTCTATTCCTTCACTATTTTCTTCTTTGAATGTCCTCAATATTTTTCTTTCTAAATATAATATTACGTGTGTCATTTTCTTGTTAGAATTTACAGTATTTGACTCAAATGCTTGGAGGAAATGTATAGAAAATGTTTAGCTGCTGGATACACATGGGCATACCCCAAATTCCATTTTGTTTTATCAGTTGAGCATTTCCTTGTCCACATTTACAGTCAGATGAACATTTCACTTGATTAAACATGGTGTGTTCGTTGGTAATGAAAATAAACTAGATGTTTGTTCTCACTTTGATACTGGGCTGTAATTTTCGAGACAATTCCATAGCCGCCCTGATTTAGTTAGGTTATATACTTTCTCGCTTAATACTTTACCTATGCATTACATTCCTTAATCTTGTGAGGATGACTACACAAGCATTTGAAGTGTGACACCTTTAAATCATGACTTAATTATAAAGCAGAAGCTGTGGAAATTGAAAATTATTGGTTTATTACATTCTGGTGTGTTTTCTTCTTGAAAGTTTGAAACACTTGGGAAATGTTTAAGATATAGATATAGAACTCCATTAATGTTGTATGATCTATGTGGAGGCTACTTCTTGTTGTTGCAGCTGCTTCACCTTTGCGATGTATTCAGCCATTGCTTCTTATTTGTTCTATGGTGGAAAAGTGCACTACTGTTCTCCAAGAAGCAACATTGCAGCTTCCCTCGGAGATCCCGATCGAGGACGTCACTGTACTCGAGGATGCAGGTGTTCAAATCGTGATTGAGGTCCTAGATCAGAAGTCCGGTCGTTGTCATGGCAAGGTTGTTCAGTGCATAGGGAAGCGACAACCCTAAAAGGTCAGCTTGCGGCCCAAGGCGAGCAGATGAGGGCCCAGGACGAGCAAATAAGGGCCCAGAACGAGAAGATGAGTATGATTGTACAGGCCTTAAAGATATCCGGCCTCCAAATCACGATGCCAGCACCTGATCTTGCTCCACTTTTGACTTCCTAGCCACTTTGCCCATACCCAATAGCATGATGTATTAAACTTAGAAGACTTGTAGTTTTTTTTCTTTTTTTGTTCGGACATATTGTATGTACATTTTCATATATTTTATAATTAAATACCTTTTCTTGGTTTATTAATTATTGTTTAGAATTTAATTACAATATTTATTAAAAATTAAATAAAAAAAAATTTTGCCAAAAAAAGGGGTTTGTGCGACGTAGGTCACTTCTTCGTCACGCAAAACCACTTTGTGTAACGTAGGCTATACGTCATGCAAAGTAGTTTTGCGCGACGTTTTTTTGACTTTGAGCGATGAAGGACCTGTGTCGCGCAAAGTGTTTTTTTTTTTGTACTAGTTCTGGTGGGAACAATAATTAAGCATCAAAGAAACCACTTCCCATGCATCCTAAACTCAAGGAGTGTAACTAAAATGAAGTAATACATAGTTACTGACTACCATGGATTGTGGAGAAAAATTTAGATCATGAAACTTGGAGCCCAAACAAACTGAGCACAAACAATAGAACCGGATGGAAGTTATGATAAAATACTTGAATGAGGGATTATTTTCTTGCAAGTAGCAAGGAAAGGTGGTATCATGCTTCTCTAGATGGACAAAGGATTATTAACTAGAGGATACGAAAATTTCTACAACCGTTGATTTCTAGTATGTGTACTGAGTCTAGAATACGGACATTTAACTGAATCATGAATGAAAAAACATTTTCAGCATTTAAAATAACAAAGCTTTTAACCGTTCTGAAAATACTAATTGTCACAATATTATTCTTAGATGTAATGTCAGAGTAGCCCAACAAATGTTTACATGTTCTCAACCCTGCTAATCAAATATACAAACTTTATATCTCACACATGTCTCTCCATTTAGGATACAATCCAAACCAAACAGGACATTAACTTGGGAAGCAAATATCTATCCAAAAGATCGAACTGCATATATATTCTAGAAGTACTAATCATTTGTAAACCTCTTCTGTCTTCCCCACAAACCAAATTAACTAGCTTCTAATATTTAATCCTCTAATTAACTGAGAATCTAAGGGTGCTTCTTCTTAGTAACTCCAATCCTCATGAGGGCTAAATAACCGATGAACCTGTAACCCACAAGCATAATGACCAAAGCAACCACAGCACTCGATTGTCCATCGAGACCAGCAGATTTTATAGTTGGGAAATCTCCAACTGAGCAAACCCTACCATCACATGGGTAGGTATCACTTTTCTTGTACTGAGAACTCAGCAAGAGCCTGTAGGAGTAGTTGCTTAGTGATATATATTTGATCCAAGAAATAAAAACAGGAACATGTTGAACAAAGTAGCCACCAGCTAGATTGAATGACAACATGATGACTGATGCGAGAACCGTTGCCTTTTTCTGGTCCATCACCAAAGCCCCAATAGCAAGCCCCATGCCTTGAGCTACTAAAACACTGAGGAGCAGAGCAAACAAGGTGTGGAAAAAGTTTCCGGCCGACGGTTTGAGGCCTGCCATCCAGTATGCTACGGTGACAAATAGGGTTGGAAGAGCAAGTTCCATTGGGAGGTCAGCAACAACCCTTGACACGAAATAGGAGGAGAGTCTGTATGTGCCTGAAGCTCTTTCTTTTTCTAGCATCTTACGCTCCGGTGGAAAGGTGAAGAGCGCTTGGAACAGTGGGAAGAAACCCCAAAATCCAGTCATAAAGAAGAGAAGCCCAATCTGCACGCATACACAGCAACAAAAGATTATCAAGTTGCTAAAAATGGTTATAATGCTTAAGCATTGGTTTAAGTGATAATTTATGTCATGCTATATGCATAAACCCAAATTTCAAAGTTATTGACATGTATATATAAAACAAGTTATTTGTAGAGATATAGTATTATTTTTGTTTGGGTTATAATGCAACCTATATTTTCCACAATTGTCCCAAACCCAGAAAAGGAACCACATTTACCATTCTGAAGGATATCGATCACAGTAACGAAATCACATTATATATGTGACAAGTTACGTTGAGGCACAAACAGTTCATAATTATTGCATTATGTGGTCTCCCTACTTTTACTGGAACATTATTAACACTAAATCTTGACCTAAAAATCCTATGATACTAGATACTGCAAATCCTAGAAAAATGAGATGTCATAAGTTTTAGTATACCTGATCCTCCAAGTGTGCACTATCAGATTGCCACCACAGTAGGCCAATAAGAAGAGCCACAGCCAACACCTGACCAATCTTGAGACGAGAAAAGGCCTCGTGCCTCCTCTCTTTCATTCCTCTCCTCAGCAACACAGAGCATTGCTGCCACCAAGTTGTGGACCATTTTCCAAACCTCTTATCTTCTGCAGATCCATCTTGAAATTGACTGGAATTATTGGTTTCTTGAAGTTCAGTTTTCAATCTATCTAAAAGATTGCTTTTGTAGGCCAAGGTCAGACTCTGCTTCACCTTGCTCTTATTTTCATGTGATCCATCAGGTGCCAGACCTGCAGAAAATGTAATATTTATTACTCTCACAAAATTTCAGAAACACGAGGTATCCACTTGTAACACTCTTGTGGGACAAAATCTAAGAGCAAACTTTCATGGTGAGAGTATATTACTAATTTATGTAACATTCCATGTCACTATACACACTATGTATGCAGAAAAAAACTTATAGATCGCATTGTATGATTGACTAAAAGGCTACACGGTTTACCTGTGCCACATAAGTCTTTCTCCCCAAACCTACATATATAGTTTGTAAACTTGCACACACGTGCACTTATAAACACACCTGCATGCATGCTCACTTGTAGGGTTGCAAACACGAGATTAACTTATGGGGATGACAATAATTGCATTTCTCATGAAATTTAATAATCACAAGTTGTTCCCCTAGCATATGTGACAATGTTACAGACATTTCCAAGACATTTTGTAGGTTTTTATGAGGGTCTCTCCGATCAATCCTAATCGACTTCCTAGAAATTTACCTTAATTTGGAAGTTTACATGACAGCTGAAATAAGTAATTAAACAGCTAATCAATCAAATATGAAACATACCATTACCAAGGTCCAATAGAAAATCCGCAGGATTCATAGCGATCACGGGGACGTACCCAATGCCCGAAAAATAGTCCATAACCTCCCCTGCCTTCCCAAAATACAAACAGTTCCCTTCCGATAACAGCATCACCTTATGAAACATGTAGAACAGCCTACTTGAAGGTTGATGTATAGTCATCACGATCGTCCTCCCACCACTTGCCAAATCCCATAGTGCCGATACAATTCTCTGCGCTGTTGTCGAATCAAGCCCCGACGTCGGTTCATCCAAGAAGAGCAAGCTAGGATTTACGAGTAATTCTTGCCCTATACTAACCCTTCTTCTCTCCCCGCCTGAAATACCCCTCATGAACTGATCACCAACGGCGCTGTTCTTGCATTTGGTTAATTCGAGCTGTGTAATCACCGCATAGGCTTGCATGACCTTGTCTCGCTTGGATAGCGTGTTGGGCAAGCGAAGAAGTGCCGTGAAGACTAGGGTTTCGGTCACGGTTAAATGCGGGTAGAGAAAATCGTCTTGGGTTACAAAGCCAGTGTTTCTTTTCATTGTGTTTGTGAAGGGTTTGTTGTTGTAGGTTATGGAACCACCAAGTTGGCCGCCAAGTCTACCTCCGAGTGCGGTTAGGAGGGTTGTTTTGCCACTTCCAGAGGGGCCGAGCATGGCTAGGATTTCGCTGGGTTTAACTAGGCCGTTGACGCTGTTTAAGATCACTTTCTCTTCGGACTTAGTGCTCTTTTTGGCTTTGATCTTGTAAACCACGTCTTCAAACTGTGATTTTGATCGAGATTCGAATACCCATTAGCTTAATTATGAAAAGGATCATGCTAGAGCCACCAAATATTTTAACCCAAGTTTGCAAACTAAATGATGTTGTTTTTTACGATTAGATTGTTACTTAAATGTTGATTAACATGCTTATTTTCTATTGATGACACATTATTTGGATTGCAAATTTAGTTTAAATTTTGATTTACCTTTATGAAAATGCTATTAGGGGTTTTCAAGAAAAAAAAATGACAATAGGATCTTGATCATCAATCTTGAGCTGTTCAAATAAAAAAAGAAAATGCTTGATTTATTTTTTTGTCCCAAACCATATCTCCTAAATTTATTTACCTTCACTGTGACGGGTCGAATGGCTTTCTTGAAGATACCGGGGGTTTCACTGTGGGGCCTTCTGTTAGTTTGAGACTCTATATCCACCACCATTTCTTGCTCCATGGTTGTGTATCTCAAGATCAACGAGCTCTCCCTCCCTAAAACCCTAATCAAACCACTAACCTTGTTTTTTTTTTTTTGGAGTTACAAAATTAAAGAAAAGATCAAATCAATAGCAGCTGATCCATCTCTCTTTCTCTCTCTCACTATTAGAGACTATAAATTTTTGGCAAGCTATAGATAGAGTGTATATATAATTAACTATTGGGAAAGAAATGAGAAAAATAATTAAATTAAGAGTGCCGATCAAGTCATGCGAGAGAGATGAGAAATAACAGACGAGCCAGACGGGACCAGTTTGATGGGTTCCGTGTTAACAGTTATGTACTCTCTTGTTTTCTGTTACACTGAGCCAGCACATGTTTACATATTGTATCAGATACCAGATCAATCTCCGCAACCCCACTACAAATCCACTTCTTATACCTCTACGACTTCTATTTGTCATTTTAATTTCCCAAAACATACGGTCGGAAATTTACCAATGAGGATTGCACAAAAATGCAAACTTAACCACAATGCGTAGCAAATTAAGAACCCTTTACTTACTTTGTATAAATGAAATTTAGTGGCAAAATAAAGAGATCATAGGGACTTGTGTGGAGCAAAATGGCTAGCTAGGCTAAAAGAATTGTGTATAATACATATGTGCATGTGTGACCACTTTTGCCTTGAATATTCTTCAAATCAACAAATTTTGACCATGGTGGGTATATAATTGTAGAAGTTTACTGGATTTGCCTGGTTACCTCAGGAAGTGGATCATTGGCTATTGTTTTTCAGCTTACTTATCACTGAGCATGTTACCATTACCCACACTCAAATTAATGCTTAAAGATACTTCCACCATTGAGCTTTTATCAAACTTTATAGTCAGATAAATCACTTTCTTAATCAAAACAAAAAGTAGTCGGAGACGATTTTGTTATACAGTAAATAAAAGCACATAGGATTTCAATTTGGATAGTAATTATAAAACACAGTAATATAAGCAACATTGTCTTATACTCATTAATTTAGTTAATGAAATGCTAGTTGCTATATTAGATGTTAATGGTCATTGGGACAGGATATTAATTTGTTTCCAAAATTCTTTGCATGGCAGTTTCCCATATCTTTTTCCACCGTGCGCGTTTATCTCTTCTCTATTAATATATGAAACCGTCTTTGTCAACCAAAAGAGAGTGAAAAAACAACTTAGTCTTCTATCACACAAAAAAATGATGGGCAATAATGTAATTTCACATGTCCAATTTTACTATTTTTTTTATTCAAGCCTCATCTACAGGTGATGTTAAAATGCCTCTAATATTTAAAATTAAAAAAAAAAAAAAAAAAAAAACTCCCACTCCCCACATGTTCTCTCTCTCTCTCTCTCTCTCTCTCTCTCTCTTCTCATTTTCTAAAAAAATGTGTTCATACACACAAAGTGTGTAGGCAAATGCTAGTTAAGAGTGATTATTCTAATTGTCTTAAGAAAAGAAAAGGATGTTAGAAGAAAGGAAATGTCAAAACTGTCACATAGGAATAACACCCATTAAACTTGACAACCGTGGATAATCATTTGAATGGAGCGGATTTGAGGATGAATTTTTTTTTTATTTTTCAGATATGGGAAAAAAACTGCGAATATTATTCGGTTACAGTTTTAGATATGGTTATAGCGGTCCCCAATCCCTAATCGGCCCTGAATCCATCCCAAATAATTCAATAATATAATATACTCACAAGTATTGAAATTATTTGATAATTTGTTATATTTGATTTTGTCATCATTTTCCTTTTTTTCATGGAACCAATTTGTCTTAATTTGCTATCTTATTTGGCTTATCATGAACATCTACTTTTTATAATTTGGATGTGGATATTCAATGATGGAATTAGTATCAATTAAATTATAATTTGTTAGTTGAACACATAATTTTTTTGGATTGACGAAGATGGATGTAACCATTAATCGATGGAGAATTTGTTACCCAGTGGGTATGATTATGGATAATCCCGATGGTGAATTTGTGGTTATGAATATTGTTAATTTTTCGTAGCTATTGGGATGGATATGAAATTTGCGTCCCGAAACGGAACCTGTTTCCATCCATACTGCCACATAGACATACAATAGTAGAAAATGGCAACAACTCTCTCCAGCTGAGCCTTCAGTTTCTAACGTGGAGCAAAGTCAATTGATGGCAAGCCTTTTGCTTTCAAATTTGACAGCTGCTATCAAATTAATTTAATAATTTTTTAATAGGGGTGATGCAATTCATAATAAATGATGTTGTGTTTCAAGTATTTGATTAGTTGTCTCAATAATTAGACTCCACAAAGAGACGAAACACATTATAGAATCATATTTTTATTTAACATATCGCATAGAGCAAAAAATTGTACAAAATATCAAATTGCCACATAAACCATCAAATATTATTTTGATGTTTACATTTAATTTCTCTTTTGAAGATGCTCTTATTCTGGCTTTTGTCTATTGTGGACTTGTGTCTTTTGTCCCTATCTTATGGTGCGCTCGAGAAATCTATCATAATGATGAAATTGGTAGTTTTTTTTTGTGACTTTATTCCCAAATTCTCTATTTTACTGGTTATTATTAATTTGTTTCTTTCACAATTCTTCTTCAAAACCATAACTTCTTGTATTCAAAGGGTGTCCCATGCTAGTTGTGTTAATGATTTTGTGTGTAGAATCTCCCATGCAGTGAATTATAAAAAGGTGCGTCTATTTTGTCTAGGTAGCTTGGGATAGATAATAAACAAGCGATTCATGACATATAATCATAATGTGCTGGTTTAGATCAATCTTAATCGGGTTATTATGATTGTTTTTTCTATATTCATTCATAGATTAATGAATTAATTGATTGAAGTTTTTGGCTTTGGAGTGTTGGCACTAACACTCCTTGAGGTTTATCTAATTTTCACAAAACCCCTTCACGTTTGAGACATTACACTAACACCCCTTCAAGTTTTAATTCTTTTTTCACATAACCCCTTGAATAAAAAAATCTTCTAATTTACCCTTATAATTTAAAAAATTAAATTTTTTTATTGAACAAAAAATCTTTATAAATATATTAGAAAAATAATATCAAATTAAAACATGGACAAAAACAAATTAAGAAAAAAAATTAATTAATACATTGAAAAAATATTTTATTTAAAATAAAGAAGCTGTTTTTTTCTTCCCCTCCCACCTCCATCTCCATCTCCTCCTTCTTTCTCCATCATCACCACTGTTTCAAACTTTGAGCAACCACCACCATTGGACTCTAGCTAACATTCTCATATTTTTCCCATCAGAAACCACCTCCATCACCCACCCATCACAACCACCTGACTACCTTTCACCCGACAATCAGCAAAGGTATCCCCGATCTAGCAACATAAAGAACCAGTAGTGGTGGAGATGAAATCTGGAAGCCATGGCAGAACCCGAGCCCACTTCCTGCAAATTGGATTCCTAGCACCACCACCAAAACCCCAAGTCCCCAAAATCTGTTAGGAGTATTAAGATCTAATGGTTACGAAATGGACAAGTGTTAAAAGATCATGAAGTTAGTTAAGTTGGTTATATTGTTACTTGGAGTGTAAGCTACCAAATGCTATTATATATAACTTGTAACAAACCATTGTAACTGATAAGAAAAATACTACAATTCTCAACAGATTCTTCTCTCTAATCTCTCAATCTTCTACTTCTCTTTCTCTATCTCTTTCTTCTTTCTTGCTTCTGTATAACCTTATTCTTCAATAATCTCTAATGGGTTACATGGTATCATCGCCGGAACAAGCATAAATGCTTGACGGTGTGTCGATCTTGGTTTCAATTGCTTCCACTACTGTGATCGTTTTTTTGGTATAATTGTGATCGTTTTATGGTATATTAGTGTGCTTTCTCTTCAATCTCTCTACTGGTTCTTCAATCTCCACAAGGTGCCCACTAATTGTTTGTGATTTGGTTTCTTTCAAGATTCTTTGTGATTTCTCTACAATCTGCAACAATGGTGACAGCTGCTCAGTTACAGATCTTACAGTTTCCGATTATTTCTTTGATTTCATCTGTCTCAAGTTCGATAAATGTGAAATTGGATGAGACGAACTATTTGGCTTGGCATTTCTAGATGTAGCTTCTAGATGTAGCTACTTCTTGAAGGCCATAGCATAATTGGTTTCGTTGATTGTTCAATGCCCTGCCCTGCTCAATTTAGTCAAGATTCCTCTGATAATTCGGCAATTTTGTTTGGTGATTCCTCTACAAAGGTTCCATCTGATGACTACAAGATTTGGAAGATGCATGATAAGGCGTTAATGCAATTGATTACTGCAACTTTGTCTCCTGCTGCAGCTTCTTTTGTAATTGGAAGCACTAGCTCCAAAGAACTATGGAATCGCCTTAAAGAACAATTTTCCACAATCACAAGAACAAGCATCTTTCAACTCAAATCCGAGCTTCAGACAATAAAGAAGGGTAATGATTCTATCACATTATATTTGCAGAAAATTAAAGAAGCAAGAGATTTATTGTCTGTTGCTGGTGTATTCTTTGATGATGACGACATTGTGATTCTTACACTAAATGGTTTGCCTACTGAATTCAATACCATAAGATCTGTGATTAGGGGCCGTGAGACTGTGATATCACTGAAAAATCTCTAATCTCAATTACTTGTTGAAGAAAATTTGCTTGAAAATGGCTCTAATTCACCTGTGTTGTCTGCATTAATGGCACAAAGCAATGGCTTACCTTCCAAGAATAAGTCTTTTCCCATTTCTAGTGGCAACCATGCTTGTCCCAATTCGAATGCATACAAGTCCTTTAATAATAATAACAAAGGCAGGAATCAGTTCACTCCTAACTTCAATCCCAAGTATGGTAATCACAAGAATTTCCATTCAAGTCCTGCTCCTGGAATTCTTGGTACTTCCCCACCAAGATCAAACAACTATGGATTTCAGTTTCAAACTTGTCAAATTTATGGGAAGTACAATCATTTGGCCTCAACATGTAGCTTCAGAAATACAAATTCTTCACAGGGTTGCCAAATTTGTGGCAAGAACAACCACATTGCTAACACTTGCAAATATCGAAACTCAGGTGCTCCCTCAGGATGTATCATATGTGGGAACCCGTATCACAGTACAGACACATGCTTTCAAAAGAGTTCTACTTCAAATAAGTGATATGCATGCTGCAACACCTAATGGTACTTATTCTTCATTCAAAGTGCCATCTGCACCATCGCAACAACAAGTATGGCTTACTGATTCTGGTGCCAATAATTACATGACTTCAGAGTTGAGTAATCTCTCATTGGCAACTCCATATCCATCAAATGAGACAATCCAGACAGCTAATGGTGAAGGTTTAGCAATATCTCACATTGGTTCTAATCTTCTCAGAACTTCAATGCAGCCTATTAAACTTAATTCAATCCCTTATGTGCCAAAATTGTCTCAAAATATGTTATTTGTGCATAAGATTTGTCTAGATAATAATTGTTGGTTGATCTTTGATGCATTTTCATTTTGGATTCAGGATAAAGACACGGGAATGATACTTTACAAAGGGCTATGTAACAAAGGATTGTGCCCCATCATCTCACCAAACTATCATGGAACAATTTCCAAAGGACAACTTGCAGCTTTTATAGGAAAACAAGTTACCAACAGTATTTGGCACAAAAGACTAGGTCACCCTTCTAATCCAACAGTCTCTCAAGTTCTAACATCTTCAAATGTTTCCCGTGTTGTTGATAGAACACCCTCAATGTGTCAAACCTGTTTAAAGGGCAAATTTAGGAAATTGCCATTTTCTCCTTTAGTAGTTAAGTCTGTTAAACCTTTTGACACTGTTCATAGTGATGTGTATGATCCTGCTCCTTGTATGTCTTTAAAAGGATTCAAATACTATGTGACTTTCATTGATCATTGTACCAAATATTGCTGGATTTTTCGTATCTGCAATAAAAGTGATGTTTCTGCCATATTTGTTTCCTTTTACAATTTTATTTTAAACCAGTGTCAAGTATCCATTAAAATTCTCCAAAGTGATGGTGGTGGTGAGTATATTAGTAAGGCATTTCAAAAGTTCTTATCTGATAAAGGAATACATCATCAAATGTCATGTCCCCACACACCCGAACAAAATGGCATTGCAAAAAGAAAACACAAACATATAATTGAAACATCCATCACTTTCTTACAAACTGCCTCTCTACCATCCCTGTTTTGGTCATTTTCTTGTCAAACTTCAGTGTACTTAATCAACAGAATGCCATCTCCTGCTTTGCACAATCAGTCTCTATTTCAATTGTTGTATAATTTCATACCTGAGATCCAACAGTTGAAAGTTTTTGGTTGCTCTTGTTATCCTTGACTAAGACCTTACAACAACATTAAATTAGAACCCAGAACAACCAAATGTGTCTTTTTGGGGTAAGGGTATATCTGTTATGAGGTATCTAGAAACAAAGTCTATATCTCTAGACATGTGATATTTGATGAGATAAAGTTTCTTTATCATTCTTTGACTACTACACATCAGTCTACTTCCTTTTCACCACTGACATCACTCATACAAACACCAAGTCCAATTCCAGATCACAACAATGTCATTGTTTTACTAGATAAACAACATCACTACCCTATGAATTCCTCACCTGGTCCAACATAGTTAAGTTTAGTTCCTCCACCTAGTGTCATACCAAATACTATTATTAATCAAATCTTAGAAGGCTCTACTACAATTCCAGTTATAGTTTCAAGCTCAAATGCAGAAGATTCAAATTACAGTCAATCCATTGCTACACCAACACAGCCCTTGTCTTCTACACTCTCTGTGGTACCTGAATTTTAACCTGAACAATTGCAAGTGGTTCTCTCCATTCCTCCAGTTAATCTCCACGCTATGCAAACAAGGTCAAAGAGTGGCATTGTTAAGAAGATTGCTCTACTTACTGCTGTTCATGAAAATGGAAGAGTTGACTTGACTCAAGTTGAACCTGCAACATACAAATCTGCCTTAAAAACTCCATTATGGCATGAGGCTATGAAAGATGAGATTTCAGCATTACATAATCAAGGTACATGGTCTTTGGTTCCTTTACCAAAACACAAGAACTTAGTTGGTTGCAAATGGGTCTTTAAGATAAAAAAAAAAAAAAGAATGTTAATGGGTCAATTGGGAGGTATAAGGCATGACTGGTAGCTAAAGACTTTAATCAAGAAGAAGGGATTGACTATAGGGAGACTTTTAATCCAGTTGTTAAACCAACAACAGTGAGATTAGTTTTAGCTTTATCAGCATTTGGTTGAACATTGAGACAGTTGGATGTGAAAAATGCCTTCCTTCATGGCATATTGCAAGAAGAGGTGTACATGGCACAACCACCTGGAATTGTTGATATCAAACGTGAAGACTATGTTTGCAGATTACATAAGTCTTTATATGGATTGAAACAGGCACCAAGGGCCTGGAATGTGAGATTCACCACATTTCTACCATCTTTAGGGTTCAAATCCACATATGCAGATTCATCATTGTTTGTGAAAGTTGTTGACAGCTTTGTGGTAATTTTACCTTTATATGCGGATGACATTATTATCACTGGCAGTGCAACCCAAGCAATCACTAAGGTTATTCATTTACTTACCAGGGAGTTTGATATCAAAGACTTGGGATCACTACACTATTTTTTGGGGATTCAAATTATATAGAAGAATGATGACTTGTTTCTCTCTCAAGACAAGTATGTTACAGACTTGTTAACTAAGTCTGAAATGCTGTTATCTAAACCATGTGCCTCCATGTTTGCCTTACAACAAATTGCTCAAAGATGATGGGAAACCTTATAATAATTCTGCCCTTTATAGAAGTTTAGTTGGAGCTTTACAATACTTAACATTTACTAGACCTGACATTGCATTTGCAATGCATCAGGTCTGTCAGTTTATGCAAAACCCTATGGAGTCACATTTCATGGCAGTTAAAAGGACCCTTAGGTACTTAAGAGCTACTCAAGGCTGTGGAATTCATTATGTCAAGAGTTCACTGGATATTATTGCATATAGTGATGCAGACTGGGCTGGAGATCCTAATGATAGAAGATCAACTACTGGAATGGTTGTATTTTTGATCCCATTTTGTGGTCATCTAAGAAGCAAAATACTGTCTCTCACTCATCCACAGAAGTTGAATATCGGGCTCTATCAACTTCAACTGCTGAACTTGATTGGATCAAACAAGTGTTGTATTTTCTGCATATTGTTATAGAAAAGCCACTTCTCTTATGTGACAATTTATCTACCATAGCACTGACTTTAAATCTAATCCGACATTAACGTACGAAACATATAGATGTTGATGTGCATTTTGTTTGAGAAAGGGTCGCAAAACAGCAATTGCAGGTGCATTTTGTGTCTTCAAACGAGCAGTTTGCTGATATACTAACCAAAGGACTGTCTGCTCCTCTTTTTCAGACTCATTGTGTCAATCTCAGGCTCAAATTCTCTGCCCCTAAGCTTGAGGGAGGATGTTAGAAGTATTAAGATCCAAAGGTTATGAAATGGACAAGTGTCAAAAGATCATAAAGTTAGTTAAGTTGGTTATATTGTTACTTAGAGTGTAAGCTACCAAATGCGAATATATATAGCTTGTAACAAACCATTGTAATTGATAAGAAAAATACTACAATTCTCAACAGATTCTTCTCTCTAATCTCTCAATCTTCTACTTCTCTCTCTATCTCTTTCTTCTTTATTGCTTCTATATAATCTTCTTCTTCAATAATCTCTAATGGTTTACAAAATCCCCACCATCTTCCACCGCAACTGCCATTTCCACCCCAACCTGATTTCAGTACCAAATTATAGTTTTATTAGACATAGATCGTTTATTGGTTTGTTCAAGTTTGAATGGGTGGTGGTGATGGAGAAAGAAGGAGAATATGAAGGTGGTTGCTCGAGTGGGAGGGGAAGAAGAAGACGAACATTTTTTTTTCAATAAAATATTTCTCTAACTCTGAGGACTCAATTCCTTTTGGAACTCTATTTCTATGGTAATTTCTACACAATCCGTTAATCCGACACAAAATTAACAGGTTTTCAGGTCGACATGATAACGAATCGGGTCATTGTCGGATAACCCGATAAACATCGATTACGCTAAAGGGTCGGTCCAGGTATACATGTGGGTAACCTGTTACACGATAAGAAAAATATTAATTTAACAATTTTATACCACTAAAAAGAAATACTATAATTAACAATAGTATGATTTTATCCAGAGCTGAATTGAAAGTTAATATATATATATATATATATATATATTAAATTAAATTTAAAAAATTAGACTCTCTCTCGGTCGACCAATGTTTTTTTCATCCCTAAATTAGATTCTTTCTCATTCTCAAAGGCTCGAATCGAAGTAGCTGCTCTCTTTCTCGATCTGAACTCTCGAATCTCAATCTCGAACCTCAACTCCAGTTAGCCACAAATCTATGACCACCCTCTCTAGTCTCCCTCCACTAGACCACTGTCACCACATAGAGGCCTAGTAACCCACCACCAGTCGATCTGCTATTTTTGTCTCGGATTCTCTCTCCGGATCGAGTGAATCTCGAGCTCTAATCGAGGTAATTGTTGATTATTTCGAATTACTTTTAAAATATAGGATATTGCTTCGAATTAGTTTTCGAATTAGGATTGGTTTCGTTTATTCAATTTGGGGTTTTTCGTTTCAAAATAGTTTTCGAAGTAATATTTACGTGGCAACGTGGTATGTGCAAATTTAGAAAAAAAAATATTTTTCTTAGCAGGTCATAATGGGTCGGGTCATTTTACCTGTTGGGTAAAATGACCTGACCTGTTAAGAACCCATTAAGATAATGAGTGTGACATGATACGATCCGTTAAGATAACAAGTGTTACATGAAAACAACAAACACGACCCGTTTGCCAGACCTTTTCTACCATTTTCTTTCCAAGCTTACACCACTTTCTTCTTTCTTCTTTCGCACTGTTCAAATCTTCAATTCCATCATTTCTTGTTCGTTGTTTTCAAAGTAGAAATTAATTTCTTAACATTTTTTTTGTGCACATGGTCTGCTTCTGATTTTTTTTTTAAATGTTTAATGTTTAATAATATACAATATAATATAGTAAATTTATCAGCAAATTTTTTACTCAAGGAGTTATATGAAAAATATTTAAAGCCTGAGGAGTGTTAGTGTAATGTCTCAAACGTGAGAGGAATTTTGTGAAAACTCAATAAACTTCAAGGGGTTTTGATGTAATTAATCCCATTTCTTTACCTCTTTTGAGTCTTTTTTATTTGAGAACAGCTCGATTTTTTAATTTAGAATGTCTTCTTTAAAGTTTGTACCTTTTGTTAGTGTTGCAATGAAACCTTTATTACTTCACCTAAAAAAATAAAACAAAAGAGAGAGCAAGAAGAATGATGACATCAGGTACCCTAGGAATTTGTCAGAAGTAAAAATAGCCATATAAGTCTTTTTTTAATAACCATATGACTCAATATTAATTTTCTTTTCTATAGAAGCAATGATGAGATAGAAAAATGATACATGGTCATAGATGCTAAGCAAATGTTTTTAACCACTTGAGTTACATAATGTATTACTAAAAATTTAACTGGCCAACTTTAAATAAAAGTCAAATTTTCAGCCAAGCTTGAACGTGTCTAAATTCAAACCTCTCTACATTTAAATATTTTGACATTAGACTTTAGAATTCTTATAATAATTAAAATTTACCTTGCTCCTAATTTCAACCTATATAGAGAGAGAGGAAAAAAACTTACATGAACCAGGTATAACATCATCGTGCCGTCCCATGCTAATGATAGAATGATATGTGGAGAGAAACTTACAAATGTCATGATATTATTAGCACAGAAGGCCACTCTGGCAATACATCATTCTATGTAAGTTGCTCTATATAGAGAGGGGAGAAACTGGTATTCAATTGGATGGCAAGATGACATATTCCAAGCCTATTATGCGGACTATTTAATTGAACTTGTTCGCATGACATTTCGTGATTGGTTTAGAATATCAAATGATTGACAAGGGAAAAGTAATTTGTAAGAGTGCAAGATGGAATAGTGTTTTCAATTTCGACAGTAAATTTTTTGAATTCGAACTTGAAAATTCTTAATCCGAATATTTTTCAAAAATTTGGAATGGAAATTGGATTGCATCTTAGAATTCCAAGATCCGTATTTTGGATCCCAATTTTCCATTCCAAACTTATTTCCATAAAAAAAAATTCTGAAAATGTCACACCCAGACCTCAATCGAGGCATGTTGGCCGTCACGTGAAGGTGACGTAACCATGTGCGCCATGCGGAAGTGAATGTGATATACTAATGAGGGTAAATAAAAACCGACTAGCTATTTTACAAATTGTCACATCCCGACTCGGGCCTACATCACATTACGGGCTCGACTCTGCCGTAGCACGATAGATCCACTGAGAAGTTCTCGTGTGAGTTCCTAGAAACAAAATCGTGAAGGCGTGGTCGGGGCCCAAAGCGGATAATATCGTGCTACGGCGGAATCGAGCCCGAGTTGTGGTGGAGCCCGGGTCGAGATGTAACAATTTAACTTCGGAGGTCTTATGGAATCTGAAGCCAACGAGCTCCCAAAAGCAAAACCGTGAGGGTGTGGCCGGGGCCCAAAGCGGACAATATCGTGCTATGGCGGAGTTGAGCTGGGGATGTGGTGGGGGCCCGAGCCGGGATGTGACAGAAAAATTTTGATTTTTAGAATTAGTTAATCAAATTATGTATATTGTAATCAACTTTTGTATTTTATTGTCAGTTTTGGACACCTGTTGTTTTTTTTTTTTTTTTCTGTGATATTAAACATACACTTATATATTAAAAGCATAAGCATACTACTATACTGCAAAATTAATTGAATTTATACATACGCATACACCAAATATTAAGGGAGAACAATAAGTTGCATGTATGAAAATGTTTGAGAATATTCAAAAACCTATAAAATATATGAAATTTCGAATTATGTAATGAAATTTATGAGATTACTCCAATTAATTCTGAATATTTCGAAAATTTCGAAATTGAAAAGTGATCTGATCCGAATCGAATCCAAAATTTTAGAATGAAAATTGGAAACATTTTCTGATCTAATCCGTCCGAAAATTACACCTCATTATTTGCTTGATCAGAGCTTCTTTCATGCACATTATTTTTCACAAGTGAGCGGTTGTTCCTTTCCCTGATAGCCGTAAAGAGACTATTGTCGTTGGGCCTATCAACATGATTTCTTTCTTCTTTGTGCTAGGGACGGAGCAGGCCCAGAGAACACAACTCTTAAGGCTTATGCTTGGTCAATGACTCTTCGGGCTTAAAACGCTCCGTAAGAATTAAAAAAGAACATAAAAAGACCTACCTGGTTTTGTTGCAAGAGTTCCACGGTCTAAAACTCACATTATGGGTTATTACTAATGAGTAGAAAGAGTTCGAAACTATTACAATAATTTGAGAAAATTTTGAATCCAAAACGCATGAACAGAAATCAATTTCATATTAGACCACATGCTTTCCATATTATAACTTATTTACTTGTTGATTTGCATACTGGAGGGCGTTAGGTGGAAGACTCGAGGTGCACCTATATTAAATACGTGCGCACACAAATCCATATGTGTATATATTAATACATATGCATGTTACTCATGGTATTTGCCTAGCATTTCCTAAAATATATGCTGCCTAAACACGTGCACATGAAGGTTGCACGTGGGCAAGTGTTTTTTTTTATAATTTTTTTTGGGAACAAATTGCTTTATATGAGGAAAAAAAAGAATTTTAACGAAAAGTTTCTGGTACTGTTCACTTAAAAAAAAACCACATTTGTACACTAAACAGTCAATCCTGGTACTATTCACTTTACCCTTTATTTTGTCCTTATCGTTAAAACTCAAAGTTTTCAAGTTATTTTCATTAATTTTCCTAAAAAAAAAACCTCAGATAATATTATCATGAGCAGTAAAGAGGCATACTACACAAGTGCTAATTGCTGTAGTAATTGAAGTTATGAAATATTAAAAAATAAAATAAAATAATGGTGAGAGAAAATAGGAGTAGAAGAGAAAGTAATTTAATGAAATTACGGTTCTATCTTTTGTTTATTTAAACTATTATTGTATTTTTTTCAATAATATATTTAAACTAAGTGGATACGGAAATAGCAACTTAGTATTATAGTTTAGTGGTATTTATCTTCACTTGCAAAAATGAAAAGTCATAGATTTTATGCTTAAAATTGGTAAGCCCATTAGTTGGGTCAAATTTCACAGTTGTTGGTATCCTAAGCCGCCAAGGGACACAGGTTAGTGTTGAACCACTTCTATCACAAAGCTTGGAGTCACCTTTCCATTATAATCTGTCTGATGTGTTTTTTTTAAATCAACTATTTCTTTACATTTCAAATCAATTCTGAAACTACAAAATTTATTTCAAATTGAATATCAAAAAATTCCGAATACGCTTAGTTGGACAATTTGATTTGTATGTATCTGTTCTAATTTGTTTTTGTACTTAGGAAATGTTGTATCCATGTTTTCATATCAAAAGATTCGAAGCTATGTTCTCCATGAGCATCATTACCTCGGCCTTCGTGTTGTGATTTCATTGCATAGTTTGATATTAGGGTTTATGACTATTTTACCAGATTATTATTGATTTACACTAGTAGTGGGAGGATGAATGGTCCTGATCTATCACAACTAAGATATTCTGTCTGATTACAACTTACAACCAGTAAGATATTTTTTATGGTCATATATCAGCATATTGTGTAAAATCCGTATAGTTCATATGCAGACTACTTTCCCTTTCGGACTGAACACCCTTTATATGTACATAGTCGAGCTCAAACGGTACCACATCATGTTATATTCTGCCGTTAAAGAAAAAATAAATTAAGGAAAATTAAAATGGTATATAGTATTGTCCAATTTAAAACGGTGAAGATATGATGGTCCTTGCAGTTTAGATAAGGTTTCACTTTACTCCATGTATGTTAAGTTTCACAATGTAACCTTTTTAATTATTATTGTTGTCTGAACAAACTATTGGTGTGTAGTCTTGTCTTTTAGTGGTGATTTTATGTGGTCTCGCTCTCCAGAATGACTTTGTGTTCTCGCTCATCAGCGAAGATCAGTGTGTGCATTGGTATAGGTTTGTTTCGTCCATCGCTCTTGTGACATTGTATTGGTGCACCTATACTTGTAGTGGCCGTGTAAGAGTTTTTAATTAATCACTTATTTGTGCAAATTCACTGCAGATCAATGTGTTGGTCACTGGAGCAATGTATCCATTTGGCACCTCTTGTATTTGTTTGTGATGATGAATGACATACCGCTATTGTTTCTTGTAAAAAAAAAAAAAAAAAGGAAAAGACATATATATACCTTAATTTCATTAAAAAAACTTCTACACAATTAGCATGTGAGTGACACACCAAAGGTAAATTAGACGTTTGCAAGGTGTACATCTCTCATTTCAGAACACTAGAGATGGCGACTCAATGAGAAGATGTCAAAACAAGGGAGATGGTGATGTCGTTAACGGCACTGCAAAACATGGATAGAAGGCAACGGACAGACGGTGATATCTAGTTTCGTCAACAAAATCGATGCTTTTTCGTCTTCTCCTCCTCTATTTTATTTCTCGTTACACGTAAAGTTACTAGATAATATCCTATTTGTTTTCTTGGAAGAATTCAAAGAATTGAAATAGGCGAAATAATTCGTTTTTGCAGTCAAGAAAACAATGCCAACGAAGAAAAAAAATAAGGGATTCCATCAAATATTTTTAATGTTTAATTTGATTTTGTTTTAATGTTGATTTATAAAAGTTTTTTTGTTTTCTTAAGTAATTAACTGTTAGGGTAAAATTCTCATTTTATGATAGATTTTTTATCAAATGAGTTTATACAAAAGTGAATCAAAAGAATGTTAGGAAGATCACATTTGGTGTACCACATGATGTGACAAGTAATTTATATATATTATATCAATTAATAAGTACATAGTCTAATCTATCATTATTCACGAATTAAAACTTTTAAGAGATTCTAGTGCAATTTCTATAAGACAATAAATTTCAGGATTGTTAGTGAAACTAAAATAATAACAGTAATATCAAAGAATGGTGGTTAAAAGTTGGCCAATGTGGAGCTGAGCTGCCACCCCTCTACTTGAAGACTGTTAGTTTAAAGAATGGCGGATGGTGGTTGGTTCCACACTTTCCACGTACCCAGTCGAAGAGAATTGTGTTGAATGACTTTCACCTTTTGAATGAAACTTCAGCTTTATTTAATAACAAAATCAACGTACGCAGCAATAAACAACCTGAAAAAGGAAAAAGATTATAGCATAGCACAAGGAGTCCAGGACAACTTGTATATTCAGATAGTCTTGAGCAAAAGATCACAGTACAACCGTATCCGGAAAATAGAAAGCCAAGTTATATGCAGGAGATCTTAGGGAGGAAAGACAGATTACTACTATGGTGGTGGGTTTGGGAGTAGAAGTAATGGTGGCATTGGTGGGGCTCTGGGCAGTGTGTTTGCGGCCATTTCTATTTGCATTTGCAGGAGAGATGGTGGATATCATGAAATTCCATGTACGCGAGCTCATTAGGAGACGTACCCAGAGGCGATCTTCTTCATCATTCCAATAGTCACAGTCGGGTGATATAACAAGCGCTGATGCTCACCAGAAAAAGTGGACTTCTGGCGGACTTCAGCACCTCATCATGTGAAGAAATAAGGGATGTCCCTTTAGCTGCTCAATAATCCCCATTCTCTTCACCATTTTTCACTTATATTGTATCGAAGTGGAAGTGGCCAACGAGTTGATAACTTGATATACACGAGGATGTAATTTTTTGCAATTTTTGGATTTATTAAGGAACAATGTAGTAGTTTTGACATATATTGTGCTTGTACAGTATATGGATAGATGCATCGTTAATTAGTTAATTTTATTGCGAGGTTTTATTTAACATGAGTAGTTTTCAGCGCCCATTAGATTAGAACGGAACTTCCTCACATGGCTAGCTCAGAACCCCAATCCCAGTATTGCCATTTCTGGTTTTACTTGTTATTGATTAATTGTTTGGTCATTAGAGGTTTCCCTTTGGGTATTTAATTTGATAAGAGAATTGAATTATTGACTTGTCGGTTAGTTTTAATTTTTGGGTTATTTACACATTTATAGAAATACATTCTATACTTAACTCAAACTAATTTAAGTGTCATACAAAGTACAATTACAATACACATATATTTAGGTTTTTTTTTTTTTTTCCTTGAATTTCAACCTTAAATAGTGGTTATTAATAATTTACATACATGATAAGAGTGGTATTCTTAATTGGATTATTTTTATAGGCAGACCTGATAAATCCTTGAATATGATCAATTTCCAGTGGAGTTGCTCATAAACAACCTTAAATGTGTTTAAAAGTTGGCCTGGCATGAGTTTACAAAAATATCTCAAAATTTGAGGAATTTGTCAGAGATGCAATCTGAACGAGCCGCAAGTTAACAAGACTGCAGATCGGAGGCCTGGAGGAACACAGCATTGAACTCTGTCTCTGTCTCTGTCTCTCCATACTCGGTCTATCCACCACGCACCCCAACCCCCATTCCCAGTCAGCTGTCAACCCCCACTTCCCTGACTCGTACATAAGTCTCATCTAGATTATCGTTTGAGATCGACCAGGATAGTCCTTTGAGTACCGAACATTCAGAACCTGTATTCTTCGAACGATAATATAGCATGTGTCATATGCTTCGTTTGACAACTAGAATAAAGGATCACATAAAATTAATAGGGTTAATCTCTATTTACTGTGCTGAAGTTTCGTGGTTTTCAACATTTTGTACATGAAGTTTTTTTCATCCCAGAGTCATACCTCAAGTCTTAATTTTGGGACAGTTTCACACATCCGTTAAGTTTTCCGTTAAAACTTCTGTTAACTGATGACGTGGCGTCCACGTGGACAATAACTGAGCGCCATGTGTCAATATAGGCCCACTTTAATATTAAAAAAAATACAAAATAAATAAATAAATAAAAGTTTATGGGCCTCAAAGTCCCACCCGTCTTCAACCTCCCCCAACCCGCACCCAACCCCCTCTGCAACCCGCACCCAACCCCCTCTGTAACCCACACCCAACCTCCTCCCTTCCGTCTTCTACGCCGTCGTTTCGGTCGTCGGCGACCCCCGCAACCCCCGACCCCATCCCTCCCCCTCTCCTCTGCACACCCTGCCCTCTCCCGCCCTTCCTTTCTCCGGCTAATCAATTCCTTCTTGTCCATCACCTTCGCCGCAAATACGCACCTCTACGCCTCACAAGGGGACTTCAACTTGGCCAAGTAGACGGAGCCGACGTTAGAGGGAGAGTTGCCGGTTCGGGGATTCGGATCGGATCTTGTAGATTGCGGACCAGAGAGGGTCGGAGGAAGAGGATTGGGGTTGGGACTTGGGGACTACAGAGGCAGGGAGGCGAGCGGAGGATGAGGTGGAGGGCGGGAGCGTGGATTCGGAGCTGGTTGTGTAGCCGATTGCTCTGAATGGCTCAAATATTCCCATTCTCTCTCTCTAGGGTTTTTTTAAGCTTGTTGAAAGACAATAAATAGAAGAGACAGACAAGAAAATGGAGACACCAAGCAACGAGGAGAGGGACTGAGACGGGGAAGGAGGGTGTAGGCCCAGAATCTTGGTGGTGGTGGTGTTCGTGGTTGTGGTGGAGGTGAAGCTTAGGCTTTGGAGAGAAGGGAGGGAGGAGGTCGGGGGTTGAGGCCCAAAAACTTTTTTTTAATTTTGTATTTTTTGTATTTTTTTAATATTAAAGTGGGCCTATATTGACACATGACGCTCAGTTATTGTCCACGTGGGCGCCACGTCATCAGTTAACAGAAGTTTTAACGGAAAACTTAACGGATGTATGAAACTGTCCCAAAATTAAGACTTGAGGTATGACTCTGGGATGAAAAAAACTTCATGTACCAAATGTTGAAAACCACGAAACTTCAGGGTAATAAACAGAGATTAACCCAAATTAATAATACAAATTCGATCGTTTAGTTCCTTCCCGTATTAAATAGACACCGGACTATTTAACCAATCTCACTTATATATGTATACGGTGTACACCAGCTTTGTTATATCGTCCAAAAACGTGTATTATTATTCGTGCCGCTTATATTTCTCTCTCTTGTGAACTCGTCTGCCCATTTGAATTGAAGAATTGGTATTTCTTCTTTTGCTCTCCAACGGTCCAACCCAACAACAACTCTCTAGCTTTGATGGTGTTTTATATGGTTTGTATGTTTGATTGATTTGTGAGGAAGGATATGCAAACGAAATGAAGAATTATCACAGAGAGAAATGAAGAGAAGTGACAACTAAGAGGCTGTACATTGCAGCAGCTATTAGCATTTCTATTTATATGATAGAGTAGGCTTTGGTCTTCATGCCATCACGGATCTTATCTGCAGTAATGAAGCTAGCAACAAAGGACCTGGCTTCTCTGCCCTCCCACTTCCTATACACTCATATCCCCTCCTATTTGTGCGGTCACGGTTAAGCCACGTCAATATTTTATATTACTATTGTTTTTTTGTCTTATTATCTCTATAAAAAAAAAATCAACATAAATGTTGACGTGGCTTAACCGTGACCGCACAAAATAGGAGGGGATGGGAGTGGATGGGAAGTGGGAGGGCAGAGAAGCCGGGTCCAGCAACAAAAGCTATTAACTTTCGGAAAAAAAAAGAAAAAAAAAAGAGAAAATCGATTAACTCTTTTGGACAGACAATTTTAGCCTTGCAACGAGGCTCTTAATCTAGACCCTACATCTGTCACTTGACTATTCATCATCACCCCAACAACAACAACTAGCAACAAAAAGCTAACAACTCGTTTGGACAGACACAATCTCAGCCTTACATTGAGGCTCTAAATCTAGACCCTACATCTGTCACTTGACTATTCAACACCATAACAGCAGCAGCAGCAGCATCGGCTAGCAACAAAATGCTAAACAACTCTTTTGGACAGAAACAATCTCAACCTTACATTAAGGCTCTTAATCTAGACCCTACATCTGTCACTTAACTATTCAACACAAAATACTAACCGTTAGATTTTAAATGAGAAAAACTAGCTGTTAGACTCTTGTAGCTGCTGATTCTTCTAGGAATCCATAAACCATCTTTCCAACACTCCTCTCTAAATTGTTTATGGTTTTGACTCCAAGCTGAGGTAGGTGAATCTTTCCTTTGGCAGTGCCTTAGCAGCCACTTGATCTTTAGTTCTGCAACATAGTAACTCAATGACATTCTCCTGCAATGCATCTCTAATAAGGAGGCAGATTGTCTGCCCTCCCAATGCCATCCCCTTCCCATCCCCTCCTCTTTGTGCGGTCACGGTTAAGCCACATCAACATTTTATATCATTTTATATTTTTGTCTTATTATTTTTATGAAAAAATTAATATAAAATGTTGACATAACTTAACTGTGACCGTACAACACAGGAGGGGATGGGAAGAGAATGATTTTGGGAGGGCAGACAATCTGCCTCCCTCTAATAAAGTGATACTTCCTTTAATGTGTCTTGTCTTCTGATTAAACATAGGATTTTTAGTCATTTCTACGGTTGAGGTACAGTCACACATCAATGGTGTTGGATCGACTTGCAGTTCAACAAAGTCCTTGAGAACAAACCTTAACTAAATTGTCTATGAAATGCTTCTACAACACTTAAATACTCAACTTCCTTGTGGACAATGCAACACTTTGTTGCTTGACTAAGGCCCAAGAGAATACACCAAAACCAAAACTTAATGCATAACTTGATAATGCTCTTCATGTCATCTTCACTTTCTCCCCAGTCACTATTACAGAAGCCAACTAGAATTGCATATTGGTCTTTTTCATATCTGATTCCAAAATTGAGTGTTCATTGCACATACCTCATTACTCACTTTGCAGTTCCCAAGTGAATTCGTGTGAGATCATGCATAAATCTTGAAAGTAGACTTGCAACAAACATGATGTTATGTCTTATTGTTGTCAAATAGAACAAACCGCCAACCATTTTACTGTAGAGACTTAAATCAACTAGTTCACTACCATCATCATTTTTCAGTTTCTCATTTGCAATCAGAGGGGTACTCACTGGTTTACATTCATTGAGGCCAAATTTTTCCAACAATGTTTTAGCATACGTTTTCTGATGAATGAACTTGCTATGATTCATGCACAGCTCCAAGTCCCAAAAAATAATGTAGAAGCCCCAAATCTATCATCTCATACTTCTTTATCATTTCTTCCCTGAATTCTTTTACCATTTTCTCACAGTTTCTTGTGAAAACCACATCATCAACATAGATTGACAAAATGAGTGTATTTGATCTATTTTTTATCGTGGTATAGAGTGTTGTCTCGCTAGATTCTTCTTGAAGTCCCACTTAGTGAAAGGAGAGTCAATTTCACTATACCAAGCTCTTGGAGCTTGTTTCAAGCCATAGAGTGTTTTCTTGAGTTTGTAGACCTTGTAGAATCCTCAACTTCAAAACCTTGTGGCTGGTCCACATTCACTTCCTCTTGTAAAACACCATTTAAAAAAGTTGATTTCACATTCAATTGATAGAAATTCTAGCCTTTTTGTGAAGCCAATGCGATTAGTGTCCTAATGGTAGGTGCAAATGTCTCATCAAAGTCGATTTCAGGCTTTTGTGAGTAACCTTTAGCCACCAACCTTGCTTTGTTCTTGTACATAGATCCATCCAAATTCAACTTGGCCTTATAGACCTATTTTCCACCAATCACTTGTAAGCCAACCAAATCCCAAGTTTCATTCTTCTTTATTATTAAGATCTATTCTTTTAAGCTTTCTGCCATGCTTTCTCTTTCTCTGCTTCTTGGAAGGTCTCTGGTTCAAGCACATTGTAATTGCAAATAGCATAGATGTCATTCAAGCTCCTCATTCTGATCATTAGAGTTGAACTTGGGCTTGAGCTTTATGGTTCTTCAATCTAAGGGCTTAATCTTGTAGATTGAGGAGTTTAAAGTGGAGTACTAGTTCTCATATCTTCATCACTTTCATTTGTTCCATTCTTGTTAGCTTCCAACTCACCGAGTTCAACTTGCAAAGAAATTTGGTCTTGTTCTTCGGCATTTATCTCCCAATTACGCAATGCCTCTTCATCAAAGATCACATCTCTTGAAAGATTATCTTTTGTGTTTTCATGTTGAATAACCTATAAGAGATCTCACTGATTTCATACCGCACAAATATAGTAGTAGGAAATTTCTGTTTTTCATTTCAACTTTTGTAACCAAGTTTGGCAGTGATCTATCAGAAAATATCAATGCTCCATCATTTGACCAACGCTGAGCAAATTCTCATCTAATCCAGGCACAATGATTACTTCCTTTATGTTATCCCTCCTCTTTTGGTTTCGATGATGAGAGTACCTCTGCCACTGCTTTCACACGTTTTTGGAGACAAAAACTTTCCGAGTTTATTCCTACATCAATTACAATTCAAATGCCAATATACATGTTACAAGCAATAAAACATCTTTGCATTTTAGTTCCTATATTAACATACAAAACGCAATAATGATATAATGCTTTAGGGAACCCAAAAAATATTAAATATGACACACAAGCTTAATTAGGTAGTCAGAAAAATAAATTATGTAGGGTTTTAATTAAAAAAATTAAATTTCAGGAAATAAAGTCATGTTAAAATAAAAGAACTAATAACTTTAAGAGATCTATTTATAAATACTTAATTCTAGAGAAAAACACTAAATAACAAAAAAGAAATCTTAAACCTTAGCAGAATAATCCTAAAACGAATAAACATACACTAGCATACATATCAGAGGAAGATTGCGCTTGTACGTTGTTTCTCCCACCACTCAATAGCTGCATGATTTTATTGTGTAAAGCGTTGTATATCGTCCGTCAAGCTACTGACTTTTTATATAGTGGAGATGGTACCAATATACACACACACAGGTTTTATCATGGTCACACACAGAAATTACTTGTTCACATCTTGTTTTGTGTCACTTAGTTGATGATTGAGTTTTGTAATTAGTACTTTCGCCTTTACGCTAAATGCAATCTATATAACTATATAAGTACAAATTCTACAAAGAAACCATTCAAGTTACAAGCCCAAAGAACCATATAATGTTATGTAACTTATCTACATATTATGTAACTTATCTACTAAACAATGACAGATATTGTTTTGCCCATCAATAATCCACAATGAACAAGAGATATTCGCTCAAGTCTCCCCACACAAAAGTCCTCTCGTCTCCTCGTTAGTTGATTTTGCGGCAGTCTTTTCTTACTTCTCCTTTCGAACCTTCCTTGACATCGAGGGTACTCATTTTCACCATCGCCTGTTGAAAATCTAAGAAGAACATAGCTTGGTTGAAGGCATAACCGTTTACAATGTTTCTAGTTCTTGCACTGGCAAATAGGGTTTCATCAGAACTCAGGACTCCAGCCTTCCTTTGCAGTCCGTTGAAGTAGACATTATCGAAAATGTTTCTCGTTGCATCGAAGGGTTGCTCCGCATTATCGCCTGCGCTGCATGTTTTGGCCAGTTGCTTTGCAAAGCCTGAATCTAAATTTGGATCCACAGTACCACTCAATCGGTTTTTGAATGAGGAGCACCTGGCTACTCCTAGTGTGTGAGCGCCTACAAAGTACAAAAATATCAATGTAAGTATGCAAGCATTAAACTTAAAATGTTATCTAATATGACAATCCGACCGTCAATTGGGTAGGAATTGAAGGACACTATTGAGGAAGTAACATTTTAAATAATCCAAAAAATAAAAAATAAGGGCACCAATTGACAGAATAACAGTAGAACATATCAAGAAAATAATACCGAAATTTGTAGACTGTAAATTGGAGCAGATATGTGTACCAGATAAAGCAACCATTTCTTGCGCAGTAAATCCATGTTGCCCAAACATTGTGATGAGCTCAGAGGCATTCAAGGTGGGTGGAGGCAGATTTCTTGTGTCTTCTATTTTAGACCTACTTCCATCCTTTCTTCCTTTGGGTATGTCATATACCGGACCCCCAGCCTATTGTTAATTATGTCCCATTAAAACAAAACTTAAGTTGAATCATTTCTCAAAAGACAAATTAATAATAAAATAATAATAAAGGATGAACCAAAAATTTAATTTTTGAGTATGCATAATAACATAGTGCAATTGATGAACGAGAGAGGTGACTTCCACACATTATTTTTCTTTCTCTATACACTTTCTTCTAGTATTTGAATTAAATAAATCTAAAGAGAATGAAGAGACATTATAACTAGTGTGTAAAAAAAGAAATAAACGTGCAAAAATAACTTCTCGAACTTACCGCAAAAACTGCATAAGTAGAAGCCATTGCAACTATGTCGGCGCAAGAGACAACACCAGGGCATTGTTCTTCAAGTTCCTCTTTTGCATCATCTATAACTTCATAGCCACGCAAGCTCAAATTTGCTGGGGAGTCCTTCTCAGCCTTGTTATCTTTTGTTGAATCCAGGAGAATTGACGCATCACATCCCTAATTATCCAATAGTTACAAAGCCAAAATTCTAATTTTAATTAATAATTGAATATATGTAGTGATCGAATCCATAACAAAATTTCTTTAACTTGAATACTTGACCGTACACAAGGGAAGAAAATATTTTATTTATTTATTTGGGTGGGTGTGTAACGTGTGATGATATGCTGATTGGAAAGTGATCATATGTGAATGACAAGGGAAGGAGTGAAGATGTAACACATAGCACTTATTACAAAAATACAAAATGAGGGTTTTTTTAGTGTAAAAATGTGGTTTTTCATTAAAGTGAACAGTACCTGAAGTTTTTCGTTAAAGTTCCCATTTTATAATCATTTTGGTTTCTAATTTTAACTCAAAGTAAAAGGAAAATGTATTAGCTACATTTCATGTGAATTTCATCTTATCCATTTTCTTCAATATATTTCCCAGTATCTCTAACAAAAAACCACAAAACAAAATCGTATTAAACATCTTAAGATACTAAATGGAAGGACATCTTTGAAAATATTTGGTAAAAGCAACTGAAAACACAAACATGAAAGCAAGTACATATATGTATGCATTATGTTTATACCATGCAAACATATTTAATTGCATGGTGATCTCGCCACACCAAGCCTATTGTTGTGCCTACCTCTAATGAAAAAACTATCTCAAAAAATTTTAAATTATGAGAAAGGAAGTATTTGTGTTGTGTGGAGAGAGAGAGAGAGAGAGAGAGAGAGAGAGAGAGCACCTCTATGAAGCAGTCATGGAAGTGCATTCTGATTAGACCTGCTGCTAAAGTTGGATCGGCTTGCAAGGCTCTGGTGACTGTATTTCTGACAATAAGTTCAGCCATCGGGCAGCTCATAATGTAATAGCCCATACTCAAACCATTTGCTAGAAATGGGAAGCCACTAACCATTTGCATTAGTAGAAACACTACAAACAGCTTAGCAATAACCATCTTCGATGATTCTAAAGGGAAGATCTTGAATTCAAATAGTAGTGAGAGGTAGTACTAACTAGCAAGATTATAATAGAAGGCTCAAGAAAAGAGGAGTAATTGTTAGAATAAAGAGTGAAGGTAAAGTGCCTTTATAATGATTAAACAAAAGTTGCCGGCCCAAACTTAAAGGAAAGAGAAAAGTTGTAGACGACAATGGTTTAACATCAATTTTAATTAAAGGGTCAATTACATAATACCTCATCAAGTTTGAGGTCTATTACAACCTCATACAACATCTTTAAAACATTTCATTTTCATACCTCACGTACTATTTTATTTCAAAATAATACGTCCGTTAGATTTTCCATCCATTGGTCTATTAAATGCTGACGTGGTTGCCACATTTGTGCTGATGTGGCTGCCATGTGGCCAAAAAAAAAATTATACATTAAAAAAATTATAATATTAACCCTATTTAAAAAAAAGAAAAAGAAAAAGCCAAACCCAGAAATCCTTTCCCGAGTCTCTCTCTGATCTCTCACTCTCTCAAGTCACTCTTCTATCTGACTCTTTCACTCTCTATCTCTCTCTCGGACTCTCTCCCCGATAGTACACCCACGCATGCACCCATCTACATACCCACACCACCGTGGTGGTGGATCGGCTTGTAAAGATCGTAAGGCTCCCAGAGGTGGTCCAGCAGGCATGGGTTTTTGGATTCGAGTCTGACCCACGACTTTCCCTTGCCGCACCAATGGAGGAGACTGACCGGACCCAGGTGCAGAGACCGGCAGCTGCCTCTGACATTGTCGCCGCCAAGGCCGTGCTGGTTCCACCGATGGTCTAAGGCCTCCACGTTGCGGCGAAGACGAGTAAGAACGGCGGCAGAGAACCCAGCTCGTAAATCCTTCGCTTTCTCTGTAATTCCATCCAGTTCTCGATCCTCTTTCGGTGATTCCCCTCCCTCCACCTCACCAGGTCCATCACCATCACACCGGTGTTGAAATAGCAGGGGTTTCTTGAGGAAAAAACCCGGGAGGGAACCGGGTCGGACCATAATCCATCGGTGAAGTACTTGGTCAAGTTGGCGTGGCAGTACTCCAGGGCTCTGATGACCCGCGACCCGGTGAGCGAAATGTTCCAAAGCTTGTGAATGTTGTCGACCACCAGTACATCGAAATCCAAGTAAATGACCCGGTCCACGCACCGGCCCAAAATATCGCCCAGGTAATTTCTCGCGTAGTTGAGCGGGTTCTCGAGCGCCTGCCGAATCGACGACGAGATGAGATTAATGACGGTGTCCTTCCGGAAGATGTAGACCTTGAAATTAAGCGAGGGGAAGGTGGATCAGACGAGTTGGGTCAGGACCCGGGGACTCGCCGGGTAGAACTCGGTGGCGATGAAGTGGAAAAGGACGTTTTCCGGGCAAGAAACATGCTTGATGACGGAGTGCACGACAGCTACCGACCCTTGGAGGTACTCGGAGTCGAGAGTCATGGCGATGTGGACCAGCGACGGGTCGCAAGAGGGCACTATTTACAGTGGTGGTGGTGTGTTGTCGGTGGTGTGGGTGTGTAGATCGGTGCGTGCGTGGGTGTACTGCCGGGGAGAGAGTCCGAGAGAGAGATAGAGAGTGAAAGAGTAAGAGAGAGAGTGACCTGAGAGAGTGAGAGATCCGAGAGAGACTCGGGAAAGGATTTCTGAGTTTGGCTTTTTTTTTTCTTTTTTTTTAAATAGGGTTAATATTATAATATTTTTTAATGTATAAAAAATTATTTTTTTGCCACGTGGCAGCCACATCAGCACAAATATGACAACCACGTCAGCATTTAACAAACCAATGGATGGAAAATCTAACGGAGGTATTATTTTGAAATAAAATAGTACGTGAGGTGTGAAAGTGAAATGTTTTAAAGATGTTGTATGGAGTTGTAATAGACCTCAAACCTGAGGGGATATTATGTAATTTACCCTTAATTAAATATCCAAAATGTTATTATCATTATCTATTTATGTCATCATTTGTATCATCTTTTTAATAGAGATGAGATCGACATGTATTGGTATGTCTTACCTCTATTAGAAAAATGGTACAAATAATAGTATAAATCGATGATAAGTGTAGCACTACTTAAATTCTAATTTATAAAGATGTATATGAAGTCAGGTGCAAATAAATAAACACTCTGCTCTGACCAATTAATTTAACTTATATTTGCAAAGTTACCACCCCAATCTTAATTAGATGAAAAATAAAAGTTGAAGTGAAGATAGACAGTGGTCCATGATCAATTGTGCACCTAATGGTCAATACAATACAAAAAAATTAATATAATTAATGGATGCTAATTGGAAATAGTTCGACACGTAAATAATGCACCATGGGGGCACTGAACCATATTGGAGCCAAATGATGCTTTCCACACTGAAATCGAAAGACCATTAAGATATCGATCACACAACAAATTGAAATGTGATTAATTAATAATGATATCTAAAAACATATTAGATTAATCATAAGAGTTGCGTTGAAGTTTTGCATGGATATAATTGGATTAGTATAACTGAGTGGTAGGCACGGAAGTCAAATGACAAAACGAAAGTGGGGATAGTGAAGTGTATGCACTATTTATACCACGACCAGAAAAACATGTAGAGGCATATATGTATGTTGCTCAGCTGGCTTCCATTGCAAAAGGAGCCCACCAACTCTCAGGGTCCTTATCTTTTTGCGAGAAATGGAGGGGAGACTTATTTGGCCAAAGAAGATATCAATTTATGCGTGCACGTCAGCAGGTTAACATCAGTATCATACATATGTTTAATTTCATTTGGTTGTGGTATAATATTCTATACGTACATGTGTGGAAATGGGGACATGCTTTTACTTCAAGGAAGTGATATGTGTTGGACACTTGAGGATATTTACAAATGGAAAACTGATCTCCCAAGAAGCCAGGTTGCCTCCAAACAAATGTTAAGTATCCACATGTAGGCTTTCTGTCAGTAATAAATCCAGCCTAGTGATCCTCAGTTATACCCTTCCTCATCAAGATTATAATGCTTAGTGAACATTAATCTCTTTCCAAGAGAAAAGTTCAAAGTGAGCAAAGTTCAAGTGGCTCATTACTCATAGTATGAATTACAACAATCATATATGATCTTCAGTTCGTGACTTACTACAATTAAAATATAGTTAATATATGGTCAAGTAAGTAGTAAATAAGTTCCAAAAATTTGCTGGTACAGCTTTCTATATTGGTGTTTGAGCCATAAATAAAAATAAGATCTGTATGGGGATAAACTATAGTTATTTACGCAAAAGTCGCACGACTCCGGCCTACCAACTTCGAAACCCAATTGAGATCCTACTACAGGGCTCAAATGACCATCTCACTCCATCCCAACCTGTCCAAGGGCTCGAACATGATTTTAATCGAGGCACGTCTGCCACATAGACGACAAGAGACTCGGGAATATCTAGTCTTCTTAAATGAAAATGTACGCGTCATCTGACATGCTGACATCACCACTGTGATCCTGGGAACCACCACAAGACACATCTAAATGCCATTTAACCAGGAATTATAGTTTTTGTTAATGCCAAATGACGATCTACCACTACTCCAGCTCAATGATATGATCGAGGTTGCTCATTCCTTATTGCCAGAGACCTTCAAGCTCAAGACCTTCGTCAAATTCAATCTCTATGATGTACAAACCTTGAGTAATTCTTTAATCAACCCAACTGCTTTTCAGCACAAACTCAATTACTTTTCAACAAAACCCCTTAGCTCTTCAGCTACAATCTTAAAGCCTTCTTTCTAAACAAACGCAGCCTACGATCCCTAAGATCTTAAATTTTCAGTTTTGTCACCCCATGGTATGATTTGGTTGACATGTCATTCCAACCACCTTAATTATCTCATAGGCGTGTGTTTTGTACTAAGTTCAACCTGATAACAGTGATCTCGGTGGACTCATGTAGCATTAGCTTGTCCTTTATGACCTGAATTCTGCTAGAGTCTTACTGCCTTCTTTACATTTCCAGTCAATTTACATTTCAAGTCATGTAGCTCGACCCATCAACCTAATTTTACTTATGAAAACTTTTGTAAACTCGACTTCAACATGATATGATTTTAAGTCCTAATTTCGTTTTCATTTACTTTTTAGGCAAGCATACACAAAGTTACACTAAATTTTAAGTCCTTGTTCACTCAAGATACGTAAAAGAACTTAACCTAGTCAGCATCCCACTCGGAGCACTATCGTTGGGTATACGCGCAACTTTCACACACATTCAAACGCAAACACTATATATTGGCAAACTCCAACTGGCACGGCTATTTTCTCTTTTTCCCGAGCCATCCCATGGCGCCGAGATTGAAACCAACACTCGAGACAAATACGTGTTGAACATAGTCTAGACTATGTTCGAGTTTTGACACCAACAAATTTTTGGAACTTGATCAAGGTAATTGCTTAGCTTGTGATTTTGTATAATAGGTGTATGAACACATTTGCAGCAAACATTCATGTCTCACATAAAAAAACTCTAATACATACTTTGAAAATGAAAAAAAAAATCACTTAAAATCATTGTCTTGTAACAATCATATATCATCCGTTTACTGAATTAAGACGTAACTTTACTATGCTTATGGTTTAGAAAAGAAAAAAACCATTGTTGGTTTGAAAATTTGATCTATCTAATATTACTAATTTTTTATTAGTTTCTTCTTTTAATAGGAATATATTGGATGACATAAAACTATTCTCTGCTGATTACTTTAACACTATGTTTAGATGAAGAAATTTAAGATTACTAAGAAATTTTAAAATGACGGGATTTTATTTTCTAGAATTTGAGAATTTTCTTGTTTGGTTAACCTTAAAAGAACAATGAAATTGAATACTGAATTTGTTATTTTTAAACTCTCAATCATAGAAATTGGGAAATGATACCTATTTACATGGAATTTAAACTTGGGAATTGGAGGTCTCAAATTCCAAGTTCTTTTTCCATGCGGAAATTCTAAATTTCTATGTTTACGAATCCAAACAAAGGAATTGGTGCATGTCAATTTATAAATTCTGACTTTCATTAAAATTCCAAGTTTATTTACCTTATCCAAACATAGTATAATGGAGTATAAAAGACAAGAAAAACGCACTAGCAATAATTCTAACTAAAATACAAAATCTCAAAAAGCCATTGTCTAAGTCACTTTTAAAAAAATTAATTATTAATTAATAAAAAGAGGGAAAGAATTTGAAACTGCAACATTAATATTTAAGAAAGAGAGAGTTTCGAACTTAAAATGTAGAAACCAACATCCTAAACCACACTCTGTCTGGGGGACTATTTCAACTAGTACAGTCGCTTCTAATTGCATACCTTTTTCCAATTCTTAGGATTTTTTTGCAGGGATGTATTCTTCCCATCGATTTTTTGCAAGGGCCAATCAAGGTAATAAGTATAGCTAGTGGTAGAATTACATGAATGGTATTAATATTGGCATATGCCATCTGGTGCCAAAAGTCTCCAACTTCATCGGCCGGCTTGGTAGTTATGCCCCTTTTGCTGCTAAAGTAGAAATGTATCCTTTTTGAATTCCTATCTGCCTTGAACATAACCCGATAAATTCATCCACATCCAACTGTACCCTTCTTACCTTATGTATAAGTAAATACTACAATATACGCACCGATCAAAGAATTAAACTGATGAACAAATATTCGGAAATTCATGAACAAAGATTGATTGTGTCACGGGCATTTATTTCTTATTGAAAAATTTGTAATACATACAAGTATACAACTAAAAAGTAGGTAAAGAACAATTACATGTCAATTAGCAAGCGCTTAGCTTCAGCTTTGGTGTCTGTTACCAAGAAATAAGGAATTAAACAATGTGGAAATAATAATTAAAATCGTTGTATACCATATTAACTTTATTGCAATATGAATCAACTAAAGTAATCAAGGATCATCAGTTCATGTTATGATGATCACTTCACTAATTAGCGTGAGTCGTAATTATAAACGGAATGGAATGTTTGGACGCTGCACGGAACGCTTTTCGTTCTCAATCTCTATCAGGCTGTTGATTACAATATCTGCAGCAGTTGTTACAACATCTGCCATGTTCCTATAAAACCCAAAAGAAACCGCAAGTAAGGAAAGCTAGTAAGAAAATCAAAGGTGATTGACTGTTGAAGCATTTCCTGATGTACTTTTTCGTCTAGACATCGTTGGCCTACCTATTACAGTGCTGCTGGCCTAATCCACATGTAAGTTGTCAATAGATGATTAGTTTTTTGATTACCAGTTCAGTTTTAGTTTTTAAAAACATAAAAACTGAAACCTAAAAGCCAATTTTGAAAACTTAAGAGTTGTTTGATACCCATTTCATTTCAATTTTCATTTTTTTGTTTTTAGTTTTAGTTTTTTTTTTTTTTAAATTGAAAACTTATTTGGTAACTATTTTCAGTTTTCAATTCTCAAAAAAAAAAAAAAAAAAAACCACTGCTAACCAAAAGCCAAATTTTGAAAACTCAATAAAGTAGCTTCACTTTTTTATTTTTAGATTTCATTTTTTATCAAAAAGTTGAAAATAGTAACCAAACGGGTTTTGACCTGTTTGGTAACAACTTTCAAGGCCGTTTGATAATCATTACTTTCATTTTTTTTGAAAACTTAAAACCTATTTTGAAACTACTTTCAATTTCCAGTTTTTTTTTTTTTAAAGAAGGAAACAAATAAAAATTGAAAGTATTCGTACCAAACTGGTTTTTAGTTTTCAATTAAAAAAAATGAAAATAAAAACTGAAAACGAGTTATCAAATGGCCCTTCAGTGAAAAAATGAAAATCCAAAAATTGAAAACAATTTTATTGAGTTTTAATATTTGGTTTTCAGTTTTCAATTTTTATTTGTTTGAAACTGAAAGTAAATAACAAATGAGTTTTCTGTTTTGATGAAAAAACCTAAAAGCAAAATGGTTATATGGACCTATAGGGCACAAATTAATTAATTTTTTTCAAAATATTATAAGTATTGCTACTCTATATAAACCTAAAAGGAAAGAAAGAATATAGATTGACAAAAAATGTAAAAAGAATATAGATTCATCGATCTCACCCTTTTGACGAGCTGTATGTCAACCCTACGGTGTTCCTAGCCTCTTCAAGAGCCAACCTAAAACTTTGTAGCTTCTCCGGCGGACATTGCCCATTGTCCACGACACAAAGCTGAGAGGGCTGAATGTCACAGAATATAGGAATGACCTTCTTATTGGACTCCATGATTAGGGCCAGTTCATGAAGGCAAAAGTAGGAGTCACAATAATTAGGCGAAAACACAGCAACACCAACCTTACAACCCCTTATTGCGCCATCAATTTTATCAAACAGTTTATCTCCAGGTCTCATGGTCCTGTTATCTAAGAAAGGGCGCAAGTTGAGTAGAGAAAGATGGTCGTAAAGCAAAGAGACGATTGCTCTCTTCGTGTCGATTCCTCTATGGTTAAGAAACACATCGCAAGATTTCGTAGCGCGTTCGGCCAATTGGGTTTGCTTTTGGTAGCTGAAAAGATTGTGTTTCAAGCTAATGGCTGCTGAACGATGCATGATTTTTTGTATGGAACCCTAGTTTTGTTTTTCTGCCTTGTTCTTTAGTTAATTGTCTGTTGAATAATGAGACTTTTGGTGGATGCCAGATGTGCTTTGATTTGCACGGCTTTAAATAGAGCCTTGAAGCCTCTATTTTCCAAGTTAATTCTTTAGAATGGAATGTGTTTCTGTTCAAAATTTGACCAGCCCAGTTAAATTTTGGAAATAAACTAATGAAAACCCTTCAAACACGTTGAAGGTCCCTCTCTGTGTGAAGTTGCCTTCACTGTAATACACATATAACATGCATTGGGACAGCTCCTGGACAAATTTAAAAGTTAATGTTCTCTTTTTTCCACCAAATTAATGTCGAGGTCCAAATATAATATAAAATGCACGTGGGAAACTTATTCAGCGAATTTCATTGTCAGTTCTTTCTTCTTTGAATTCTGCAGAAATTCAAAGTAAATTCTTGTTTGTATACTTCAATTAATATTAGGGTAAATTACACAGAACCACCTCCACTATTAGTCGTGAACATTTTCATACCTCGTCTTTAAAAATTTTCAATGTCATACCTTATCTTCGAATTTGTTTCAATTTCATACCTTCCGTCAGCCTTCCGTCAATTCCTCTGTTAAATGCTGACGTGGCAAGTGACGGGACCCATTTTATATTAAAAAATTAATAAAAAATTAATAAATTAATAAAAAAATAATAAATTAATAAAAAATTATTTTTTTTCTTCTTCTTCTTCTCTCCTCTCTTTTCTCTCTCTTTCTTCTTCTTCTTCTTCTTCTCTTCTCTGCCCAGACCGAGAACCTCTTTTTTTTTTTTTTTTTTTTTTTCTTCTTCTTCTCTCTCTTCTCTCTCTTTCTTCTTTTTTCTTCTTCTTCTCTTCTCTGCCCAGACCGCCTTCTTTTTTTTTTTTTTTTTTTTTTTTTTCTTCTTCTCTTCTCTCTCTTCTCTCTCTTTCTTCTTTCTTCTTTCTTCTTCTACTTCTTCTTCTTCTCTTCTCTCCCAGACCGAACACCTTCTTTTTTTTTTTTTTTTTTTTTCTTCTTCTTCTTCTCTTCTCTTCTCTTCTCTTCTCTCTCTTCTCTCTCTTTCTTCTTCTTCTTCTTCTTCTCTGCCCAGACCGAACACATTTTTTTTTTTTTTTTTTTTTTTTTTCTTCTTCTTCTCTTCTCTGCCCAGACCGAACACCTTCTTTTTTTTTTTTTTTTTTTTTTTTTTTTTCTTCTTCTTCTCTTCTCTCTCTTCTCTCTCTTTCTTCTTCTTCTTCTTCTTCTTCTTCTCTGCCCAGACCGAACACTTTTTTTTTTTTTTTTTTTTTTTTTTTTCTTCTTCTTCTTCTTCTTTTTCTTCTCTTCTCCTTCTCCTTCTTCTGGGCAGGGCCGAACCTGGGGTGGGGTAACAATTTTTTTTTTTTTTCCTTCTCTCTCCTCCTCTTTCTTGTTCTTCTTCTGGGCAGATTGGGGGTAAGAAGAAGAAGAACAGAGACAGAGAGAGAGAGAGAGAGAGAGAGAGAGAGAGAGGAAAAAAAAAAATAAAAATAAACCGAACCGAACCAGTTCGGCATGCAAGAAGAAGAAGAAGAAGATGAGGGGAGAGAGAGAAAAAAAATATTAAATTAATATTTAAAATATTTTTTTAAGTTTTTATAATATTTTAATAATTTTTTAATATAAAATGTGCCACATCACATGCCACGTCAGCATTTAACAGAAAATTTGACAGACAAGTGACGGGAGGTATGAAATTGAAACAAATTCGAAGATAAGGTATGACATTGAAACTTTTTAAAGACGAGGTATGAAACTGTTAATGACCCAATAGTTGAGGGGGTTCTGTGTAATTTACCCTTAATATTAATATTACTATAAAGGGAACAAACTAACATATTTGTTGAAAGTTTTACAAACCATGAAAAGGGTTTCTTTGACTGTTTGAACGATATACTTGGTCGCAAATTATAATAAGGTCTCCTCCTACGCACATATATTTAAATGCTAATAAGTTATTAATTCATTACCGCGATAATAACTTGTTTAGACCATTCTACAAAATTTCTCATAATCTAAATGCTTCATTGTTTATATTACCACCGAAAGATCAGCCTTCAAAAGTTCATTGAAATTGGAAGCCATTTGATTATCTAACCGTCACCTAATAAGTGGACGATAGGACCGATTCTGATGGTATACAAAAGGTGTCACCGTACAGGACCCCACCCTCATTTTAGGAGGCCCCAAATTTTCTTTATATGTACACAGTTACATGTGTACATAGATTAAAATGTGCAAGATATTATTGCATTACTCTTCCATGCTAGTTGTGGTTCTGCTCTGCTATTTTTATTTTTATATTTGCAAATTTTTATACTTATTAAGCGGATAAAATTTAAACAAGAACATGCAACCTGTTTTGAATCAAGGACCTTTGAAGATAGGAAACAATTCTCCAGTCACTCGAGCAAACTTATTTTTGGTGCAGTACTAAACTGTAATATTTCAATTTCTAACAAAACTGAAAAAATAAAAAAATAAAAAATAAAAAATGACAAAGAAAATACAGCAGTTAAAACAAAGGACCTCCATCTAAATTTTGCAAATAATCCATAATTTTTAGGGCCAACCCTGGTGGATGAACACAATGTTATGAAATATCCAAAATAATAACAAAAGCACACCAAAGGATTTCCGATTTGACTTATATTTTGAAAAAATAAATTATGAGAACCTAAATAATGGAAGGTTCAATTCTAGTGATAACAATGTGGAGTGGGTCTAGACGAATGATTAGTAGTTTATATTATTTTAAGTTGTTAATTGGTTAACGTCTTAGCACTCATGTGTGTATATATTCAACATGTATAGGACCCCTTGGTCCCCTTCTTAGGAGGTATCTCTTTAGAAGAATAGTTGAAATAGAATTATTGTTCAAGGCACTCCGTGTTGAATTTTAACGATCTAAACCAACTAATTATTAGATCCCCATCTAAGTATCTTCTTTACCAAAAAAGAAAAGAAAAAAGAAAACCATTGAGATTAAATCCTTGAATGAGGTCCTTTAAATTAAACGGTTAGGTTCATTGGATTGCATTGATGGTTGGGGTCATATGCAATGGCAAAATCATAATTTTATAACAATAGAGTCAAATTACATATGCTTGTAAAAATTTGTCATATTTTCATTGATACTGTGCATGATGTCTTTTCCTATATTAGAAGCCTGTATTACACCAAAGGAAAGACAAAAAAAAAACCGACTAATGTTGTTTGAACCATAAAATGACCAATTTTGGGATTAAAACTCCTTACATTCGGAGCCCATTATTCTAAGTTGGTTTTCATGAATATTTGGGTTATAGCCTCATGGCTTTTCCATGGCTACGGGAAAATTTGTCTTCTTGTGGTGAAAAATCATGTGGTTGTGTGAGGCATTCTTGATTGTAGTCTGCAAATGAAGATATTTTGATGAAGATGAGTGAAGGCTAGGGTCTGGTGAAGCGCAATATATAGAAGAGCAAGGAGAAAAAGACAATCAACCAAACAAACAAACAAACAAATCTCCCAAAAACCAACGGAGTAAACCTCTCCATTCAATGTTTTCAATCAAGCAAGCTTTCTCATCTCTTTCAAAGTCAAGGCTTTGTAATTTTACAAGTATTTCTCTTTACGAAGAACTATTGTGATAACTTTGTTATATATTAGTGTCAATCTCTCTTTGAATCACCATTGTCATTTTAATACAAGCATTTAACCAATTTCTTCTTCTGTTTGAGTCAACGCTTGAACTCCTAGTGTCGCTTTAACTCACCATTTACATATTGTGGTTTAATCTTTCTACATAAGAAAATTCCTTAGCATTTACGGAAAGAAAGAACCTAAGTTGAGTTCTTCCACTCAATGGCACAATCTTTTAGTTAGAAGTTAAATAAGTGTAATACATTTCCATCACAAATACACCATCTAGTAGCGGCAACTAGTACGCTTGCAATTTTCAAATTTCATTTTCATGTAAGTTCCCGACCTACATACAAGACCATGAAAAATTTAAAGAACCAACAAATATATATATACACACACACATAAGAAGGAAGAGCTTGGAGTGGAGTAGGTAATTAACGCCCCATTTATGGTAACACAAGTGGTCGTTCTACATAACTTCTATCAGAATATACAAATGAATATTATGGCTGGCTCACTCCCTCACCAGCCTAGTGTAGATACTATTATTTGTTAAAAAAAAAGTAATTTTTTTGTCACAATTTATTAAATAAAATAAACAAAATAAGATAAACACTCGCATTAATGACGCTTTCCTTGCCAAACAGTGTTGGCATTTGGTTACTGAGCCTCATGCGCTTTGGGCTCGTGTGATGAAGGCTCGCTATTTCCCTCATTGCTCTATTTGGGAGGCTACTAAAGGTGGTCGTGCGTCATGGGCCTGGGCAAGTCTTCTCACGGGTCGGGATATGCTGCGCACTAGTTCCCACTGGAAAATCATGGGAGGACGGGATGTGAGGGTTTGGGTTGATAGGTGGTTACCATCGTCACCTTCAGGCCACCCTATGCCTATTGGACCGGTGGCTGTAACTCCTAGTTTGCAGGTGGATTCGCTTATTTGCTCGGTTTCACGGCAATGGGATATTAATTTCTTAATACCTTTTCTTTCTTTGAGGGATCAACATGCTATTCAGATAACTCCTATTGGTGTCCCTAATCGCCCGGATCGACTTGTTTGGGATTCTAGCAAAAATGGTATTTACTCGGTTAGGTCGAGGTACCGTTGGATTCAAAGTCGGACTTTACGTGCGAGGGATCATCACCTCTCTGCTACTCGTCAAGTCCCGACAGTATTATGGAAAGCTATCTGGAAGCTTGAGGTGCCTCCTAAGTTGCGGCATTTTTTGTGGCTTTCGCTGCATAATTGTCTTCCTACATGTGATGCTCTTTTTTCTCGCCGGTCTTCTCCTTCTTCATTGTGTCCTATATGTCGTTGTCATACTGAATCACTTGAGCATCTATTTCTTCTCTGTCCTTGGGTTCAACCTGTTTGGTTTGGTGGTGCTCTGAATTATAAAGTTGCTTGTGATGGTATCCACTCTTGGGTGCTTTGGTTACAGGAAGTTTTCTCCCCAACTTTTGGATCCTTTTCCGACCTGCATTGGATACAGTCTTATATTGCTTTCACTTGTTGGTTTATCTAGAAGGCTCGCTGTGACTTCGTGTTTAACCAGGTGCCTCTGAATCCCAATCATGTTCTCTTTGCTTTATCTTCTACGATGGGGTCTTTTCTGGCTGCGAAGCATGTTGCGGGGTCCTGTGGGGCTGTGGGAACGGGTCGGCAGTAGCAGGTTCTTCGGTGGAGCTCTCCTCCCTCTCTGTATTCAAAGATTAACGTGGATGCTAGTTGGTCTAAGGGCACCCAACTGGGTTTTGCTGGGGTGGTTGTGAGGTCTTTTGAAGGTCGTTTTGTAGCTGCTGTGCGCTACTCTCTCCGGGCTCCCTCTACTGCCGCGGCTGAAGCTTTTGCTTTGCTTCATGGTTGTAAGTTGGGTGCTGCTCTAGGTATTAATTATGTCATTCTGGAATCAGACTCTCTAGAGGCTATTTCTTGTCTTTCTCAATCTCTTGAATCTGGCAGTTGGGAGGCTTATCCTATCTTAACTCGGGTCAAGCAGTTTAGGGGGGCTTTCCAGTACTATCGCTGGTCTTTGGTGCCAAGATCAACCAATGAGGCGGCACATGTGCTTGCGTCGGTCGGTCTTACGGAGATGAGTGATTATGTTTGGGTCGATCGGCCTCCATCTTCATTGGTCTTTGTTTTGAGCAATGATGGTCTTCCGTGTCCGCATTAGTTTTGTTATGGTAGTGGTTGGGGTGACGCTTTCATGTGGTGGAAGTGTCTTCTGATGTATCCCCTTCACTGCTATCTTTATGTTTCGTCTGTTGGTGTTAGCCTCTCTGTAGGCTTTCGTGCGCTCTTTCTGTCTTGTTGCTTCGTTCTTTTGTTCGCACCACTCAATGATTTCAAGAAAATAATTTTATAGTAAGAAACGACTTGAAATTGATATACAATGCATTAAACCTTTTAATGCAATAACAAAATAATAAAGGCATTTGATCATATTAGACAAATTTGTATTTTGAAATACCCAATCAAAAAATTTGAACAATGAGAACTACATCTTTTTATGATTTGTCAAGAACCAAAAAATAGACCAAAATAGATGATTAAAAAGGTAAACAGAGTCAAAACCAAATAAAATAAAATATCGTAGCAAGATAAAAAATAAAAAAATAAAATATTAAAGCAGGGGAGGATCGATAAAATGCTACTGACCCCAGCATGTATGGTTGGTAATAAATTATTGGTCCTTACATGGGGAAGTCAATAGTGTAACTTATACCGATCCCTTCCATACTAAATTTTTTTTTGGTTTTTTATTATTTGTGTTTTTCCCTTTTCATAACCTCATACTAATGCTCACACTGTGTGTGTGAGCAAATTTTTTTTTTTTTTTTTTTTTTAATTGAAGAAGAGAGGAAGAGAGTGGGAGAGAACAAGAGAGTGGAAGTGAGGAGAGAGGGAGAGAGGTTTAATTATTTTTTTTTTAATTTTTGAAAATTTTTAAATAGAGATGTTAAAATCACCTTTAGGTGATGCTTAAACAAAAAATTGCAAAATTTTATTTTTAAAATTACGTTACTCTTCTTAATTTTTTTGTTATGATAGAAGACAAAATAGTTTTTTCACCATCCTTTGGTTGGCAAAAAGAGTTCTATTGATATGTTGTTTAGATTATTATCTTTCCATTCCACAAAATGTACTTTTTGGTGAAAAATGCATTAGAAAATTATTATTAACACTCCAAACTTTACATAATTAGAAGAAAAAAAATACACTTGTAAAGAGTGTAGAATTAAATTTTTTAACTGCTAATAACAGTTTCCATATATTATAGTTCAAGTTTAAACACTCAAAGAACAACGATATAAAACCTAAAATAAAGTATTTAAATCTAAACAAATAAGTTCAAATACTTGTACACTAGACTCACCTCTAACTGTGGTTCCAAGGTTGGCACCCCTCGCCTACTCACAATTGGTGGCTAGTGGGGTGCGATATAAAATCAACTCACACATACTTCTCAGCCATCCCCGAGTCCTCCACCAAGATAACATATTGAAATTTCTCATGGATTGTAATTTTGTTTTGAATTGTTGCATTGTGAACTGCTTGACGCTAAAAACCGGGGCCACGTTGAAGTACATTCAATCATGCTATTTTAATGCCTTCAAAATTATAGTTTCTATGTTTCATCATTATTCCTAGCCAAAAGCATGAAAGTTAATTTTTTTTTTTTTTTTTTTGTAAAAAAGATACTTGTGAATTGAAAAAGTGAAAAATCTAAATGTAAAGGTTAGTACAAATGTTGCTAGCACTCCCGATGACTGGAAACTGTTAACAGTTTAGAAGCCAACATTTGAAAATCCTCAAAATATTATATTCCTTTTTGCCGAATATTGGAAGTTCACCATGAGTTGCAGTATCAGGCAGCAACAATTCTAAAGATTCTGCAAAAGTTCAATAACAAGCAATCGAAAATCATAAGATATTCGATTTTTCTCCGTCAAATCCTTACAGTCGATCATGAATCCCAACATTCGGCAAAAGTTAACCCGAAATTGAGTGTAATTTCAGTAGATAACAAAAATCCTCAAAATATTCTATTGCTTTCTAATTTCTAATTAATTGTTTTCGCTTTTGAAATCTTGTTACACAAGTTTGCAGTAATTAATTAATCAATCATTCTTCACTCTCAAGTCATGTCCATTTAACTCGTCATGATATCAAATATCTCACACAATTAATTTTGAACTCAAATTAATGAAAATTTGTTAGGTTGTCAACATTGCATTTGATTCAATTATTTAGATATGTCCGTGCTCATCATCCTCACATGTATATACAGCTAGGTCAATGATAGGATTTTTAGTACTTACGTAAAGAAGGTTAAAAAATCACACAAAATACTTACGAGAGTACAAGGATGTTGTAATATAGATTCTCATGCAAGGTCGTTCTCCACAAGAACTATTTAAATAATATGTAAAACCAATTCCTAATTAACTACTTAAAACTAAAAATTGAAGAAAAAAAAAAGAGATTTTGAATTTGGGTAATATTAAAAACGAATTTTAATTAAAAACAAATAGTAAATTCGTCTAAAATTAATACAATAAAATAAAAGAGTTTTTAAATACCAATTTAAAAAAGCACTAGGTTCCGTCATCACCATAACAATCTTATGTATTTTTTTACCAATTACTTATGATCTACACATGCAACTTTGAATGTTAGGTTTTCCTAATACATATTCTCCTCGTGATATTCAAGCAAGAACGTATATCTAACATGCAATCCGTCTGTGATATTCAGATCAACTATAAATATGCAAGACTCATTAAGTTATGTGAAAACCCTCCGAAAAACTATGCAACCCTTAAGACGTTATATTCATCTTAAGTGAAATTACAATTATTAACCACAAGAAGCAAAACCCAATTCTCCGGTGATATTCCGACCGAATTGCATCGAATCACTTTTTCAAAGATCCTAATGGTGATCAAGCATTAAGACAATTAGGTAGTTTAAAACAGTGATCAATAATCCAAAGCATACATGCAATCAATCATAATCAATTAAATAAAAATTACATATTTTTGCTAAGGCTCAAGGCTTCGCCCTAGCAAAACGGATTAGTTACGCGTATTCATAATTAAAATCATAGAAAATATTATTATGAAGAAAAGGATTGAAAACACAGTAAAAGTTTGAAATTCTCCAAGAACCCTAGCCAATTTCCTATCTCCAAAGTCGCTCTCCTAAACTATGCGATAATCCCTAATAAGAGTCTTTGGCTCCAACTAGGAAACCAAAATAACAATAAAATATACTAGAAAATAAAGTCCTAATTAAGTTAGGAGAATATGCAAGGGAACTGTCCAGCCACGTTTTAGCCTCAAATCTCCTCCAAATCCGGCCCATGACAACTTGTTTTAAAGATCAGAACATTCTGAACACATCTCCAGCTGAATCCAAAATAGGTATCTTGAGCTCCAAAACTCGCAATTAAGCCCAAAACGTCACTTTTCCAGCATCGCGTACTGCTCATTTATTCTATCTCCAGAAAATAACTGCTTGGTGGAAAAATCTGATATTTTGACACAATCAAGCTAAGCGACTCACAAACATCCTCCAACTGGAATTTCTCCAAAATTCATCCATTTGATTACGTTTTGCTCTAGAAGAAGTCGAAAGTCCTATATTGAAAATCTAATTCAAAGTATCAACATTCTTATAATATAATAACCAAAATAAGCTAAGATTTGGACAGAATATGTAATATAATATTGACTCATCAGTTAACCTTCAAAATAGTTCCACTTTTACATTATTTGGGATGATTTTGCTCCTAGTTTTTAATCACAAATTCAAGGCAGATGGAGCACAAGGTATCCAAAGTTTTGTGACACTCAGAACAAACATATGGATAAGAAGGCAGTAGGAAATGAAAGTTTTGCTTGTCCTCTGGTGGTGGTGGTGGTTAAGATTTCATATCAATGCTTAATCATAAAATACAAAATAAAGAGAAAGCTAATGGACCCCAGAAATGTTACTGTTTTCAAATGGGTGTTTGGTCATCACCATCATAGATAAAATGTCTTAATGCATCCAGCTAATGTAAGGTAGATTGTTGTTTCACAATAGGACGTTATGTCTAAAAATATGACATAATATTGTATTTGCTTTATTCCCTAACATTATAAACCAGTGCTAGAAATAGAAATTGTTTTTAGCTGAGGATTACTTTTGCTTACTTTTCATGGTTGAAGTTTTACAATAAAACTAATTGATAATATAAAGAGTAACACACTCCTTATATGTCATGCAAGGACTATTTTTCCATCAATTTGAGATTCATTCACTACGTACTCTAAATGCACAAAGACAATTCAGCACTTGCCAAAACAATTAAATGCCCAAAGAAAAACAAAACCAAAATAAAATTTTGGAATTTGAAATTCAGTTTCTTTACATGGAGAAATTTTTAGTTGTGACGGGAACACGGATTGTACACCAAGTGTTTTTATGCAAGTGGTGGAAAATTTTAATTTTTAAGTTATCAACCTTTTAACACACATAACTCACCATTTATTTAGAGACACGTGATGTACCACCTCGTGTGACGGTCACACTGAAAAATCTCTCCTTTACATCCAGTTACTATTGGGAATTGGGATGCCATATACAACTTGGTGTGACACACCCCGACCGAGATCGAGGCATGCTGGCCTTCACGTGACGGCCAGCATGCCTCGATCTCGGTTCCCAATGTGTTCATGATGATTTGCCTGGGATACCACCTGTTAGAGAGGTGGAGTTTACCATTGATTTGTTACCAGGTATGTATCCTCACTTATTCGGTTTTTATTTATTCGTATTTCTTCTTATTCTAACGCTTCCGCACTGTGCATATGGCTACGTCACCTCACGTGACGGCCAGCATGCCTCGATCTCGGTCGGGGTGTGTCATGGTGGTTACTCATAATTATTTTTAAAATAATCAAATGTGGCTTAAGTTTTGGAAGAAGCTAAACAAAATATTTTAAAAAATGCATAACATAAAGGTGAGTGGTGATCGTTGTGACTAATAAATTGTTGGGCGCTCTCTTTGTTAGCATATAAAACCATAAACAGCTGTTGGAATCGACCAACGATGATTGAAATCCCGTTATTCCATCATCTTTTATAAAACTATTATTTGCATATATGATTTATGAAAATAATTTAGTATACTTTGTACAATATAAAATATCGAAATGAAAGAAGGTTGATGGCTTATTAGGCAAAAGCATTAAATAATAATTGGAATGACACTTGGAAAAGCCAAATATTTCGATCTTTCATTTGGCCTTGCACACCATAAGAAGAAAACAAAGAACCCTTGAAGCCTTTCGTGCATACACAAGGTTCAAATAATATTTTTTTTGTTAAGCCAATGTCTTTATGTGTGTTATGGTACAATCCAATCTCCCGTCTAACTTTGCTACAATGAAAATGAGATGAATGAGAGTCAATCCCGAATGTCATAACTGATTCGTGAGGAGTGCAATTGTTTAGAAAATGTGAAATTCCTTCATAACTCGATTCCTGCTCACTGTTTTTTTTTTCTCTTCCATTCCATAGGGAAGCATTTTTCTTTTGGAGTATGATTTTCTCCTTTCTTATTCTCATCTCCTTCTCTCCCCTCCTCTCACACTTTGTTTTTCGCCTGATTATCTTTATAAAAAAAAATTAATATAAAATGTTGACATGACTTATTTGTAACCGTTCAAGTAAAAGAAAATGAAAGGGAAGAGAAGATTAGCTAACATTATCCAATAGGCACTGGGCCTTGAGGAGAGGAAGTAGCTTTTTGGCGGTTGGTGCTTGACAGTGTTATGATTCCTTGTCCGCTCCCTCACTCTATTTCGTTTCAAGATCTGCAATATTAGCATTAAAGCAAAACCAACTATAGCATTTTCCTCACACTTTTCTCACAAATATATTATCACGTATCCAGCATGAGAGAGTGTTGACCATAAAAGGGGTACAAACAGAAAGAGAGAGAGGTAGAGAGAGGACCCCTTCTTTCTCTTTGTTTTCTTAAATACGGATCTCTTCGAAAACAAGCTTGCAGAAGAGAGAAACCAATTCTGACAATCTAACGCTACCATGATGTGGATTGTGGGCGAGTGGAGTGGGTTCAAGAAAGATCGAACACCTTAGATTCATCTCTCTCTCTCTCTCTCTCTCTCTCGTGAAAACAATGTGGGGTGTGTGTGAGAGAGAGAGAGAAGATGTGGGATCCACTTTCACGGACAGTTAAAAGTGCTTCTTTCTCCTCTCCAACGCTCTGAAAAAATATTGCCCCATGTGCTCAGCTTCATCACCGTCTGCTGGCACACACATTCTCTCTCTCTCTCTCTCTCTCTCTCTCTCTCAGTTTCATTTGCACACCCCCAATCAAACAAAACGTCTCCATTCCCATGTCCACCAAGCTCACATTTTGATCGCCTATCTCTCTCCCTCGCTCACTCTCTCTCTAACACAATGGACTCCAGAACTCGCCTTGACCATGTTCTCTTTCAACTCACTCCAACCAGGACAAGGTACATAGAAGATCCAATATTTCGTGTAGTTTGATGTTGTTTCATGCAATGAAACAGTTTACATTTTCTGGGTTTCTGCTAAAGGTTAGTTTTTTGTGTGTTAAAAGATGTGAACTGGTGATATTTGCTGCTGCTGGTGGTGCAAACGAGAAATTGGCTTCAGGGCTTCTAGAACCATTTCTTGGTCACTTGAAATGCGCCAAGGATCAGATTTCCAAAGGAGGGTACTCCATCATTCTTCGTCCTTCGGACTCCGGTGCCTCCTGGTTCACCAAAGCCACTTTGCAGAGGTAATTTTGTAAAAATGTATGTGTTTTTCTAATTATCTAGGATAATTGAGCAATAATTTTCTAAATTTGATCACCAAGTTTGGATCTGGGTTTGTGATAAATTCGAATGAAGAATTGGTTTAATTATAGAAATAAACACTTATATTTGTAATTGAGATGACCAAAGTAGTAACATTGAAGTTGGAGAGTTCAGGTGGCTATTGGATTCAATGTAATCGTGTAAAGTTCTGATCTTTAGGATTTTATGTCTTGATGATTTTGTCGTGTGTGAAGCGCGAAGTAGTTTTCATTGTTGACAGATTGAGTAATTGGTGTGATGTTATTCGTGTGAATGCAACAGGTTTGTGAAATTTGTTAGCTCGCCAGAAGTTCTTGAGAGATTAATGACTATTGAGAGGGAGATTTTGCAAATTGAGAATTCAATTCAATCGAGTGAACTAGCCGAATCAGAAGGTGCATTTCGGAGATCCTTCGTATTATTTACTCTGTTATTGTATATTCTTCAATTCATTTACGTGCTGATTACATTTACTGAATCTACGGCATTCTCAATTTGTTGAATCATTCTAGCATCAAAATCAATGATTAAACACTATTTTATATTATGGGAAAGATTGCTCGTTAGGATACTAACAGTGATGTGCTGCATGAGCAATAGTGTTTTAGGAAGATCTTCCCCAGATACAAGGGATTGTATGTCCTTAAAGATAACAAAATATCGACTCTTGTTGAACCCATAAGTATGCTTTAAGGACATACAATCCGCTGTGACATGAAGGTCGTAAGTAGAAATAGGACAAATCGTCTCACAGGAGTAAGCGTCTGATCCAACCTGGACCGTGCAATGGTGGGAGGCTTGTGCACGGGCGCCCCTTGTCCTTGTCAATTTAACGGCTACAGTTGAGAAAATTTGTCTTCTAACTTTTGGTTTCTCAAATGTTGACAGCGGATGGGAATCAAAGTAAGTCACTTGCAATCAAGGTATGCATCATTCGGCAATTGTGTATGTGTAAAATTACCGATTTGTTTCCTTTTGAAGCTCTTGCAATTATAGTGAACCGTTTTGTTGTGTTGTGATGGTGTTTTAGTCAAACAGTGAATCCAATGGAGCCATTGATGCTGTGCCAGAAGAAAATTCCAAGTAAGTAATCTGGATTTTCAAAAGTTCATGTGTGATTATTATACTGCTTGGTTAGAACAAATTGCATTTTCATGCATTGATTATTCAGCTTTTGGTGTTGAACAGGATTCGTCTTCAACGTGTTTTGGAAACACGGAAGGTAGTACTATGCAAAGAGCAAGCGATGGCTTATGCTCGTGCTTTAGTTGCTGGATTTGAACTGGACTACATAGACGATCTTATATCTTTTGCTGATACTTTTGGAGCTGCACGTTTAAGGTATGAAATGTTGACTTGACTCACCTGTTACCGATTTCCACAAGTTTTTTGAAGGCTCTTATCCTCATTCCAAAGTTAATGTGATCCAATTCTATTTTTCTTTTTTCGAAACTGTTTTTCCTCTTTTCTCCCATTTGGAGGTTCGGCAGGTGAGTATCTTTGTTAAAGGATGACATCTCAGTTTCGGTTTTTTATTTTCAGGGAAGCATGCATTAATTTCATATATCTATACAAGCAAAAGAACGAAGATAGGCTTTGGATGGAAGAAATAGCAGCAATGCAGGCACTCGCTCAGCCACAACTGCCGTACTTGGGAACATCAGGAATAATTCTTGCCGGAGAAGATAATGACCCCAATCAGAATCTCATGATAAATGTTAACCAAAGTATTCTCTCTGTTGGGAAGAATAGCTCATTAGACACATCAGTGTCGGAGTCAACAAGTCATGGAAGTCCGGATGCGAACCAAGGTATGGTTAAACACCCATGAGTCTTTCCTGTTTCTGCCTATAATTTGGCTGTGATCTACTCTGCCCAAAAACTTGTATTGCAACTTTATATTAGATAACTTATCCATGACATGGTTTAAAAATCACAATCTACATATATTTCGATGATCATCTTCTTTTTCATTTCACATCTGAACAATCTTAGAGAGAAGTCAATAATAATATGAGAGAAACTCAGCTTCCATCTCCAACGTCTTGTTGTCTTGTGCAGATAATAGCTTGCCAACATCGGTTAAGATGTCATCAATGGATGGGAAGGCACAAGTACCAAACCCATGGCCAAACCAGCCTCCTCAGTACATGCACAATTTCCAAGGTCCTGTGTATCCACAAATGCACCCGTATCAAGGTTACCTTTTTCCTGGTATGCAGGTTCCGCCATATTATCCAGGGAATGTGAAATGGCCTCCGAATGGGGAAGAATCTGGCCCTATTTTTGATCAGGAATCTGATGGGCGGAGGAATCGTAAATCTCATAGGAATAAAAAGAAACATTCTCATGAAAAAGTACTAGAAACTTCAGACCAAGATGGATCCGGTGACAACACTGGCTCCAGTTATGAGAGTGAATCTGATGATCAGATGCATAAGAAAAGGCATGGGAGAAAGTCCTCGAGAAAGGTTGTTATCCGAAATATCAATTACATAACCTCTAAGAGGGATGGAGAAACAGGAAGTGCGTCTGAGGGAAATTCATCCCATGAGGATGGATTTGTTGATGGGAAATCCATTAAACAGCAGGTTGAGGAAGCTGTTGGGTCATTTGAGAAGAAACATAAATCAACCTCACATCGTCATAAAAAACAAGGTGGAGGCAAGTTCCGTGGCGCTGTGGATGATTCAAATAGTGGTGTTGCAAGTACTTACGAAGGAGAAAAACAAAATGAAAACTGGAATGCTTTCCAAGACCTTCTCATGAGGGACAAGGATGAAAGTTCGTTTGCTACAGAACCACACAATGTACAGATTGAGGAGGAATATTTTTCAAGTAAGAACTCTGGTGAAGGAAAAGTGACTAAGCAACGAGCCGATTCAAGTGAATTTTTTGTGGTGAAAGAGAGGGATTCAAGTAATGAGAGTAAACCACGTGTCCAATACTTCGAAGGTGACGAGAATGTTGGCCGGATTACCAAGAAAGAAGATAGCACATATGAGGACGTATTATTTTCAAAGAGAACTGAAGAATCTGGGAACAAATCCCATGATACTTTATCTGATTGTGTCAATGAATCGTACATAACCAAATGTTCTAAAGAAGGGGATTGGTTCATGAACAACCAAACAGATATATCAGCAAATAGGGATGTCAATAATGATCTGAAATTGTTTGATGGTGTTGATGCAATTCATGCGGAGAGAAATAAGAGAGATGTTCTAGGGGATGACTCTTTCATGGTTCAAGACCGATCAGTAGTTGATCAATCTGATTCTCAGTTCAGGACAGATATAAGCTTCGTCCCAGAGATCAATGGAGCTACTCAAGATGAATATGGCATGCAAGAAACTTCAAATGATAAACCTGAAGCATATAGTGTTCATGAACCGGATGACCTTTACATGATGCTTGACCGTGGTTCAGCTGTGGAGCATGCTGTGGCACAATGGACTCCCGAAATGGATTATGAAACTATTGCTTCATCATTTGAAGCAACTAAGAAGAATCCTGGCACTGAAGCGAGTGATTCCGTTGAAGTTAAGCAGCCTTCTGATAGTAAGGGAAGGAATGATAAAAATAGTGGAATTCCTGGACAAAAAACCAGGTCTAAAGTTGTAAATGGATCTTTGGTGAAAAGCAAGTCTGATGTCATGTCAAGAAGCAAGAAACCTGCTCCTGTAAGCAAAAGCACAGTCCACAAGAGCAAATCTGAAATGGTAAGTACTGAAAGAACTTTATAAGGTTTTCTAAGATAGCTTCAAAGAGTTTGTAGTCATATCACTGACTGTATCTGATATTTACTATTTCTTTGAAAGATTTTTCGCCCCTTTTCCCGTCAATTATTAGAAATTTATTATTTGCTGGCTTCATTATGCAGTTGAACTTTCTGTTATGTGTGTTATGTGTTTCCCAAATCAAATGGAATTTTTACTTTTTCTTAGATGTCTTGAGACTTGATTTTCGTTCATTGCTACTAACACTCTCCCTCTCCCTTCCATTTCCTTTTTGCTGGTTTATTGACTTTCTTTTCCAATATTTATTAGGAAAAAGAGCGGATAAAGAGAATGGAGGAGTTACTGATTCAACGCCAGAAGAGAATTGCTGAAAGGAGTGGCTCTAATACAGCAATATCTAAGAAGGCCCCAGTGGACGATAAAGCGACCAAAATCTCCATGACTAACTCGAAGAATGAGACTAAGAAATCAGATAAGTCTGTCATGCGGAATTCCACCATTGAACGCCTTGCAACTGCACGAGTAACTGAAAAGTTAACACCAACTTTGCCGAGTGCTGGCCAACCCAAAAAACAGAACGTCAAGGCAAATGGTGTGGTTGCAAGTGCCTCATCGCAGAAGGCAGCTGCTGCAGTGAATAAGAAACCCACTCCAAACAAAGCCAAACCTTTGGGTGCAAAAGATGACCTGAAGAAATCAAATCAATTAATTTCATCTGACTCTAATGTCCAGGAAAAGGTTTGCGTAGAATCCACAGAAGCACTGCCGGTTAAGTCAGCAGGTGCAGTTGTAACTCAACCTACCAGTTCCATCAATCATTTGGAAGAGACTGAAGAAACCCATGGTACATCTTCTGTTGAAAATAATGAGGGAAATTTGATGCTACAAAGAGAGGCCTTGGAGAACAGTAGCTGCAACGGGTATTCTCCCAATTTGGTTTCATCTGTACCTTTTGAAGAGAACGCTCAAAAACTGAATCAGTTTACAGGTGATGTTGAAGAGTTGCCTAAAGAATTTCCAGTTCTAAGTGAAGAAAAGAGAAATTATATCCCGGAAATGAGTGTATCTCCTCCTATTCTGGGATCACCTAAGAAAGCTTTGATTGTTTCAGCTGTGAACAATGAAGAAACTGGTACAAAAACTAAGAATTTACCAATTTCTGAGATCTCTGAGATAGACATCTCTACTCCACCAAGTGATGAAACACTTGCGGAACTCCACTCCAGGAAGAAGTGGAACAGCGATGAGAACTCTCCTAAAGCTGCCAAAGGGTTTAAGAAGCTTCTATTGTTTGGGCGGAAGAGCCGAAACACTCCTGTCAATTGACATTTGTGGAACTAAGATAATTCATTGCTAGTAGCTTTTGTTTGCAGCATGTCATAATACTTTTGCATTGGTTTTTTGGGTTGTTCGTGTCCAAAAGGGATGGACCGACCAATTGAATTGCTTGATAATGCGGCTGATGCATTCTTTATGGCTGTCAAGTGGAATAGCCTCACCGCTCTCGTCTCCAATAAGGCTTCTGGGTGTTGCTGCCACACAAGGAGAACACTGTAAGTTATGTATTTCTTTTTCTTTTTTTGTATATCCTGGGAAGATAGAAAGATAGCCATCTGTTTATTTGATATAGCTTGTGCATTTGAATTGATAGACAATACGAGCTATTTTCTGCATCTCTTGTAATATTCTCTTATATCAAATCTGTTTGTTTGTGCAAGAACAGACATCTTTGCACCTTTGTTATTCAGCAAGTATATAATGTTTGTGATGTCACTGATCCACACAGGCTGAACTTGCCGATCTACTAGTTTAGAATAGCCATTCGATTGGTCTTGGAATAAGAGTTCGTAAGATGTATCTGTCGTTACATGATTCAACATCATAGACATGGTCGAACTGTTTTTGGTTAGATTTGTCATCGAGGCCTTGACATTTCTGAACTAAACCAATTAGAATTCTCCTGTCTGTATAAGTAAAATGTGCATAGAAGAATGAGTAGTTGGAATCCTAAGAGTTTAATTCAAATATACTCAATTAGGTAGCAATAAGTTCATAAAGTACAATGCGAGCATCATTCACCGTAAACGAAATCATCAGATTAACCCCATCGCTGCATCCTTCTCAAAATCATCAGAAAACTGAAAAGTTTTTACGATGCCTATACTCTGCCTTGAGACACTTAAGTTTGGCCACTAGATCATCATATTCCGGAAGCTTGGGGTGGACATGGCTGGAGCAAGGAGACGTTCCCTGCACCATTTTATGGCCATCAATGGGACCAGCAAAAGAATGGCGACTCTTCACCAACATCTTGGAGCGATCTTTGTTCACAGCATCCCCATTTGTACTTTTTCTAGGTGAAGTAGTCATGGCATGTGTCCTAGGTTTTGCATTTCCGTCCCATAAGTCAATATCATTTTTCTTGGTTTTGGTTGAGCCAACTGAACCAGCAGTGCTTTTTGAGCCATTTTGAAAATGGGATGGCGTGGCCAGTGAAAGCTTACCATTCGACAGCGAACAACGTATCCCAAAACTCTTCTCAGTCTCCGGTTTCGGAATTTGTATTTGAATCCCATCAGCTTTCTGCTCATCCTTGAAATCTCTGTCTGCAAAGCTATAATTCTGTGCCATGCATCAGGAAAATCACTTTTAGGAAGTTCATCAAATTACATTTCAAATACATTAGATTCAAACCACTAGGACTAAATGTTATTGTGCAAGGTTTAAACTTCTGATGTGAGATTCTATTAACAATATCGTCAATAATGTGATCAGTAAATGCGATACAAATAGCATTTGTGTGCACCTGGCGTGTTGTGCCTTGGCTATCCTGAAGTGCCAGCTGAACATTTGTGTTCTTCATTATATCACCTATTAAATATTGTTTCACATCATCTGGAATCAGAGTTATGCATAGTTTCTCCTTCAACTGAGAATTCACAAGATTCCCAGGACGTAGTTCGACGCTGATAAGGTCGAGTTCCCATCCGTATTGCTCTTTGAACAGGCCACGCAACAGACGTAGCTCTGGCAGTTCACCACATCTTGAGGCAGCAAATATCAAACTTGCAACTGCTTCTCCAACAGCACCAGGCAAGTCCGGCACTGTCCTGCAGAATTTATTGGTTTGTTAAATTTTATATTGTATAAGCGGGGAAGGGAAGAATTGAACACGGAACTTCAAGTAACGGTGAATGCTCTTAACAAACTGAGCTATAAATGCCTTGCCACTTACCTGTGATTGTACACATGGCCAATACTGGTGGTAATGCAATTGCAGAAATGGGCAATTTGATCATATGCAGCCAATAGGCACTGGTCCTTGTGGAGTTTCTCAACCTGGACATAAGAACAAAAGGGGTGGTCAAAAGTTGTCCTTTTAAGAGACTTAATACCAAATTACCGCTTGTTAAAACTAAGGGGTGGTCAAAAGCACTACTAATTGCGTTTGGCAAAAAAAAATTTAAGAGTGTTCTGAACAATAGAAGTATTTTTTTAAGAAATATGTATAAGATGTTTCTTCAAGAAGCACTTAGATTTTTAATAAACTTTCAACATATTCTTAATAAAATCAGTTCTAACAAAGATTCTTATGAGTATAAGTGCTTCTTACAAAAGTAATCTCAAATGAGTCCTAAGATTCATGATGTATCATCTAAGATTCATGATGTATCATACAACAAAACAAGGGTTCTTTCAGTAACTAGAAGTGCATTACTTTTGTACGTATATCAGTAACCAAAGGATCTCTCTCATACCACAAGAGTCGGGTCAAAAAAAAAAAAAAAAAAAAAAGGGTAAATGATGAAGAATAAAAAAATAAATGGGTAGTGCAATCCTTGATTAGCAAGAGATTAAATTACCCTAGGTAAAGCTTGCTCTAGCTGCCCATTTCGGAGAAGCAGAGAGATGTCAACACGAGCCTGCCTCACAATAGCATCTCTTCCTATTCTTTTGGATGCTTAAATGCTTCTGCACTTGCTTAACCAGGCTCTTGCTGCAATACAAGCACGCACCATTTGTCACCTCGGCACTTGCACATATAAGTTTGAAGTAAATGTTTTATTTTAAACAATTGGAGACGGGGAAATCGAACGTGAGACCTCTTCCAACATTTGACAGCAATACCATGTTCTTAGTTGTGTAACCAAAATTTGATAACCCTGTGCATATCAAGGTCAATGTGGCACAATACTTCAAACTACTATAAAATCGTATCTGAGCACTGAGCAGGGCAGCATGTTTACGATTTACAAAATCTCGACCAATAATATGCAGTAACCCGATTTCATGGTGGCGCTTTTAAACTCACATAAATTGATTTTTTGAAGAAAACAACTATATGCATTTACATCATTGTAAAACAAAAATAAATAATCATTTACACCATCATTGATCAATCGGAATATATAAAACGTAAGGGATTGCAGTACTTGGGCTTAGCCAAGCTAGGTAGAGCAGTGTGCTCCTTTCTTTGCATCCAAGTGTGAATCTCCTCTCCGTCGTTTACACTAATTAGTGTAGAGTATCGTTTGTAACAAACAAAATAATAATAATAGTAACAATAATAAAACTTAAAGGATCAAGAAAGATTGTTTTACCATTTGGACAGTTTTCTCCATCTCGAAGCCTTGGTCCATATAATTGCAGCTCGGAGTGCACCATACCACATTGTTTTCTTGGTTTTGCTTTGTCCTTTTACAAAATGGTTTTCTCACTTCTGCACTGAAAATTTGTTATCCAAAGAAGAACAAAATGAAGAATTTTAATGAAGAATTTGAGAGACTATTTTGGCTTTGGCAATGTGATGGGAGAGGAAAGTTTTGGCCTTTGGGGACTCATTAGGGCACTATTTATATATCAACCTATTAGCAGATACTAATTTTCTTAAGTAAAAAGTAAACCATCTTTTGTATTAGGAAGGTGATCTTATAACCAAAAGGGTATAAAATTAATTCAATTTAATTACTCCAAGATCTTTATGCCATTTCAGAAATATCTCCTTGGTTATACAAAAATCATTTACAAACATCGTCAGCCAGAAAGTTGTAATCTTTTGAGAATTTTTCACCACATGATTCGATAGTTTTCTTAGGAAATGAATTGGTGCATGCATTTAGGTATATATTATATAAGATTTGTTCATAAAATTATGTAAGAATATGTTATACTGGCCGTCAGATTAGTCCTTGTATTTAAGCTCACTTTTATTTCTTTCTTTTTTTTTCTCATTTTCTATAGAAGCTATTACGATTTGTGTATGGTATGCGTACACTGTAATTGGCAAATAGACAGGTTCCAAAAATAGTGAAAAGCAGCGGTTCCCTAAACGATCATAAATTGTACAAGAGGATTAGGTGCACAAAAATTGAAATATCCATAATATCCCGATATTTCCATCGAAATTTCCGTGTTTTTGGACTACAGATATTTTTTTGGACTACCGATATTTCCGATATCATCGATATTTTGGACCTTGCTAAGTCACTCATGTATCTTACCATGCAATGTATAAAGTGTAAAATATTGTACTAATTCATTATATATAAATGATTATGGTGTGTTTAAACTTCTTTCATTAATTACTACATATTTTCTACACTCACAATGTTTGTCAGCTCGCTATATAATCAACTTAAATCAGTTAAATCTACCATGCAATGCATTTCCTTCCAATTTTTTGTGATAAACTAATAGATAATTGACTAAATAAACATCCTGCAAAGTTTCAATAAAAATTTCCAAGTTTTTCTTACAATTTCCGTGGTTTTTATTCAATTTTTATCGATATCGATAATATCCCGATATTTCCATCAAAATTTCCGTGTTTTTGGACTACCGATATTTCCGATATCATCGATATTTTAGACCTTGCTCATTTGTTAACGGTGAATTTGTATTTTTTTTAATACAAACGATATTTTATAATAATTTATGTTAAACGGATGAGAGGGTTTGAACCCGGATGAAGCATTTGGTTCTTGAAAACGAGCGAGTTTGCAGTATAAGATTTTACATGCTTGTTTATATTGTTATACAATCCTTTTTGTCTCTCATACTTTTAACCCTAGTGAAGCCACTTTTGTACCACCCTATATCCTTTAAATTTATGATCAACTAGTAGTGTTTAAAATATTCGTATAGGTGGAAATATCGATATGCAAATTAATAGATATATATCGATATCCATATAGGTTGGTCTTCGATGAATTATGAAAATTTGCAATGGGAGGAGAATATAACTCATTCAGATTTTAGTCGAAATTAAAGAAAAATTTCTCATAAAGAGTCGAAAAGATTGAAATCTGTAATTGGTTCCGACAATATTTCTGTAGTGAATCAGTGAACATTGTCGATATTCATTGATTTTTTCCAAATCTCATCGATATGGGATGAAGTTTGCATTTCACCTCCTTTCCATATTCATCCTTAATTTTTCGAATATTTCAACAAAAATATTGTCAATTTCGTAAATAATTTAAACATCGAATACAAGTAGTGATTCCCGTTATTCTTCCATTAAAAGAATAGTTAAAGTTATCATTTCAATCAAATCTAAAAAGTCTTGAACATTTTTTTTTCTTAACAAAAAAAAAATGTCTTGAACATTAGTCATACGAGTTTGTGGAGTTTATTCGCTATAACTACTCAAAGTTGGGAATGATTTAGGGTTTGACGGGAAAACGCCCCAATGAACTACAATACTCACATATTTTATTTAATCATTTCATTATCCAATAACTTGGAAAGCAATTTCATGTAACAACAGCTTGTATATTTGTGTCACATATGAAGCAGCAATTTCTCTGTTGGAATGCTTCAAGCTTCCAGGGAAAATATTAACAAGTTGAGGAACCATGGGCATATAAGCATGGTCAAATTATGCTTCCTCCACTACCATCTTGTCGCACAACAAAATCTTTTGCTCGATGTATCTTTGACAAAAAAGACCGATCGTCCCCAACACACATTTCTATGCTTATGAGTTTTGTTTCAACAACTTTAACTCTGACTTAACCACAAATTAAGAGGTGTGGAGTTTCATCACAAAAAACTTTAGTAATAATAGCAGTGAACGTCCCACGTACGTAAACTGTTTATTATATAATTAGTAATGAAATCATTCAATATAAAGAGAACTTAACTTCATGAGATTTTCAATGTGAGACTTATATATATATATATATATATATATAGTTTTTTTTAATTTAATTATTATTAGACACGTATATATACATATATATTTTAATTTTATTATTATTAAGGGGAGAGAGACTTCGAAAATATTACAATTGGAGAGAGGGGAGTTTTGAACCCAAAACGCAGAGGTGAAAAACCAACATCCATATCTGCTAGGATATTGAACCACATGTAATACGAGAGACATATATATATGCTTCAACCTGATCGCCTAAGTAGGTGTATATATGTCTGTTACATGCTAATCAAATTTACTCATGTCGTCAAGTTTTGTTCATAATGATTTCATTTATCCTCATTATGTTTTTATATGTATATTTTAGTCGGGGATGTGGGAAACAATATTATGAGGCTTTTTTAACCATGGGATGACCTAGACCTCAAAAATCCCCTCCATCACATCAAAATTTTGCACACCCACAAGGCAATGAGCGTCACACCAGGCTGTGATGGGCACTGGGCAGTGGTGGCATGCGCGAGAGCAAGGAGAAAATGTATTTCACTTACACTCATTCACTTCACTCAAATTTTGTAAAAATACTCAGAAGGCACAATTTCTGAAAGATATTTCTTTGTATTTACTTCAATGTCATAATCTTACAGCAGTGCAACAATACATATATATAGACAATATACTACTCATGGTGACAATTATACCCTTGTCTAATCTACTTATTTACATAGAAAAACTATCAACATCTAGCTAACTTTATTTGACTCTTTACACCCCTTCAAGCTGAACTTGGAGGCATCAAAAGTTCCAAGAGAAAGCTTGGATTGCAGATATCGAAATCTGGACTTGGACAGTGATTTGGTATGAATGTCAGCTATCTGATCTTGAGAACACACATATTGAACTTTGAGGAGATTAGCGAGAACCAACTCTCGGATATAATGGTAATCAAGTTCAATGTGCTTGGTGCGAGCATGGAACACTGGATTGGAAGCAAGAGATATGGCAGACAGATTATCACACCAGAGAGAAGGAACTTGAGAAAGATGAAGATCCAGATCCTTGAACACTTTGCAGATCCAAGTCATTTCAGCGGTTGTGTGGGCTAGGGATCTATATTCGGCTTCAGTGAAGGAACGAGCAACCGTGGGTTGCTTCTTAGCACTCCAGCTAATGAGATTGGAGCCCAGAAATATACAGTAGCCACTAGTAGAACGTCGATCAAACAAACAGCCAGCCCAATCAGCATCAGAATAAGCAGTGAGATGAAGATTACCTTTCTTGAACCACAAGCCGTGACTCACTGTGGCTTTCAGAAATCTAAGGATGTGTTTGGCTGCTTGAAGATGAGGTTCGCGTGGAGCATGCATAAATTGGCAGACCTGATTAATGGCAAAAGATAAATCAGGTCGTGTCCATGTCAGGTATTGCAAGGCACCTACAATGGATCTGTACTCGGTGGGATCAGGTAACAGAGGACCGGTGTGATCAAGTTTGATAGAGCCAAGAGGAGTAAGACATGGTTTAGCACCTTCCATGTGTGTCTTTTGAAGCAAGTCAAGAATATACTTGCTTTGGTGGAGGAAGAGACCAGCAGATGATCGTTGAACCTCAAGACCCAAAAAGTAGTGCAGTGGGCCTAAGTCCTTCACAGGAAAAATAGTACTAAGTTTCTGAATAAAACTTTGACAAGCTGCAGGATGAGGACCAGTGACCAGTATGTCATCGACATACACCAGAACAATAACAGGAACAGGAACATGGAGCACAAATAGTGAAGCATCAGACTGGGATTGATGGAAGCCCAATGACTTAAGTACTGCAAATAATTTGTCAAACCAGGCCCGAGGGGCTTGTTTTAATCCATACAAGGATTTTCGAAGCTTGCAGACATGATTAGGATAGTTTGGATCACTGAAACCAGGAGGTTGCTGCATATATACATCTTCTTGAAGATCTCCGTGTAGAAAAGCATTACTGATATCCAATTGGTTAAGAAACCAATCAGATTGAACTGCAAGGGATAGAAGAATTCGAATAGTGACTGGTTTTGCAACAGGGCTGAACGTTTCTTTGTAATCCAAACCAGCTTGCTGATGAAAGCCTTTGGCCACAAGGCGGGCTTTGTAGCGATCTATAGTTCCATTGGGATGTTTCTTAACACGAAACACCCACTTACAGCCAACGATATTCTGATGAGGGTGAAAAGGGACGAGAGACCAAGTGCCTGTTGACTGCAGGGCATTGAACTCATCCTGCATGGCAGATCTCCAGTGAGCATGTTTCGAGGCCTGAAGGTAAGTGGTGGGAATAACATCAAGACTGTCTGGGAGAGGATGCTTTGTGGCTGAGTAGGCTTTAGGTTTAGAGATGCCAGCTTTAGAGCGAGTGATCATAGGATGTATATTAAGTGCTGGAGGGGAGCCTGTAGGTAAAGGGACCAGAGGGGCAGTGACTGAAGAGGGTGCAGAAGAAGGATGCACAGGAAAGGACACATGAGAATGCATTGGAGAAGGCACTGGAGGATTCAGTGGAGAAGACACAGGAGGATGCACTGGAGATGGCATTTGAGGATGCACTGGAGATGGCATTGGAGGATGCACCGGAGATGGAGAGGAGGGTGCAAGGTGAGTAGAGATAGGGAATTGCAGATTGACAGTATGAGGCACTGGGGAATAATCAGCAAGAGGGTGAGATGCAGAGGATAAAGTATGAAACGGGAAAGTGGACTCATCAAAGAGTACATGCCGAGAGATATAGACGCGTTGTGTAACTGGATCAAGATAGCGATACCCCTTGTGTTGAAGGCTGTACCCAAGAAAAACACAGACTTTACTCTTGCTATCCAACTTAGATGGAGTATAAGGCTTGAGCCATGGATAACAAATACAACCAAAAACCTTAAGCCGAGAATAATCTGGAGGAGTACGGAAGAGAAGTTCCCAAGGAGATTGCAGCAAACCACCAAGTGGAAGGCGATTGATCAAATAAGCAGCCGTTGAAAAGGCTTCAACCCAAAACATATGAGGCACCTTAGATTGCACCAGAAGGGTACGGGCAGTTTCAACTAAATGCCGATGTTTTCGTTCAACACATCTATTTTGCTCCGGAGTATGAGGGCAGCTAAACTGTTGAAAAATACCATGAAGCTTAAGATAGTTCTAGAATTGATGACTAGTAAACTCACCCCCTGAATCAGAACGAACAACTTTGATTTTATTACCAAGAGTATTCTCTACATAAGATTTGTATTCCACAAATGTTGAAAATACAGAAGACTTAGACTTTAAGGGAAAATACCAGCTATACTTGCTGTAATCATCAACAATAAGCAAGTAATATCTATAGCCACTCACAGAGATAACAGGAGATGGCCCCCAGACATCACAGTGCAACAATTCTAGACTTTTAGTAGATACAGATTGGGGAGTACTAAATGGAAGCTTATGATTCTTTGCTAAAGCACAATCTTGACAGAAGAAGTCCAGAGAAGATGTGCCTGCAACAGTAACTTTATTTGACGATAAAACTTTGCGTAGAATAACAGACGACGGATGACCAAGTCGACTATGCCAAATGCGAGCATTAGCAGAAGTGCTGACGAGAGCAGTAGGAGAAGATGCAGCTTTGGAGGCAGAGGAACCTTGAAGAGGAAAGAATCCACCGCTAACTGGGCCCCGCAAAAGCGTCATCCCCGTAAAACGATCCTTGACAAACGATCCATGAATGTCAAGAGTTAATGAACAATTATTATCTTTGATAAACTGATAGGCAGAGAGTAGACTATGTTTCACATGAGGCACATGAAGAACATTGTGCAATTGAAAAGAGTGAGCAGGAGTATGCAAAAAGGATGTGCCAGTATGTGCTATAGACAGACCTTTACCATCTCCGATGTACACCTTGTCTTCACCATGATATGGAGACGGAGATTGGATGTTAGAAATATCATTTGTAATGTGAGATGTAGCACCCGAGTCTATGAGCCAAGAATGTGGAGTCTTCCCAGAGTAATGAGCACACATAGCAGCAAGTTTAGCTGGAGGAAACTTGCCGGAGATTTCTGGATTCAGTCGGTCAAAGCAATCAAGAGCATCATGGCTAGTAGAACCACAAATTTGACAAGGATTTTTGTGACCAGAGAGAGAGGCATTACGATTGAAGCCAGAATTAAAAGATCCTCGAGTGAAACCAGAATTGAAATGACTTCGATTGGAGCCACGGTTGTAGCCTCGAGTGAAACCACGATTGGAGCCCCGGTGAAACCCACGAGAGGAGTTTCGATTGGAATTATACCGAAATGAGTTCTGAAGTGGTGAAGCTCCAGAAGTCTGAGCTGCAAGACCTTGTGGTGGTGTGGGAAGTAGAGGCGCTTGACCTTGCACAGAGAATGCATGAAAGGGCTCAGAGGAGGAAGGTTTCTTACGGCACTCCATGGATAACTCCTTAGCGAGCAACAGGCCATACAATTCATCCAGAGAAGTAGAAGAAATGCGAAGCAGGATAGAATCAGTGAAGGATTCAAAGTCATCAGAAAGACCAGCAAGAGTCGCTGCAATGAGATCACGATCAGTGATAGATGCACCAGCAGCAGAGAGAGAATCGGAGATCTCCTTGATTTGTTCAAGATAGTCAGACATGGATTGAGAACCTTTCTGAATATTTTGAAGCTTGGAACGCAATTGATGAATGTGCGCATCCGAGACACCACCAAAACGCTGCTCGAGTTTAAGCCAGAGATCACGAGCAGAGGAAACACCAACTGTAAACGGAACGACCTCCTCAGAGAGCGTCGAATTGAACCAGATAAGCAGATTCTGATCTTTTTCATACCATTGCTCAAAATTAGGGTTTATGGAGCGATCGGGAAGAAAGGGAGATGGACAGGGCTCAGTGCCGTCGACGATTCCAAGGAGCTTGTAGCGACGAAGAATCGGAGCAAACAAGGCTCGCCATGGCAGATAATTGGATCTCCGAAGCTTGATCGGAACCATACTGCCGATGTTCTGAATCGTCAGAGAATTGTAGATCTGAGAATTAGGGTTTGAGGGAGGTACCGACTCAATCGGAGAAGGAGAATCGGAAGGAGACGCCATCAAGATTCAAGAAGCTGAATCGAAGTAGAGCAACTGCTCAAACAATTACGCCGGAGAAGAAGAACAGAGAGGAGCGGAAGATCGAAGGAAATGGCAGGATCGAAGAAGCCGTGAGGCAGGTTTGGCGATGGTACCATGTAAAAATACTCAGAAGGCACAATTTCTGAAAGATATTTCTTTGTATTTACTTCAATGTCATAATCTTACAGCAGTGCAACAATACATATATATAGACAATATACTACTCATGGTGACAATTATACCCTTGTCTAATCTACTTATTTACATAGAAAAACTATCAACATCTAGCTAACTTTATTTGACTCTTTAAATTTTACATCCCAACTTCCTATTTCAATCCCTCCATCGCAACCATCGCTAAGACCTGTCCACCAACAAATTTTTGTACTACTAAACTTGTATACCTCACCTGCCTAAGGATTTTCTAGTTCCGTCACAGATTATAACCCCTCCAAAAGAAAAATTTTGGCTGTCGATGCTCATAACAATAATTTTTTTTTCTTCAGATAATAGATTTTATTGAATTAAACTCATAAACAAAGAAGAGAATCCTCTCCGGATCCACTTTGTGGAGATCCTAGGGATCACTACATCATAGCCCTTCATCGTATATTATGCATAGGATCTACATCATAGCCTTTCATCGTACATCGTGCAGTCAATTTTCGTCAGGTACTATTTGTGTTTAATTTTAAATAATAAAAAAATCAAATAATTTTTTACCGCACGATGCACGATGAATAACTACGATGTGAGAATCTTTAAGATCCCCACAATTTGAATCGGACCTAGCTTCTCTGCCCTCCCAGTTCCCATACACTCTCATCCCCTCCTATTTGTACGGTCACGGTTAAGCCACGTCAACATTTTATATCACTATTACTTTTTGTCTTATTATCTCTATAAAAAAATCAATATAAAATGCTGACGTGACTTAACCGTGACCGCACAAAATAGGAGGGGATGAGAGTGTATGGGAACAGGGAGGGCAGAGAAGCCGGGTCCATTTGAATCCGAATGGGATCCAAATCCCATAAACAAGAGCTTACGTTAGCGTCGGTTTGGTAATCTTAGGCCATAAATTCGGTCCGATTAGTTAACGGGCAAATACCACCATGTTCGTTTCAAGTTAACAGCCAAAGTCTGACGAGGCAGATAAGGCGAGGACACACTGAATAAAGCACGGGGTGTAGTGCGTGGTATAAAATCCACAGAAGGAGACAGTGAAAGCCCATCAAACACTGACTGAAAGCAAAGGTTCTAATCTTCTTTCTTTCGTGTGTTTCAAGCGTCCCAAAAATACCGCAAAATCAGCCGTTGGATCTGATCTGATCAGATCTATCTTGTTGATGAAAAAGCCTGCTGCACTTTACGCTTAAGAAGCATCCATATATTCTCTCTCTCTCTCTCTCTCTCTCTCTCTCTCTCTCTCAACAACTACAACACACAACCCCTCACCGACAATATATTGAATATATAATTAATCATTTGAAAGCTTTCTGGTGTGGTATGGATCCTTAAAATCCTCGTATGCCAAAATTACCCCTCTAACAATAAAAAGGCTAAATATAATTACGAAAAATATGTTAAATATAAAAATTGATTACTTGGGAGTTGGGATGTCCAACTTGCATGAGCAATTCGAATTTTTAACATATTCGTTGTTATTTCGATTCAAATGATAGTCTTGCTTTCACCTATCCAATTGTTTTAGAATAAAAATATGAGAATTATTGACATTTTGCCTATAACGTTAGCTCTTCGCTTTTGTAAGTGATGAAAACTCCATAAAATTCTTAGAGCGAGAGAATGAATTGTATAATTTCAACCTATAATCGTTATCTTCTTATAAATAATAAGAATAGGACCTTTTTTTTTAATATTAGGGATGGAAGATTCGAACTTAGAACCTCTTTCAACATTGAAAAGAGAAGTATCACTAGACCAATAATTAGTTGATAATAACAACTGAATATTGGATTCATCTTTCTCGTAGACCACACTAACCATATTTCAATAACATATTCACTATGAGCTCAAACAACATATTTTCACTTTGTCTGTATTCTTCACTATTTTGATGTTCGCATCTTAATTTATTCTTGAGCGGAAAAAAAAAATATTATTGCATAGCGTACTCCAACATTTCTTAGTTTTTTAACACAAAATGTATTACATTTCTTAGATTTCAAATACAAATTATGTTACATTAAGAGATTTGTAAATTAAGTGATTAAGAGCATTTACTTTTGCATACGAAGTCCTAAATCTGACTCTGCCTCTCTCCGAACATAAAAAAAAACACAAAATAAAATACATAGGAGTAAACGTTGACTAATTTTACCAGCTAAACAAATTTGTGGTTTGGAGAAGTGGGAATGCCACCCAGAAAATTTCTACAATTAACCAAATTTTGCTTCAGTTTTTTTTCCAATGAAGTTCCAATTCGAATATTCTTGACCAACAGTGGCTATTTTGGTAATTTCATATTACAGGTGGCACGTAGCATTCTGTTGGTAATATATCTATTCACTATTTTATTATTTTCCTTTTTTTTCCAGAGCTTCTTCACTTATTCAATACACTTCACGGTTGGATTTTGTATTTAGGGGGAGAAACAGAGAGACAAATTGGAGACTCGAGAAAGAGAGGAGAGAGAGATCTGGGGAGTGAGTGAGTTCTTGAATCCATGGCATCCAAGCTGTTGCTGATTACAGTGTTCATCCTGAATGTCATTGCTTTTGGGCTGGCTGTTGCAGCTGAGCAGAGGAGAAGCTCTGTAAGTTCTCTCTTTCCCTTTTTTAAACCATAATTTTTTTTTTTTACTGGAAATTGTTAATTGAATTTTGATTCTGGGTTTTTCTGGGTTTGTGCAATATGTGTTCTTTGGTGATATATTATGTTCGGATGCTGAGAAAATGCAAGAAAATGTAGGAAACTAGATGCAGTCTGTGTCATTTGCTTCGGATTGAAGAAAATAAAAGCATCCCATTTGGTATTTGATGGGCCTAGTACTTTTAATTTTGTTATTCTGATCCAGTGAGGCCAAAAAATATATGGGTTCAATCAGAAACGTGAGAGCCAAGAGAATTGTGTTCTTGCTGATACAAATTATTTACTTCATAGCATGGTCAGATCTATTGCTTGTTTTCTTTCTTGTATGTGTTGTTTCTGTTCCTTCTTATAATTGTTGTTGATTTGGTCTCGTATCTCAATCAGCATAGGAAGTAAGAATCCACAGAGCTTTCCCCTCCTCACCATATATTGATCGAATGAAATCTCGAAATGAGCCAAACAATATTTTACTAATCCTTCATTGTAAGGAGTTTTGCTGAAGGTTGGGCCCCTTGACAGTGCCGATTATATGACAGCAATTGCTTCTAAAAAGTCGGTGCTTGTTGGCTATTGTTATACCTTCCCACTAGGCAATCGCATTTTACTTGACCCATTGAGAAATCGAACGGAGGCCTTAAAATAAACCGGTTTCGCATCGTCATAATCATGCATAGACCAGTTTATTCATCCTCAATGTAATAGCCTAAAAGAAAGTAGTACATTCGGCTTCTAGCTGATATATAAGAGGCAGTCCTTGCTAACAATCTATTTGTCGTTCATGACAGGCAAAGGTCGTTCAGGATACTGAGTTAGATTACAACTATTGTGTCTATGAGTCAGACATCGCAACTGGCTACGGGGTTGGTGCATTTTTGTTCTTCTTGGTAGGTCAGGTCATTATAATGGTGGCAAGCCGATGCTTCTGCTGCGGGAAGCCATTGAAACCTGGAGGGTCAAGAGCCTGGGCAGTTATCCTTTTCATAGTCTGCTGGTAAGATTTATAACATGCTGAAAAACAATGTTGCCTAGTGGATTGAGTATAATTTGTCGATTTAATTAGATCAATACATTTGTTCTTATAAATGCAGACCAAGTTTAGATTTGAAGTTCCACACCAGAATTTAAGGTTCACATCTTGCAATGGATTGTCATATGGATATGAATTACTTACACATTTTATTGATATTACTCTTACCAGGGTCTTTTTCTTAATTGCTGAGGCATGTTTGCTGGCGGGTTCGGTGAGGAATGCCTACCACACCAAGTACAGGACCATTTTCGGCCAAAGCCCTCCAGATTGCCAGCAACTGAGAAAGGGAGTTTTCGGTGCAGGAGCTGCTTTCATTTTCCTCACCACAATAGTTTCTGAGTTCTACTATGTTTGCTATTCCAGAGCCAGGGAAAGCTTCCAGCCATACGGCGGAGAGGCTGCTGTTGGTCTCGGAACCTTTAAATGATTCCATCATCTTCGGAATCAACATGATCGACGATCATGATCCTCAGTATTTTGTATCAGATAATTTGACCATGTCTGGGATCCCACATTTCATGTTTTGAGTTGCATAAATGATGTCTTGAAGGGTTTGGTTCAGTTGAGTCTGTAATATAGTGGGGTATTAATTAGTGTTTCTCATTTTTTTAAACTACTGGTAAATATTTTTCTCTGATTGTCAAGCTGGGATAAAGGAGGAGGGGAAGGGCCTCAGGTAGTCGACAGTCGGCACTCCTAGGTTACGTTGAATCTTTATGATAATGAATCTTAAACGAGGATTCATATAGCCGACCCTACTTAGTGGGAAATGGCTTTGTTGTGGTTGTTGTTGATTGTCAAATATGATATTAGTAACAGGAAAATACTTGCTTGTGATCTGTATTTGTTTCAAAAAAGCGAGCATTTGCCTTTGTGAAAGTTCATATTTTGTCCATATGATATTTGTTAATCGACGTGATCAATCTGGCGTCCATGTAATTAAATAATAAGCTTGTAACTTTCTACTAATCCTTGTATGCAATTAGCAAAATCTACACAATATATTACGATAACTAATATATGATCCTCAAGAAATTCACAAGATTTCACTGGCTTTTGTATGGTGATTTGTAGTGATTTACAAAATTATGTCCTTCTCGGGATAGGGTTACCTTTAGAGCACTTCCAATCACGCTCTCTATTTTTAAATTAAAATTGAACTTAAAAGACTATAAATTTAATTTAGGGAGTCATTATAACTGTGAACAATAGATTTTAAATTTTTATTTAAAATATTAGGAAATTTATTGGAGACGCTCTTATGAAGACTAATCAATCAAACCTTTTTGTGTTGTACCCTCCAAACCATAACTAATCAACGATTTTGCTGCAAATTCTGATGCAGTTTTGGGGACTGACTATAATATTTACGTGTATTTAATACCATCACCATTTAACCTCGAGATGGTGATTGTATTAAATACATATAAGTATTGTTAAATCAGTAATTTTGTTGTCACCAATAAGAAATGAGCACGTTTATCAATGTTTAAGTAATAATCCAATCATCAACTTTCATGTCATTTAGTGTACAAAATTTAATCTACAAATTTAGTTTCCCTAGCATTACTCTTTCAAAATTATGTACCTGCATCAATTGTATAATTGCAATCCGGCTCCTTTGGTTCGTGGAATGGGCTCTTCAGGAATGGACTCAAGAGTCGGAAGAAAAGAAAAGCCCTAAAACCTACAGGCCTGTACAGAGGTCCACAGCTACCATCCCTAACGACTACTACTTTCCACCCTTGATGTTAGTGAATGTGTCAAACTAATTAAAGCACAAATGTATATAGATTATCAAATCAAGGGTGCGTGTGGAAATGCTTTTAAAATAATCGAAAACGCTTTAGATGAAAATATTTTTGGAACCAAACTTTAGTAAAAATACAAGTGAGTTTTGGAAAAACACTTGAAGTGCTTCCTACAAGAAGCACAACTGTTACTTCTTTCAAAATGCACATCAAGTGATTTTGAAATCCAAAACACTTCCATCAAAAATACTTTCATTCATTTTAAAATCACTTCCATACGGGCCCAAGCCTCAACCATTCAAGGTGATTATGCATTTCAAAAGTCGTGTGTAAAAATTGTCTAGGAATATTAAGTGTCCTTGCCTTGATAAATTGACACTAATGGAACATAAAAATATGATTCATATATTCCTCTTGAATCTCCTCACCGGAGTGTAATTCTAGGAAAACTTCTCTAGTAATGTTTTGGAAACTTAGTATTCAATGGTTGAATTGTATTCAAATGGTTGTTACGTATCTCAACGATAACTTTTTGTATGTGACGTAACACTGTCACGTGGTGTTATTAATTCACATATCATAATACGGTAGACAACAAACTTATCTTCTAAAGTATAATATTAATTTATATACACTGCGTAGATTGGTGACAAAATGATTTCTTTTTCACTAATCTTGGAAGAGAACTACTATAGTCATAGCCCACATAATAATATCCATAGGGCGAATTTGTGTCGGCTCACTTAGTTAGAAGTATTTACTCTTACCCCGAGGTCCTAATTCCCAATTCATCAAGAAGAATCTGGTCGAAATGGAACTAAGACAATATTATAAAATAAGCCAAGCAAAGCAAGCCCTCATGCTCTCTTGTTCCTGGTTGGTTTCTAGCCAGAAGAATCGATATCGCTATCATCTCACACATACACATTGACATCTCTCAAACCTCGTCTCACCTTAAACGCCAGCAACCAATGTTTAAGCCTTCCGTGGCCTATATGTCCAAAGTGTCAGTGCCAATCGATGCCTGCATGCAGCTTTTGAAAGTGTACCATTAGGCCATCGTCCTGCTCCATATCTTAATCCAAATGATGCAATGATATTCGAAACTTGTACTTGCAATATAACCTGCTTGGCTATATTTTGTGAAAGTTTTCTCTCCCTCGAGGCCTCAAGTGACCACTGAGTCCTGACCACGCATAACTCGGCAGAGATTTGAGGTCGCTGTTGCGTCACAAAAATTTGATTCGCACGGCTGCACGAATATCGTCTGAGTTTGAAGAAATATTCTGCACCAAAATCGTTTTGAGCCCTATGACGACACCATCGACCAGGGACGAAGCCAATGGGTCTTGGGTTCCCTTGTACATTGTTGGGTTTGTGTGAAGTTCAAATTCAATTAGCCTTGGGTTCGAAACTGGCAATTAGACTAAATAATGTTTGATTATAATTATACGCGCATGAACGATTGTCAACTATTGAAGTATATCCAAACTACTGTGAAAAGTGTAAAAATGCACATACATACAATTATCGTGACTTCCTATATGAAAATATAAACAATTAATTATTATTTTGTACACTTGTTCACCAAAAAAAAAAACAATTAGAAAAATAAAACTAGAAATGATTGATACTTTGGTTCATGTGTCAAAACAGGAGGCATATTTTCATCATTTGTTGAGCAGAAAAATTATTGATGCTCTCCTAAATTGTCAAACTGCCAACCTCCAAATAATGTTTTCCCCTCTTTTGCTTCTTCCTTTCCATCTTACTAATTTTAGTCGGTATAGTACAGTGCACATGCAAAGCTTTAAACATGCTAGAATGTGTTGCATTGTCATGTCCCCCTTGCATAGCATGATTGTACTTGCCACATGCTCTCAGTTTCTTTTTTTCTCTGCAGTTGCGGCCCTTTTCTTTATTGGTGAGATAATACATGCATGCATGCATGATGCATTCAATTAGGGAGATCAAGAAATTTTTTCTTGCAATTAAGATTTAGCATCAACGGCATCATCATCCAATTAATAAATGTTTAATACTTATTTAAAAGGCAAACTAATTGTCCCATTATAAACCCGGATCATGTGATGAAATAGTGAAAAGAGAGTATCTCTCCCAGTGAGCATGTGAGGGTATTTTGATCTTTATAATGGCTGCCGTGGTGCAACATTTTAGTGGCCAGGGGGCTTCGATGTATACGAGCAAGTCAAGTCGAAACTTTAATCTGTGAAAAGTGTGTTTGACATATTTGATGAAATGAAGCAATGTGAAGGCTTCTGCTTTCTTCCAAATGCAGCCAAAATATACGTGCAAAAAAGACCTCTTATTAGGTTGATGTATCTGCATTTTTCGCAGGAGTGATGATATGCCTTGCTATCTTCACCATCTAATAATTCACATGCATATGACTCATCAAGACATTAATCTATGGTATTATTTATTGTTATGATCCTGCAGGCTTGCCAGTGCCGCTTCAATCCCATGCATAGTCATTTGAAGTTTTACAAATGGCTCCATGCAACCCAATCAGTCAATTTGTATTCCATTTAGTACCATATATACTACAACCATTGTATCCTTGGAATATAATTATTTAAAACTTGGATTAGTCTACTCTTGAGAAGAAGTAAAATAGTACTAGTATTCTTTAATCGAATAATGTTTTTGTAATGTAATAAACGTACGTGAAAATGAACTTTGTCACAATAGTAATAAGGTTATTCTGTATTATTAACTGTAATATTAACAAGGGTTCTTTAGATATAGACTCTTGTAACTCTTATTTCCTAGATAAAAACCCACCTAATTCTAAACATCCAAATAAAACCCAAATTTGAAAAAGATTGCCAAATAGAAAAGTAATTAACCTATTATTACAAAATATTTACAACTTATGCCACAATATTCAAATCAAACCAATAAATATTATTACTTACCTTAATTATAATGAATAAATAATCATTGCACATACTATTATCCCTAACACACATATATATATAAATATGTTCAAAAGTATATCTTACTACTAAAAGTTCAACATATATATATATATATATATATATATATATATATATATATATATATATAATTTACCTATATGTATATAGTACTACTATACGTTCATATATATATATATATATATGCACAGTACTAACATATATGTTAAATAATTATTATATGTAAGTAATTTACCTATATGTAAATTTATGATTAGAAAATAATATATATATATATATATATAATTTACCTATATGTATATAGTACTACTATATGTTCATATACATATATGTATGTATATGTATATGCGTAGTACTAACATACATGTTAAACAATTATTATATGTAAGTAATTTACCTATATGTAAATTTATGATTAGCAAATAATATATTTTGTAGGTAAATTAATAATATTATCTAGGTAAATTATTTTGCATGTATTGGGTTTGTTTATTATGTAGGTAAATATTTTTCATGTATATTACATATATAGGGTAAATTATTTTGAGCAATCTAACATTTTAAAATTTTAATAGTAGGTGCACTATTTGAATCTAACATTATTTTTTAGGTAAATTATTTTGCATGAATTTTTACATATATTAGGCATTTTTAATATATATGTGTGAAATAATTTACCTACATTAATATGTAAAATATAATTTTAGTGACTTAATTAAGCATGTATATATTAGACATTTTTTATTGTTATTATATATTAGGCAATGAATTTATAACATTAACGTTTTTTTTTTGTAAAATCATTAATTCTCTCTTATAATTTGCATGGCATTAATTATGTACATCAAACATTCAAAATAGGGGTATTTTAGGCATCCAAAAAAATTTAAATGTGTTAAGTCAAACATAATTAATGAATTTGTTGATGTGGAATGTAGTAAATGGGTTTTATTCAAGTAAAAAACTTATGTCGGGTTTTATATGGAAAATTTTCAGTTTTAGGGGCTAAAGTCATATTTCAGTATTAACAATGAAATTGACAAACGTTGAATGTTAACGTCATATTGTAACACTATTAAACATGAAGATAATGAGCCCAAAAGTGAATGATAATACTGTAACAATCAACGTTAGTAATGTAATAATTAATGTTATATAACCTCACTATTATAATGTTGTTTAACATGTAAACTTATATATATATATACACACACACACACACACACACAGACATCTGGTACTGTATATATAGTTGAGGGTATTTTGATTTTGATATGAACATTACTGATTTAAAATTCATGAAAGTTGTGTATGTATCAAAATATGTAATCCCCATGATCAACTGTCGTATCAGCAAATTAGTATAGGATCTTCTTCGTGCTCCTGAAGCAATTATTTAACTTTGTAGTTTTGTTATGATTTTTCTGTCTTTCATCACATGAATGGATGATTGCTGAGTAATTAAATTAATTTAATGACCAGCTAGTTGATTAAATCAATTTTATTAGTATCTCCCGCATTATCATTACTGAGTGGTGCTCATGACAATCTGATGACGAGAATATAAATAAGTTTAAAATCTAAAGCATATTGTACAAGACTACAAGTTTTACATAATTAATTAAGGAAATTGTTATTGGCATTCCAAAAATCTCATTTTGAATTCTAAACTTTCTATAATTAGAAAGAAAAATACACTTATAAAAAATGTAGAATGAAAATTTTGAAGTGCTAATAACAGTTCCCTAAACTAATTAATTTAAATAATGGCATTTCATTGTTACTTCTCCTCAATGATATCATGTATATATTAATCAATAACCTGTTTCACGCACAAACAGGCTGTTTAGAATCAAGCCACGTGGTGTGTTTGTTTATATAATAAGATGATAATTATGTTTCTAATACGTGGGTTAGTCTTTTAATAAGTTATCATAATCAATCAATCTTAATGATGATTGTGGAATGACAATGCGGTCGCCGCTGATCAAATTATCTTTTGAATTAAAGGTAGTGGGGGCATTGTGCCATTAATAATCTGCCTTATTTGGTTTGCAAAATCTTGTAGGTCATAAGCAAACTAAAAACAAAAAATTAATTACAAATAAATATATACCTGCAGTGTAGCATTGGATCCATTTTGTTTTAGGTGGTTGGACAAGAGGATGTTAGCTAGTTAATTATCATGTGCCATTATTTATAGCTTAATTTCAAATAATTTAAGCAGATTTGAATTTAGTTAAGTTGGTTAGAGTTGTTTAAATCTCTTTACTAATAGTTTAAAGGCTTATTAATTTATTTGCCCTTTGAAATTGTAATTTCGTGTCATTTTACTCCTTGACTTGTTTTGTCTCACTCCCCCACCCCGGTGGAAACTGTCATTTTTCATCTCATTTCGTCTCAGTTCACCCATTTTTTTGTCAATTTCGCCAAATAGGCCTTAAAGTAGAAGGTAGTATGGACATTAGTTGTCGACTGAACTCAAGGACTAGATTCACAAGTCTAAATTCCTTTCTACTTCACTTATTCAGAATTTGTTTCTCCAACTTTTCGCTCCACAATTCACATGCGGTCTGATAAATATGAAATGTCCACAAAACTGCTATGTCATCAAGCATGGGGCTTATTTCCAACCGCATAAAAATGAAATGTCCTAACTACTATTTAATTTCATCAATTTGACGGAACAGACAAAAAAGGAAACTGAAACTAAATGAGACAAAAAATAGCAGTTTTAAAGAAGGGGCTTTTAGATCCAGGTCCAAAAAGGTAGAGTGTTTTTAGGAGTGAGTCCAGTTATCTAATTATATGTTTTTATTTTTTTTTATACTCATTTTATATTTTCTAAAAATATTAAAAATCAATTTAAATCTTCTAATATTATGCATTTTCCAACTCCAAAAAATATAATTAATATCTTATAACAAAAAAACTAATATACTAATATAAATTTATCTGCAAAACATTCTACCCTAACTCAAGTAACAAATATATGAATGTATATTATACCTATATGTGAGATATGAAACCTAATTAAAAGGTAGAAAAAACATAACATACCTACAAGTAAGACACATTAGTCTGTGACAGGTTGATTGTAAACAAAAATAAAACAAAAGCAAAACAAAAAAAAAACTGTCATATAGGTAGATAAATATAATTAACCTGTGATATAGGTTGATTAAAAAAATTAAAAATAAAATCTATAAATAGGTTTAAAGCTGAAGGAAGAACGAGAAATAACAAAAAGATAAATAAAAAGAAATAAGCAAAGAGATAATTAGGAAGAAATTTGATTTTTATAATAAATCTTATTATTGGTCAGATAACTATTGATAATTAAATAATTAAATATAACAAATTGGACTTATTTTAATAAATTGGACTATTCTTACTATTGGCTCAAAAAAATGAACTTATATCAAATTTTCCCTTTAAAGAATAAAATAAGACAAACTAAGTTCTCAACAAGCAAATAAATTAATAAGCCTAATTTAAATGAATTTAACACGTAATATCGCTGGCAAAAATTTGAAGTTTTAATGGGAACAAGAATGTTAAGTAATTCTTCTCATCATGCCCATTATTGCACTTGTCATTTGTCAAGTCCCATTATAGCAGAATCTACAGAACAACAGTTATCACGGATGGGTTTTCAAGTACAAGAAACTTTTTGGTTTGAGAAGCCTCCTGATTTGCTTCGGGATATTTTGTTTGAGGATTGTTTCTAAGTTTTATTGTTCATATGAGGATAGATTTTCTGTTGTGCGGGACACTCTTTTTTTCTTTGATCAGGTTGAAATCTCAGGCAAGGTTTTTAATGAAGCTCATTATGCACATTATCCTTAGTTTGTACGCTCATTTACTTGGTTTGATAAATATCGAACCTTTTAAAAAAAAAAAATTCAAAATATGTTATATTCCTAGGTAGGGTTTATGAAAATTAAAATCAATTTAGATGAAATTGAGAAGCAATGTATCATACGGTTATGTTTCTGTCAAAAAAAATATTTTTTATAAAAGCGATAATAGAAAAAGGAAAATTCAGACTCAAAATTTCAAATATATAAATAAATATTTTTAATCAATTGAACTTAAATTCATACCATATTTTTCATAATATATGGTATAAATAAATTGTGCATAACGTAATTTTGATTAACAGCGTTGATAATCTACGGACGCAACGGATGCTATTGTGAGGCACTGAATCCTACTTTTAAAGGACAAGGATCCCCACCGGATCCTTTTCCTAGGGATCCTAGGGATCCTTCAATCTCAACCGTTTATCGTATATCGTACGGTCAATTTTCGTTAGATACTATTCATATTTAATTTTAAATTTTAAATTTTGAAATGATTTCTAACTGCACGATATACGATACACGGTTGAGATTGAAGGATTCCTAGAAAAAGGATCCGGCGAGAAACCGGATCCTTTTCCACTTTTAAATTCCATAATTTACCTTTTCAACATTTGGCATGATTAAGTTTTCTAGCGTATATGTCAGTTCAAACAACTAACAACTGACAACTAACAACCAGGATGTAAAACAATTCGTACGGTGGCGGTGGCTTATTTGATGGCATCGTTATGACATTAGATTAGAGAGAGGATTCTCGTCGGATTCTTTTTATAAGTATTCCGAAAATTTTAAAATCATATCCGTTCATTATGCATTGTAAGGTTAGTTTCCGTCAGGTATTGTTTATATTTAATTTTAAATAAAAGAATTTACAATAATTTTTAACCTCACAATGTACGATAAACGGATGTGATTTGAAGATTCTCGAAATCTTCACAAAGAGGATCCGGCGAGGATCCTCCCTCATTACATTAAGCCGCTTGTCTTGAATATATATGTTCATTTCTTGATTAGATGCATCCTTGTTTTGAATCTAGTTGACAAGCTATTCAAGACGCTAAATTGTTATTGTCAAACGAAAGGAAACCTCTTACATGAAACACAGTATATGAGATCGGTTTTTTCTTTTGTAATCGTTGATCATGTGAATTGTTTTTCAATATATATCAAATTTATAGCATGATAACATAGAGAATGATTTATATGGAAGGAATCATCTTTGACGTTCTGGTCTAATAACATTATGTTAGGGGCAAGTTTTTTTTCTATATGACATTGCATTATTGGATCAGAGCACTACTCGACAGAGAACATGTTTCATGCAAGTTGCGCTCAACAATATGATATGTCAAACATATATTAAAGAAATAATTCTCGTCGAAGAGCCTGCACATATCAAAATTATAAATACAAAGACATTGTTCAATCTCTAGGATTGACTTGGAATAGATATGTTACTATATTCGAGGTTTGAAGGTATAGGTGAATGATTTAAGTTATCTAGAAGGGATCTAACAAAAAGAGATTAGACATAAAAGAAATTTATCTTTTCTAATCCTACTTTTCATGAAAAAAAATAGAATGAGTAAGTTTTTCAATGAGTAATTTATCTTCGACCTTTAAATTGAATTTATTTTTAAATTGCTTCCTTCAAAATACTTCTCCAAATATAATGAGTTATACATTCCAATAATTCCAATAATTCCAATAAACTTATTCTTTCAAATTTTGTTAAAGTGAGGGGACTAAAATACATAAGTTCATTGTAAACTTTCAAATTAGACACTATTTTTTTCTTTCAATGTACTTTAAATATAATGTATTATTCATATTTCAGTTCAACCCAAAATACCAAACCAGGAAAAAAGTGTCTGAAAGATGCATGCCTCCCCCGGAATCAAAGGTGCTTTATATTAAGTATACAAGTCAGCAATACAGTTAGAATGTTGGTTAACATTTGGTTATAGTTAGATTTTCTCTTATAAAAACAGTTGTGTAACCTTCATTTTATCAATTAATACAAAAGCATATTTCTCTCTCTAAATCTCTTTCTCTCTCTAACTCTCTGTGTTCATCCTTCTTCATCTTCCTTCTTGATTTTCTCTTCAATTCCCAGACATTTCAATGTAGTTAACATGGTATCAGAGCCACCAGGCTCACACCATGGATTCTGGTGGTTTTGCTTCTCATTAGTTTTGTCTATTTCTAGTTTTACTTCTTTTCTAATTTTTCTGTTAGATATTTCGTTAATTTCTTTGTTGCTTCTGCAATCGTTCAGTTCTTCTATAATTTCTGAGTAAATTTTCTTTCTGGGTTGTGATCAGAGATCATCGGTGGTATGATATCTTGGTCTTTGGAATTGTGGCAAACTTTTCTTTGTCTGTAAGCATGAATCTTGATTCTTTGGGCTAAAATAGAAGTGGGAACTTCTCGGTTCTTGAATTGGGGATTTCAAGACTCGGAATCGCTGGTCCGGTGAGGGCTGGCTTCGTAGATGCAATCATGGCTCTAATCAAAGCATTTGTTAGGATTAAGATTTCGAGAGGAAGCAGAGAATGCATGAGAGCCTTCCCTAATTCGCTACTTGCATGCGGTTTGTTTCACGACGGTCGCGGTGCCCTACCCTCGGCCGATGGGCATCCCTCCGATACAAGGAAAGAAGATGGGATGTCAAGCAATTTTTTTTTTTGGATCCAGTGGAATCCCTTCATCTCAATCGGCGACTGCTACTACCATTGGGTTCCAAGAAAGAGCATTGTGTTTGCAGATTTCTCCACCGATCTCGAATGCTACATAAGACTTTTGGATCACAACACCCTCTGGTGCCCAATTTTCTCTTAACAACGTCAAGATCACATCAAGGTTCTTCATCTTTTGTGCGTAATCTGTAATTTCAGAGATGAATTATTTCTGGGTCTTTCATCTGTCTTGTTCAGGGTTTCATAATCAAGGTGTGAATTGGATGCAATTGTCAAGTGCATTCTTGCGCGTTATGTGTTTGTTCACACTCTCTGGGTATATAGTGGTAGACGTGGAGTTCATTGTTGGGTTTGTGATGGGAAAGCAAGAAGGCTCACAAATGAAGACAGTCAGAAAGTTTCATGTGAAGGTTATGTTTTCAGTCCCTTTTTCTCTGAATTCTTGACCAATTAGCATGGATATTGTCAGCGAATCCACTGTGGGTACATGAATGTTCTTGGGCTCGGCAATTCTGGGTCTTTTGGGGAGTTCGTGTTGAAGTTGTAGCTCTGAATATGCTTAATCTTTCATCTCTGCAGTTCTCAGGTGATTTGTTTCGTTTCGGAGTTGTGATTTGTTCTGTTTTTTTTTTACTATGTTTCTTGGGGCACAAAGCCAGTATTCTGTTAATTAGTTGAGGCACGAAGCCATTTTTCCTGTTGATTTGTTGAGGCACGAAGCCATTTTCTTGTTGAATTTGTTGCGGCACGAAGCCATTATCTTGTATATTCTTTGCGATTCTTTGCGGCACGAAGCCATTCTTGGAAGTTTTCTATAATTCTTGGGTAGTTCTTGAAGTTGTTCATGAGATGAATACAAATTAAGCAGATAGGGGGTGCTTCGTGATACACTAACCTCCGGAGACTTGGGTTCTTTGTAGAAGGTTGTTCTTTGTGAAGATAATGTTAGTGGCAGAGGAAGGGTGTCATGATTTTAGTCCACTGGTTGGAGTCAGAAGCTGAAGACACAGAGATAAAATAAAATAAAATAAAAAACTCCACTATTACACACTACTCCAAACTGCAGGTGACTGAGCAATGGAGAATTATTTGTCCAGATCAAGTTGAATAAGTTGGAATTGGATAAGGGTTGATCACATTTGACGCAGAGAAGATACTCATTTGAAGTAGAGAAGTTGCTGATGTCTGACAAAAGTACTTTGAGTATTGCTTTTAGCTTGACAGAACCACCACGAAGAGATTGATTGTGCAATTGAGAAGGTTGTTGTTGTCCAACTTTAACTGGCGCATTTGTTTCCCTAATTCTGGCTGCTGTTTTGGGCTTTTGATTTGTCAGAAGAATTGAGAACAGAAGCTTTGGGCATGGAATGTGTCACTGGAATTAATTGCCTTGATTTCTTGATTGCCAATTCCTCAAGCCTCTGTGTATTGATAGACAACTGAAGAGCAGTGCGAGCTCAAATTGCTGCAATCTCAGGGCAACAAAACCTTTTTCAATCAGAAAGCATCACCAAAGTCAAACTGGAACAAGAACACTCTGCAGTGCATCCATTTGTCCATATTTCAGTGTTTGCTATTTGAGAACTTTGCTGCAATCTCAAACTGGGATACCCCAGTTGAGATTGAGGGGGAGTATTAAGTATACAAGTCAGCAATACAGTTAGAATGTTGGTTAACATTTGGTTATAGTTAGACTTTCTCTTATAAAAACAGTTGTGTAACCTTCATTTTATCAATTAATACAAAAACATATTTCTCTCTCTAAATCTCTCTCTCTCTCTAACTCTCTGTGTTCATCCTTCTTCATCTTCCTTCTTGATTTTCTCTTCAATTCCCAGACATTTCAATGTAGTTAACACTTTATAGGTGACACTTGAAAGCTCAAGCCTCAAAGGGATCATAGTTTTGCTCAAAAACTTTAATCAAAGAAAAGAAGAGTGGATATTTCCACTAAATTGGTGAGGATCTGGCCTTTTGTTTTTGCTTGGCCGGCCCTGCACGATAAAACACCAGATCCTCATCCTTTTTAGCTTTCATGTATTACAAGTGCCAAATACTAAACTCCACTTTTAGCTTTACGTGCAAGTCTTGTCCAACTGTCTGGGGGTTCGTCACAGTTTTACATACTTTCCATGCACCGTCAACGAAATCATCACCTTATAAGTTGACTTGATTCTTTTTCTTATTTTTATTCCTAGTTTAGCAAACCCAACTAAGATCATTAGCTCAAGTTAAATGGTTTTCTAATTCATATAAGAAATCCGAAGTCTTTGACTTAACCTAATTCTACTCATTTCTATATTTTCTTTCACTGTTCAGATTAACCCTAGGGCTTCAACTTAAATGATATTACTTTGTCAAGATACTATGTATTAATGTTGCCTCTGGTTTAATCAAATCGATGATCTTACTAACATTCTATGCAAAAATGAGAAAACCGTACACTAGAAACTCTAAAATGACGCCAACATCAATTATTCAATGATTTTCTAATATCACATCAATATATTATGTGTTGTTAACGCCGCATACAATAATGTTTTTTCTCTGTGTCTCTTAATAGAAGTTATTACCTCAACGGATATGTATTACATAAACATCAACAGAGTTTTGTTACTGATCTGTGTGCATCGTATAATTACCTAGTATACCATCATACATATACTCAGTCATAACAATGGTAGCAGGACACAAAACTTCACAGAGGAACTCGAAGAAGAAACAAATGAAAAGTCACTATACTATATTTCTGTAGAGGAAATATTCATTACAAGATAAAGTCATCCACCTCACTATATATATAGAGTAACTAGGAAATGTAATAAGTAATCCTCTAACTACCTAACAACCAATAGTCTAGGATCATGACATGTGTCTTTACAGAGATTATACCATTTGGCATTTTACATGGTTTGGCATTTTACATGGTTAATACTCAGCATGCTAATCAGAATCATATAAAACTAATGGGAAAGATATTAATATTACAAAGCAACTCTCTCTCTCTCTCTCTCTCAAACATTTCATACACACATTTGATCTGGTCTGGCTTATAATCTGAGGCGGTCTGGGCCGGCCACCGACCCAACCCCTTATTTTGGTGTCTTCATCATCCTCTTCTTATTTAATCTTAAACCTCACACGAGCTCCCCGAAGCTTCATACGCAAGAATGAGCTGAAATGTCATTTTTAGCTGGAAGATAGTTTGGTTAAGTTACTTTACCATATTTTAATCTTAATAAACCAATTAGATGCATGTCTTCGCAAGGAAACCATCGGCATGTTTGGATGAAAAGCTCGGCTGTCAAGGTGTGGAGAGACAGCCTAGTTTTAAATTAGGTGTTTGCTTAGCTAGCTAACCAAGTTGGAGTAAAGAAATCATATAAAATTACACTAATTCTTATATCATAAAGGAACAATCCAAAGTGTCCAACCCTTGAAGAATGGTATTTGGTTTACATAATTATGGGTTCTAAAATTGAAGAATGAACTCTTTGGATTGTCTTCATATTTTTCCATTTTTTTTTAACAAGATGTAGTTGTAATGATTCAAAAAAGCTGCAGCATGTAATGATGATCCACTAGGGGTCCTCTACTGCCATATAATCATAGTGTGGAAACATAAAATAACCCCAACCAATAAGAACATGTCATGTGTACAACTTATCAAATATGACTACTCTGCTCTTGACAGAATACGCAGACTAGTAGTCAAACTCAAATAAGCCAATGGGTCACAGTCTCTACGAAGGTCCTAGATGCCTACAATCAACAGGCCCTCATGCCAATTTATCACAAATGGTCCAAGTCGATTGCCATGCGACCTACGCAAATCACCCTGATATGTAATGGGCTTGCATATTAGTTTCTTAGCATGGCATGAATATCCAAGGCATATTCTAAGAATCTAAAATGAATATTCCTCCATTGGTTGTGCAGACTATGTAACACTCTGCTCACAGGTTTAACGAATCTGGACGCTAGAGTTAAATCCTCAGTTCTCTATAAAAACCAAGGTCAGCCACTTTATTTCGACAATCAAAAACTCTCACCACACTCTTATTACTTCCTAAAGTATTTCTAATTTAGGTATTCGAGACCCTTTGGTTGGTGTTAACCTAACTTCATTTGTCTCTTTTCTTTGTGTGTGTAGGTTTTCGTCAATTCAATACAAGACGGAAATTTTCTCCCGCACATAGTACATGTATCTTTTAATGTCACTAAGAAACTATGAAAAACAAATACAATTATGATGATAATGATGCCATATTTCAGCCACTGAATCAGCTACCATATTGACTTCACAGAGTATCTGAGTGAACAAGGGTTGTTTAAAGTATTTTCCACATTTTAGGGATTAGTATGTATCATAATACTAGATTAACAGTAATTCAATATCAAAATAAGGAGAAACGTCAATATAACCATAACACTTTTACATAGTATAGTCGTAACATTGTCACGTGGTGTCATTGTTCACACATGTTACAACACATGCATATTTATTACCATTATACCACAAAGTATATGAAGGTATCTCATACTCATATTTTATCACATGAGTTTAGTAGGTAAACAGGCCAAAATGATCATTATTGTTGAAATAAATATTTTTTAAATCTCAATTATTAAAATGGTCATAGTCTAAATTGGAAAAATAATCAATGTTTCAATATATATGTTGTGGATCTTTAATCAATATGTCGCCAATATTCGATTACTACATCACTAAGATTGAATTTTTATCAGTTCAACAATTATGATTTAATTTCTACTCATTTAACCAATTTCCCATATAATTCCACCATAATCAAAATTAGCTTGTTTTTGTATAATCACCTTTTTCTGAAATCTTTAAACATGCATACCAAAATAATGAATTGAAGAATGGATGATTTTCTATGTATAGAATCATTGATCCTTTATGAACTCTCTGTCACTTTACAATTTAACGTTAATTGTCATGCCAATATTATAAAACGTTGTTCTAAAAAATGAAGTGATAGAAAATTCGTGAAAATATCTACTTTGAAGAATTCTCCTTAGCATTTCTCCTTTGACAAATCACCAACCCACCGACCTATAAAATACATATGGTCTTATATGTGTAGGGTTTTCAGGGCACTCACTCTAAACAGTTCTCAACAAGCAAACACGTGATTGAAGGTGGGTGACGAGAAGTAAATAGGACATGACATTTTAATAGACATATAGAAAATGGGATCAATTTCTTTGACTTGTTTCCCTTTTTGTGTTTGTTGACAATTAATCCTCGGCCTACTCACACACATTTATAAATTATATAGGTTTAGACTTGCTAACCCTACTTTGATTCTGGCTCTAAACACAAAAGGCCTATGACCTAAACACTGCATACCATCATGTGTTTTAGCATATGCTATTATTCTAGCCATATTTCTTTTGTTGTTATTGGTTTGTAAATGAAACCTCCCTCACCACTCATATTTTCTGCCAAGAGTCAAAGGGATGACACTTCCCTATAAGTAATGATTTAATTTTGTATAGTATGGGTCCATGTCCCTATTAAGGTGTAAGATTTGAGGATTTGTTTTGAGACTTCAAAGTGTGACCTCAAAATTTTATATGGTATCAATTACACAATACTACAAAACCTTTTATTAGTGGCGGATAATAACCGACAAAAAACATACTTTACTGTCGGCAAATAAGCAAAATCCGACAGAAAATGAATGCAGTGGCGGATATAGTTACCGACAGAATTGTCAGCGTCAGGAAATGACTTTTCCGACAGAAAATAGACCAAAGCCGATAGAACTTGTGTCAGATGTAAGCGACAAGAAATACCAAACTTATGTCGGATATTATCAATTAATGTCTTTCAGAACCGCCAGGAAATTAAAAAATACCGTCGGATTCACATCAGTTTTATGTCGGTCATAACCGATAAACATATTTAAAAAAATATAAACCACTATTTTTCGTCGGTCACAACCGACAGACATTAATAATTAAATAAACCAACGTAAATTTCTTTTTGTTTTTTTAATATTTCAGAATGAATTAAAAAAAATAAATTCAATGAGTGAATAAAATAAACAAAGCTCATAACAAACATAATATGCATTCAAATATAAATTAACCTACAATAATGTCTTTTGAATCCGCCATAACACATAAAGTAGACGTTAAAATACATTAACCTACAATACGGTCATCTGAATCCGCCATAATACATAACTAGACAAAAAACAATTTGTCCGCAGTAGGACATAGCCGTAGGGAAAACCAACAAACTATTCAATCGAACCCGAGCCTTCGGCCGAACCTCTCTGTGCTCCAGATCCTTTTGCCGATCCCCCCTGTGATCCAAAGCCTTCTGTCAAACCTCCATGTGCTCCCAAATACCTCATCACATCCCCATCAAAACTACCCGACATCAATCCGGAAAGCAATCCCGTGGATAATCCACCATTGAAAACACTTGGCGAAATATGTGTGTCACCAGGAGAAGCCATCTGAGGTCGATATACTGGCATTGGATACTGCGACTGAAAAGGCATATGTTACATGGGATATGCAGGCATAGGAGGCTGACTGGGGGCCAAATGCTGTGATGCCTGAGGGCTGAGTGGTGGCCGCTGCAGATGTTGTGGAAGAAGCAACATCAATATTTGTTGTTGCTGCATCAGCATCTGCTGGTTCATCGCATGCTGCTGCTAGGGGTGGGCGCGGTGCGGTTTGGTGCGGTTTCGAGTGAAACCACAACCAAAACCGAAACATTTTGCGATGCGGTGCGGTGCGGTTTTGAAGCCAAAACCGCAATGAAACCAAACCATTTGGTTCGGTTCGGTGCGGTTTCGAACGGTTTCGGTTTCGGTTCGGTTTGGTTTTTGTATATTAATTAATGAATATGCAACAAGGGATCAAAACTGCCAAAAAACAGAGGCAAAAAACAGAGGCCAAAAATGCAGTAAAACTGCAGCAAAAATGCAGTAAAACAGAGGCAAAAATGCAGCCAAACTGCATAAAAAACAGCAGTAAAACAACACCAAAAACTGCAGCAAAAATGCAGTAAAACAGAGGCCAAACTGCATCCAAACAGCAGTAAAACAACACCAAAAACTGCACAAAAAACAGCAGCAAAACAACATCAAAACTGCAGCAAAAACTGCACCAAAACTGCAGCAAAACTGCACAAACTGCACCAAAAAACACAAACTGCACAGCACAACCACAAAACTGCACAAACTGCACAAACTGCACAAAAACTGCACAAACTGCACCAAAAAACTGCACAAACTGCACCAAAAACTGCACCAAAAAACTGCACAAACTGCACCAAAAAACACAAACTGCACAGCACAACCACAAAACTGCACAAAAACTGCACAAACTGCACCAAAAAACAGCACAAACTGCACCAAAAAACACAAACTGCACAGCACAACCACAAAACTGCACAAACTGCACAAAAACTGCACAAACTGCACAAAAACTGCACAAACTGCACCAAAAACTACACAAACTGCACCAATCACAATAGTACAATACTTTACTACAACCCAATTGAAAAGAAGTTTGCCATAATACAACTAAAGTTCAAACTTCAAAGTTTCAAACAACGTTCAATGTCAAATGCCTTATGGCATTAATACAACCACAAAAAAATAAATAGTTCATGGAATTCAACAAAGTCTTGGTTTTCAACATACTTTCCATCGTTCAAGTTTTAAACCTTTGCCTTTCCTTTTCCTTTTGGACACATATTCTTTGAAGATTTCTCCCCCTTTTCATTGATTTTGGACTGCTTTTTTGTCACATAATATGTTGTAAAATGATCCCAAACCCAGCTACGTTTTCTTGAATCAGAGTTACTTACTTTTTCATCTTCGCCCTCAGATTCTTCGCCATCATTTTCAGGGTCACCTTCAACGTCTCTTTCATTTTCCGAGTCAATTTCTATTGCCTCGTCCTCCGGCTTCTCAGGGGAGTACCCCGTAGAAGAGTAACCAATCCCACTGTGCTTGCTGGATTCTTCATATCTTGACTGAAATAAAATACGAAATGCTCATTATCTTACAATTTAAAAGCACTATTTGAATCCAATAAAGAATTAATCAAAGATATTTGATATGTGTTGATGAAGTGATACTAGTTATTTGAACTAAGTCAATGTCTAACACAAGGGAGTCACAACGCAGAACGGTATTTAAGGTGGCTGCCTAAGTGCTAATTGGGAAGAGAAAAGACAAAGTCGTGTGTTAAATAACCCCTTCACACGTGCTCTAAGTTCTCAAGCAAATGCAAGGATCAAAAAGAACATTTAAGAAATTTCAAAGGCATTAATTCTAGGACTAAGAAATAACATGCTTCATGGTTAATAATATCAATCAGAATTGGAACATAAGAAAAATGGAGTCCTTAGGCCACAATGCATATACAATTCTAAGGAATTTTATAATATGAAAACATTTTACTCGAACTTCGATTTAAAAGTTAAAACAAATATATATATTCGCTCTTTTTCCTGATCAGTACAAATAAAACGAAAAGAAATGTAATCAAGTTCCATTTTCTGGCATGTCCTTGCTAAAAATTAGTGGAATGATGGAAATGCAATATAGAATCCTAGAATCCAACCTAACATAGCCGTTCCAATTTCTATATTCTTAAATGCATGCGTTGTGGAATCATGAAAATGTAAAAAGTGTTTTACATGTAATCTAGAATCCTTGAATCCTTCAATCCTAGAATCAACCTACAGAAAAATGTTTTACATGAAATGTATGCATTATGGAATGGTGGAAATGTTAAAAATGTTTTACATGTAATCTATAATCCTAAAATCCAATCTGCCAAAATGCCAGGTTAGAATAACCAACCAAGTTCCAGCGTCTATGTCCTTGCAATATTAGTGGAATGATGCAAATGCAAGGACTGAAGAAAAAATATTTAGGCTATGTTTGGGTGGGGATTTCCAAGTCCCAAGGGATTGAGACGAAGTTGGTAAGGATGGATCATAAAATGTTTAGGAGGGATTAGAAAAATACCACATGAGCATTCCAAATCCCTCTGATGTAACTACTTGATGAGATTTGAGATTTCTATATCATTATATTCATTACCAAACTTTGATTTTTAAATGATACTACAGAATTAATTAACATATGGTACAAAAAGAAGTTGGGTCTTCCCTCCATACCCAAAACTGATAACAGCACAAGATAGGAAAGACACCTAAAAGAATAGGCCATCAAAATACAAGAGGTATTTCACCATTTATTAGTAACAAACTGGTTGCACATACAAACATGCAAACCCAGAAATCCAGAAACAAACCCAGAAATCCAGAAACAAGTTAAAGCACTGAAACACATCAGAAACAAACCCAGAAATCCAAATATGCATTCATCAAAGCATTCATCAAAGCAGTCGCACATACAAGTTAAATTCATCAAAGCAGTCGCACAAACCCAGAATCTAAATACGCATTCATCAAAGCATTCATCACAGCAAACACAGCAAACACAGATTAAATTGATGAATGATACAAGTTCTAAGTTCTAACTAATACAAGTTCTTACCATATTTGCAGAGATTAGAGCTTGCAGATGAAGGGGATCTGGGGATGCAAGGCTGTCACTGAGGTCGCAGTCGCATGCAAGGGGATCTGGGGATCTGGGGATGCATGCAATGCAAGGTAGCAGAGGCAGTCGCAGTCGCAGGTAGTCGCAGTCGGAGGCAGAGGCAAAGGCAGCGGCAGAGGCAGCGGCAGGCAGAGGCAGAGGCAGAGGCAGAGGCAGCGGCAGGCAGCAACCAACCAGATCGTAGACAGGCAGCGGCACGGCAGCAACCAACCAGGTCACAGAGGCAGAGGCAGAGATGGAATGCAAGCAGAGATTGCAGCCAGATGAGGTGAGGTCGCAAAGGTCAGGAGTCGGGGGAGGGGGAGTCGAAGTGCGATGCGTGCGAAGTATAAAACTAACCTAATTGAAACTAATTAAAACTTTAACCTTTAAAATATAAAATGGTGCGGTTTCGGTTCGGTTTCGGTTTCGGTTCGGTTTTGAAAACCCAAAACCGAAACCAAAACCGTTTTGGTTGCCGCGGTTCGGTTTTGAAACCGAAACCGTTTCAAAACCGCAAAACCGAACCGTTCGGTGCTGTTCGATTCGATTCGTGTTTCGGTTTCGGTTTTCGGTTTCAAGTGCCCACCCTTAGCTGCTGCTGGTTTACCTGCTGCTGCGAGGCCTTTGATTTCTCAAGCTCAGCCGTTACCTCCGCCAACTTTCTGGAGGCCTCTTCCTCCCTCCTCCTCAATTCGTTGTTCTCAGCTACCATCTTGGCCAATGCACCCCTGAATGATTTCCTGGAAGACCAAGCACCTGAAGAGCTTGCATATGACACCATCTCTGGTATCACCCCATGACCATAACCTCGAACCCTATTTCTAGTCTCAGAACCCATCTGCTCAACATAAATTTGTGTCCTAACCTCAGAGGTGTCTTCTTCTCCAGACTCCACCATTGACTGAATTTGACTCTCCATGGATGTCTTCCAATATAATATTTAAACAAAATAATAAATTATTATTATAGAAAAATAAATAAGATTCACAAAAATAGATTCACCAATCCAAACAGAAAGATAAAAAAGGTTCATAAAAATACAGATTATGTGTTTAAATTATGTGTTCTAACAAATGTAATATTATTGTTTAAATAATGAGTTAGAACACAGATTCATCAATCCAAATAGAAAGTTAAATAAGAATTAACTACAAATAGTCAAAATATGAATAGAGTTATAAATCATTTACCCCTCTTTGTTGTGATGATTCATCAACCCAAGAGTCATCTTTCCGAGTATGGGTAGCTCGAAAAAAAAAAGATGGGATCCGGGTCCTTCCCATGCTTCTTCTTCTTTAAATATGATAAAAGAGAACAAATACAAATTAACCCCAAATTATAAATACAAAAAATAAAAAACACTACATACATTACAAATTAGCAACACATACAAGTTCCTCGCGGACCCGAGCAAACATTTTTGAACCAGTTGTATGGTTCATCGTTTTTAACTCCCGATTACACTTGTTTTTCTCTGCCACCTCTTGAAAAGTAAAAACAACCTTATAAGACAAACATATTTCAATACCAAATATCAAATCTTTAATTTTTTACCTTTGTTTTAGGATCATCCCAATACGCTAACATCTCGGCCCACTGACCACCATCCACACCAGGGGGAGGTTCTAAGCGCTCATGCTCCTGTCTTTTGGTATAATACTCTGCTTTTAAAGCATTACGATATTCCTATGCATGATCCGCAACATGGAGTGTCATGTTACGAATCAATGGCATTCTGTCTCAGTCTTCATCAAGAAAAATGATATTCCCCTATATTCATAAAAACAAACATGTTAGTACAGATCCGCAATAGTCTTGAAATATAGAAGTACAAAACAAAAATATATACTTTAATTCTTTTCCACAAAACTTCCTTAACATTTTCGGGAACCAAGCACCAGTCCTTCTTCAATGGAATATGCCTTGGATCCTTAACCTCCGAGGCTATATATTTCGAAAATTCAGCGGCATTTTCACTAACACATTTCCCTGTTGAATCAAATAGATAAAGTTGTCTATTCCGCTTCGGAATAGCAGCTCCGTTGGTCCTACGTTCATTTTGTTCCTCCATATAAAAGGACAAATGGGTAGAAATGAAAAAAGGTAGGAGTAAAAATGGCTGGAAGTGAAAAAAGGTAGGAGTAAAAATGGCTGGAAGTGAAAATGGGCAGGAGTGAAACTGGTTGAAGTCAGAATGGCAAGGAGAGGGTGAAAATGGGCAAGGAGAAGAACGGGTGAAAATGTGCAGGAGTGAAAATGGCTGAAGTGAGAATGGCAAGGAGAGAGTGAAAATGGGAAAGAGAAGATGACCGGGTAAAGTAAAAATGCGAAGTAAAGGAGGGTAATAAATGTAAGTCTGGCACAGTGTCGGTCATAACTGAGATAGTGGCGGTTATACCCGCCAGGAATTGAAAATCCGACACAGCATTATGCTTCTATCAGTACAGTGCATTTATGTATGTCAGAAGGGTTCAGTTACAGATGTCAGCACAGTGTCGGTAACCGCCAGGAAACGAAAATCCGACAAACATTATGTTTCTGTCAGTAGAGTGCATTTATGTATGTCAGAAGGGTGCAGTTACAGCTGTCAGAACAGTGTTGGTTATGACCGACAATAATATAAATTGTGGCGGTTATAACCGCCATGAAACGAAAATCGGACAGAGCTTTATGTTTCTGTCAATACAGTGCATTTATGTGCATTTATGTATGTCGGAACGGAACGTTATGAATGTCAGATTAGTGTCGGTTATATCCGACAAGATTATCAAAAAACAGCCACAAAATTTTCGTCCATCGATTTTTGTGCGCCTTTAATTTTTTAGAATTAAAGTTGCCGGAAATATCCCGCCCAAAATTTTGTTCTGTTCTTGTCAATTATATCCGACAGGGAAATGAGTGAAAAAAAAAAATTTAAACCATTTGTTTTTAAATAACATTTTAAATTTTCCCACACAAACTAAAATATATTAAATAAAAGTCACCACACAAATTGAAATATAGTCTAATTAATACTTGTAAAACTATTCCATTTCATCTTCTGTTAGGTCATCGTCGACATTGACAAAATCAAGGAACTGAGTAGGCATCGGTAATACTTCGTGAAAAGGAGTCTCTTCCACGCCAACCCTTGTATGCAAATTTTCATTGTCAAGTACACGATCATCCAAACCAGGTATGGAATCATCGACAAGTGCATCATTATCCTCCAACACATCAAACAAATCTCTCGGCTGCGTTCGAACAACAACATGCCAATCTTTTTCAATTGTGTCCTCCACATAAAATGCTTGTAATGCTTGTGAAGCTAATATGAAAGGATCCTCTTTAAATCCCAATCGATTGAAGTTTACTAAAGTAAATCCATATTGATCGGTCTTCATACCTCTTGGACTTTCACTATTAACCCATTCGCACTTAAACAACATTACAGCTCGACCCCTGTCTCTTGCTTCGGTAGGGCCACAATATCTAACCTCAAACATATCTATGACCCTGCCATAACAATTCACTTGCCCAATTGCACCAGGAACATTTGCAGGTACAAAAACACCACAATTTTGATTCTTATGCTTATTGTCCACAGATTTTGTACGAAATTTGAACCCATGAATAATGTGACTTTTATATTTCGTCACAACCCTACTAGGATAATTGGCTAGCCAACGCAAGTCTTCAAATATCAAGTTGTCATTAGCATGACATATTGAATTAATCTGTAATAAGTAAATGGATAAAAGTTGACACGACAAATATAAACACAACATAATTAAAATGTAAAAAAAAAAAGTAATAATGTGACTGTTATATTAACTCACATGTTCCTTGAACCATTCTGGAAATTCCTTCTTGCTTAGCTCCTTGATTTGTCGCACAGTCAGCCTTGCTTGACGATGTTGATTTTTCAAGAATTCCTCATGTTGCCTAGCCAATCAGGTCCAAATATGTTTAACTAATTTTTCAAAGTAAAGAAAATTGATAAAACATTAATACGTATGACTAGATGTTCTTACCTTCTAAATGGGTTGACCTCATCACAATTATTTAGAATGCATCTGTGGCACTGATCAAGAACATTAAACTCGAGCTCCACATTTTCTCCTGAACCCATATAATGTCACATCCCGACCCGGGGCGGACCACTTCCCGGGCCCGCTCCACTACCGTAGCACGATATTGTCCGCTTTGGGCCCCGACTACGCCCTCACGGTTTTGTTTTTGGGAACTCACACGAGAACTTCCCAGTGGGTCACCCATCATGGGAGTGCTCTCGCGCGCTACTCGCTTAACTTCGAAGTTCCGACGGAAGCCGAAGCCAGTGAGCTCCCAAAAGGCCTCGCGCTAGGTAGGGATGGGAATATACATATAAGGATCACTCCCCTGGGCGATGTGGGATCTCACATATAACATCCTTTAGAGTCAAAAATTGATAACCCAACAGATACTCCACGTCCAACACCATCTTCATTTCAACCTCTACGAGTGCGACGAGACTCGACATCTCTAAGATACATGGAACAAAAGGACAAGTACTCATCCACCAAATATGCTTCGGCAATAGAACCTTCAGGATGACCCTTATTACGAACATAGCGCTTCAATGTTTGCAAAAACCTATAATTGAATGTTTGTAAAAACCTATAATTATAATATAAAACACAAATTATTATAATTGCTAAAAAAAATTATCATTATAAATTAACAAATTTTATAAAGATTTATTAATTACTGTTCAATTGGATACATTCATCTATATTGAACAGGCCCATAGCTGCTTCATCTGCCAAGTGAACTGGGAGGTGCATCATTACATCAAAAAATGCAGGCGGGAATATCTTCTCCAATTGACATAATGTCAAGGAAATTCTTGAATCCAATTGCTTGAAACCTTCCTCAGACTCCTTCTTGCTACACAATTGTCTGAAAATTGCACTCAACTCTAATAATATCATAGTAAAAGATTTAGGCAAAACGGCACATATTGCAAGGGGAGTAACTGCTGCATTAAAACATGGCAATCGTGGCTTTTCAATCCATGTATTTTTCGTTCATTCACATGCACACATCGCGACAAATTAGATGAATATCCATTGGGAACCCCAACAGTAGACAACACTTCACAAAATGCAGTTTTTTCTTCTCTTTTCAACGTGAACAATGCTGGAGGTTGAAATGTTCTATTTCCTTCCCTACGTGGATGTTGTCCATGTCTTATGTTCAAGATTTCAAGATCTGCACGTGCAGCCAATCCATCCTTAGACTTTTTATCTATATCTAACAATGTTCCCACTACATTGTCACGTATATTTTTTTTCAATATGCATAACATCAAGATTGTGTCTAATCAACAGATGCCTCCAATAAGGTAGTTCATAAAAAATAGATTTATTCTTCCACTGACTCTTACTTGTATTGCTCTTAGTTTGTTTTCTGCGTTGCCCAACCGAAGCATCTTTCTTTGGTTGTCCAAAAGTAAATCTCAAAGTACAAAGTTCTTCAAGACATTGTAAACCAGTCCACTGCCTTGGTACACTACGATACTCTCACCGACCATTAAAAGATGTGGTTTGCCTTCGAAACTTATGATCAACAGGAAGAAAGTGTCGATGCCCCAAATAGCAAATCTTACGACTCGCCGGCAAGTAAATAGATTCTTTATCATGCATACAATGTGGACATGCTTCATATCCATGTGTACTTCATCATGATAACATTCCATAAGCCGGAAAATCACTTATAGTCCATAAGACGGCAACCTTCATCATAAAATTTTGGTTGGAATACGCATCATAAGTAGGAATGCCCACCTCCCACAACTCATTCAACTCATCAATCAATGGACGCATGTACACATCAATCTCTTTACCGGGACTGTGCGGTCCTGGTATTAACAGAGACAACAACAAATTTGGTTGCTTCATTTACATCCAAGGCGGTAAATTGTAAACTGAAAGCACCACAGGCCATGTGCTATGGTATTGCCTCATTTTTTTCAAAAGGATTAAATCCATCACTAGCCAACCCTAATCGGACATTTCGAATTTCTAATCCAAACTCCGAATATAAATTATCCAAATGCTTCCATGCTGGAGAATCTGAAGGATGTCTCATAAACCCATCCTTAGGACATTCAATTGCGTGCCACCTCATATGTTCAGCTGTATGCTTCGACATATACAACCGCTACAATCGTGGTTTTAAAGGAAAATACCACATAACCTTAGCTGCGATTTTTTTTCTAGAGCCATCCTCTTCATTAACATTTTTATATCTTGATTCACCACAAACTGAGCATGCGGTCAACTCTGCAATGTCTTTCCAATAGATAATGCAATTATTGGGACACGCATCACTCTTCACATACATCAAACCCAAGTCATTTATAAGTTTTTTTGCCTTATAACAAGATTAAGGCAAACAATCTCCATTAGGCAACATTTTTTTAATTAACTCGAGTAACGTGGTGAAGATCCCGTCCGGCATTCTTGCTAAACACTTGATCTGATACAATCTTACAATCGCCTCCAATTTTTTAAATTCCTTACAACCTAGCCACAAATCTTGATCTGCCTCTTCAAGCAACTTAAAGAAAAGTCTCGACCTCTTCTGGATGCCTTTCCCAAGAAAGGGGTTCAGTAGACGGCCCAAGACCTTCTTCTGTTAATGGTTGGACAAATACATCATTAAGAACATCATGAATACCAGTCAACTGATCTCCTGTTTCAGTAGATGGCCCAACACATTCTTCTCTGATCCCTATATTTTTCTCTCCAATGAAAGGTTCCCCATGATGTTTCCATGTAGCATTTTTGTAACTTTATCCATATCATACAATACAAGATGTTCGACAATAGTTTTTTCTAATAAAAGTATATCGATTACAACATCTTTTGCAAGGACATCTAAACTTATCGGGGCCAGCACCATTCGCAACTGCTTGACCCAAAAACAAATTAATTCCATCTGTATACACTTCCAAATTTCGCGATATTGTCAACCAACTTTTTTCCATATTTTACCACTGTATTAAAGCAAATATTACGTTGAAACTAAGATGCCTACAATCTTTCAATCCCTATCATGTAGGCATAACTATTAGAAAATGTCAATCCCTATCTTTCAACCTCGAACTATCACAATTGCAATTTAATTTCCAACACCTATCACATTAAAACAAATTAAAAAAATAATAAAAGGTTAACAAAAATATGTTTATCTACACTCTTGATTATTTATTAAATTTAAGTTTTGTATATCCTCATAGCAATTAAAGTGAAATATTTAATTAATTAACATAATATATACCTATATTACTAAATACTACCAATTTATGGTATATTAAATATTGTCAATTTAACATAAATATTTACAAATAATATTTATCTCAATTTCTTCATAACAATTTAAGTAAATAAAATAAACTAATGGAGCACAAATATTCCTAATTTATCTTACTAATTAAATTAAAATCTTTAAATAAATAATCTTGTGTGTTAAACAAACAATTTAAACATGAAAAAGTTTAGTAATAAAACCTGAACTATTGAAGAATTATGTCGTCGATCTACTCTTTACGTCGTCAGCCAACTAAATAAAGCCCCTGCAAAATCAAATCAGAAAATAAAAATAAGCCACAAAGTGCTTGATGAAGAAAGAAATAGAAGATGAAAACCATAGAAATAAAAGAAATGAAAAACTTACTGTGAGATGAAGAGAACAAAAAGAATGAAGATGAAGAGAAGAAAATTATTGAACATTGAAGATGGAGGATTGAAGATGGAGGATTGGAGATTGGAGATGAAGATTGAAGATGAAGTAGAAGGAATCTGAACGAACAACAAACTTTTGGCGTAAAAATAATAAAATAATCAGTTTCTGTCAGTTATGATCGCCAGAATACTGAAATAATAACAGCCAGATTACTAAAATAATAAAATAGTCATTTTTTGTCGGTTATAACCGCCACCATTAACTTCAAAACCGACAGGATATATAAAAAAATATTTTTTTAAAAAAAAATTCACAAATACTGGCGGTTATAGTAATTTTATGTCGGTTTAATTCAACAGTAAATATCCGCCAGGAATTTCTGTCGATTATATCTGTTGACCCTAAAAACTACCAAGCCTACGTGGCGCGCATGCCGAATAATCTATGAGCTAACTACGTCCTTCGGTTGAATGCGGGGCGTGCCAACTCGACGGCCGAACTCGGCCGGTGAGTAAAATGTTGATGTTGCGTTGTGTGCACGGCTGACTTCTGAATCTTGCGACTGCGGCCGAGGAAGGAACACGCATCGGCCTTTGGGTTCTAGAGCCTGAAGACAAGGCTGCTAGTTCTGCGAAGTTCAATATCAAATTCGGCTTTCAATGTGCCGAATGTAGTAACCCGTAACACCTCACTTCGCCAAGAAGGCTGGTGAGATGACCTCTGTCGATGAGAACCCGGAAGTCCTTCTCGACCGAGACTTGGATAGATAACCAGTCGGCCTCGACGCAGTGCTGTTTATCCAAACTGAAGGTGCGCCGCGGTCGGCTGATTCTACGGCAACAGTGCTGTTTATCCAAACTAAAGATGTTTACCGGTTGCCTCCACAGTGCTGTTTATCCAAACTGAAGATGTGTTGGCGAAAAAGAAAATAAAAATCTCAAAGTTGAGAGGTTTCGCGTAGAGCGAGGGTTTGCCCAGGGCAGATTTGTGTGTTGAGTTGGAGGTCCTTTTTCCGTTGCCACTGCCTCTGTATTTATAGGACTGATGTACTTGAGTGGCACGGCCTGACTCTCGAGTAGAGTCCAATTTCAAACTCCCATATTTTTGACGTGACTTGATCTTCAAAGGATTGTATTTGATCTTTGGTGACGTGGCTTTACCACATGCTTTCCTCCATCCATACATAATCAAAGCAAAACACCTTCTCTGACATTTCATTATTGCACGGCACTTGAACCATATGTGCATATAACCAATCCGAGAAACATGCATCAGGATCTAATCCCCTATTTTGCATAATTCTCTCCATTTGGACTTATCCCCTTGCAATCAAAAACTATCTACCAGATGCATGTGATTTGACATCAAACTTTGAAAAGATGTAGCCACGCATGCAAATGTGAATACATGCCATTGGAATCCAACGGCATTAATCAAACACCATTCAATCTCATCCTTGCATGCTTCATTTCCGTACATATCCCAAAATCCCATATGGTCAAATCAATGAGGATTTAGACAAATATTAGGTTTAAATAACTTAAAATATTATTAAGAGATAATATCATGATTAAAATCACAAAATTATTTCTCAATAATAATTAAAAATCATTCCAACCAACCTGTCATTCAACGGCACTCGATCACTCGGGCCGATAGTGTAAAATCGGGTCCAAACAATATCCGACAGAAATTCACTTTTATCATAAATTATGTGTCAGATATCTTTTATCCGACATTATGGCTTAATAACGGCCACCATCATCCGACACTTAAAGCTAATATTGTAGTAGTGACAGCTATTAGGGTATACATCACCTAATATTGTATGAGTTTCATTAGTGATATTTTAGAATTCCAACCTATTTAGTTCAACTGTTTATTACAGATTATGTTGTTGATCACATCTCTTGTAAATTAACACATTTTCTTGTAAGTACAAATCTGCTCGAGGGAAATATTTTTTTATGTAATTGGAAATCTCTCTTTCTCTCTTGTTGAGAGAGATCAAAAGTGGGAGATATGTCGTGATTACACGATTAAAACTCTCATATCCATGAGAAATATGATAAGTAATGTTTTCGACCACTCTACAGATTGTTCCTTAAATATTTTTGTTACATTAGAGGAAATCGAATCCTAAACATATCATATTTGAAACTCATTACTTCGCCCTGCCTCACCACTTGGAATTAACCCTAAAGGCTTGTTTGCCTTTAAGTTTGATGCTTGGGATCTTGGGGTGCTTGTTATAAAATTAATGAAATCCAATCCTAGCCATTGATGTGTGTTTTGGGATGTAGGATTGAAGACCCGGCAGTTTCTGAAACGACATGGTGACACGACACGAAAACGATACGAAAATAATGGGTTTTGGGTCAACACGATGACTAATCGGGTCATTATCGAGTAACCCGTTAAGAACCAGTTAATAATGAGTTCTTAACGGGTATAGACACGGGTAACCTGTTTCGACCCGTTAAGAAAAAAATTATTTTGATAATTTTAAAGTTTAATTACCAAAAGATTTATTATAAAATACAATAGCGATATTAATATATAGTTTTGTATTATTATTCTATATAAGTTATAAAAATAAAATAAATAAAAATAAATAGTCATTATTTATTTTTATTATGAGAATTCCTTATTATCATTACTAGGATAAATTTTACTTAACATGTTGTTGTCCAAAATTAAAATAAACTAGTATAGTATTTGTATTGTATAGGCAAGAACTAAGAAGACATACATACAAGTATGAAAAATGTGAAAGAATATATAAACACTCGTGATTCATCATTATTCCTTCACGAGTAGATAATGGTTACACTTACATTATCGTTTAGATTTTTAAAATCCTCCAAACCCTCATGAATAATGTTTTTTATGTGAGGGCAAAATTAATAAAATTAATAATAATTATTGTAGAAGTGTAAAAAAATGTAAAAAAAAAATATACAATCACTCATAGTGACAAGCTTTACAACTTTTATGAAGGGGTCAGCTTCGAAATCCAACACTATAATCCATAAACCTTAAATTTATATTTAACTGTCGATTGTCATTTACGCTTTATTCTTCTTATTGAATTTCATTTTTTAAATTTTCTTTTTTGAAAACATGATCATCTAGCGGATGTAAGAAGATGAACTATTCCGATCTTTAATATCACATTTCGATATTTATGGTTAACTGAAATATGAGTCGATGTCATATAGTTTTGTAGAAACTTTATAAACATCAAGCAATATTTTCACCAACCGTAAAACTCTGAATATAATATCAACGATCCAAACTGTTCATCTTCCTGCATCCTCTAATAGATGTTTTCAAAAAAGAAAATCTGGAAAAACAAAATTTAATGAGAACAATGAAGCACAAATGTAAACAACAATCAACGGTTAAATTTTGATTTATGATTTATATGATTATAGTGGCGAATTTCGAAGTTAAGCTCTTCATGAAAGTTGTAAAGATTGTCATTATGAGCATTTATATATTTTTTACACTTCTACATTAATTAAAAAACTATTAAAGACTTTACTTTATTAATTAAGCTATTAATTAATTTATACCCATTTTGTTTCAGAAGCAATGAATGCTAGATATTCAGATTCAATAACCTTAGTGATGAGGAGTTTGTGGAGATTATAATGGGAACATAACGAGATCTTGGAAGCGAAAGTATAGACAATATAAATACGAGTCTTGCAAAGAAAAAGGCTAGAGCAATCAATTTAGGTAAGCGAAAATATACTTAAAAGAAAAATGCGTTTTTATGTTTAGGATATGACAATATGGTACGTATATACTTATTTAGTATTATGTTTTTCATTTGATTATTTATTGGTTTAAAATATATTTTCCTTAACAGGTAACGGGTCGGGTCATATTACCTGTTAATATTATCGGGTCGGGTCATTTTACCCGTTTATTTTAACGGATGTTACACGACACGACCTGTTAAAATATCAGGTATGACACAAACACGAAAAACACGATACGAATACAAGGTCTTTGAATGCTCTATAAAACCCACTTACCAACAAGCATATAGAGAAAGCCATGCATAGAGAGAGAGAGAGAGAGATACACACAAATGAAAAACGGCAGGCAGACAATAACACAATGGTCCCTATTCAAATAATATAATAATAATTAGGATAAATTACAAAAAACTACCTCAACTATTGGGTCATTAACAGTTTCATACCTTGTCTTTAAAAAATTTCAATGTCATACCTTATCTTCGAATTTGTTTCAATTTCATACCTTCCGTTAGCCTTCCGTCAATTCCTCCGTTAAATGCAGACGTGGCATGTGATGTGGCACACTTTATATTAAAAATTATTAAAATATTATAAAAAACTTAAAAAAATATTTAAAATATTAACTAAATTTTTTTTTCTCTCTCTCTCTCTCCTTCTTCTTCTTCTTCTTGCAGGTCGAACAGTTTTTTTTTCTTTCTCTCTTTCTCTTCTTCTTCTTCTTCTTGCAAGCCGAACAGTTTTTTTTTTTCTCTCTCTCTCTTCTTCTCTCTTCTTCTTCTTCTTCCTCTTCCTTATTCTTCTTCTTCTTCTTGCAGACCGAACAGTTTTTTTTTTTTTCTCTCTCTCTCTCTCTCTTCTTCTTCTTCCTCTTCCTTCCTTCTTCTTCTTCTTCTTGCAGGCCGAACATTTTTTTTCTCTCTCTCTTCTTCTTCTCTCTTCTTCTTCTTCCTCTTCCTTCTTCTTCTTCCTCTTCTTCTTCCAGGCTGAACTGTTTTTTTTTTTTCTCTATCTCTCTCTCTTCTTCTTCTTCTTCTTCTTCTTACCCCCCAATCTGCCCAGAAGAAGAACAAGAAGCAGGAGGAGAGAGAAGGAAAATAAATAAATTTTCAACACCCCCCCCCACCCCAACCTGCCCAGAAGAAGAAGAAGAAGAAGGAGAAGGAGAGAGAAGAAAGAAAAAAAATGTTTCCGCCCCCCCCCCCCCCCCCCCCCACCCCCACACGGCCCAGAAGAAGAAGAAGAAGAAGAAGAAGAGAGAAGAAAAAAAATAGAAGGAAAAAAAAAAAATTGGCACCCCCCACCCCAACCTGCCCAAAAGAAGAAGAAGAAGAAGAAGAACGGGAGAGAGAAGAAAAAATATTTATTTTTTTAATTTTTTTAATATTTAGTTAATATTTTATTATTTTTTTAATATAAAATGGGTCCCGTCACTTGCCACGTCAGCATTATAACGGAGGAATTGACGGAAGGCTGACGGAAGGTATGAAATTGAAACAAATTCGAAGATAAGGTAATGACACTGAAATTTTTTAAAAAAGAGGTATGAAACTGTTAATGACCCAATAGTTGAGGTAGTTTTTTGTAATTTACCCTAATAATTACAAGCCATTAGTTGGTCTCAAAAGCAGTTAAAGCAAGTAGAAAAAAAGCATTAGGGTTGCCACCTTCACTTAACCAGAGTATTTTTGCTCATCGCTCTAAATTATAATGTATGTTCATCATACATTTCATTATTTGCCATGTTCTTTTCACTTAACTGTAGTTAACTTTTATATTAAATGTCTTTTTTCAATTTTAGAAAAAAAATTTAATTAGAATTAGATGAAATGACACATAACAAATGACGAGGTGTATGATAAGTAACAGTAATGGGCTGGACAACATGTGATAGGTAAGGAGATCAGAAAGTGTGGTTGGTCGAAAAATAGGCTGTATATTGTTGAATTATTTGACCATTTGAATTTTACTGGGCTGGCAGCTGAGAGAGATGTGCGTACAATTTTAGGCCCAGAAAAAGTAGCCCGTGACTAGAGGTAAACTTTTGGGTGGCATCACCATCATGTTCCCACTTTTTACCTAGTCCTCCTATCTCCATCCATCTAAAGGACCATCTTGATTTATATATTTCAACAAAATATAAATTTTCCTATTTGGCTTGAAAACTTTGGTATTCAATTTGAATGTAATTCAGTTGATTAAGAACATTTACATCTTTATCCGAGATACTAGGTTTATTTTTCTAAAATGATGAATTTAATTCAACTGATTAAGAGCATTTACATATTTACCCGAGGTCCTAGGGTTAATAACCCTTCCCCCAATATCACTTTTATAAAATAAAATAAGAACTACTTACTACTAATTGGTTTCAAAAATTAAAATTCAAGAGGAATACCAAACAAGCTTAGTCTAAATGTTAATTGGAGGTTGTGATAACCACACAAAGAATTTCTTTTTCTACACACTTTTGTTCATTTTTTCCCTCGAATTGAATAAAGCAAATGAAAACAACAAACATAATTAAATAGAAGTGTGTGTAGACGGAAAAAAAAAGTGTATGTTATCATTTCCTTAATTGCATATGTCGTTTGTTTAAAAAGAGAATGAGAGGAAAGTAGCTCAAAGAATTGTATTACAGTTTAGAATATTTACATTCTCTCTATTATTTCCCATTTTTTTAAGGAAGACTTTGGATGTGGTCCTTGGCCATGAGTATTCTTTGATTGAAACCTTGTTGGTTTTTAATTTTTGATTGAGGTCCCTGAAATTAATGTGATAATTTATTTCTATGTACGTTACTATATTTTTTAAATTAAAAATTAGAAATTTTAGTTGTTTATATAAATGAGATTTTAAATTAAAAAAACCCATAATTTGTGGGATTAAAAATATTAAAATATAAATATACTAGTGTGTGTGTGTGTGTATATAAACATGGGTACATTCATCAAAATTAACCAAAAAATTTATTGTATCAAAACATGGGTACATTCTTAAAAAAAAGAAAAAGATATTAGGCTTAATAACATTAGTAAATTTCTTCGATTAAATTTGACATGGATACATTTTAAAATTAAAGAAAAAAGAATGTACCCATATAAGTTTAAAAATTGATTAAAAAAAATTGAATAGATTTTATATATATATATAAAAAATGGTACATTCTACATATAACAAATTGGTATATTTAAGAATGAGTACATTTTAAGATTAAAAAGTTTTACATGAATGGGTACATATAATTAGCATGGGTACATTTAGCAAAATAAAAGTACAAATAAAAAAAAAAATATATGGGTACAAATACAAATAAACTTTAAAAAATATGGGCATAAAAAGAAATTAATATGTGAATGTAAACACGAATTTTTCCTGAAACGAAACGCGACAAGAACCAACGTGTACAAAGTGATATTTGTATTTTTTTGATTTGTTTTTGGGTTACAATCTCTTTTTAGCTTGATCCTCTGATTCGATCTCCGTAAGGTGTTGATTTGGTGGATTGGTTGTTGATCCGAAGGGCCGTCGGGGCTTGATCTTTGGATGAACAGTTCTTCAAGGGCCTTTGGAGGGCTTGATCTTGATGAACGAGGATGTGTGGATTTGTTGAACGGATCTTCAAAGGGCTTTTGGGCTTGATCTTTGAAGATGGATGAACAAATCTTCAAGGGCTTTTGAGGCTTGATCTTGAAGGTGGATGAACGGATCTTCGAAGGGCTTTTGGGCTTGATCTTCGAGGATGGATGAACGATGCTTCGAAGGGCTTTTGAGGCTTGATCTTCGAGGTGGATGAACGGATCTTCAAAGGGCTTTTGAGGCTTGTGCTTTGATGAAGAACGTACAGAACTTCGAGGAGCCTTGGGGCTTGATCTTTGATGAAGAACGGACAGAACTTCGAGGAGCCTTGGGGCTTGATCTTTGATGAAGAACGGACAGAACTTCGAGGAGCCTTGGGGCTTGATCTTTGATGAAGAACGGACAGAACTTCGAGGAGCCTTGGGGCTTTGAACTTTGATGAAGAACGGACAGAACTTCGAGGAGCCTTGGGGCTTGCTTGAGAGCGTTTGGAGTTTCAGAGCTTCAACGCTTTTGTGTAATGTGAATTGGTCAATTGAAATGAATGAAATGGCTTCCTATTTATAGAATTCCAAAACTTGATTTTTGGGTTTTAATAATCAGATGAAATAAGTCACTTCTGCCAGGCGTTGACACGTGTCCTGTTTAGTGACTTTTCTGAGTTATTTTGATTTTTCGTTGATTCACATGCTATGTATAAAATTTATGTGATACATGAGCGTTGAAATTTTAATTTTTGGTCAACATTTATTTCACGAAATTTCGATGTCTACAAATGCCCCCACTTCAAGGCGCGTCGCATACTTGTGCTTGTCACTTGTAGGCGATGTGTTTTGAAGTTTCTTAATGTAGATGTCAATCCAAGGGCCGTCGGGGCTTGATCTTGAATTGGACTGGAAATTTCTTCAAGGGCCGTAGAGGCTTGAATCTTGATTTTTGTGCTGCAAATTTCTCCAAGGGGCCTGAGGGCTTGACCTTGGACTGCAAATTTCTTCAAGGGCCGTAGAGGCGTGAATCTTGATTTTTTTGTGTTGCAAGTTTCTTCAAGGGCCGTAGAGGCGTGAATCTCGAATGAACTGCAAATTTTTGTGGTTTCGGGCTTGGTCAGGTACTACGCAAACCATATAGTAGGAGTTCCTCAAGTCGCCGAGCTAGGAGATCTCGGGTTCCGGTTGATCATTCTCCTTCTACTTGTCTCTCATTTAGCAACGAGGACAAAGAAAAGGAGAGGGAAGAGAGACGATATGAGATACTCTTGCTTTCAACGAAGTGGCCGACGAATCGACACGTGCTTTGTTGTGCTTGTTGACTTTCCACAGCTTTGATCTTGAACTGGGTTTGAAGGATTTTCTGGTTTCCTCCGGATGGATCATGCGATTCTGCAGACGAGGGCGTCATGCTATAGTGATCTGTTCCAGCTCACTATGTTACATTCCTCTCTGCTTGTTTCTTTTGCCTGGCAGAAGTGGTGCGCATCCTTTTGCTTTTAAATGGTCCTTCAGAGCACTTGAAGATGAGTACTTGAGAGCAAGGCTCGGTAAGCAACCAGGCAAAGGTTCCGGGCAATCAGTTCCAGATCGGACGTTTGATTTCAGGTTCTGACTGATTGCTTTCTTTCTCCATATCTTGCAGGTAAGAGCAAGGGTAAAGGAAAGAAAAGGGAAAAGCATGATATGAAATACCTTTGCTTTCGACCTTGATGATATGAGATACGTTTGCTTTTGAAGCAGTAACGGATGAACCAACACATATATATTGGTTGCGCTTGTCTCCACATGCTTCAATGTACTAGCTTCACCTGTCTGCCTTATCTGTTCTTCAGGCAGATGTGGTATCTTCCTGGAGGTTTGAGTGGAGGTTTCGACATATTGCTTTTCTTTATCCTTGTCTTGCAGATAAGAGTAGGGACAAAGGAAAGGACAGGGAGATTGCATGCTATGAGATAGCTTTGCTTTCAACCCTGATGATATGAGATACCTTTGCTTTCGAAGAAGTCGTTTTCCACAGATTTAATCTTGAACTGGGCTAGGAGGCTTCTTCTGGTAGACTTGCTACAAATGTCTGAATTTACTCCTTTTACCTGGAGTTGGGCTCGATTCAAGGGTGGTGGACACTTGATCTTGAATTGGGCTTGTGATTTCTTCAAGGGCCGTTGAGGCTTGATCTTGATGAATGGAAACGGGACCACGAGCGGCTTCAGGATTTGGGCATCCGGCAAGCAGACACGAGATGGAGGTAATGGTCTGTTTCTTTGTTCGATCTCCCCAATTCATGTTGAAGAGGGTTAGAGGATGAATCAGCACGTGCAGTTGTTGCGCTTACTGATGATCCCCAAGATTGATGCTTCATTGTCGCTCGTCTTATCTGTTCTCCAGGCAGATGAGTACTCGAGAGCAAGGCCAGGTAAGCAATCAGGGAAGGATTTCTCAACAATCCGTTCCAACTGGGAAGGTAAACGCCGGCTGATCACTTTGCTTCTCCTTATCCTGTAGTTAGGGGATGAATCAGCAAGGTTGATGCTTCATTGTCGCTCGCCTTGTCTGTTCCCCAAGCCGATGTGGATGAGTACTCGGGAGCAAAGCTAAGTAAGCAATCAGGGACGGATTTCTAGGCAGTCCGTTCCTGACCAAAAACTTGGTTCCTAGCGCCGCCCGATTGCTCTCCTTCTCTTTGTCCTGTAGTGAAGAGGGAGGACAAAGAAAAAGGATGGGAGAAAGCATGATATGAGATACTCTTGCTTTCGACCCTGCTGATATGAGATACTTTTGCTCTGGTTTGATTTGTTTGCAGAGGTATTCTCGGGAGGAAGAGAGCCAAGCATTTTGAGAAAGCTTTGTTGGGGTTTTGCTGGGAGCGTTACCCTCGGAAGTGAGGAAGGGTTGAGCATTTTTTGCAGGTCTGCCCGTCTGTGGAGGATGAAGGTCGACATATGTAGAATTTTTATCGACAAGTGGTAATGCTGTTCTTTTACCCTTCTCGGTCACAGCGATGTAGTGAGAGTGGCGGGGTTCACGTGTTTTAACTTTGTCAGAGGCTTTTGACAAAGTGGTCCGTGATTTCCGGAAAGCTGGTGCTGAATCCGACTCTCGAGGTTTGAAAAGCAGTGTGCCTCTTCGATTTCTGAGAAAGGCGTCGTGCTGGCGGTCTGGCTCTCGAGATCAGGAGAGTGGCGACAGATTTGATCCGGAAAATCCGGCTTTTAAAATCTCAGAGAGTGGTGCCTCTTCGATTTTTTGAACAAACGGCCCGACTTTTGATATTCGGGGAGAGGTGCCTCTTCGATTTTTGAACCGGCGCCTCTGTTGCTTCTTCTTTTATGGAGGCGTCGATGGTGCGCCAAAAGCATGTTCAGAGAGTTGGTTGCTTGTAAAGAATTCCCCTCTTTTGTATCTCTGAGAATTTGATTTCATCCGACCTCTCCTTCCTTCATTATTTTCACAAATGGCTTGCCCATCTGATCATCGTCTTGACTTGAATATTAGTGGAGAGGCATCTGCGTCTCCTCAAGACAATATATGGCGTCCATTTCTCTTATCCCCTTCTGGTCCTCTCACCATTGGGGACTCTGTAATGAAGAATGATATGACTGCTGCGGTGGTGGCCAGGAATATGTCCACTCCCAAAGATAACAGATTACTCGCCGGGCGGTCCGATGAGTTGGCCGTTAAGGATTCTCTGGCTTTCAGTGTCCAGTGCGCGGCTTCTGTTTCCAATATGGCCCAGCGCCTATTTGCTCGAACCCGCCAAGTTGAATCATTGGCGGCTGAAGTGATAAGTCTCCAACAAGAGATCAGAGGGCTCAGGCATGAGAATAGACAGTTGCACCGGCTTGCACATAACTATTCTACAAACATGAAGAGAAAACTTGACAAGCTGCAGGACTCCGATGGTCAGTCTTTAAGTGATCATCAGAGGTTTGTGGGTTTGTTTCAAAGGCATTTAAGGCCTTCGTCTTCTGGAGCTTCGCCGAGTGTTGAGGCTCAAAATAATCAATTTCCAGCGCTTCTTCTTCCTAGGGTTCCGCCGAGTAATGAGGCGCCACCTGGTCAATGAAGGCTTCTTTTTGCCTACATATTCTTGTAATAATTTTCTTTTTTTTTCTTTTTTTTAATTTTTTTTTTATCACTCATGTGAATGTATATCCTTGTAATTTTTCAGAGATGTCAATAAATGAGTTTTATTTCATTCAATGGATATCTCTATTTTTTATATATTATATATATATTTTTTTTTTCTTTTGCTTTCCTGGTGCATGCCAGCACCATTCTTTTTGCTTTGATTTTTTCTGTAAGTGGCACAGACACCATCATTTTCTTTTGTTTTTTTTTTATTTCTTCTTTTCTTTTCTTCCACATGGTGCCAGATGCATCATCATTGCTTCTTTCTTTCTCTTTTTTTTTTTTTTTGGTGCTCATCATCATTCTTTTATATATATATATATATTTTTTTTTTTTTTTTTTTTTATTATTTATTTATTTTTTTTTTGGCTTTTCTTGCACATGGTGCACGGTACCCACACCAACAATCATTCTTTTTTTTTTTTTTTTTTTTTTTTTTTTTTTAATATATTTTTTTTTGCTTTCTTGGTGTACATGCACCTGGCAGGCATCATTTTCTCGTTTGTAAGTGGGTTGCTGTGCTGTAATGTAATACTGAAGACGGTGGAGCTGGTGCATGGATCAAACGACTGAGAAGCGCTGAGGCTCCACCATTTTTTTTTCTTTTATATATGCTGCTCCGCAAGACTGGATTTGTGGGTGAAAACCCAGGAGGAGCTGCTGGGGCTGACCGGCTAGTCGTTTGACAGCGGTTACTGAGCACAGCCACTGAGCACAACCATCAAGCACAACCACTGAGCACAACCACCAAGCACAACCACCAGCGATGGAGAGCAAGAGGGGCTGCACGTGCTGCTGAAACTGTTGAAGCTGACCGGCTAGTCGTTTGACAGCGGTCACTGAGCACAGCCTCTGAGCACAGCCACTGAGCACAACCATCAAGCACAACCACTGAGCACAACCATCGAGCACAACCACAGAGATAGCATGATGCACAGAAGCTGGAGGGAGGATGCACAAGGGAGCTTGGAGTAGCAGCCATGGCGGAGGAGATGTCTGCAATGGTGGAGCAGAAGAGCTTCACGACCGGCTAGTCGTTTGACAGCGGTCGTTGAGGTTGTTGGCAGTGGAGGTGCGGATGCAGTGGGCGGAGGGGAGGGGCAGAGACAGGAGAGCTGCAGGAGGAGGCCCCCGTGAACACCAGCGCCGCCAACAACCTTTGGAATCGTCGTCAGCACTGTCAGCGCCATGTGTGATTCGTACCACTTGGAGCTCGGTTTGCTACTTGCCACCGCGCATCTAGATGTAGCTCCAGCAATTATCAGCACGTGGAGCAGTTGAGATGTGCGTGACATTCATGGGGAAGAGGCGAGATAGTCCAAAATCTGCTACCTTAACACCGAAGTTGTGGTCAAGAAGAATATTCGTAGTTTTCTCGTCACGGTGGATAATGTCAGATGCATGAAGATATGACAGTGCGCTTGCGGTTTCAATGGCAATGTTTATTCGAGTAAGCTATGGAAGTGCGCCAGGTTTTGCTCTTCCTCCGTGAAGATGTTCAGCAAGAGTTCCGTTAGGAATGTACTCGTACACAAGGAGGAGTTCACGGCTTTGTCGAGAGGTGCAACCATAGAGCAACACAAGATTTTGGTGGCGCAGGCGAGCTAAAATCTTGATTTCATTCATGAACTGCTCAACTCTCTTCCAATTGTTTTCATATAGACGCTTGACTGCAACTGCTCTCCCATCGTGGTCTCGCCGGAGTTGCAGGGGTTGGAGGTAAAGCCGCAGGTCGAATCCGAGAGGACGAAGCTCAGGTCGAGTTGTGACGATCTTGTGGAGCCATTTGCTTGGGGGGGGTCTTTGAAACGCGGCCTCGACGTCGTCGTTTTCTTCGTCGGAGGAGGAAATGGGTTCGGCGGATGAGGGCTTAAAGTTGGTGACGGTGTCGCGACCATGGAAGCGCTTTGCAGCAACGTCGTAGGCCCTGGCGGCCTCGTCCTCTTCGTTGAACGTACCCAGCCAGACGCGCTGGTGCTTCTCGTAAATTTGGGCACCCCAGCGTCCGTTGGGCTGCGGGACCACGCCTTTGTACCTGGAGGAATGGAGCTTCCGGGACTCGGCCTCGACGCCGCCAGTGCCGCCGCTGCTGCTGAGATCGGAGTCGAGAATCACGCTGCTGGCGTCGTCGGTGTTCGTGGTGCATGCAGGAAGAAGGAGGTCGTAATAGCTGTGGTGCATGATCTGAATCTCCCTCCAGACGTTGTCGTAGTCCTCCTGGCAAAGGAGCTTGCGCTTGGGGATGGATTTGCAGGCGTAGTGGGCTGCTCCTTTTTGTGGACTTCAACTTCTCTTTCTTTGATTTGGCACGGGTCTTAGTGGAGGAAGACCCCACCTTAACATGTATACATTTTTTTTGTCAAAGAATACACACATTTATATATAACATACGTACTTCCTCTTTTTTTTTTTTTTTTTTTTTTTTTTTAAGAACTCCTTTTTTTTTTTTTATGATGATTGATCCTTCTTCTTTTTTTTTTTAGTACACATATACATATATACATACATACATACATACATACATACATATAACATATGTGTGTGTGTATATATATATATATATTTAAGAACTCTCTCTTTTGTATGGAAAGATGAAGAAGAAACGGAGAGTTTGAAGTCAAGCTTGGTGACCGGCTAGTCGTTTGACGGCGGTCACTTGAAGTTCTTCGTCGACTTTGATCAAGGTGGTGACATTGCCGTCCTTCTTGCCGCTATTTGGAGCTTGTTGCAGCGCATCACTTTCACCTTGTGGGGTTGTGCAAAGACTGCAGCGAGTTTACGCTGTGTATGTCTTTTGTTCACAATTTTCCTCAGTGGTGACCTCGTCGTGCCCCTTGCCGCTTCTTTGAGCTTGTTGCAGCGCATCACTTTCACCTTGTGGGGTTGTGCAAAGACTGCAGCGAGTTTACGCTGTGTATGTCTTTTGTTCACAATTTTCCTCAGTGGTGACCTCGTCGTGCCCCTTGCCGCTTCTTTGAGCTTGTTGCAGCGCATCACTTTCACCTTGTGGGGTTGTGCAAAGACTGCAGCGAGTTAATGCTGTGTATGTCTTTTGTTCACAATTTTCCCTCAATGGTGACCTCCTCATGCCCCTTGCCGTTTCTTGGAGCTTTGTCGAAGGGCAAATAGAGAGTTGGAGTCAAGCTTGGTGACCGGCTAGTCGTTTGACGGCGGTCACTTGAAGTTTTTCGCCGACTTTGATATTGCCGTCTGGATGAGGAAGAAACAGAGAGCTGGAGTCAAGCTTGGTGACCGGCTAGTCGTTTGACGGCGGTCACTTGAAGTTCTTCGCCGATTTTGATCAAGTGTGATGACTTGTTGTCCTTCTTGCCGCTGCTTGCCGAAGGGCGTCACTTGATCGTGCGCGGTTGTGCTTTGTTCACAACTGTCCTCGGCGATGACGTCTCCGTCCCTCTTACCGTTGCTTATCGCCACAAGGCTCATAGGTTGCTGTGGGGGAGGCATGCTTGATTTTGACGATTTTATTCTGCTTGTATTTGTAACAGAATTGACTCTTAATAGTCAAATGTTTTAATAAAACCTTAATTTTTATTTTGATGTGACTGAACTCAAAGTTGAATGTTCGAGCTGCCTACGTACCCTTCCAAAAGAAGAGATCAAGTCAAAACGTAGTTCAAATACATATATTTTTTGGTGCCGTTTGCAGTTTCAGCTCGTGCAGGCAAGGAGCGTTGGTGTCGCCTTTTAGGCTCGTGCGAACGAGGAGCATTTTGGTGGTCATGTGTAGTTTCAACTCATGCAGGCAAGGAGCATTGGTGTGTTGCCTTTTATGCTCGTGCAGACCAGGAGCGTTGGTTGTCGCCTTTTAGGCTCGTGCGAACGAGGAGCATTTTTGGTTGATTTGTCAAGTGGTGTAGGAAAGGCGATCTTCGCAATCTTCATAGCAAGGAGCCTTGACCGAGTGATTGAAGAAGTCTTCGGGGAAGAGGTCGCCCATTGTGACGGGGATGGACAATCTTTGTGTCGAAGTTTCATTATCTCCAACGCTTTCACTTTTCTCTGGAGGTTGACCAGAGCTGCTTTGCCCCCTTTCCAATTGGCGATCTTGCGGATGAGATGTATGTTTCTTGTCCAATTTCTTTGAACCGATCTTGGAGAGGCGTTCCTCACAATCTTCATAGCAAGGAACCTTGACCGAGTATTTGAATAAGTTTTCGAGGAAGAACAGATGGCGCATGTATGATCTTTGTGTCGAAATTTCTTTATCTTCAACACTTTCACATTGCTTTGGAGGTTGGCGAAAGCTGCTTTGCCCCATTTCCGATTGGTGCACTTGTGGAGAAGACGTATGCTTCTCGTGCAGTTTCTTCGGAGTGACATGAGTCCATCCTTCAACTTCACTTGACTTGGAGCATGCCCCCAATGGTTGAGGTGAAGACTTTGAGTTGAAAGAGCCAAAAGTGACATCTTCTTTGTCTTCTTGGATGATGATGGGGAAGACGTCTTTGACCTCCTCTTCAGTGCCGTCCTTTTGGGCTTGTTGGCGTGAAGATTGGCCAGTGTGGACGATGGTGTGCTTTCTTACTTTCAGTGGCCCATTTGTGTCCACCTCCAAGATTACTTGGCGCTTCATCCTTGAAGGAATCAAGCTTCGAACATTGCATTTTTCTGCTAGCCCGTCGAACTTTTCTTCCTCTGGCGTTGTCTTCCTCTTCCTAGAAGTTTTCTTGGTTTCTTCAAGTCTGTCCAAAGCCGACCGTCGCGGAGGAGAGCTAGCTGTGCCGCTTTGTTTCTTAGGTTTTGATAACCTTTCGAAGACAGAGCTTTGAGGTGTTGGCGTGCTAAGCCGCTTGAAGACGGAAGTTCGGTCTTGACTACCAATGCGATCAAGTGTCGAATTTCTGGGCCTTGAATGATTCATCCTTTTGAAGACTGACCTTCGAGGGGCGGGTTTAGGCTCCTCTCGATTTTGTTTGATGCTATAGTGTGTTGGCAGACCTTCTTCGGGCATAAGGGTTTCTCCTTCCTTAGTGGCGATAGCTTTGCCTTTTGAGGGCCCTTCTACCTTTACTTCGACCATGTGACAGGAGGTGGTAGTGCACTGTCGGAAGAAGTCATTCGGGAAGTACTCGTGCAAGGAGACGGGAATTCGCGGCTCTTGCTCCATGAGTTCCCCACCGTATATTGGTTTAGCAGCTTTTGAGCTTCCTTTGGACTTTCTTTTGTTGCGGCGGTGGTGTTTTCTCCCTTGCTCCGCCTTTGGCTTTGTGGCTTGTGGTCTTGGCTTCCTTGTCCTTTTGCAGGTCGCCAATGTCCACCTTTCTTCCTCGTTGGTAGGTGCGTCTTGGTCGCTTGCCCCCATCGGTGGTTGTGCAGAAGGTGCCTTGTGACTTGAGCTTTGGCAGGAACGATCGTGAGTCCTTTGGAGGGGAACGGATTTGAAGGATCCAAACATGATCGTAGCGGTGTGTCTTGCGGCTTGCGGTCTTGGTTTCCTCTTTTCTTTGTAGGTTACCAATGTCCATCCTTCTTCATCGTTGGTAGGTGCGTCTTGGTTGCTTGCCCCCAGCGGTGGTTGTGCAGAAGGTACCGTGTGACTTGAGCTTTGGCGGGAATGATCATGAATCATTTGGAGGGGAACAGGACCGAAGGATCCAAACATGATCGTAGCGGTATGCATTGCGGTCGTGTCCTCTAGATTGAGTTCAATCCGGCCTTGTTGTGCCAGCTTCATGATGAGCGTTTTAAGGGTGAAGCATTTATCGACGGGATGGCCTACGATACGATGGTACTTGCAGTACTTTGGATCGTTGACGCGGTGCGTCTCTCTAGGGCGCTTGCACTCCGGTAGCTCGATCACCTTCTTTTCCAGCAGGTCGTTCAATATGGCAACCATATCAGAGTCGGGGAATGGATAAGTCTTCTGCTCGAGCTCCTTCAAGGTGTTTCTGTTCCTGTCTTGGGTGCGGAAAGGTTCGTCTTTCTTCATCTCCTTCACTTTGTTTTTGGAGGACATGTTGACAGGCGCATATGAGGCTTTGACGGGGGTAGTGCTGGTGGTAGGAGCTTTTTTGGCAGGCTCTTTCCCAGTCTTGTCTACCTTTGGGGTGAACACCTTGAAATCGGTGATCGGCTCCTTCTTCCCATGGTGGGCGATGTTTAGCCGCTTGTCGTGTTGCTTCGGGTTGCCTTCGCCATCGAACTGCATGAACTTTGGCGGCTGGTAACCCCTCGGCATCCTCAAGGCGTCGATCCTCTTGGAGTAAGGCTTTGAGTACAACATGGAGGTATAGGAGCTCCCTTCGTACCGCGCCTTGATGGTGTTGGCGATCATTTCTTGCAGCTGCTGGATAGAAAGAGCTCCCAGAAGTGCCGCCGGTTGGTCTAGTTCCTGCTTTTCTTCAGGCTTCTCCACCGGAGGCTCCTCTTCTTCGGTATCTTTCTTCACGCCAGAGTTGTCTCCTTCCTCGTGTTGCGCTCCCAATCTGTTGGTGAGTGCGGTGATCTGCAAGTCCTTCTCCTCTGCGGATTTTGTGAGCCTTGTGATCGTTTGCTTCATCTGGGCCAGCTTCTCTTCGACTGAAATTGCGCCGATGGTCAGGACTTGTGCAACCAACATACGTGGTTTTCCTTCAACAGCATGCTTTGGTGCTCCTAGCGAGGTCAGGTTGATGACAGGCTCGCGTTTGTGATGTTCACCTTGCTCCCTTGATGGCACAAACTTTGTAGCGGCACGTTGAGGAGTGATTGTGGCGCCAATGGATGCTTCGTTCGTGGCGGAAGTGCTCAGGCTCCTTCCTTTGGTGGTTGTGAGAACAGTGACTTGCAAGTTTTGCTCCTCTGCGGTTTTTGTGAGCCTTGCAACTGTTTCCCTCATTTGAGCCAGCTTTTGTTCAATGGAGGAAGCTCCGATGGTTGTAAGAACGACTTGGCCTTCTTTTGATGCCATTGATTTTGGAGTGTGATTTGATTTTCTTGAACGGAGAAAGAGATGAGAGGTAGAGATGGTCCCACTGGGCGTGCCAAATTTGTAAACACGAATTTTTCCTGAAACGAAACGCGACAAGAACCAACGTGTACAAAGTGATATTTGTATTTTTTTGATTTGTTTTTGGGTTACAATCTCTTTTTAGCTTGATCCTCTGATTCGATCTCCGTAAGGTGTTGATTTGGTGGATTGGTTGTTGATCCGAAGGGCCGTCGGGGCTTGATCTTTGGATGAACAGTTCTTCAAGGGCCTTTGGAGGGCTTGATCTTGATGAACGAGGATGTGTGGATTTGTTGAACGGATCTTCAAAGGGCTTTTGGGCTTGATCTTTGAAGATGGATGAACAAATCTTCAAGGGCTTTTGAGGCTTGATCTTGAAGGTGGATGAACGGATCTTCGAAGGGCTTTTGGGCTTGATCTTCGAGGATGGATGAACGATGCTTCGAAGGGCTTTTGAGGCTTGATCTTCGAGGTGGATGAACGGATCTTCAAAGGGCTTTTGAGGCTTGTGCTTTGATGAAGAACGTACAGAACTTCGAGGAGCCTTGGGGCTTGATCTTTGATGAAGAACGGACAGAACTTCGAGGAGCCTTGGGGCTTTGAACTTTGATGAAGAACGGACAGAACTTCGAGGAGCCTTGGGGCTTGCTTGAGAGCGTTTGGAGTTTCAGAGCTTCAACGCTTTTGTGTAATGTGAATTGGTCAATTGAAATGAATGAAATGGCTTCCTATTTATAGAATTCCAAAACTTGATTTTTGGGTTTTAATAATCAGATGAAATAAGTCACTTCTGCCAGGCGTTGACACGTGTCCTGTTTAGTGACTTTTCTGAGTTATTTTGATTTTTCGTTGATTCACATGCTATGTATAAAATTTATGTGATACATGAGCGTTGAAATTTTAATTTTTGGTCAACATTTATTTCACGAAATTTCGATGTCTACAGTGAATACAAAAAAAAATTGAAAAGAAAATTGGTACAAATTAAAAAAAAGAATTACAAATTAAAAATGGGTACAAACTAAAACTAAAAATATATAAAAAAAAATTATTCATAAATATAAATATACTAATTGTAACATTTTTAACATTAAATTAATATATTTAAAAATAAAAGAAATATTTTATTATTGAAATAATTAATGATATTATTAATACCCAATGACCTTGATCAAAAATTGAAAAGAAATAGGATTTTAATCAATGTAGTAGCAAAAAGAAGGATGAGAACCTAATTTCTTTTTTTTTAACTCGCGTGCATGAGAATTGAAATATTGAACTTTAAACATCTTCCAACAAATTAGTAACGTAGTGCCACGATCCAAATTGTTATAGACACATTATATCCTGTACTTTATAACTTGGAAAAAAAAATATTGGAATATAGATCTTAAGTTAAAAGGTGAAAGATACACATTCAAGAATAAACGCATGTACTTGTCTCATGAGACAAGACTTGTATGCAAATAGCATAAATCACGTACTTAGTTATCATTGATGCAACAACCAAAAGCTGCAACGCTAACGTTGGAATTCTCTTGTGAAAATAAATGTTACAAATAAAAAAATAATCTCAATTGTACAAAGAAAAAAAAAAGAATTATCTCAAGTATATACTTGTACTTGTTAGTTTATTTAATTTTTCTATTGATTTGCAATCTTTTCCGATATGACAGAGATGCAACCGAAAGATGGTTGTTCAACATGGGTCCTTGTGCTGCCGATTTTTTGTAAGTATTTTTTGTTTGTCATATGATATGTTAGATTAGAGAGCCGACGGAGTTTGAACTCACATTAATTTTCTCAAATGTGTATTAATAAAAAATAAATAAAAATAAAACAAAAGAAGCCACCTTAATTTCTATTACATTTTTCCATGGCTATCCGTTATATTCATATCAATGGATGTAGTAACAAAGAAAAAAAAATGAAAAATCAATGGCATGTAAAAAGTTTCCTGGCTCCATAAATTATTTTACATGTAGTCTAATATCCTAGTCGTTGAGGTGTTAAGTTTCCATCCCTATTCGAAACTCTTGTTCCTCTAAATTATTGTTCTAGTTTCAAATCATCTCCTTTCCCTTATCAATAATTTTAAATGGCATGTAAAAAGCCAACTAAAATGATTGTTTGTTCTTGATTCATGAGTCTCTCACAGTAAATTTCCACAACAACCAATGACAAAACAAAGAAGGTAGAAATAAGACTAGAAGAGGAAGCAAACCCCTTTGGCTTTTTACTTCTTGCTACAAAAGAAAACTAGTATTTTCAAACCATAAAAATAAATTTAAATTAAATGGTTTTACAATTTTTTTAACTACAATACTATATTTACAGTAAACTCGAGGATTTGGCTAAGTCATATAATGGGTCATCTATAATAATTGGTATTGAACTATTGCACTTAGTACTACTGCCAAATTTTGAATTTTGATACATTTTTTTTTCAATGACCTCTAAATGAAGACCTAATGTTAGATCCCACACCGACCAACGGAGAGGGAGTAATGTGCCTTATATGTACATGCTCCCCTCCATATAGCACGATGCCTTTTGGGAGCTCACTGGCTTCGGGTTCCATTGGAACTCCGAAGTTAAGCGAGTTTGGGTGAGAGCATTGGAGCTCCGAAGTTCTCGCATGAGTTTCTAAAAACAAAACCGTGAGAGCATGGCCCAAAACGGACAATATCTTGCTACGGCGGAATCGGACTGGGATGTGACACCTAAATTAGAGACGACTATGATAAGGACATTTTTTTGTCCATTTTGACGGAATTGTGTGATTGTGGTTCAATTTGTTGTGTATATTACTCCCATCATTGGGTTTAATTCAATGATTAGGACTAAATATGAGTATATTAAGTGATCAACCCTACAACATATTAGCTTCCACACAACACCGATTTCATTACTTTCCTTTCTTCAAAATGATAGCCCAATTTCCCATATTTTATTCTTAAAACCTAACTCTAAATCTAATTTTGAAATTTGATGTTTGAAGTTTTGAGATTGTGGTGGCCGATTAATTCACGTATAATAATATAGGCGGTGGATAATGAGTTTATTCTTTTTATATTACTCAATAAAACATGCAATCTGCAAAATGACGTCATCGTTGACGTCAGCCACTGGCAACAGGTTCAAGGTGTGGCAATGGACGTGGATTGTCTGCCCTCCCAATTCCCTCCTCTTCTCATCCCTTCCTATTTATGTGGTTACGGTTAAGCCACGTCAACATTTTATATTCCTATTGCCTTTTATTTTATTATTTTTATTAAAAATCAATATAAAATGTTGACGTGGCTTAACCGTAACCACATAAATAGGAGGGGATGAGAAAGGGAGGGAAAGGGGGAGGGCAGACAATCCAGCTCCGTGTGGCAATACTTGTCCGAGCAGTCCAACGGGCTACTGCAGCAACCTAATTGCCTCCTTGATTTTGGACCGATGGACCTCATCTTGTTTGATTGGGAGTAATTTCTACCATTGAAGAGTGTCATAGTGAATGCCTCCATGTGAGAAAAACACATGATCGTATCGTTGGCCAATGCCTTCATGTGAGAAAGTAATAAAAACCATAATTAATTGTATCTTTGGACAAAGGATACATTTTTCTTTAATTGCTATTTTGTAGATTTTTAGTGATAAGTAGTGTGATGTGTAATTATTTTTGGTAAATATGAGTAGCAGTATTTTTTTTGGGCAAATTGCCTAAAGCCCGTTAAGACATACTAGGTCTCGTTTAACAAGCGTTTTTTAATAACTGAAAGCATTTCTGGACAAAATATTTTTGGAACCGAACATTAGTATAAATGCAAGTTATTTCTAAAAAAAACACTTAAATGCTTCTAGCAAGAAGCACATAACTGATTCTTTCCAATGTCATTTAGCAAGTAGCACTTCAAATATCATTTAAAAACACTTACTAAAACAAGCCCTAAATCCGAAAATTTTCCTCCATTACTCCAAATTTATTTCCATTCCCATCCGTTTCAAAGTTAAAATCAAAAGTCTCCAATCCAAACGTTCCCTTTCCCACTTTATCACCCATTTTCCTTTTTATCAGAAAAATAAAAACCAACTCCCACAAGAAAATCCCTCTCTCCCCCTCCCCTCCTCCTCTCTCCTCTCTCTATACACACTGATACACACACAACAACAAAGCTCCCACAAGAAAATCCCTCTCTCTCTCTCTCTCTCTCTCTCTCTCTCTCTCTCTCTCTCTACGCTGATACACGCACAACAACATCAACAACATTGCTCAAGCCCCAACCCAAACCAACCCAGCAGCATGGGGCTTCGTTCCCCCACTCTCTCTCTCTCCTCCCGTAATCGGATCTGATTCACAACCCGAAACCCCGCACTTCCACACCCGTCTCTGGTTCGATCCCATCAAATTCCCACCCCACTTTCTCGGTTTCTCCCAACCCAACAAACGAATCCGCCTATTGGAACATAACCCACCACGAAACGCCGCCGTTTCTGCCGCACCCGGGTCGGATCCGATCGGCGCCGGCGAAATTTCTCGGGCATTTTCATTACCCAAATGGGAATGCCCAGTAAACGATGAGCAGAGCCGGAGAGGAAGAAGACAAAGACAGCGAGTGCTTCTACGAGTCCCTCGATCGCATTGTCTCCTCCTCTTGTTCTTGTTCAACATCAAACTCCGACTCCGAGGCCGACCCCGACCCGAATCCGAATTATGCCGTACCCAAATTCCCAATGGGCGCCTCCACCAAGTACGACGTTTGGATCTCCGAGCCTTCCTCCATCTCCGAACGCCGGTCCAAACTCCTCACCGAAATGGGTCTCACCAGCGACCCGGTCCTGACCCGGGCCAAGCCTCAACTGGGTTTTGCCGGTGAGTTCGGGCGGTCGGTCTCGTCGGATTATTTGATCACTCAAGTGAATTCCGACGGTGGTGGCGTTAATAGCATCGTCCGCTCCAAATCCGACGGCAGCGATCAGTGTAATAACGCTTGTTCTACTTCATCTGTTTCTTCTCCCCCAATTCTTTCGATTCGTTGTGGTTCTCGCGAGGCACAGACCGAGCCTGAACCCGAAACCGGTTCATTTGTAAATAGAAATACAAAATCTTTGGTTTATAAATCTTCAAGTGGTAAAAGCAACTCATCTCCGCCGCCGAATAAGCCGCCTTCCGGCAAGCACTCGAGGAGGGTAGACGAGATTCTAAGCGATTCGAAGGCGGAGGAGGAGTTGGATTGCAATGGCATTGTTAAGGTTAGTGAAAGTGATGCTAACAATGATGCCCAAGTGTGTACTATTAGGAACCTTGATAATGGGAAAGAGTTTGTTGTGAATGAGATTAGGGAAGATGGAATGTGGAACAAGCTTAAGGAAGTGGGTACTGGAAAGCAGTTGACCATGGAGGAGTTTGAGATGAGTGTCGGGCATTCACCGATTGTTCAAGAACTGATGAGGAGGCAGAATGTGGAGGAGGGTCATAAGGATGGTTCCGAGACCAATGCCAATGGGAGCAATGGTGGGGTTTCAAAGTTGAAGAAGAAAGGAGGTTGGTTAAAGAGCATCAAGAGTGTCGCGATCACCATGACAGGTCATAAGGACAGGCGGAGTAGCGATGAGAGGGACACATCATCGGAGAAAGGTGGTCGGAGGTCGAGCTCTGCCACAGATGATAGCCAGGATGTGTCATTTCATGGGCCGGAGAGGGTGAGGGTGAAGCAGTATGGGAAGTCATGTAAGGAGGTCACTGCATTGTTCAAGAGTCAGGAGATTCAGGCGCATACTGGGTCGATTTGGAGTATCAAGTTTAGTTTGGATGGAAAATATTTGGCCAGTGCCGGTGAGGATTGCGTGATTCATATTTGGCAGGTAATGCAGAGTGAAAGGAAGGGTGACCTATTGATGGAGAAATCAGAAGATAGCAATTTAAACATGTTGTTATTTGCCAATGGATCACCGGAACCATGTTCAGTCTCGCCGAATGTGGACAACCATGTGGAAAAAAAGAGGAGAGGGAGGTCGTCTATCAGTCGAAAATCTGTTAGTTTGGACAATTATGTGATTCCAGAGACTGTGTTTGCACTTTCAGAGAAACCCATTTCTTCATTCGAAGGCCATCTGGATGATGTGCTTGACCTCTCGTGGTCCAAGTCGCAGGTTAGTTACTGTTCTGGTGTTCTGTTTGCTGGGATTTATCTTTTCGACTTTTACCCTCCGCAGGTTACATTACTATTTGTATGATCTGTAATGTTGGGTGAATTTGAACGGATGTTATTTTATTGTCATGTGATCCGATCATCCGAGGACACTATTAGGTTTTTGTCTGCCTAGTGATCTAACTGACATTTACCTACCACTTTCTAGCCTAATGTTATGTTATTCTTTTTGGTTTTGGTTTTACATTCACATGGAGAGGGATATATGAATTGAGTCATATAAAATGTCCAAGAGGATAGATTTAACAGACGCTACATATTACGTTGTGTAGTGATAAAATTCAAATACTCAGGATAATTTTTTTACTAGTTTTATTAATTTAGATGAACTTCAAAAAATGTAGTGCTTTGTTTTTGAACTGTACCTTTTAGGTTCTTTGTTCTGGGCACCTTAAATATGGTGAACTGCTTTGTTAAGTTTCTACGAAGAGAGAAAATAAATCATGGATACTTCTACAGAAATTGGACAAGTCAATGGGGATTAAAAGTCACAGTAGAAATTTCGGGAATGATCACTGATCTGGTCCTGGAAGTGTCTGGTGCTAGTTTAACCATACTCTAGTATATATGCTGTTCATATAAGTATAAGCACTTGCAGGATGAGTGCACTAATGTATCTTGGTTTACTTGAGTAGATGTCAGATAAATGAATGAAATATTTGACTATACCACTTGATTGTCGTGTCAATGAAGAAATCCATTATCCTAGCTGCTCCAATGGTATAAAAATTTGTTAACTCCTTTCTCTTTTTATCTGTATTTGAACTTACACAATTGTTTTCTTGAGCTTTTAGAACTGCATATTTTAGTAGCATGTTATAGTCCTACTGTGGAAAGTTTAAAAAATTTAAGTGGATAAAAAACAATTTTGGAATACTCCTGGTTATTTCGTGGAATAATGGACATCATAATTGTAAAGGCTAGGTTCTGTTTTGGAAATAGACTGTCACATAGAGGGGGTTGTAATGCTTATCTATGGTAGCACTTTCCGTAAGTTAGTCTTAGATATGCCAATTGACATTGACCGTTGAGATTCTGTAAGTTAAAAGGTTTCGTTAAAGAAGGCGCTGAAAGCTAGGGAAGCCAGAAATAAGCCAAATTAAAATGCAAAGTTGAAGGGGGGCTTTAATGGTTGATGGTGAGGAAAGATGTTTTTAGCGGGTAACTGCACGGGATGGTTTGTTAAATTCCTCACTTCATCAGAGATAGAATAAGAGAGAGAATCTTCATTGAAATTAAGGCTCTTGCACTGGGGTAGTGCACTGACAAGTTTGTCATTTAAAGCCTTATGAGTGCTCTTTTCTTGGAGTTGATTCAGGTTGGTCATTTTCTGAGCCTGCCAGGTTTGTGAAGGTGAAAGAGGGGAGGGGATGATGCTGTTAGTATCATTTTGTGGCATGTGCGGAAATTAAATCAGTGCAATTTCTGCTCACTGCCTTTTGGTAAGGCCCTAAGGGTTATCATCTAGTTGATCCAAAGGTGGGGAGAGGGAATGGCTGTAATTGGGCATTGTAAATTGTTTTGTAGAAAATGATGCTTTCGACCTTATATCAGTCTTCAAATATAGCATAGTATTCAGATGTCAGTATTCCACTATGATTTGTTCTCCAACTTTTGATTATTTTGAGATTCATTAACTTTTTTAAATTATTACCCTAAAAATTTTCTGGGGGCCAAAAAAAGTCAAAAGTCTTTTTGATTTGTTGTGCATGTATTGTCCTCTCTTTTTCTTGTTATCAAATGTAAATTTCTTTATGTTATATATTGCAATCAAGTCTTTCTCAGTAGATTGTGTAGAAAGATAGAGGTAGCTTGATTTAAATGGTGGTGCGATCTCAATATAAGCTTTATATATGGCAATAATGTGGACATTTTTTCGTTTTTCAGTTATTTTTCTTGTTGCATAATGTCTAAATACGATTCCTTTTTGTTCCTGTTCTCCCCCTCCTTTGTTCAGCACCTGCTCTCATCTTCAATGGACAAAACCGTGCGCCTCTGGCACTTGTCTAGCAAGACTTGCCTGAAGATATTTTCACATAGTGACTATGGTAAGTATATTTGGTCTGTATTTCAACTTTGCTCTACAATTGTGGTTGGCTTCTACTTGAACAACTGTTGTATATAAAGGGGTTAATTTGCACACATCTTACTTCAGGGGTTATAAAAGCACCGACAAATCAAGTACACACCTTTGATATCAGGAAAAGGACTTAGTTTATGAATCTTTAAAAAAGTAAGATCTAAATGAGTCTGAATATGACTATTTGATTCTTGGCTCAGCTGTAAGGGGTTGGAAGGGGGGATTTGTTAGATCCTAGGTTCAGAACTTGCAAGTAATTTTGTTTAATATACTTTTTTAATATTAGAGTGTCTGAATTCTTATAATATGATATTTTTAACCTTTTTCTGAAAGATGTTATAAATGTACAAGTGATATGGATATTATCACCCATCGCTGGTCATTTCTTTCTAATAACTCTATTTTGCTTGAACCTTGATGCAGTAACTTGCATCCAGTTCAATCCTGTTGATGATAGGTACTTCATTAGTGGGTCACTTGATGCCAAGGTTCGCATATGGAGTATCCCTGATCGTCAAGTGGTTGATTGGAATGATCTGCATGAGATGGTCACTGCTGCTTGCTACACTCCTGATGGTCAGGTTGGGCTCAAACTTTCATTCTTGTTTATATGTATTGTATTAGTATCGTTCGTAGCTTAATAAACTTTTGTTCATATCTGAAGGGCGCCCTAGTTGGTTCGTACAAAGGCAGCTGCCGTTTATACAACACATCTGGTACAATTGTCTCTCTCTCTCTCTCTCTCTCTCTCTCTCTCTCTCTCTCCCCATGACATCCATGTATGTGTGCATGCAGCTAATAAATTTTTCCAAAATTTTCAGAGAACAAGTTGCAACAGAAAAGCCAAATTAATTTGCAGAACAAGAAAAAGAAATCCCATCACAAGAAAATTACAGGTTTTCAGGTAACGAGTTGGCTTGATTCGCTTTGCTTCTGTGTAGATGATACTTTTAGCCATGAAATTGGGAGATAAACCTTATTCCTTTATACCATTATAACGTAGGGGCCGTTTTCCCTTGTAATTTTTATTCTTTGATTACTTTGAGCTGCAAGATTGTTGGATTTGTTACTGTTGCTGACTAGTTTTGCTTGACAGTTTGCACCCGGAAGTTCATCAGAAGTATTGATTACATCTGCAGATTCACGAATCAGAGTTGTTGACGGTGTTGATCTGGTTCACAAGTTCAAGGGTAAGCACATGATGTTCCATGATTTTCTTATATGTTATTTTTCCCACTTCAAATCTAATTCCTGAATTTTGTCATTTAAATTCAATATAGTTGATCAAGATGATGGTGGTACTATATGTTATAAATTAACTGTCAAGCTTATAACGGTTTCATTCTAGCTTACTTCATTCCGGCATGTTTGATGTTCTCATAAGATTGCAAAACATAAGCTCTTAGATTTGTTACCCAAGTTTATGTTAGCATTAAGATGTGTTTTCTGGGCAATAATTTAATGATAATGCTGTCTTCTAGATCCATTAAGATGTGTTTTTTTGACAGGATTTCGGAACGCAAATAGCCAAATCTCAGCTGCCCTCACAGCAAATGGTAAATATGTGGTATCTGCTAGTGAGGATTCTCATGTATATATATGGAAACATGAAGCTGATTCCCGCCCTAGCAGAAGCAAAAGTGTCACAGTCACACGCTCCTACGAGCATTTCCATTGTCAAGATGTATCAGTCGCCATCCCTTGGCCTGGAATGGCTGATTTATGGGGGTTACAAGATTCAGAACGGAATGGTCTTGACGAGGTTTCCACTGCAAATCACCCCCCTACACCTGTTGAGGCGGCTAATTCCAACAACGAGGGTTCACGATCAGCATCTGATTGCACCAATAGCCCTCTCCACGGAACAATTTCAAGCGCATCCAACAGTTACTTCTTTGATAGAATTTCGGCAACATGGCCGGAGGAAAAACTTCTTCCAGCTACCAGGAACCGAAGCCCACGAGTTAGTTTTGATTTCGCCAACGGGTTAAGCCAAAACATGTCAGCCTGGGGTATGGTGATTGTAACTGCTGGCCTTCGAGGTGAAATTAGAACTTTCCTAAATTTTGGGTTGCCGATTCGGATCTGAGGGGGCCAAATAAATGGAACCCTAGATCATGGGGGGAAGATGAGTTGATAATTCTGCAAGGAGCCAGTCCATTTTTCCCTTTTGGCAAAATGTGTACAGAGAGAGAATTGGGTGAGATTTGTAATGTTAGAGCGTTCCAATTGTTTCCTTGTGCTTGTGCCCGTCGGACGTGGACTTCAGGTGGAGGGCCAGTCCGACCGGGCAACAAGAAAGAAAAATAGATTTGTCGAAAAAGAAGAAAACAAAAAACTACACCGTGAATTTAGCAACCGATGAATTTCTGTAGTCGGAAAATTGTAGAGTTATGAGATGGGGAAAGCTTATTGAATTTAGAAATGAAAATTCTTTTACATTTTATGTGCTCAGATCTTGATTTCTCTTTCTTCCCGGTGTTAGTTCTAGGCATATAACATTCTTGCATTCCAAGTAATCAAAGAAATTTAGATATCTTTTTCATCAGATTCCTCAGAGAGGCAAGCATAACCGCTAATGGGCCATTGTTTAATTTGGGTCAGAGTCCAACTATAGCCATTAGGCCCAAGTCTTGAGGTTTGCCAACTTTAGGCCCACATTGTCTCTGCCAAAAGTCCCCACAAAAAGTGGGTACGCACTCCTCCAACTTGTCATAATATCCTATAAATCCAGAAATTTCACCAAAGCAAAACCTGTGGTCATGGGGAAGTCAGTCTTGTGGTTAGGTAGAAGTTGAAATGCCTCTATGAGTCTTTTTGATTCTCGAAAGAAGTGGATAACCGTAGATTTTCACCAGTTGTCTTTGTAAATATCCTTTCTTATAATCCTATGTTTAGGAAAAGTAGGAAGAAAATTTGAATAATTTCTCTGTATTCGGAACACGACTATGCGTAGTTACTATTTCACTTGCTTCACAACATGTCAATTGGGTTTAAAGTTAATCTTTCTTAGATTGAGACCTATCAACCTTATCGTAAAAACATATCTTTATTATAACACGTGAAATAATACTTCACGTGATTTGTGTTTCTGGTACACGTTATTTTTTTTCCGAAAAGAGATATAAAACAAATATCAAAAGGAAATCCAGTCCTCACAACCTCATTGGTTGCTTGAAATCGATGTGGCAAACTCACATGCTGCTAATTATCTTATCCTCTATGCCCACTCTATATCCGAAGTGTGCCAAAACGACTATATTTAATACAAACTGGTTGTTTCCTTTGCAAAGTAATTGAGCTCCTCAAGCTTCCAGTTTGGCCACTTCCACCACCTCTCACTCTCCTCTTCCTCACTCGCTCACCTGTGAGAAACATCAGAGAAAACCCAACTAAAAAAATCTAGGAATTAATGGCTCTTCAGGCTGCTTCTGTGGTTTCTTCTGCTTTCTCTGTCCCCAAAGAGGTTCGTTTTTTCGGTTTCTTTGTTTTACTTCGAAGAGCTAATATCGCCTAATCCTAGTTTCTTTATTCCAAGAAACGTTTCTTCTCGTTGTTATCGACCAAGGAGCTGAATGGGGTTTGATTTGATTTATTTTCATGGAATTTTGTATTTTCTCAGGGAAAGTCAAGTGCTTCTTTCAAGGATTCGAGTCTGTTTGGAGTAACTTTCTCGGAAAATCTCAAGGCGGAGTTCAGCTCTGTTGCATTAAGCTGCAAGGTAGGAAAATACTACCATTCTACTCTTCTTCTGCAGAACACAAAATGTGTTTCTTCTTGTTGCAAAAACAAAAACTGACTTAGAATGATATGAATAGAGCATGCTATAGTGCATTTAGTAAAAAACACTTCTGCTTATAAGCGCTTTTAGCAGAAGCACATCAGATTTTAGTAAAAACCCAAGTGCCATCACAACCGATAATCACTTTAAATTGTTTCTGTTAAAAGACTATTAGCCACTTTGGAAGCACTTCCAAACGTGCTATTTTGATTACAGAGAGAATTCAAGGCAGTGAGAGCCCAGACAACAGCAACAGCAAGCCCAGCAATCAACAAGGGAACATCAGAGGGGAAGAAGACTCTAAGAAAGGGCAGTGTGATTGTCACCGGCGCCTCCTCCGGACTCGGTCTAGCAACAGCCAAGTCTTTAGCCGAATCCGGAAAATGGCATGTAATTATGGCCTGCAGGGATTTCCTCAAGACTGAAAGAGCTGCCAAGGCAGCTGGCATGCCCAAGGAAAACTACACCATTATGCATCTAGACCTCGCTTCCCTCGACAGCGTGCGCCAATTCGTTGATAACTTCAGGCGTTCTGAGAGGCCTCTTGATGTGCTTGTGTGTAATGCTGCTGTTTATCAGCCAACCGTTAAAGAACCTTCATTCACTGCTGAGGGATTCGAACTCAGTGTTGGGACTAACCATCTCGGACACTTCCTTCTTTCGCGGTTGCTGCTGGAAGATTTGAACAAATCCGACTACCCATCAAAGAGACTCATCATTGTTGGCTCAATTACAGGTACTTGATTTAAATGAAGCAAGTTCTTCAAAAAATATGTGCTGTTCTTTGTAGAATGTGTGATAAAGTTTGTGTTGTTGCTTTTCAGGGAACACGAACACCTTAGCTGGAAATGTACCTCCAAAGGCCAACCTCGGGGACTTGAGGGGACTTGCAGGAGGCTTAAACGGTCTAAACAGCTCAGCCATGATCGACGGTGGAGACTTTGACGGTGCCAAGGCCTACAAGGACAGCAAAGTCTGCAACATGCTCACAATGCAAGAGTTCCACAGGCGCTACCATGAGGAAACCGGGATAGCATTTGCTTCCCTTTACCCAGGCTGCATTGCCACGACCGGTTTGTTCAGGGAGCACATTCCCTTGTTCAGGCTCCTGTTCCCTCCATTCCAAAAGTACATCACCAAGGGCTACGTCTCAGAAGATGAAGCCGGAAAGAGACTTGCTCAGGTAAGAACTTGTGCTTGACAATGGTGCATTATGTTTTTCGATCTCTCTTGTGCATGAACTCATTTGCTTGTTGCTGATCACTCTCAGGTTGTGAGCGACCCAAGCTTGACAAAGTCGGGAGTCTACTGGAGCTGGAACAAGAATTCGGCTTCCTTCGAGAACCAACTATCCCAAGAAGCTAGTGACGTGGAGAAGGCTCGCAAGGTGTGGGAAGTCAGTGAGAAGCTTGTGGGTTTGGCCTAAGTATAGAAGCTTGATGTTCTTGTCGACCAGCATTTTGCCTCAGAGTAGGAGGATGTCGCCCGAGATCAGGTCCATTTGTGGAGTCCAGAATTTGAAATTAAAGCTGTACTGTCATAGACAATTTTCTCATGTGGATGATTAGTGTTAGTAACAAATGAGAATAAAATCACTCACCTCTGTTGCAAAATGCAGATCATACTTCTTGTTACAAGTTTAACATTTCACTCTTATTTACTTCAAATATTTACAAAGCGAAAGTTTCGGAATGTCTTAAAGAAGTAAATATCAACCATTTACTTCTAGCTTTTTACATGGCTAGTAACTTAAAGCTCATAAGCAGGAAACCGTGCTTCAGACGGTTCAGTCATGTCCAAAAGGAGATGAGCCATTCCACCAACACCTTCAAATAGAGAATAGGGCCGGTCGCCTCCATGCATTGTACCCTCTGATATGAGTCTTAAGGCTCTATCGTGTAAAAAGCAAGCAAATGCTTTGGCCCTGTACAAGTATTCCACCTTACCAGTTAACCGGTGGAGTGAAAGAAACACATAGGTGTTCCCACTGATGCCATGACAAATGCCAACTCGCTTCAGCAAACCCCGGTTCCACACCACCTCCCCTGCATCTATAGCAGCTTGCAGGAACTCCTGATCTCCGAAAACCTAATGAAATCAATAGATTAATGAGTAAGCTGCATTGAAAATTCACCATATGTATTATTAAGTTGAAGAAGGTATCCAGCACATATAACCATAAAACAAAAAAGATCGCATGTTTTGGACTGTATATCATGTCCATGAAAGCAATAAATTGACGTATCTTCTTATCCACTAAAAGAAAAACGTATTTTACTAAAGTCACCAACAGAATCTGTTGGCAATATACCAACCATTTTCAAATCGTTTTGTATCATTTCCATTTTCAATAACATCGACGACAACAAAAGAACAAATCTATAGATCGAAAAGTAAAGTGACAGTTTCTCAAGTCATTTTTCTATGCAGCACCCCGAACCACAAAAGGAGAATAAATAAATAGATAAATAATCCTTTCCAGTCTCATAATAATTATTGAAAAATCAGTTATTCACCTCTAATTTACCACAAAACAACAATATCCAAATTTTGTCCGACAAGTTTTCGTAAGAAACAAGTCAGATTATAATTACCTCAGATGCTCTCAGAAGTGTAAGAGCAACTCCAGGAGCACCATGGCACCAGTGCACAAGACGGTCTGATTCACTTCCTTCACTTGAAGGAAAGTTGCCGCTTGGAAAACGATTCTTAATCATGTAACGCAGAGTACCCTTGACATCCTCCACCTCATCAGGTTTCAGTTCCATGCTCATCAAAACATACATAATACCTGCTAATCCATGGGCAGCACCCCAGTATTTCTTTCCATGCCACTCGTACATCAATGAGCTTCGTCCCTTCTTGGTCAATTGTCTACCAGCCCTGATAATTTCATCCACAACTGATCTCTACACAAAATGATTGGGGAATAAATGGATAATCAATTCAGTCCATTTAAGACCAACTGAAGAATCGTTTAAGCACAAATGTCTTACCATGCGAGTAGTAGAAATTGTCCCATTTCCAATATGCTTGTTCAAAAAGGAACAGGCCCATAAGAACCCAGCTCTCCCGTATAATAACTCATTTGGAAGATCACTAGACAGCTTGATCTGCTCGTAGAGCAAAATAGAATGTCAAGAGAGGCAAACATACAAAGGCAACTCTCAAGAAGAACAAGTCTTAAGCTCAGGAAGCAAATGATACTATCAACCACCTCTTTGAATTTTGATAAGTAGTGGTCAAGTAACATTTCATCTCCAGTATGCTTTGCAACAACAGCACCAAGGGCACAGACGCCAGCCCGCCCACATATGAATGACACACGCCTGCAAGCCCATGCAGTACATAACAAAGCTATGAAGTCAAAATTACTCAATTCACCAAAGGCTAAGCCAGAACTGAAACAACATAAGGTAATTGTACAAGCACACAACTATTACTCATGGTTGGTAAGCTACGTTAAACTGCAATAAGAAGTATCACTTTCTACATGTTCTTAAACTTTAAAACTGATACCAACCCAAATTTGTTGCAAAACTTTCTTTCTACCAACACATATATTGGGTCTGATATTTCCAACGCATCTGACATTTAAATAACAGTTTCAGTTGAGATTACATGCTTGTGTCCAAAGAGAAGCTAACAAGGATTGAACCAATAACTGAGCACAGTTTTTAATCCGATTTTAAAGTTACCACTGACTTACTAAGCTACTGAAGAAATCAGAGAGATGAAAAAGACTATCTTAATAAGTGAAATAATTACTGATACAATCAATAAGAGGCATTGAGGCCACAGCTTCTATCCACCTCAGTCAAACGAATTTAATAGAAATCTAACAACTCAAACATAAAAACAAAAAAGCTTGCAGCTAACTAGTTGAGCTATGATTTGGTACTGCTTCTATGAGGGCAAGTTAGCACGCCGAGTGAGGTGCAAAATTTCAGCCACCGAAGCAATCCAACAACTGAAACACAGCCATAGTTTATCGACAGTTTGCATTTCAAACTTAGCAAGCTAAAGTAAAATCCAGACCTAACTCAACTTCACAACAACTAAAAGAGCCAAAATTCCCTCTACATATTTCAAAAACCAACAATTCAAATGTGCACGCATCATTGTGTGTCTACGGAGCGAGACAAACATAGAGGGAGTACCTGGAACCTGTAGAAGCTGAATCACATGCCTTAACAATCTCAGAGCACAATGTAAGATCACTCTCATTCTTTGTAACTTGGTAAGCCTTGAAGGCCAAGAAAGCAGTCCCAAGAGCCCCTGTGTACAAACTATAATCTTCCACACGCTTTCCACCGAAACCCCACGTCTGCCTCACGACCTGCAACCCCAACAAACACAAAACCCAAACCAAATCACTTACACAAAAAAAAGTACTTCTCGACACATAAATATACAAAAACCCAAAATTTACATTCATATATATATATAAATTCAAATCATTCTTGGTTGGAGCCTCTAAAATCTCCAATTACCAACAACCCACAAACCCAAAACCCATAATTCGCATGTGGGGTTCTCTAAAATCACAAACTCGACTACAATTATGCCAGAAATTGAGTGAAATTAATCATCTTTTGTGAGTACCCTTTCTTTGAGGTCCAAAGCGGAGCTCTTGAGTATGTCGAAGAGTGTTCTGTAAGGAAGGTGGAGGAGGTTTGTTAGCGAGTCTTTGGGGCTTTCGGGCGCTGCCGCGTCCGGTGGTGGCTCTGCCACGAAGTCTGGCATTTCGTTCGGGAAAAATCGGTCAGCCATCTCTCTCTCCGCGCACACAAACAAGCACTAGAGTGAGAGGTCGCGTTACTCTGTTTACTGGGTTCACTGCTGCCGGTGTAAAGCTGCGATGGAGCTCTCTCGAACAAGTAACACGTGTTCAGGCTGCCGCTGCTTAGTTGGCGCTTGGTTCGCGGGTATTCTGGGACAAAGGCTAGTTTTTGTTTTCAGCTAGAATTCTTGGTTTAAGTTTTTTATTTTTTATTTTATACAAATGGCAGATTATAAATTGTTAGATATTATGTCAAGCAACGCGATACATTGATATTTCATTAATCATTTCAAACAATACATAGGTGCCAATTAGGTATAAAACTCCAATGATCAAGAAAATAATTTGGAGGTGAATTTGCTCAAAACAAGACAACATAGTAAACCTCTAAGCAGCTACTACATGTACGAAAACTTCACAAGCCACCCATACAAAACTGTCATAAGACGATAGATATAAGTTATAACAGACTTGTATTGGCAACTGTAAAATGATCACCGCCGAATAGCGAGGCTACATAAAGTCATCGCGGAAGTGAGACCACGTAAAGTCATCGTAGGTAGACGAGACCACGTAATACATCACTCAATGCGAAAACCATATTCAGCCATCGTTGTAGCGAGGCCACTACACTCGTTAAGCGAGTCGACATAACTACTTAAGCAAAACTAAATTAAACTAAGCTAAATCAAACAAAACCAGACTACTCTGAGAACGGAACCACATGTCGACTAATTCGTGGAGGGATATGAAACTCAGACAAAAGCCACTTGCAATGGCACAAAATGGGTTTGCACCCTCAACCATTCAAAACAAACGGTAGAGCCGCAACCATTTAAACTCAGGCTGGAGATTTTAGATCTGAAATCCACAAGCGGCGGGCCTGCCACAAGTGGTGCAACCTCTAGATTAGCATACCCAAGGCTATGCAACACAACGTATGCTCGACGCAGCAAAAGGTTTTGCCGCAGGGGCACTGCGACATGTTTGGGCAGAGGGGCACTGCAACATGTTTAGGCGAAGAAGGTGGCGCAACATTTGGGCACAGAAGGTAGGGTAACCACATAAAACGTCAATCAGAGCATCACAACACCGAATCAGATAGGCGAAAGTGGTTTTGACCCGCCAACAAACCCAATCCAAACCCAAATCAAGAAAAAAAAAGGCAAAACCGGATTTGGGTATGAGACACGAAGCCCTGGAACTGCAATACACAAAATGGTGGGAGGGAACAAACGGAAGGAAGAAATGAAACCGTTGAAACTGAGATGAGGAAAAAGGGGGAGGCAGAGAGGAAGGGAGGAAAAGGAAAGCTGAGTGAAGAAAGGAAGGAAAGGGAACCTAGGGGGAGATAGGGATGGATACACATCAGATTCGCACAAGAGTGTATAAGCATTATTTCTTTCCGTCTTTGTGATAAAGCATCATCTGCAAACAGTTGGTTTAAGTTAGGGACTAGGGACTTAATATGCCAAAAATGTGCATAAAGCCTAAAACAAGTGTAGATAATAATAATTAATTGGATAAGTAGTGCTCACTAATTCTTGATTCAGTAGTGTACCAGTAAAGGTGCTAGCGCTATGCTGCATGTTTTAAAATTGTACAAAATATGTTGAAAGTTTTAAATATATACAATAAGCAACACTATTTACATGCATAAGGAAGTTTATTACAATTCTACGTACAACAAGGAACAAAATAAGTGTCCAAGGCAGGGTTCAAAACATTTTGCAAGTTTAGATTAGTGTTAATAATAGAGTACCACTAGTAGCTCCTTTCTTCCTTCTCTATATCTAAGAGCTCCTAGATGAATCTCTATCTTAGGAGGTGGATAGGGAGCATGATTGAGGTTGATTTTTTGAATCTTCCAACAGTTAGGAGCTCATTGAAGATGCTCTTATTCATGTAATTCACTTGAAATGGTTTGTAGTTCAAATTATTGATAAAGTCTATTTTGACCCCTACATCTAATATCTTATGTTCGAGTCTTCTACCTTAATACAACTACAGCCTACAATGAAAAAAAATTAAGTCATGTAGTGCACCAATGATACTGCATTCTAGTGATATTTATCACTACATATAAGTAAAAATTTCTTAAATCAAATCCGATTAGTAGCGAGTTCAATACATGACTGTAGTTGGCCGTATAATGGCTCAACACAAATCCCCACCCCAACATCTTGGTATAAAAAAGGGAATAGTTATTAGCATTCCAAAAATCTTATTTTACACTCCAAACTTTCTATATTAGAAAGAAAAATACATTTGTGACGAGTGTATAATAAAATTTTTGAAGTGTTAATAACACTTCCCTAGTAAAATTATCATAACGAAACACATGTCAACTTATTCTAAGGCCATCAAGATTCTCCAAGATATTAATATTTCAATGAACAGTACAGGGCCATATTTGCCTCCGTCTCCAACCGAGGGCCAGAGGGCTCGTTTTAGCCATGTCAGAAAAAACCATCTCCAGCCGAGGGCCAAAGGGCCATAGGGCCAAACATAATTTATTATTTTAAAGCTACAACTTAAATGTTTTTAAAAATGTTGTTTAAGTTTCATGTTGTTAAATGTTTTTTTTTTATGTTGTATAATTTTTATGTTGGTTAATGTTATTTAATGTTGTTTCATATTGTTTAATCTTGTTTCATGTTACTTAATTTAATTTAATGTTGTATAATGGCCTAGAAAGTTATAGGAAAAAAATAGAATTGAAAAAAAATATTGAAGGAAATTATTGAAAAATTGAAACAAATATTATAGATGAAGGAAATATTGGAAAATATATTGAAGGAAATATTGAGAAATATGTTGAAGGAAATATTGAAAAATATTGAGAAGGAAAAATTGAGAAGGAAATATTGAGAAATATTGAAAAAAAAAATGAGAAGGAAATATTGAAGAAAATATTACAAATGTTTAAATTAAAAAAAAAAGAAAAAAAAAACTAACAAACACAATGGCTAGCTCAGCTAGCCATTATATTAAAAAAAAAATTCAAACTAGTGTTGTCGGTTGTAACCGACAGCAATAGGGAAATTATAAAAAAAAAAATAGCCAGCCCAGGGCTGGCTGGCTGGCCGAAAGCAGCCAGCCCTTTGGCCCTTTGAAATTCCGTGGGGCCCTCCCAGATTCCCGAGCCCTCTGGCCTAGCCCTCAATTGGAGACGATTTTAGGGCTATTTTCGGCCCTCTGGACCCTTCGGTTGGAGATGACCTAATAACTAGATATTACTATATACAAAATGCTTGACTTGGGCCAAATGCCTAACAAAATGAGCAAAACAAACTTGGGCCAGGCCACAAAAATTGGGGGTGAACCAAATATTGCTGGATCCCGAAAATGGTAGATAACAGTGGCTTGACATCTCCTTTTAAAAAATGAGAGAAAAAATGAAAAGATTGTTGGATCCGAAAAGGCAACCCAAGCCCAAAATGCAAAACATTACTAACCCGCCCGCACGCCGTGGCTTCCCCCTGTTGACTCGTCACTATCGTTGTAAACCCTAAACCCTAGTCCTCTCATTTACAGAAGCCTCCCGGAGGCCCCCAAATCTCTCTGGTAAGAAATTGCTCGCCAAAAACGCTAATTAGGTTTCCATTCCACACACATGCTTGCTTATATTTACGACTAACTCTAATTTGTGTATGCAAGATTAGATTTTCGAGCTAAAGTAATGGGGAAGAAGAGAAAGCACAGCGACGCCCTGGCTCCAGAAAAGAAGGAAGAGGAGGTTGCCCCGGAGAGGCCGAAGCGAACTCTTTCCGGTTGGAAGGAGAAGGAGGAGGACGACGAAGTAAAACCGAGTGAATCGACGGCAGTGTTTAGGAACAAAGAGAAGGTGTTAGTTACTTGTTCTCGTCGCATTAGTTACAGGTAAAATTAAGCAAGTTCCAATCTTTTCTCTGCTTCGTGCTGGCTCGCTCGGTGCTGTTTTATTTGAATCCCGAAGAATTTTTTGAAACGAATTGTGAACTGATTGGAAGTTGATTGAAAAGAAGTAGTGAGGTAGCGTTTGATGGGTTATCAAATGTTGAAATGGTTGGGGATATTGAACAGTTCATGCGTGTCCGGAAACAACGAGGGTTTTTGTAATAGTTGTAAAGATGTGATCTTTGGATGAATTATTATGGTAAATTTTTTGGTTTATATGATAATTCGTCTATGAATTTGTATATGAGTATATGTACTTGCGTGGGAGTGTATAAATGTTAAGTTTTATATAATTGTATAAATGATTATAAATTATATACGCAGGTATCGGCATCTGATGTTGAATGTGGTGGACCTATTGCCTCACTGTAAGAAGGACAATAAGGTGGAATCTAAATCGAGTAATGGCGCAACTCTTAACGAGCTGGTTGAGCTAAAGAGTTGCTCCTCCTGTATGTTTTTCGAGGTCAGTCTTTTTATTGTTTCTTTCTGACCTTGTTGAGCACTTGTTATTCAATTTTACTTAATACTATGTTTCATTTTAATTATTAAATTGATAGTTTGTTGATTTTAATCTTTGACATCGCTTACATATTTATGGTTATTTGTTACCAGTGGTCATGGATATGGTTGATCTGTTTGTGTTAAATTTAAGTTGCATGATTTTTTAATTGAGTGGTTGATGATTAGGACATATTGCTTGGTTGAGAGAGGGATAATAGCAAATTGAGGTTACTCGTTTTCTGTGTGCTGATTCGTACTTTATTTTGGGGGTCTCTGAATTATAGTGCAGGAAAGGGAAAGATCTGTATCTGTGGATGTCAAAGTGTCCCAATGGGCCATCTGTGAAGTTCTTAGTAAATGCTGGTAATGTTTCTGTTTTATTTATTTGCTTTTCATGAAGGATTGGCTTATCTCAACTGGGGTTAAATTTTTTCGAAAAAATTCTGATTGAAGAAAATTGTTTTGTGATTTACAGTGCACACGATGGAGGAGTTGAAGCTTACTGGAAATCATCTAAAGGGGTCACGACCTATTTTGACTTTTTCATCCAATTTTGATAAAGATGCCCACTGGAAGCTTCTGAAGGAGATGATCACTCAGGCATGTTCATTTTGCTTCCTCTTTTATGTAGTTGTAAACATTCTCCTGATCATGCCCTGCTTGGTTTCTTGTGATCAGGTTGCATAGTTGATTTAGAGATTGTTGAACATTGTGCTACAGCATATGTTATTCTGTTTCTTATTAAACTTTTGTTCTCAGATATTTGGCATTCCCAAGGAGCACAGAAAATCTAAACCCTATCATGATCATGTCTTTGTATTCTCTATCGTTGATGACCACATTTGGTTCCGAAACTATCAGGTACTACTTTTTTAGTTTATAGTATTTGTTGAACATAGTTGTGATATGACTTACATCGTTTCGTTTAATATTAGAATTGATTTTAGGGGGTTTAAGCTTTCTGCTAAAAAATATAAATTTTGGTGGCTTTAAAGTTTTTTGAGTTTCGATGCCAGTGCTGCCCTTGTGCTGGCAGTGTAGATGTTCATTAAAAGCAAATATGTTTCGTGTACGATGTTATACTTCTAAAACTTTTCATTTGCAGCATACTATAACATTGTTTTCTCCACTTTGGATGTTGTATTATTAACCAATCATTCATGAACGTATTAAGAGTTTGATATTTTTCTATAGATTCCAGCTCATTTGTTTACATTTGTTTGTGTCTCTTTGCAATATCGCTGTCTTTTAGTAGCCATCTGAAAATAACAGTTATTCAAAACCCAGAAAATAACAATTCAAGTTACCATTTTTGTTTGGTCAAGGGTTAGTTACCAATTTGGGTTTGAAGAATTGGAAATAATGTAGACGTCACCCATAAAATTGGTTTACTTCACTTTTACGGCAGATCTCAATATTCCCAACAAGTAGTAAATTGAGTTAATAAGTGGATGGGGGAGGAATAGGTAGGGGGGATGAAGGAATATTATGATAGTCTTTATCTTTTTGGCGGATATCTTTTTAATGGATGGCTGACCAATAACAGCCCTATGAATTTAAAGTGGTGCCATTGGCAGTCCCAATTCTACTCCACACCCCCACCCCCACCAACCACCAAATACCACATTATTCAAGCCATCCCCCATCCTTCCCATAATACTCCTAAATCCTATCCTAATCTGTTGAGTCCACTCTGAATGGATATGAGTCCGCGGTATAAGTTTTCTTTTAGGGCCAGTCACTAGCCTTCCTTGGAAACCCTTGGAGGTCAAATCTGGCCTCCTGTGTGAAGCCAGCTAAGGAACCCAAGGCACAGCCTCCGTTTGTCTTGTGGCTCTCAAAAAGTTTATTTTAAGCGAGTATATAGTTGGTTAATTAGTTTACTGAAGTGTGGTTGGGAAGTGCATGATGAGTGCTGACAACAGTGCCAACCTAAGTTTCTTGTAAAACAGTGATGATGCTAAGCTAAAGTATATATAATAATGCTACGTGAATTTTTTAAATGTCCACCGTAGTTTTCTGGAGGCATAATGCATATCAAAATTAGTATTGGCTTATAAAAGAATATATGTCAAACCATCCATGCTCTAGAAACAGTGTGGTAATAGTTTCAAGTAACTTCTCATGTAAGATTTGCCTAATATTATGATTTTCTAGTACCATATTGTGTTTGTGTTTACTCAGATGCACTATTTGTTTTCTATATACTTTTTTAAAAATGGCAATGATTCTTAAAAATATCGCTGCTTTATGTCTTGACCTTTTTTGCTCTTTAAATTGCAGATATCAGTTCCGCATAACGAGTCGGATAAAATAGCTCGAGGAGGCTTAGATAAAATGACCCTTGTTGAGGTTTGTAGTGGTGCTTTTCTCCTTAGTCTATATATTAGAGTATCTGTGACGTTTTAACTCTGAACTGGTTGTATATATGTTGGACCACAATGTTTCCTCCTTGGTCCATACCAGAGTATCTGTGATGACATTTTAACTCAGAGAACTGGTTGTATATAGGTTGGACCGCGATTTTGTTTGAATCCTATCAAGATATTTGGTGGCAGCTTTGGAGGTCCAACACTATATGAGAATCCATTTTACATATCACCCAATCAGGTTAGATATATACATGGCACATTGAATTGTTGATTTCGTTATCTAATTATTTATGTGTTCATGGATGAGTATTGATCCTCGTGGCTAACGGTTTGTAAGAGAGTTTGTACTGACATACAAAAGAATGGTCTGTCCCGTTAAATCAAGCCAATAAATGGCACTAGATTTTAGTTCCGTGAGATTGTATTCTTGAACGTTTGTTTTGAGGTTCTTGGTAAATCTAACCATGTACGATCATAACATCGTTTACCGATGGAATCATTTTGTGATGCTTTCAGATTCGAGCATTGGAGAAAAAGAAGAAGGCTGGGACCTTTGTCAAGAAAGTCAAAGCGAAGACAAGGAGAAAAATGCATGAGCTTGAAAAAAATCCACTGGAGCCTGATGAGTTTTCTGAGATGTGGAAGGAATGAAATTTTTCGTACTAGAAATCAAAATTTAAAATTTTTAAGTCACGTTGTATCGTTTAATCAAGAAGGCAGATATTTTATTACAACTGCCAATGCTCTCTCAAATTCTGCCTGAACTTGATTACCTTATATATGCAAGTTCGCTTTGATTCTTGCACTTTTGTGCATTTTGGATTTTTTTTTTTTAACAATATTTGTGCAATTCTGCTAGACTAGAGAGATGCAGTTGCGTCAACAACTTCATCTTGTAACTTGGATTAGAATTTTTAATTCCGCCATTACAATTTCCGTTTTAAATTCAAAATTTCTTGAATCCAATTTCTTTAATTTGAGAGATTTTAAAATTCGATCCGAACTTTTGTGAAATGTTTCAAATTTACTCTAATCAAAAGATTTTAGAATTTATTTTAGGTGCTTTTTGAAAAATTGCTTTCTAAAGAAACATTTCCACATCAGGGCTCTTTAAATTTTATGTTGTTACCCATGTATGAATTATAACTTTGCTATTAAAGATTCATAAGCAAAAGTGCTTATGAGTGCTAGTGCTTCTAAGAAAAGCATTTTCAAAGTGGCCTCGAGTAAAACTTCAAGCTCTATACATCTACGTTGAAAGGTAAAAACTTGTACAAGCTGAAATGGTAAAAAATTAGAGAGACGAACAACTAAATAAGACCAAAGTTATATTTGAGCCATAGTGGTGGTGAGTGACAAAGCAAAGCACCGATGACACTTTTCGTCCTAATGGGAGGCCCAATCAGTCCAGTCGGCCTCACTTCCGACACGTGGAATGCTGTTGACCCTTGTGTATTTATCCACTTTGAAGTTAGCCCCACACATTGCCCCTTCACTATCTACCCTTGGCATTGCCTTCATCTTGTTCATTGGATGCTCAAAGCTCATCAATCCTCCCTCACTATGAAACATGCATCCTACACAACAATTGCTCAAAAATTACAAGTTAGAAATTATAACAAAATGCAAGTATATCGTCTAAATTATTGCAATTCGCTAAAACGAAACCTCGACCCTACTTGATGTACAAGTAACATGAATCTCAAGTCAGATTCATTTTTTAAACACAGGATCTCAAATGCAAGATAAAAGCGGTTAACAATTTGTTACAAATCCCCTGTAGACCTAAACGTAGTTTGGTTTACTATATAAGCAATGCTTTTAGCACGAGGTACCTTTTGGGAAGGGAGCAAATGATTTAGCACAACCCTCTTTTATGACCTCCAATACATCAGAAATTACCACTGATCCATCAGCTGCAATACCCCAATAGAGCTGCTCTCCACCATCAGAACCCTAAAATCACAGCATACAAAATTATCAAGTTCATATAAGATCCTTAACAGAATGACCAATTTAATTTTTCCAATTCAAAATTTCGAAAATCGTGCAGATAAAATTAAGGTAACTTAAAAAAATGATTTTCGCAACCCTTGTTACTTTTGTTCAATAATTTTTCTATAATTTATTCAATTCAAAGAGAAAAAGGATGTACGGGAATTATTTTCCTCACATAACGAGTGTAGGAGTACATACCAGTGCGGCAAAGACATTGCCACCTTTGCTGTCATAGACAACAAAGGCAAAGCTTCCATCAAGATCTTTGACAACCTGATCAGCTGGGTACGGACCGCGATCTCGAAGGGTTCTATAAGCTTCAATCACAAGAATGGCCTCATTCGTGCATTTTGTTAGACCATACTGCTTATTCAGTGAACACAGATTGTTCAAGCTCCCCAAAAACAAGCAGTATATGTCATCAAACCCACAGAACAACCTAAAATTTCACCAAACCCTAAAACATGTTAATTGCTTTGAAATTTTTAAAAAAAAACAAGGTAATGGTAAAATTAATCAAGATTAACATATTGTAATTTGATTTGATTGGAATATTTGTTAGCACTCCAAAACCCTAATCCTGCACTTTGACACGTGCAAGAAGTGAGTGTTAATAACAGCTCCTGAATCTGTTAGTTTACCTCGGGTGTTTTGAGTAAGAGCCTTGGTCTGGCTTGACGTAAGCAAGGACAGCGGCATGGCCAAATCCCATGGAGAAGGAGTTGTGAGGATGGTGGGAGAGGAAGTCTGTGAGAGTCTCTTCTGGGTGCTTAGGCTTCTTGCTTCCGATGTAAGAGGCAGGACTGTTTAGCTCCTCCGGTGGATGAGCAAAAGCCTTGTGGAAAATGGCCAACATTTTTCCCGATCAAAACAAAATGCCAATACCTAGTTTCTGATCTTAATATTTTATTTCTGTTTTGTCACTTTTATAAGTGGGGTTTTTGGGATGCGGTGGATGCAATGAGTGGGGCTGGTGGCGGGTTTATATAGTTGTTGGGGCGTGGATCTTGGTGAGTGTGTGATGGATAAGATTAAGATTCTCGTACTTCTAGGTAGTCTTATCCTTTTCGGGTGGCGGTATTATATATATATTTTTATACTTTTTAAACTACGATCATTCTGTAAGCAATCTCGTTCACGCATATAAGTTTATGTTGACGTAATGCTAAAACGTTTAAATGTAAATATGAACTTTATTAGGATAATAAGACGTCATCCATGTTTTATTAATCATAATTCTATGGTCTCGTTTGATGTTTAAGATTGGTCTGATTTTGACAACTCATTGATTTTAATGTACGTTGAATATAAATATAAGTGTTAATTTATATATATTTGTCCAAGTGAAAATATATGTAGTGGGACATTTATATTTTTATTCAACATTCATTAAATCTAGTAAATTGTTCAAATGGTACCAATTATATACATCAAACGAGCCTTATAATCATTATGTAATATTGATTGTATACCTGGATGACTATAGTATAACCTTAATTTTTATTGTAATCCATGAAACTTAACATTTAACTGAGCACCATATGAGGTATGAAAATAATTAAAAATGATATGTGATTTCGCAACCCCCACTAAAATATTTATTTATTTTAGTTAAAATAAAGGCAGAATTTCCATATATAAAAGCTGTTTTGGTCCCTGTTGTTTGCAAACTTGCAATATACCATGGGAGCAGTAGCTGCATAACTTGACTTGTAGTAGGCAGAAACGAATATATTTTGGACGATTCTTTGAATTTAATAAGTTTTGAGATATTACTGTCTTCACCTTTTCTTTTGTCTTTGATAAGGAATTGAGTTGCGTGAGAGCTTGGTAATTGTAAGGAATATTTTGTTCCATCAACTATCGAGTTACAATTTTCTAGCTCAAGTTCTTCACCAACATTATATAGTTTCCTTAAATTATGTTTAAAACAAAAATTATCCACATAATGTGCTTAAACAAATTTAGAAGAGAAAAGCAGCTCTCATTGGTTTTTTGGGAGTTTTTCAGTTTAAGTACTAGTTCTACTAAAATTTTTAGCTAAAATATCATATTTTAATATAGGTACAATGGAAAGATCAACAAAAAAAATTTCTAGTTGTACTATTATAATTCAAAATAATTACCAGATTGCTAGTCAATCTTATCATGTTTTCCGACTAGTTAACTTTTTCCAAAGATCGACCAATCAATTCTTCCAGCGATCGGACGATCAATTTTTTTGATCTAAAAATCACTGCCCAACGGTGAATTTCAAAAAATACATGTATAGTGTTGATTTTTCATAATTAAAGATAAAAAAGTTAAATTTCTATTTTTTTTATGTAACCGTTGAACGATGAATTGAAATTTTTTCCGACATCAATGATGGTGGCCAACGAAATTTTTTGACAATGGCGACGGTGCCTGCAAGTCATGTGCTGGGAGACTTATAAATGTTTTAGCCCACACATTCTGGCTTAATTTAAATAGAATAGGTTGAGTTTGATAGTTTTTCTTAAAATTAGTATTTTTTTTTCTTTAAACTTATGTCCAACTTAGTATTTAATTCTATTTTTTTTAGTAGAGCGATATCGTTAGTAAGTTAGATAATTAATTGTTAGGAGAAAAGAAAGTCGGTGAGAATCAAACTCACATCAAGATACACATACATATTTATTTTCTGCCACTATGGTACATCCCTATCTGCTAGAAAGGTGAACCTTATGTGGGTTGCTTTGAAAAGCAATGATTTCTTGAGATATCAGTAGAGATAAATGTTCCTTTCAGTGATTATATTGAGTATAAAATCTGGCTTTGATGGATTTTTATTTTTTTTTGTCAAACAATAAATTTGTTATATCTGTTCACATAATGTTCTTCAACTTTGTGGGTTACATATTGTATCATGGGCTATTACAGTTTGACTGTTGGACTACTACCATTTGGGCTGGTTCTACATTGGGTTTTGTCACATGAAAGCTTACATATAAATTCTCCACCCATATGAGTGATGATCGATGAGGTATGTTTATTTTTTCATTTTCTTTCTTTCTTTCTTTCTTTCTTTCTTTCTTTCAATTTCAATACTATTAAGAGGAAGGGAGAGGGTTTGAAATTATTATAATAATTTATGGTAGGGGTAGTTTCAAACTCGGGATGCATGAAGGGAAACCCAACACGCTATTCATTAGAATATTAGACTAGATGCAGTGGTGGATTTAGGATTTGAATATGAAGGGTCCCAATGTTAAAGGTCCAAGTTTTTTAGATAGAAACATAGAGCGATGCTTGCAAAAACAATTTCAGAGTATTCACATAGGCATTTTATCGAACAATTGTTGGGCATGTTATTGTCAGTCGAACCATATTGTGCATACGTCAACAGATATCGACATTTGTTGAAGCAATTTGATGAGTGCTACCGAGAGCATTTGTTGAGTGTTGACGACGCAACCTGACGAGTGCTGCCGAGATATGCCCAGTGTGGATTACATCAAACATTTGGTAGGCACGAAAGGGACTCGTACCACACATTTAGAGGGTCTCCAAGAACCCTCACATTATTGGGATTGGTACAGTTACCATATCAAAATCCTTGTGCCAGTTACCATACAAACTTTTGGTAAAGAAAAATCTAGCACCATTACCATACCAAATTTTGGTATTATCATAAAATTCGGTTGACATGGTATGATAATAGTATTGTACCAATTTGGTATTCAGCTATTTTTTTGGGGGGCCCAAAAAAATTTTTGTTTCATTTTTTTGTCAAGCAATATCTAGCCCACATATTACGATGAAGCTCAATATCAGCATTAATTTTTTCATATAACCTAATATACCTATAACATGCCACTAAGATTCATTATTATTTCACACACATTCACTAAGTCAAATTATTATTTTAATTGTGGTCGCTCCTACTTTACCTTGGATATCCTTGTTCTTAATCTTATCCTTTTTGTGTGCCCATACATCCAACGAAACATTCTCATCTCTGTTACACTCACTTTTTACACGTGTTGCTTTTTGACCGCCCAACATACCGTGCCATAAAGCATTGCCGACCTTATTACTGTCATATATAAATTTTCCTTTGAGCTTTAGTGGTATACGACGATCGCCCCATAAACCCGATCCATTCTTCCACTTCATCCATCCAGCTTGTAATCAATAGTTGCGATCTCTATCTAATTCTCTGTTATTTTGCAAGATAGGTCCCATATAATGAAAGCGTTCACACTTTGGTACTTCCTAATCTCCAATTCTCATCCTAGTCTCATTTGGACTCTCATTCCCATTGAACTTGGCATCATATACTCTGTCTTTTACCTACTTAGGCGAAGACCTTTAGATTTCAACACTTCCTGCCAAATGTTAAGCTTCACATTTACACTCTCTTGCGTTTCATCTATGAGCACTATCATCTGCGAAAACATACACCAAGAGATATCATTTTGAAATATGTCATGTTAACTCGTCTATTTTTTGCCAATGCAAAAAGGTAAAGACTTAAAGTTGAGCCTTGGTGTAATCCTATGGTTATGGGAAAGCTTTCGGTTCGCCCTTCATGAGTTCTTACTGTAGTCCTCGCTCCATCATACATATCCTTTATTGCTTGGATATATGCTATTCGTACTCATTTCTTCTCTAGAATCCTCCAAAGAATTTCTCTTGGTACTCTATCATACGTTTTTTTCAAACCTATAAAGGCCATGTGAAAATCCTTTTTCATATCTCTATATTGCTTAATCAATCTTCGCAATAGATAGACTGCCTTCATTGTCAAGCACCCTGGCATGAACTCGAATTTTGGGTATTGGTTTTGAACACCAATACCAATCCAAATATCTTCAGTTCAGTACCATTACCGTACTATTATCATACCACAGACCACAGACCAACAAACCAACTATATAAACCCTCTCCGGTGACCACAGACCAACAAACCAATACCAATCCAAATATCAACCAAGATTCATCATTATTTCAAACACGGATTAGTAAACGAGCCCTTAAGTCTTACTAATATAGTGTCCCTTAATTTCACAACCACCGCTCTATTGCCGGAAAGAGATTTTCATTACAAAAAAATATTTACAAATAAACTTGTACGATTAACATAAAACATCACATTAAAAATAAGAATTGTTATTGTCACTCCAAAAATTTCATTTTTCACTCCACGCAAATGTATTTTTCTTTTTAAATAAAAAAAAGTTTGAAGTGCATATAAGAATTTTGGAGTATCAATAACAGTTCCTTAATGAATACCATCAAACTTAGATTTGAGAGGATTTTAATAGATTTTGATAAGTGATGGATTTCATAAGATTATGTAGACTTCTATAAATCCATATGATTTTGGAAGATTTGAGAAGATTCATGTAACAGATTTCTATTGATTTTGATAGATTTTGCAGCGTTTAATCTTAACTGTCAAATAAATCCAATGGTAATACATGAATCTAGGTCATAAATCTAATCAAATGAAGTTGTTCATGCTCTGGAGCTACATCCCTTGGAGCCGAAAAAAAAGTCAAGATTATTATACAAACCGAACTCAAAGATCCATAGTTGCACCCCGTTCCAATCCTACTTCCTCCCCCACTTTATTCTTATTTGTTCCTAATATTTATGAATGAAACAAATGCATGCATGGTACAAAGACAAGCATAATTAAGAAGCAGACATGCTCTCAAAATTTCCTCTTGATTAATCTATTAGACACCTAGGTATCATAATCCAGAGAAACCTTTCATCTTCATCTACAACTAGAAGCAGTCAATCATAATATGAAATTCGTAGAAACGGCAGCAATCAGCAGGAGGGCCATAAACATGAAAAAATTGCAAATGTATATGAAGAAAAAAAGTTGCGACCCAACAATGAAAAGTTGAAGAAAAAATTGCATAAAAATGATGTGACCTAGCAGCAAAAATTGAAGAAAAAATTGCAGAGATGAAGGAAGAAGACAAAGCAAACAAAGTGGCCGGCAGTGAGAAGAAGTGGAGTCAACGCTCAAAGAGATCCCTAGATTTGAAATCCTAAGGTGTGAGGTAGGATTCTATTTGGGCTTGGTTATATATACTTCTTTCTCTCAAATCCCACAAAATCCACAACTTAATGAAAATCCTACAAAATCTTTAATTTTTGAATACATCTAGATTTGGATGGACTTTAAAACTGACTATTAAAATCTCCATTAACTACACCTAGATTTACAAGGATTCTAAAAAATCCTTTAAAATCCTCTCAAATCCAAGTTTGACTACACTCTCCAAATTCCTTCCCAATAGGTATATGAACCACCCTCATGATTCAACCACTCCTGTTTTTAACACTTTATTTCACGATTCAACCCACTGTTTTATGAGTATCTTGTTTTTGGTTGCAATATATGAATATATTGTGTTAGTTTTAAGTAAAACAATAATCCACTCCAAAAAAAAAAAAAGGAGATGGATTATGACGACATCTTTAATTATTTATTAATAATTAAAATACAAAGATTATGCTTGGGATTGTTGACTAGCTAGTCTAACCTCCAAAGGTTCCATTGTGAACTCTAGTCTAGCCCACTATTCTAAAAATTTATGTCTAACATCGCTTAGGCCCCACCTAAGCGCTAGGTGGCTAACCACTGCTCCGATTAGTGTTTAGGCATTTACAAATTAAAAAAGTGTACCCATATCCACTTGGGTGTCCACCTAGCCCGCCTAGATTGCGACTCTCACTTAAACAGAAAATCGATAACTTTTATTTTTCACTTTATTTCGTCAATAAATGTAGAAGACTTGTTGAATATTTGGATGAACACTCATTATATGCTTGTTCCATATACTTTCAATATGTTCTAATACTTTATAATCTATATGTCATTTTATTTTGCATTTATGTATCCCAATATAATTATTTGTGTTTTTAAGCATAAATAGACACTTATTTATACAATATATAAGAAATTTACTTAAATATGCCTAGTCCACCTAAATCGCTGTCTAACCACCTAGGTGCTAGGCCTAGCTCGCCGTCCGACTAGCAGCTAACATCTTTTAGAACCTTGAGCAGCCTCACTAGCCACTGACGAAATTCCTAAAGGGAGTTTCTTTCTCACTCACAAAGGTCTCCCAAACATTCGGTTCATCAAGGAGGGAGCGGAGACTAAAGAGGAAACTCTTAGAAGCATTATAAGTAGCCAACTCACCGTCCCATATCCCAAACACTCTTGTTCGTGTGTGTTCGTGGTTCCTCGCTCAAGGAAGGTTGTAAAAACAAGACGGTTGTTCTATTTGAGTTATTTCGCTAGGAATTCCCTAAACTCGATTCCTTTTATACATGTTTGTGCGTACATATATTTCCAAAGTGGTATCAGAGCCTATAGCTCTTGCTTTTTGTTATTCAACTGCTGTATGAGCGAAAAACCTTCAAAACCACCATAGATGAACAAAACGGAGGACGTTATTTTTAATTTTGGTGTATGTTTGTCTATATTATATGTAGCCTTCTGCAAATTTCATGAGAAATTTTGCCACGGTTTGAAAGAAAACAGACTCTAGTTTCGTTCTTCATGAAAAACTGTTTTGAACAACCACTTTGCGAGCAGTTTTAAAGGTTGTTGGAGTCTCTTTTTCTGGAACTTTTTGCATAAGTTTTGTAGTTTTAAGGGCATGTCTAGGGCGCAAAGAATGCATTCAGACATTTGCATTACTTGATATAGCAAAGTATGCACATACATCCTAATATATATGCGGCCTCAGTAGAGAAACTAAGATGAGACCTTATCAAAGTGGCTTGATAAAGCCTTACGAGAATTGTCTAAGACAGGTGCCTAGAGGGCATCTATACTAGGAAATTCGGGTCAGGCACTGACATAGTGATTGGACTACGATTCATATGACGTACGAGTGTCTATTTCAGACAAATTGACATACTCATATCTGATGTATGAGATTACGTCATAACATACGTGTTGGAGACTAGAGTCAGACAATTGTACGTGCTTAAGTCGACCAAAATAGAGGGAGTAATGAATAAGTCCATTCTTCATTATTGTATGAGCCATTGGATTTTTCAATCCAACAATTTGTACCCTTTGGAATAAATACTATGTCAAAAAAAAAAGGATACTTGACGATTGTTACTTTAGTGTACCTATCTGAGGAAGGTCAACAATCATTAGTGTCTTAGGGGGATGCGTTTGGGAAGGCGGCCAAGTCTAGTCGGACTGACATGAGTGCTTAGGGAAGACTGTTTGTCACTACACCATGTTAATGTAACTCATTAGCTGTCCAGCGCGTTTGCGTGAAAGACGAGAACATGATTATGTTTAATGATTAAGAGAAAAGACGTTGCTTTTCAGGAGGAATTAAAAGATGTCTTCTTCGGTATTTTAGAAAAATAGTTTAGGGTATAGATAAAAGGCTTTCGAGAGAACGTCTTAAAAGCAACTCTGCGTAGCCAACTCACCGCCCTACGTTCCAAACCTGTGCACGAAGGTTCTTGTTCTTGTGTGTTCGTGGTTCTTCGCTCAAGGAAGGTTGTAAGAACTGTTCTGTTCGAGTTATTCTGCTAGGTATTCCCAAAACTCGACTCCTTTTATATATGTTTTTTTTTTCCTTAAACAAATGTTTTATTTATGTTTGTACGTACATATATTTCCAACACATTGCAGAGACTTGGCACCAGAAGCAAAAAGAAACTTATCCAAATGATATTCATTCATGATTTTTAATAATACTTGCATCTAGAGGATACATATATTTTCTCATTCGTGAATAACATCTCTTGAGCATATAAACTCAACAAAAAAAATCATTTCAAAATTACTCACACAAAAAATTTATTCAAATAAGAAATCGTTTAATTATCCAAACATACCAATTAAATAAACGATTCATCATGAATATGTTACTTGGTACACTGTTAATTTATTTTATACATTTGAATAAGTAAATAATCTCTAATTGAAATGACTTTTTTCTAGAGATGATCTTCAAAAGAAGACTAAGAAATTCAATGAAATTTGTGTTGTGAATATTGTTTGCATGGGGGATGATCTCATCTCTTAAAAAGCAGAAAATACAAGTTTATCTATTTTGAAATGGCTATGAAAATTCGTGGATACGACGAACAAAGTTTTGATCTAATAGGAAATATATATGCTTTATTTTATTTGAGGAGGTCTTTAATCAAATTTCATAAACAACACTTGTTCAATGAATTAGAGAAACATACTTCGTGCACGCTCAAAATTTTGGTGGACGTTGCTCTTGACGTTGCCGCAGTAAAGGTATAAACGATTTAGTCCAGAAATCTAATCCGCCTAGAAGACTAACTAAATATTGCAGATTAATGCTATGGATAATTGGATACTACAGTTAACTGTTACAAGGAAAGAGAATTGATGAGGATCGAATCTGTAACAAAGTGTATATATGCATGATTATTTTCCACCATTGAAGTAAAATATCATCTGCAACAAAAGCGAACCTTATATGGGATGCTTCGAAAAACAATTATTTTTTTAGATATCAGTAGCGCTAAGTATTCGTGTAAGTGATTATATTGAATAAAAAGTTTGGGTTTTTGAGAGACTTGTGTAGAAGAGAGAGATTCCTACACATGAGATTGTGGGCTGTATATTGTATCATGGGCTATTACATTTTGGCTGTTGGACTACTACTATTTGGGATTGGGCTTTGTCACTAGAAAGAGTACATATAAATTCTCCACTTGTGTTTTATATTGTCACACAATCGATAGTGGAGGATGAAAAAAATACTCGTAACCACTTAAGTTACAATTAAGTTGAGTGCAAAGCTAATTACTTTTATCCAAAAGTACAACTATTTTAAAATATTGATTTAGATCAACGAGAGTTGATTAAGTTGGTAAGGATCATTCTCTTCACCAGACTAAAGAATAGGTTTGAAACCACATATGTAAGTCATCAAAAAGGTTTGTAGTAGTGCCTTGACCATTGAGATGGGTGAACTTCTCTCCCCCTAAACATTTTGAAACCGAAAAAAAATGATTTGGGAACCGATTATATGATTTCATAAAAGAGACAAAAAAAGATTTAACATCTCTCAACAAGGCATACATCCAAGAAACTCATGGAGAAGCAATAGATCACTTGGACTAGAATCCTAATATGAACTATTTATAATGTATGTTTTCTCAAACTCACTAATTTTTGTGCAAAAATCTGGTGTTTCAGTGTATAAAATACTAAATTGTTATAATAGCTAACGCTGACTAAACTGTTATGTTGGCTTGTAATAGTACTAACAGGTCGCTGCTAGCTGATGGTTGAGTATCTGTCATAACCTGCATGCCTTGCTGCTGCTGCAATTGTTCTACTACTTTTCTATATTTGGCCACTCACTTATCCAATCTTCTTTATTGCCAATATCAATGCATGCCATGTTCATCAGTTTGAACACTTAAACTTGATTAATTAACAATTAATTACCAATTTAATAGCTTAATGAATCCAAGGTCATGACTCATGATACAAGTTGCAACAGATTAATATATAGTTTACAGAAAAAAAGAAGTGGAAAGGCTGGTGGAGGAGGGAAGACAATTCAAACTTTGCTTTCCGTTCTCTGTCTCATGCATCACTACATGCATGTTTGGTGACAATTTGTTGTTTAATTTTGGAAAAGCATCTAAATGATATATATATATATATATATATATATATATATATATATATATATATATTCATCCCCTGGGCCTCAATGCAGGGAAATGTACTTGCACACTACCTCTGTTCCTGTGTAGTCATGGAGTGAGTGAATTAGTTAGATCCCAACTTGATTGAAACAACTGAAATCACATACATCAAATCAGACTTCGTGTTAAACTACAGAACTTGCATTCTCCTGAAGAATTTGGCCAATTGCATTTAAGTAAGCTGTAAATACATGTAACCACAGCAAGTGATCTAGTGGTAAGGGCGCAGACTGCGGTTTCCCATTAACCAAAAAAATGTTGGAGGTTCCGGGTTTGATGCTCCGAGCGGGTGAGTCTGCTTGACTGTGGTCACGGACAAAGTGAAATCCCCATAGCCTTTGCGGTCCGGAAGGAGTAGATAACGGATACGTGTAATTACGAGCAATACTTTATAGACAAATATTGAAGATTGATCTAATTATTTATCTTAGATAGTTCTATCCTTAATAAAGTTGATAGTAAATGACAAATCTGATTAAAACAATTGAAATTTGAAACTACAGACGTATAAATAGAATTGAACGTCAGACTATACAACTATACTTTTCATTTCTTCTAAATATTTTACTCCTATAGCATTTAAGTGAGTTATGAATACGTATAATTACCCATAAACGACACCTTATAAGTATATATAATCTTATCCTCTATAGGTATATATAGTCTTATGATCACAAAAAAAAAAAGTGGGACTTCAAATGCTATAAGTGTTTTTAGTGGTTAAATTTTATTTTCACATTTATTTAAATTTGTATTTTCAATTTCAACTATTCACTTTCTGTACTACTAAATGCTACTTATGATTGAATAAAAATTGTAAGAAAATAAAAAAAATTGTGACTTCTCCAAATGAAGACAAGCCACAAAAAACATAGACTCGGATCCTCATTGCAAATCTGTACTTCCGCTAGCCAACGAGAGGCTTCAAGCTTGAAGCCCCGTATCAATTTTCCATCTTCTATAAATTTTAGATGAATTAAATGAAATTGATATGATTAGACAAATGAAGAACCATTGTCACAATAAGAAAAATACAAGAAAGTACTAAGATGTATCCTATTTTTTGAAAGATAAACATGACCCTACAATTTGAATCAACGGTCATGATAATGAGGTATGCAACATCTGGACAGATAGATCCAAAGCGGATCTAGATCTAAAGAACATGACTGACTAAGAGCATCCCCAATGAGGGCTTATCCTCCATGAGACTACCACATTTCCTGCCTTAACAAGAAATTTCATCCCCACTGAGTCGGAAAATAAGGCTAGAACCACCATTGGGGGCTAGCAACTTCCTTTCTTAGGTAGCATAAAATCGGGCTACATCTAGCCCCAAAAAATAGTGGGTCCCACAAAAAAAGTAGCAACTCATGTGTGCAAAATTCTATCATTCTCCCTCCACTTACGAATACACTTATACTCTCATTTTATTATTCTTTTTTAATTCTTTTTTCTTACTTATTTTTCTTGCAATTTGGCTAATTAATAATAGTTTTAAATTCCATAAGAATTAAAATTTCAAATTGATTTAATGTTCATGGGCATTGATGGTTGAAATTTTCAAATATTTTTTTTTCAAAATTGTATGATACTAATTTACCAATTGGTGCTAGGTAAATTGTTGTGTTATACGTGAAAATCAAATTATTTCAGAGGGCGAAGTGGGTGTTTGTTTCTTTCAACGAATGAGATTGAGATAAGAGAATCTAATCAAACGAATAATTCATAAGTGATGAAATCTAACTTTGTCATCATTTGAACTTTTTAGGTTTAAGGGTTCATAAAAAAATTTAAGATAACACGTCCAAAAATCAACTTAAGAAAAGTTAACACAAAAAAAAAATCATCGCTTAATCAAATTATTACATAAATAAATATATAAATAAATAAATATATATATATATATAGCTCTATATAAAGCCCGAAAGATATAACCCCTCATTGAGAAAGATTTTCTTATAAAACCCTAAAGATTCCTCGAAACTCTAAAATAAGCTATATCCACAATTTTTCTAATTTCATATAGAACTCCTCGTTGAAGATGCTCTAAGACCATCTCCAATGCATGGGCTAAATGCCAAATATTTTAGCCCGGAAAATTTAGCTTTTAGCCCAGAAACAACTTTTCTGCTCCAATGGTTCTGGCCTAAAAATTTTAGCCCGGGATTATTAAAGAATAGAACATAGGCTATTTTTTATCTTAAATTAATTTTTTTTTTTAAATAAATATGTCGACTATCGTAAATTAATTTTATGAACATTTTAATCTAAAAAAATTTAAATTCCGATAAATATTGAAAAATCACTAAATTTTCCACAAAGCAAGCCTTTAAATTATTTTAGCCGTTGGATTTAAATTTGGACAATTAGATCTTTTTTTTTACCGTTAGATTTGATTATATTCGATCTCAGCCGTTGGATTCAATGTATTTTAAAATAACATATTTAAAAAAATCAAATTTGAATCTGGACCGTTGGATCTACCAACGGTCCGTGGAAAAGAGGCCGTTGGATTGAAAAAATAGCCGTTGGGGGGGGAACGGGTGGCCGACAGCCCGCTGACAGCGGGGCCCACCCTGTCGGGAACAGATTGCAAGCGCTCCGCGTGGGGCGCGTACGCGAGTGAGCGGGCTGAGAGTGGCCCAAGGGCCAGCGAGTCCACTTGCGTTTGGGGGGAAATCTGGGGGGAATTTGGCCCAAAAAAATTATTTGGCATTTAGCCCAATAATTTGGCATGCATTGGAGAGGTTTTGAGGGGGTAATTTGGAGGGAAATTTGGCATTTAGCCCCCATTGGAGTTAGTCTAACATAGACAAAATATTTGAACCATATAATTACGTTGTCAAATTAAACGCATCAAATTAGTACAACACTGACAAAAAGAAAATAGTACAACATTATCCCAAAAACAAAAATTAAAAATAATAATATAATAGTTGGCCGTATAAATTAGTACAACATGATATATAATGTATGCGCAGCCGTACTTTCATTTTAGCTGGATTATCGATAAAACGTCTACCCATGTGTGATTGTGAAACAGATGACAAAAGAGTCTGACAGTTAGATAAGCCATCTCTCATTTCATGTGTCGTTTTTATCCAAATTACGCACTGTCAAAGTCAGGCACTCACATCCACACCAGCATGAGATATTAATGGAGAGTGCCTTGCATGATGGAGATTAAATATTGTGCAGTCAAAATGGTTGAAGCTTCTTTGATGTCTCAATTATTGACTGCACGTATTTATAAATTTAATTTTTTTAATTTTATTATTATAAATTTAATACGTTTTAAATAATGATCGGATCATAAAAGGTCGCTACCGTTTTAAATTCAAAAAGTTTGATCTTTGCATATTAGAATTTTACGCTTACATGAAGTTTTGTGCCAATGATGTGAAAATATGTAATTTTTTTTAATATACCTTGTGTTATTGATGTTGTACATTACCTTAACAGTGACCTGTGCATTCGAGTAGTTTTCCATGTTAGTGTGAAAACACCCACAATTTCTTCTTTTTTTTTTCTTTTTTTTTTTTAAATTTTTTATAGCCACAATGGTCCCTGAGATTAACGTAACTCTTTACTTTGGTATCTAAGATTTGAAATTAATAAAAGTGGTCATTTAGTTTGTCTACTATTAAAATTTTGTGGTCATCCCGTAAAAAATTATGTTAAATAAGAATTGAAATAACAAAATATTCTTATTCTAATAAACACTCGGCCAAAATGATTTAACCAAAATTAAGGGTACTTTTGTCATTTTATTCTTATTTAATGGAGACTTTTCACAAATGACCAAAATGATTGATAGTTGACAAATTTAGAGATCACTTCTATTGATTTCAAATCTCAAATATTAAAATGAGAAGTCATATCAATTTCAGTAATCATTTTGGTTAAAAAGTTTTTTTTTTAAGTACATTAATTTTTTTTTATGTGTACTTATCTGTCACATGTAATAGGTACGGACTCATGACAGCTCATATCCCCTTTTAAAATCTGAGTATACGGCGCAATCATGTGCACGTATATGCAAGGATTTTTGGAATCTTTATGTGCTTTATGCGATCTATTTATCCCTTTCAGTTCCGGAAGGGCAACAATGTTGTTGTTTTTTTTGTGGCCATGGACAATATTATTTTTTATTTTTTTTTGGTTCGAATATTGTTGTTTTTGTTAGGAGATGGGAATCAATCTAACCGAATGGCTGATCTGAACCAGTGATGGGTTTGATTTGGTTTTGACTGCATAAAAAGTTAGATGATGATTCAAAAACTGAACTGAACCGTAACGAATTAATTTGATTTGTTTTGCGTTTTTTTTTTTTTTTTTTTTTGAAATATGACAACTGGTGGTAAGTCACGGTTATCCACCCATTTCGGGGGCAGGAGTTTTTTTTTTCGAAAGGAGACAACTGGTTGTTTTGCGTTTTATTTTTTATTTTTTTTGAAATATGACAACTAGTGGTAAGTCACGGTTATCCACCCCTTTCGAGGGCAGGAGATTTTTTTTTTCTTTTCGAAATGAGACAACTGGTGGCAAGTCACGTCAGACTCCTATGGCCACAAGTCTGGCTTCCACATCAGCAGCGGTTTCGAACCCGAGACATCTAGTTTTTAATTTTAAGGAAGCCTCGTAATCCATTCTTTACCACTGGGCCACCAGCTCATGGTTCAGTTTTGAGCTTTTTTAAATCAAGCTAAACTACATCAAACAAACCACATCCATAAACGATATTTAATTAATTTATTTTAGACGTGTAATCTTTTTATTGGCTAATAGAACGAAGGAAGTTGAATTTGATGGTTGATGAAACATTAAGTTGTAACTATATTAAAAGCTTTATAGTTTGATGGTATATTGAATTTTAAGATGGTTATGTGCACCAGGAGAGAGGAATAAGGCAAGGAGACCCTCTTTCTCCCTATTTATTTGTGATGTGTGCGGAGGGTCTCTCGGCTTTGTTAACGAATTCGGAGGTGGAAGGCGATTTGCAAGGGATTAAAGTGTGTCGTGATGCGCCGAGTATACACCATTTATTTTTCACCGATGACAGCTTCCTCTTTGCCCGTGGTACCCTTAGCGAATGTCAGAATATTAAACAGGTTTTGCAGAACTATGAGAGGGCGTTGGGTCAAGCAGTTAATTTTGAGAAGAGTTGCGTTTCTTTCAGCCCTAATCTTGTGGATGTGGATCAGCAGCTATTGGCTGACTGTCTCGGGATGAGGCGTGTAGATTTTCACGATAGATATTTGGGACTGCCAGTGTTAATCCGTAAGTCGAAGAAGGAAACTTTTGCTTATGTAAAAGATCGTATGTGGAAGAAGCTGCAAAGCTGGCGAGGAGGTTTGTTGAGCAGTGCGGGGCGAGAATTATTGGTGAAAACAGTGGCTCAGGCTTTACCTATGTACTCCATGCAATGTTTTCTTCTTCCTAAGTCTTTTTGTGAAGAACTAAACATGTTGATAGCCAAGTTTTGGTGGAGCGGTGACCCGGGCAAGAGGAAAATACATTGGCTTAATTGGAGTTTGTTATGGTTTTCAAAGCGCGTTATTTCCCCCAGACATATTTTTTCACAGCTCGGGTAACAGCTAATAGTTCTTATGTCTGGAAAAGCATCGCTGCTTCGAGATCGGTGCTAAACAAAGGTTTACGATGGCAACTAGGGAATGGTAAGAAAATTCGAATTTGGCAAGATAATTGGGTGCCGCGGGAGGCTTGTTTTAGGGTTCTGACCCCTCCTCCGCCACATTGGAACGTGGACACTACGATGGACGCATTGTTCTCGGGAGAGCCGAAGCAGTGGAATGTTCAGTTGCTAAATCATCTCTTCTCCATGGAAGAAGTGGAGTCGATTTCCAGTATTCCCCTTAGTAATCGGGATGTTGATGACGGGCGAGTTTGGCATTATGAGCGACATGGTCAGTTCACTGTCCGTAGTGCTTATCATGTCGCTCGGGGTTTAATTGGTACCAACGGAGAGGGAGTTGCTGGACCTTCTTCTTCTATTATTCATTCAGATGAGGAGCTCTGGAAAAAGCTGTGGAGCTCTTGTGTACCTGGGAAGGTTAAGATTTGTGTTTGGCGTGCTTGTAGGGATTCTCTGCCCACACGGCTGAACCTATGCAAAAAGAAGGTCATTATGATGAGATGTGCGTTACGTGTGGAGGCCAAGTTGAATCAACGGAGCATGTCTTAAGGGATTGTCAAGTGGCCAGAGCGGTATGGTTTCACAGCCTTGGACTCAGGGTAGATAATAACCAAAGACTGTCTTTCAGTGCCTGGTTAGTTCACATTAATCGTCAGGTATCTTCCTCGGGGTTTGAATTTTGTTTAATGTTGATTTGGGCTTTATGGAGAAATAGAAATGATGTCCTGTGGAATAACGCTATGGCCCAGCCGCAAGAGATTGTCATGAGAACGGAGGGATAGAAGTAAGAGTACCATAAGTGGCACAAGCCAGTAAAAATGAGAGGTGTTCACGAAGTTCAGAAGTGGCAGAAACCTGAGGTGGGATGGGGTAAGTGCAACTTTGATGGGGCGTGGAGCCAATCTGGTAGGCGGGGAGGTTATGGGGCTGTGTTACGTGACCATCTGGGAAACTTTCTTGCTGCGGTTGCTAGTCCGATTGTGAGACCCCAATCTGCTTTGCATGCTGAGCTTATTGCTGCCCGCCAGGCTCTGCTGTTGGTGGGTAATCTATATCCGGAGGAGGCGAAAGTTAAATTCGAAGGCGATGCAACTTTGGTTTTGGCGGGCGATGAAGGGTCAAGGAACATATTATTCTGTCTTTGGCCCTTTGATCAATGATTTGCGTTGCTTACTGGAGAGGAGGGTGTTTTTGGCAATAAGTTATATCCAGCGTGATGGCAACTCGGCGGCGCATCGCTTAGCTCGGTCGGGGACTAGTAGAGAACAAGAGGTAGTGTGGTTTGAGGAGCCTCCAGATTTAATTCAAGATATACTTGTCGAGGAGGGTTTGTAATGATTTCCAATTGTTCATTTGAGGATAGGTTCTTTGTGGTGCGGATGCTCTTTTCCTTAGACCGGGTTGAAAGCCCCGGCAAGGTTTTTATCGAGGCCCATTATGCACACTATCCTCAGTATGTACGTATTCCTAGTTGTTTAATGAATATCGTACCTTTGCAAAAAAAAAAAAAAAAAATGTACTATGAAAAAAATATGTAGTAAATTATTGTACTTTGTTATTGTAATTGATCTAAAAAAGTTGAAAAAAAGAAGAAAAATAATTGGTTTTATATCTAACCGTTCAACACTAGTTTGATATAATCTATTTTTTAAGAATTTATTATTAAAAATCGAACCAAATTAAACCGTTGCATTACAAACTGAATTTGTGCATATATTGTTTATTTTTTCATCATGATTTTAATAAGTGTGAGGCAAACGGGTTTGTTGGTTTTAGTAATCAAGTGTGAGGCCAACGGGTTAGTTAATTTAAACTGCAAAAATTTAGTTTTTAATTAAGTGCATGGCAAACATGGTTGGATTGTTTTTAGCCGAACATTAAAGATTTAAGAGTTGGCCAACTTGAAATTGACTTATTTATTTTGTTAACCAAAGAATAAAGTTTTCAACTGAGCATATGATTTACTTGTTTTCAATTTCTATCAAGCTTATTTGAACTCGGGGATGGGAGAAAAAAATTGGAGACGAATCATCTAGTCCTCTTAGTTGATCTTATTTTGTCTTCAGGTATTTGATTATAATTTTTATGATGGAACCCATACATTTTTTTTTTAATTTCATGATGCTGCACAGAAAATATTTAGAAATTAGAATGATTTCAAACTAATCCATCATATATATCATGGAAAAGCTACGAGTTTGATCATCTAGTCGTAGACCTAAAAACTACCAAATTAAAAAACTTCACTATTTACACTGGAATTCACCAATTTAAGCCGCTCTTCCAGACCTACGTCGTTCTCCTCGAAACATGGATGTCTTGCCAAATAAAATGAAACGTGTTATTAGTTAGCAGGTACTAACATGGCCTTGTTCCTCCATTTCGTCTTTTATTCCGTTAGGTCAAACAAGTGGTTGTCTGTGTCTTCATAAATATCAAATATTAATTGTGAGGATGTGAAAGTAAAATAGTCTCACATCACATTGATGAATGAAGAAATCGTACAAGGATTTATAAGAGGTTGGACTACTTCCCATATTACCAATTGGTTTTATGGTGGAACTTCAACTTTCTTCAAAAGAAATACGCTGAATACTTCGTTACTTTATTCATCGTCTAGAGTTTACAATATAGGCACATAAGCCTTATTCTACAAGGAATATAATTACAATGATACAAAAACTAAATAAAAGATATTACAAATCCTAATCATACCTAAAAAGGGACTCCTAGAATATTTACAATTTAAGACTCAAACCAACATCTTCATGGTAACAGAGCAGGTTGATCTATGTGTGAAGCTCAACGACCATACGTGTTTCACGTCATCTAATTTGTATTGTCTACATATATCGGTGAAAGAAGAAACTTTACAAAAATTTATAAGAAGTTGAACTATTTCACATATTGTCAATAAATTTTAGGGTGAAATCCTGTAAGAACCTAACTTTTTTAACACGTTCAAATCAAACTGTTTTATGATAAATACTATTGGGTAGTGCTAAATTAACAAAAGGGATACTTTGGATGCGGTCCCTAATCCTTAATAGTATTCAAAGTTTGATCAAAGTCTTTTGACTTTGTACACCTCATTATATTCTATTAATATTTATATTTTTATAGTTTTGACATTAATTGTTTGATATTTTATGAGATTTATAATCCTATAAATTTAAAATCCCTCATTATAATACTAATAGAAACGGTTACAATAAAAAAAATTCAAACATTTTGATTGAATAAATGGATAAAAACTATGTAAAAAATAAGAAATAATAAATGGCAAAAAAATGTATCCACATCGTTAAAAAAAATTGGTACATTTCACATATAACCAAGTGGTACATTAATAAAGAAGAAATTATAAATAAATTAGGGTACAGATAAAATATTAAAAAATTATGAGTACAAAATAATTTTTAAAAAAATATAGGCGCTAAAAGAAATTAATACATGGGTACAAAATAAAACTAAAAAGAAAATACTACAAATTTAAAAAAAAATGTTGCGAATTAAAAGTGGGTACAAACTAAAAATATAAATATATGATACAAAGTTTAGGCATAAAACATAAATATACCATATGTAATTTTTATATCATTGATTAAATATTCAATGTCATGCGACGGTATACACATGGGTACAAACACAAATAAAACTTTAAAAAATATGGGCACAAAAAGAAACTAATATATGGGTACAATTAAAAATGAAAAGAAAATTGGTACAAATTAAAAAATATTTGCAAATTAAAAATAGGTACAAACTAAAAATAAAAATATATGATAAAACTTTAGCCATAAATATAAATATACTAATTGTAACATTTTTAACACCAAAATATATTTAAAAATAAAAATATTTTATTATTCAAATAATTAATGATGTTATTAATACCCAAGGACCTTGATCAAAAATTGAAAATGAATAAGATTTTAATTAATGGAGTAGCAAAAAGAAGGATGTGAACCTAATTTTTCCTTAACAAAGTGACAAAACACATTTCCCAGAGTGGATCCGATTGATCGCTCCAAGTGGTTATCAACCAACAACAACCGTGACTTCATACGCGATTTGACAGATTGATTGAATAATATGCTTTGGAATGTACCTTGAAACATGTATAATGCTGTCTGCTGATCCATGTGGCTTTTCAATATTATTCACATTTCAAATTAATTAAGCTTGATTATATTTATTTAATCAGTTGATTAATAGACGACATATTGTTATGATCTGTCACACCATATAAACACAAAGACCGTGTCAGCTAATGAGAAGAATAACTCATTTGAGGAATCTTAGATGTTTGGATTTAAATCGAGCTTCATGTGAAACGTTAAGTGATAAGCTATATGCATGCATGTTCTGTTCATCTTATTGGACAGATATGTATGCCACAGATCTAACAAAAATTTGGCGAGCCGGGGTGTTTGTTAAAATATACTGAAATTTGATGCTACATATTGATAAATAAAATTCTAATTATCTGCAATTAAAATTAAAATTTAGCTACAACACTTATATATATACAATTATTATCTAGATAGTCAGATGATGACAATCACATAATGATTGTATTAAATACATATACTCATATAAATTATATTTAATCTTTAAATAGTGATTTTGTATTATAATAATATATCCCTAAGTTATGATCGAGTATTACTCGAATCAAGCAATTAATGACAAGAATATAGAGAGTTTCTTTTTTCCATCTCTCTAGATTGATTCCTTTGAAGCACGAACCGATTTCTCATTGAAACTAGCATGTAACTACAACCTATAGTGTTAAGCATCAAAAGCCAAGGATCAACCACCCCCCTTCTTTTTTTTTTTTTTTTTTTTTTTTTTGTGTTTGGTAAACCACTATATTTTAAGTTTGGATTTTTCGTGTGGGTTTTACTTATAATTAAGTAGGTTAAACATATATATGTATTTATAAAAACAACCTGCATGTTTCATGAGCACTTTATAGATAGTTTTTTTTTTTTTCCAAACTTTATAGATAGTTTATTATCAATACTTTTGAGAGACTGAATTAGACAGCTAGCCAACTTATTGGCACCTAGCTAAAAGAGACTAAGATTAAAATAACTCTTTACTTTGGTATTTGGCTATAAAAATGATAGAAGTGGTTGTCCACCGTAAATCATTTTGGTCATTTCATGAAAAATATGTCCATATACTCGTTAATTGTCACATGAACAAGTGACCATCTTTTTAAGGGTATTTTCGTCAAATCAACCTTCCACTTAACGAAGATATATATTGATAGCTTTTTCATGGAAGCCAAGGACGGAGCCAATGAAGGCTCACTGGGGGCATATGCCCCCACTCAAGTGATTTGTTAAGTCGCAGACTACAATTATATAATACACACGCATTATTTTTTAAGAAAATATATGTATCTAGTATCCAACATACTTTCATACTGCTTATACTCCATATCAAATATTATATGAGCAAAAATGCTATTGTTCTATCATTCAAATCGAAAAACCTAATTCTTGCATAATTATGTATTAATATTTTTCTTTTTTCTTTGCCACTTTCCACTACTACACTGAAATTTTTGTAACATTGAAATTGTGATACATTATCATTTGAAATCATCCCTATTTTCATATTGGTTATAAGCCATACTATAATAAAGTTTTCTTAATTGATTTTCGAGTTGCACCCACTAAAAGAAATTTCTAGCTCCGTCCCTGATGGAAGCACCATAATGGTTTACAGTGGACAAACTTAAGGACCACTTCTATCAATTTTCATTACTAGGGACCAATGTGAAGAGTTATGCCAATCTCAAAGACTATTTTGACCAAAAAGCCATATAGATATTAATCAATTTGAGATCTACTTTTCCAGTCAACAAAATGAGCCATTAAGTACTAGCTCTATCTGTACAGATAATGGCATTTTTGTGGATGCAAATTTCCGCCTTCTCTTCTTGGACAAAAATGCACCTACAAAACAATTAACACCTTAGGTCAAGGCCAAGAGCCTCACGCACCCACGATGAATGGGAGGGGGGGGGGGCTTTGGCCGAAGAACCTCCAATGCTAAAGTTAGAATTTGAGAGAGAAAGTGTTTAGAGAAATTTTGAGAATTTTAGAAGAGAATTGAACTTAGATTTTTAGGAGAAATGGGAGCTATTTATAGGGGTGTGGCCGACTCCTACTTGGAGAAAAGAGGTCCGGCCACTTATGGTGGTTTTTTGGTGTAATTGCAAGATATTATGTCAAAATAATATTTTGCAATCAATTAGGAAATTAATTTAGTTAATTAATCCTAATTTGAATGAATAATTGAGGGTTACCTTGTGTGGAGGATTTGATGAGGATGGATGAAATAGGTTTTGAATAAATACCTATTTTGATCACTTTTGACCTTGATTGAGTCGTGATTGCCCGCTGCTTGCGCGTGGGCGTTCCGATGTGGCTCGAGGGTAATTTTGTCCTTTTCACCCAAAAGTACACATGTTGCCTCCATAATTTTCCTGATTATTTTTTACTCCACAATTTTGACTCATACTTAAGTTTATAACAATTTTTTTTGGTCAAACGATAAAATTTGTTAGATTAGATATTATATTAGCCACCAACAAAATTTAAACCACACCGTCATGTAAGACTCAACACCTTTCCACCACTGTAGTAAATAGCCACTTGCAATATAACAATTAGTCCTCTTCAAAAAAAAAACAGTTTATAATTAATACTACAAGTGGGAAACCCTTAAGCTGTTGGATTGTTCCACGTACACGGTTGATATTGTTCATTTGTTTATTTGGAGTTTTAAGATCGTAGGAACTGATCGTTGAATCAATCATCGGCCGGAAAGTATTGTCAACCACTACGAGATAACATGACTTGTTCCCTCGTGAGAAACTCTAAAATATAGTATTTATTCTTCCTATTAGTATAATTGACCTTCTTAATCTCAATTAATATCAATTTAATTAAACCCTCCTATTATGTAGTTTACCTCATAATTCACCATGTTAATTACATGTGCATGTTATACTCGTAAGAATATTCTCAGTTGAATAACATGTTATTCTATATACTCAGAGGAATAACATGTAAGATGCTGTGTGTGTATAAATTTATATATGTAGTAACATGCAAGGGTGAGGAGAAATGGCACATATATGTTTAACATTTATCGATCCACAAACTGACTGACATACACCCAATTACAAACTTGACCAAGGAGGGAAAATGTAGTACTCTTCCCAAACATCATTTTATTAGACTAATTAAATTTGGTAATCCGGTTGAAAATAGAAAAATTAATGGCTACTTTAAGTTATATACATTGTTCATATGATTCCCAACTTTTATATAATCAGAAGGTATTGATCAGTGTAAGTGGCTTGTTGCTCAGTTGAATAAGAGCCTTCGTTCATGCACCAGAGGTCTTGTGTTCGAATCTCACTATAGTTTAGATGACTTTAGTGTAAATGATCCTACCGTTTGTAAAAAAACAAAAAAAGAAACGAAAGGTACTCATTGGTGGATTTTGATGTACCGGACTTATAACGCGCGTGTCATCTCGCCTGCAAGTTAATAAAACTAATTGAAGATTAGAAATTGGCTACTCCAAACACATAGGTTGAAACATTCAAGTTAATTAATTAGTAGCATGGACACAGTTTTAGTGGACCAACTTTTATCCGACTTACTGTGTATAATATATGGTCGTGCACCAGCCCTTGATTCTGACTGATCTATATACCTTTAGGAAAAAGTGACATGCATCTTTCGAGTAATCCCCACATCCATCTCCACGCCATTTCCTTTTCTAGTTACCAGACACTGGATGAAAATCGTGAAATGGTTTGGAAATTTCTTACATGCATGGGCTTGATTTTTGTTCGGTGCCGACAGTGTATGTTAGGGTTTCCTATTGTGGTGATACATATCAATCACGCGCTTAACAACATTATATAGCGATGTGCAAATATCGTGTAGTATAAAAAATATCTTCATAGATAAATTGAACCCTTAGACTATCTCTAATTCTTGAAGTAAAACTCAAATTTTAACTTCTAAATTTATCCCAACTTACTTCAACCCTTAGGGCAAATATAAGTTTTAACCCAAAATTCATTTATGGGGCAAATTTAGCATAGGATTCCTCTAGGTTAGTGAAGCTGGCCCACCATATATGTGTACTTTGTTTTAGTTTTATATTTATAAATTCATTGAATCTAACGGTAAAAAAAAAATAAAAAAAATATAACAGTCCAAATTTAAATCCAACAGCTCAAGTAATTATAAAAAATTATCTAAGTGAAAAACTAAATTTTTTGGGTTAAAATTAAGAATTGAAGATATTTTAACACAAAAATTGAAGATGGTCTATTTACCATTACTCAACAAATTGAAGCATAAACCTTCGTAGAAGTTGGCAACAGCAATTAATCCATATGGCAAAAGTGATTGATAGTTAGCATATTCTTTTAATTGTTTTTGTAATCCATATAGCATTAAAGACAAAATGTCCACCGAGATTGAACCTCTTGTGTCACTTTTTACTTGGTTTTTAATTTCTTGTGCCCATTACTTTCCCGGCTTTTCTGGTGGCCAGTGGCCTTTTTTGTTAGTGTTTAATTTGCTTTTGTTCCGTTATTTTGTTTCTAAGTGGTGGCCTGTCTGAAGGTTGTACCTCCAATTTGTTGGAGACATTTTCATCTGGTGTTTCAGGCTGGTTTTCGCAGCGTGTGGAAAGGTCTATGGAAGACATGGTCGCCTGCTTTGCCGCATGGTTGACGCTCACAACACAGCAATGGTTAGACGCTATATGTTTGGTGGGTGGAAGATTCCCCTGATTTGCTTAGGGATATATTGTAATTTGCTTATGTATTGACATTTGAGGATAGGTTCTATAGTTGTGCGGGACGCTCTTTTTCCTTCGACCGGTTTTGGCAAGGTTTTATTGAGGCTCAATATGCACGCTTTCCTTAGTTTGTTGTCACTTCATACTGCTTGTTTTTGAATATCTAATATCGTATTTCTCTAAAAAAAAAAAATTCTTCTAAGAGTTGTTAAGAAAATCACTAAACAAAGTTTATTTTATTGCCAAAAAGGCAAAAAAAAAAAAAATATTGAATAAGCAGAAATGACACACCCCGACCAGAGTCGAGGTATGCTGGTTGACACTCAAATGTGACATAGCCAAAAGGAAAGTGATGTATAAAATATGGATAAATTTAAACCGAAACTAGAATTTATTTAAGCTAATAAAGAAATTGCACGGTAGTGGGGAGAACCCATAAAACATAAGTAGTTAGAGCATAGACGGTAGTACGACATAAGTAGAGCAGTTGAATCTAGTTAAGATACTTATTACACAACCAGAAATAAGCTCCTACATTTATTTGGGTAGATGTCAGAATCGCCAGAGATCTCTCGTACGCCATAAAGGATTCAACTAACTAAGTCCTGCAGAGGCGAAAAACAGAACGTGTGAGTGGGGAAAAACAAAGGTTTATGAATACTAACCCCTCGCCGTAAAACATGTATAGTTTCCAGAAAATCATACTACATATAAGTATGAAATCAAAGATAATTCAACAATAGTTGAAGAAACACACAAATCATAATATCTCAACCGTGACATAAGAAAATCAAGCGCTCATCAATCTATGCTAACACATGAGTTCACGTAGACTGACAAGAATAGGACTGGGTGTAATCATAATATACGTTCTAGTACCACAATCACGTGAAGAATGGCGCTAGGCGCATCACATACGAGTCTTAGTTGCCTATTGCAACCTAGGACATGATTGGCACCTACAATGGATCCAAAGTGAATGTGCGGTGCGATGTGAACATACACGTGAAGCTTGGCCTTGTGCCGGGTGAGTACTATACCGGTGCAAGCATGCATGATGAGCACGTAAAATGTATATGAACATGCCATGACAATTTATAAATCTCAACAATATAATAACACTCTTAAAATGAATTAAAAACATGGCATGATAGGCATAATATTAATCCAAAAGCATTTGTATAAACCATAAAACTTTATGTGTAATATATATATATATATATATAAACAAATGCCCACTCACTGATACGTAGTCGGATCGTAGCCTCCTAGCCTTGCTTGACCTCGTACCTCCTCAGGATAATTCTCTCCTATATGTGAAACAATTATAGTAATTAATTAATTAAAACATACACGAAAAGGCTAGGAAAATCTCCTATAGTTTGCTCAAATGGAGGGTTTTAAATATACGAAAACATTCTACGCGACGTCACGGACTCGTACATGTCGACCACGCTCGCCACAAAGCAGCACGCGCCCTCACGCACCTCCATGCGCCTCCAGTTTGCGACCACACGTGCGGCCACGCGCAGGTCACACGCTTGTACATGCTGGCAAGTCCTAGGGAATATTCCGTCATAATTGATAGAATATTCTGTTACGTCTGACAGTGTCACCTTAACGGCATCAGTAACGGCGTAAGAATATTCCGTCAACTTTAACAGAATATTCTCATTCTTCTTCAATTTTTCGGTCACCGTCGTCGCTGCCGTCTGGTTCGCCTGAATCTGGAAAATTTTGCTTGATTATCTTAAAAACTTAAAAACTTCATATCTTTCTCATTTCTCAACCATTTTCGTCGTACTTCATATAGAAATGAAGCTCGGGAAGAGAAGAACAAGTTTGTAACTTTTGAAAGTCCAAAAGTGGACGGAAATGGACTGAAAATGGCTCGAAGGTCTCGGCCCTAATTCCAATGTCCCAAAGCCGCGTGTCTACACGTTGGCTTCACTTCAAACTTAGGCTAAAGACATCGGGGGAGTTTTGTAGTTGCTTCTAAACCTTCCAAAACCTTGTAACTCGAATGGAAAGTCGTCAGAGAACCATGATCCGAGTCGAAGCTCCGAGTTAGGAACTCAAAACTCGTTTGTTTTCGAATCAGCTCGTACAGATGGACTCGTGGGGATGAGATAAATATGATGGTGGTGGTTTAAAGTCCGATCTATGATGTTTGATGATGATCTTTGTTTTTGCAGAGAGAAGAGAGATACGGTGAAAGAAAAGAATAAGAAGAGAGAGAGGGAGAAAGTTTCTGATTGGACAAGAGAGAAAGGGTTTCTGATTGGGTGATGGAAAATAAGGAGAAACGTGGTTGGTTGGTGTGGCAAGTGAGGGACTGGTTTTTAAAATGGGAAAGGGTCCAATTTACACAATTTAAAACTACAAAATACCTAGCTCACCCTATCCAAAACAATGTTCACTAACATTGATTAATTCGCACACATGTGTACAATTTTACCTGTTGTTAACGTACTTTAACTAATCGTAACTTCTTCGTTACAAATCCAATTCAGGTCTAGCTCGCGCTCACGCGTTTGTAATAATGAGTACTATTTAATTAGGATAATAAGAAAAATAATTTAAAAGCCGAACAATAAAGTGTTGGTGGAATATTAGAAAATATGAAAAATAACAATATAATTCCAATGATAATAATCATAAAGAAATTCACAACATCAATTATATATGAGATTAATATAAACAACAAGAGAGAAAATTAGAAAAACTGACAAACTTGGAGATTGAGGCTTGCATAAATGTAATGTCATAAAGACAGAATTTCGCCCTTACTCTTGTGCTTGTAGTTCGGTAGACATTCGTCTTCCAGGATTTAACAATCTATAATCTGAAGTCGAAGCACTTCAATCTTCGGACTCTGACGAACTTTATATATTCCGTACTCTCAAGACACGACTCGGAATTTGACAAACAAAAAATGAGAGAAATAGAGTGCGGAAACCCTATTTCTCAAGAGTAAAAATTAACTCTAGATTGGTATATTTAATGATAATAGTTTCATGGGTTTATATAGAACCCATTGTGTTGTTTGGTGTAAAGATGCAACTTTGCATCTATGTAACCTACACCACTCATCAAACTACACGTCCCAAATTACAAATAATATGATGCAATTCTTTGCATCAGACGCAACACTTAAGAATAAACAAGATTAATTTTTTCATTCAATATTTTGAAATTAAATACTATAATATCCAATAAATATTATAATATAAATTTCCAACATAAACGTCCACGTCGAATTCCGCTTTGCCAAAAAGAGCATAATCGTCATTTTACATACTCGAGAAGGATATTACATGAAAAATTAGGGATGGGTAGTCACAAGAAAAGTGACATATAGAAATTAGATTCGCAACATCATGATCTCACTGAGAATATAATGAATATATTTTGGCAAGGTAATTGCTTTTTTTTTTTATTTCAATGTATATACAACCATCAACCAAATTTGGGATGTCTTAGGCCTTTGAATTTATTTTTAACGTTATTGTAGAAGATGTAAATGTTTCAATTAGAATCTAATAAATTTTATCCTTTCACATAAAAAAAACACCAAATAGGGTTAATAGCTTAAATTGTATATTTACTTGCGCGGAATGAAATCGCAAATAATTGTTAATGTTGGGCACTTTTAGGCCCACATAATGGTGCAAGTTAAAAAGAAGTCACGAAAAGCTTAAGATAAAGCCAAAGCCCAAGGTCCAAGGGGTTTAAACAAAGATTATACAAACGTTCAACCCATAATTATTATTTTATTAGCATGGCGTGACTATAAATTTTCATCTCGATTTCGTACCTTTGCATGTATTTAAGTTTGGCTTGGTGTATTTTTATGACAATCGGGTTTCGAAACATGATTGAGCTTGCATGTGCGATTTTTGGGCCCTAACAACAGCACTCTATAGTATAGTAAATAACCATTTCAATAGTGTTACATACACCAAATTTGTGTACTATATGATGTCGCACATTCTACATCATATAAATTTTTATTACAATTATTAATCAAATTCTAACTTGAAGTAAATCACAAATTTAATTGGTGCCACATCAATGCATAAACCTGGTGTGCCTAGCATTATTCTTTAGAAACAATCAAGTCGAAAATTTGGAATGTTGAAATCTTTATATGCATTCTAATTTTTTCTCTCATGCAGCCTCATTTCTCTCCTTTTCTAAAATAGAAACCCTAGCACTGTAAGTCTTGTAGCTGTCTCCTTGCTTTGGCTTGGGGCTGGCAACAGCTTCTCCCCTCCTCCTAGCGCCCCTTCTCCTGCTAACCTCTCCACCTTCATACCCTCTCTACTCACCGCCTCTCATCCCCTCTTTCCGCCCCCCCACCCCCCCACCCCCCACCCCCCGCCCCCACCACTCCCCCACGACCCTCCCTCTGTTTTTCCCTTTCTCCCCAGTTGGTGTTGCTAAGCACCTCTTCTCCACCACCATTTTGTGGGCAACCAATTTTCGTGGCTTTGGTGCACACACCCCAAATTTGAGTTTTATTGCCTCACAAGGCTTTCCCTTGATTTAGGCAAGATCTACGGGTTTTGGTGGGTTATTGGTTGTTGGTGGGTCAGGTTTTCCTTTTATGGCTTGTTTTTCAGGGTTTTGTTGCTCCATTGATTGATATGTGGCAGCACCACCTTTTTAACCAGATTTGTGGCGACCTGGCCTTGCTTGGCTCACGGTTGTTGCGGTGGATCTCACTAGAAGCAGTAAAGTTGCAGGTCGAGATAAGCCAATCGTTGAAGACGAGCCAGCCAGAGGATTTTGTTTCTTAGATTAGTTAGTGCAGGTCAACATAGGTTTGTTTGTACCGTATCTAGCGGGTAATGTCTCGTCTAACCAGTGATGTGGCCTTACGTGTGTGCGGTGGTTTTGATGTGGCGTCGCTTATTTGCGATGGTTGAATGTGGTCTCGCTTCTGTGTGGCGGTGATATTACGTGTGCTCCAGTATAAGTCCGTTGCGTCTGCCGTTAGTGTGGCAGATTTAGACCGGAATTCTTGTGCTAGGGTGTGTGCACTTGGTAGCCAATTAGGGGTTTATCACCATTGCTTGTTTGTTTGAATTACTCCAGATCAAATATTTGATCACTGGAGATTGTACCCATATGACAACACTTATAACTGTTATTGTTTATTGTTTGTAATGAAAATCGCTATCGTTTCTTGTAAAAAAATGAAAATTTTAATGTTAGAATATGAAACTACAATCCTGCTTGCACCTTACGCCTATCTCTTAAGAACACCTAATATTTATTAGGTATCAAGCTTTTACATGTAAGCGACAAAAAAGTTAATTTCATGTATGTTTATTGTCACTTTCATAAAAATCTTTTACTATTTTAAAAGTTCTTGAGATGGTCCTTTTTATTAATAATTAAGGCAATACAAGATGTGGGATGGGCAGGCAAAAGCTTCCTATATTCATGTACATTGTGAACTTTGGGTTGGCTTTGGTATTTGCCTTCAAACATTGAAGACAAGTTAAAGTTTGGTTGGCTTTGGTTTTGGTTTTTGCCTTCAAACATTGAAGACAAGTTAAAGTCGGGTTGGCTTTGGTTTTTGCCTTTAAACATTGACAAGTAAAAGTGCACCCATAATACGAAGCAGACAGTAGGCAAAGTGTGTGATGTTTGCGATGGAGTATTGACGTGTGAATTTTTCAGACTATTGACTAGGATTATCTGTTTCAACTAGTTGTAACCACGAAAATTTCTACAATGAATAAGATAAGAACACGTGTACAAAACAATATTTGTATCAATGAGTTTAAGTTAACAACACTTGATCTTAGACGGAATATGATTTTCCAATGGTTGTGGCTTGATCTTGAGATTAAAATGGTATTCAAATTAGTAACCACATATATGATATGACCAGTCTTCCAAAATAAATTATTTATATTTCTACAAGCCGGCCTAAAGGAAATTTAGGAGAGCAAGGCCTATGCTTCGAGCCTCTCACTTTGAAAGAGGTCTCACTTTATTTTATACATTTTTTACATGTATCTTTAACATGTCATCATCATAATATTCTCGACAAAAGAGAAGGGAAAAATCAAAAAATTTCAGTTTCTCTAGTTTATTTAGAGAAATTCTATTATGACACGTTTACGTAAGGGTAATCAGAATAAAGAAAGGGAATTGAATTCCAATTACGGAGTATTTCAGTGTTTACTAAATATTAAGGAATAAAAAAAGTGGTGGAACTCACACGAAACAAGGAATCCAATTCCTGAAATTGGAGGAACGGGATTCCCTAATTTTGTGAGGTATTTGAATTCCCTGAGGGTAAGGGAATCGAGAATGCATCTTTTATTCCTATTATGCCCTCACTTGTTTCTTACTATCCCAACATTGCCCTTCATTTGACACTCATTATGCCATCTTTTAATAAATAAATAAAACCTATTTATATAATTTTATATAGATAATTTTATTATATAAATTTAATTAAGAATTTAATTTAATTAATTAGTATGAAAATAATTTATTTATGTAAGGGCAATTTAGTAATTAACCTAGTTTTCATTTTGATTGAAGTGAATTAGTAAACAACTTATATGGCTTCAACATCATTCATACTTCGATTCTAGACAGTTTTAGTAAACAACTTCACCATGAATCTGATTCTGATTCTGATTCCACCTTATTTCAATTCTTCCTTAATTCAATTCATCTCAATATGATTACGGATTAGTAAACACACCCTTAAAGTACTATTAGGAAGAATCCATTTCATTTTCGTCTTAAGCCTCATACTGCATTTGGACGACTCTGAAATATAGGTAAAAATTATTGAAAAGAATCAAATGGGGGATCACGATTCACGAATGCCTTCGCTAAGATCTCTATCTGATAAGAAATATAGGTAAAAAGTTCACCAAGAGCAGTTAAAAAATCATATACGAATCGTAAAAGCCAAAAGTGTATCTTCATATGGCGAATGGTCTTCCCAGTAATAACCCATGCACGCACTTTCATTACTTTCTGCAATATTAAATTCGATTTAAGTGAACTTTTCACTAGAACACTACTTAATTAAGAATTAATCGCTAATGCTCTTTCTTAATTAAAATATATAATTGTACATCACATCATTACCTTCACACTCAAGCAATTAATCCAACATCAACAGGACCAGGGTGAGCGAGAGTTAGGTTTGCTCAAAGCCTTTGTGTGAGTCGCCATGCAAATTATCTAGACCGTCCGCTCTACAATTTGATTAATCTATTGAGAATAGACAGTCCACTACCATCATGCTTTCTCTTCACCCTGATTAGTTCTTCTAAAATTAATCGTGTTTAGTGTAAAATATATCCTTATACTAAAACAAACTAATGATTCTTAATTACAACCTCTAATTTGAGTAAAAATACGATATTCATTGATAAGACCAATTAATTGATAATTTGGAAAGTGAGTCAAATGTGAAATTCATACTCTCAATAAATTAGAATTAACATATAAAGCTTTAAAGTTAAATATCCAAAACAGCATCAGCTTCAAGTTATCTAATGCTTTGTTTGAAAATATTTTTAAAATAGTAAAAGAAGTTTCGGGTCATCGAAAACGATTTTAATAATGTTGGGCAAAAAGAAAAAACTACTAATTTAAGTTCTCTTAGAATACAATCTCTTTTGAACGAAAGTGCTTTTCTAAAATACACTTCCAAATAGGCCCCAAGTCTCCCCAAGCAAACGCGCGCCTTTCATGGCTGGCATGATGACTTGCCAGAGGCTTCACCATGTGCCTTATCTGCTTAATTATAAATTAAAAAAAATCAGATTAACTGTAAATCATATCAGATTAATTGTAAATCATGTGTCAATCCATGCATAATATATAATATAGCGGTTGAAAAATTATAGGCACCCTGTAAGGCTGTACCGCGAGTGTTTTAAATACTAGTTTTAACCAACAAGATCCTTTCCAGATCCTTTTGATGAGGATTTTGAGAATCCATAAATTGTATCCGTTCATCGTACATCATGCGATCAGTTTTTGTCAAGTACTATTTATGTTTATTTTTAAATAAAAAAAATTTAAAATGATTTATCACCGCACAATGTACGATGAATGGACAAGATTCACGGATCTCCGAGATATTCACAAAGAGGATCCGAACTCCTAGTTTTAATACATTCACTGTATCGTGACAGTATTCATAGGTAATATATGCTTTTGACATTCTCCTTCTTTTTTTTTTTTTTTTTTTTTGTCAAACTAAATTACTTCAATCAATTAAAAAGGACAAGTATAAGGAAAAGGCAACCCAAAAGGTGGTCCACTACCTAAATACAAGTCCAACAGCAAATAAGAAAATACAGTAGATAAGCCCAAAAGTGGCTAACTGGACAATAACAAAAAATCCCTAAGACTGGAATGGAAACTAGCAGCCACCAGATGCGCCTCCATCGCAAGGCCACCGACACGACCAAGAGAACGAACCAACTGAACAACTGGATCAGCGAAAAATGGGGGTGAGCAAGCCACCCGCTCAATGAGCGCTCTCATAATCATACCAAATAGTGCTAAAAGCACTTTGACAGCCACCCAACACACAAGGAGAAGCACACGGGCTGAGTAGCAGAGGCCGGTGGTTGAGGACGCACGACGAAATGTAGCATCAGAGTGGGAGAGGGCCATGCAGGTCCATATTTGAGACCAATTCATGGGAATTGAGACAAAGTTCAACGAACAAAGCTCAAGGGAAGCCAAAACAAAGACCAAAAGAGAAAAATTTCATAAATTAAAAGACTATTTAAGTGGAAGGATGAGGGAAGGATGAAGGAAAGAAAGGGGAAAGGGAGGATGCAAAGAGTGGAGATGGATGGGAAAAAGGGAATGAAGGCTAGAAAAAGGTGGGAAGGATGGGGGGAAAGATGAGAAAAGATGAGGAAAGAGGAAGAAGCAGAGGATGGAGAAGGAAGAGAAAGCGGGAAGGAAGGCTAGAAAAAGAGGGAGTCGGGTTGCCGCCGACCGACCCCAAGCCGGAACAAAGAGCGGCGGCTAGAAGGGTTTTGCTTTTCCTGAAGGTAGAGGGTCTCTGGCATTCTTATGTCTTTTGTAGTTTATGTGCTTGAGGATAAGGATCCTCTTCGGATTCTTTTTGCGATGATTTTAGGATCAATTCATCTTAGCTATTTCTCTACATTGTTGTGGAGCCAAAAATAATCACAATGCGACACGTGGATTTTTGGATAAAAAAAGGGCAAAAATACCCTTGAGGCATATCGGGATTCCTACACGTGAGCAGCGGGCAATCATCCCTCAACCAAGTCAAAAGTGCCCAAAATAGGTAACAATTCAAAACCTATTTCATCCATCCTCGTCAAATCCTCTCCACAAGGTAACTCCCAAATCATTCCTCTTTTATTATATTAATTAGCTAATCAATTAGGAAATTATTCTATTAATTAGCTAATTAATTGATTTATTATTCAATTATCCCTAATTAGCTACAAATCATGAACCTCACCCAAAATACCAACCAAGTGGCCGATCCTCCTCATCCTAAAGGGGCCGGCCATCCCCTATAAATACTACCCCATCCTCTCCAAAACTCAATTCCAACACTCTTGCAAAACTCCAAAAGCTCTCTAAACACTTTTCTCTCTAAATTCTAACTTTGGCATCGAAGGTTCTTCGGCCAAAGCCCCCCCATTCATCATGGGTGCTTGAGGCTCTTGGCCTTGACCCTAAAGTGTTAATTGTTTTGTAGGTGCAATTTTGTCCAAGAAGAAAGAGGCGGAAATTTGCATCCACAATCGTGAGGCTAACTTTCATTAGGTACTGTTTGTGTTCAATTTTAAATAAAAAATTCAAAATGATTTTTTACCACAGAATGACTAATAAATAGATATGATAAACTAATCCTTAAAATCAGCATCAAGAGAATCTAGATAGGATCTTATTCCCTTAGATGAAGACCCAAAGCTTCATTCTGCATTAAATACCATAACACCACTTTCATTTTCTTGTCCCCACCCTTTTGAATATCCTTCATGTCTCTTTTCTCCCTTATTGACGCATGTGTAACCACTTAACACCAATCTTAATTTTGTTAACTTTTAATAAAATAAAAAATAAAAACAAAATTAGAGAAACTAGCAGCCACCGGGGTCTCCACCGACTCTGACATCCACAACACCAGAGACCTTACATGGCTGGCAGCAACCCCCACTCCTATTCGCCGCCGGCAAAGCCTCATCTCCTAGAAAATTACATCATAAATCCTAATAGTATACTAGACCTAATTGGATTCGACCCATCATACTCTCACTAATTGGATTCTCAAATGTAGGTGGGTAGCCGCTGTGAATGGGCCGCTGGCGCAGGTGACTGGCTAGTTGCTGGCGCGGGGGCCTTGCCTGGATCGGTGTGGGCTTGGGGGACGCGGTGACTGCTCGTTTCTTTGGTTTTAGTTTTATTAAAATTAGCGGGGTCGAGGCTGGGTTAAATGGGTGGATACTTGTTGGGAAATAAGAGAGGAGACCAAATTGGTGACAACAGATTTGTAGCCCTCGTCCGGGTTTGATTCGGATCAATTCTCTTTCTTCCTAGCTATAACTAATTATTTAACATACTAACGCTATCAATCTATTAAAATAACTTCAGATAAGTTTGCTTTTGTTATTCCACATATAAATGCAATAAGTTTTTATCAAAATCGTACTGTACATCACCAACGTATAGCTCCGCTCTTTTAAGTGGACAACATCGACGCGATAAATTTACTTAGATGGTTGAGCAGACCTACGGAACATCCGAACATGTCGTAACAAGGCCTTTCCACGTGTTGTGGACAACACATAAGGCCATCTCCAACCGAAGGGTCCAGAGGGCCAGAGGGCCGAAAATAGCCCTAAAACCGTCTCCAACCGAGGGCTAGGCCAGAGGGCTCGGGAATCTGGGAGGGCCCCACGGAATTTCAAAGGGCCAAAGGGCTGGCTGCTTTCGACCAGCCAGCCAGCCCCGGGGCTGGGTATATTTTTTTTTAATGTTTTCTATTGCTGTCGGTTAAAATCGACAGCATTAAGTAAGCAAAGCTTTTTTTTTTTTTTTTATTTATTTAGTATTAGTGTCGGTTATAACCGACACTAATAGTTTGAATTTGTTTTGAATATAACGGCTAGCTCAGCTAGCCGTTGTGTTTGGTTTTTTTTTTTTTTTTTAATTGCAGCTAGCCTTGTTTTTTTTTAATTTAAACATTTGCAATATTTCCTTCTCATTTTTTTTCAATATTTCTCAATATTTCCTTCTTCAATTTTTCCTTCTCAATTTTTTTCAATATTTCCTTCTCATTTTATGTTTGGCCCTCGGTTGGAGACGGTTTTTTGTGACAGGGCTAAAACGAGCCCTCTGGCCTTCGGTTGGAGACGGAGGCAAATATGGCCATGTACTGTTCATTAAAATATTAATATCTTGGAGAATCTTGGAGGGCCAGAGGGCTCAAACGAGCCCTCTGGCCAGCCATCGGTTGGAGATGGCCTAAGAGTTGTGCTACTAGCCCCCGTTCAAACTCGAGTTAAGTTTTATGGTTACCCTGCTTACTATGTATTATGTAATACTGTCACGTCGTGTTATAAATTTTTTCGAAATAAATATGCATTTAATTTTGTTATTAGTAAATTTTAAAGTGTGACATATTCATTATGTCCTAATCATGCAATAACACTAAAAAATACACCACATAAGGCTGGAGATGGCCTAATAAACACGGGTAATTATGAATACATTGTTTTAAGGGGCTTTTAGATCTAGGTCCTAACATAGATGGTTTTTACGAGTGAGTCCAATTATCCAATTTTAGTTTTTATTTCTTTTATACTCATATTATATTTTTTTTAAATATTAAAAATCAATTAAAATCTTCTAATATTATGCATTTTCAACTCCAAAAAATCTAATTAATATCTTACAAAAAAAAAAAAAAACTAATATACTAACATAAATTATCTACAAAACATTCTACCTTAACTCAAGTAACAAATATATGAATATATATTAGGCCATATCCAACCGAAGGGGCTAGAGGGCCGAAAATGGCCCTAAAACCGTCTCCAACCGAGGGCTAGGCCAGAGGGCTCTGGAATCTGGGAGGGCCCCACGGAATCGGAGAGGGCTAGAGGGCTGGAGGGCTGGCTGCTTTCGGCCAGCCAGCCCCGGGCTGGCTGTTTTTTTTTTCCAGCTTTTTCATTGCTGTCGGTTTTAACCGACAGCATTAGGAAGTTTCAATTTTTTTTTAATTAATTAGTATTGCTGTCGGTTGTAACCGACAGCATTAGGCAATTTAAAATTTTCAATTCTAACGGCTAGTGAGTCCACTAGCCGTTGCTTCAGTTTTTTTTTTTTTTCTCTATAACTTCAATTCAAACCTTTTTTTTTTCTTTTTTTTTCTTCTATAACTTCAATTTAAACCTTATTTTTTCTTATTTTTTCCTATAACTTCAATTTAAACCTTTTTTTTTCTTTTTTTTTTTCTATAACTTCTATTTTACAAAATTTGTTTCAATTTTTTTTTAATTCAATTTTTTTCCTATAACTTCCTAGGCCATTATACAACATTAAATTAAATTAAGTGAATTATAGCCCAACATTAAACAATATGAAACAACATTAAATAACATTAACCAACATTAAAATTATACAACATAAAAAAAACATTTGACAACATAAAACTTAAACAATATTTTTAAAAATTGTAGCTATAAAATAATAAATTATGTTTGGCCCTATGGCCCTCTGGCCCTCGGTTGGAGACGGTTTTTTGTGACAGGGCTAAAACGAGCCCTCTGGCCCTCTGGCCCTCGGTTGGAGACGGAGGCAAATATGGCCATGTACTGTTCATTAAAATATTAATATCTTGGAGAATCTTGGAGGGCCAGAGGGCTCAAACGAGCCCTCTGGCCAGCCATCGGTTGGAGATGGCCTAAGAGTTGTGCTACTAGCCCCCGTTCAAACTCGAGTTAAGTTTTATGGTTACCCTGCTTACTATGTATTATGTAATACTGTCACGTCGTGTTATAAATTTTTTCGAAATAAATATGCATTTAATTTTGTTATTAGTAAATTTTAAAGTGTGACATATTCATTATGTCCTAATCATGCAATAACACTACAAAATACACCACATAAGGCTGGAGATGGCCTAATAAACACGGGTAATTATGAATACATTGTTTTAAGGGGCTTTTAGATCTAGGTCCTAACATAGATGGTTTTTACGAGTGAGTCCAATTATCCAATTTTAGTTTTTATTTCTTTTATACTCATATTATATTTTTTTTAAATATTAAAAATCAATTAAAATCTTCTAATATTATGCATTTTCAACTCCAAAAAATCTAATTAATATCTTACAAAAAAAAAAAAAAACTAATATACTAACATAAATTATCTACAAAACATTCTACCTTAACTCAAGTAACAAATATATGAATATATATTAGGCCATATCCAACCGAAGGGGCTAGAGGGCCGAAAATGGCCCTAAAACCGTCTCCAACCGAGGGCTAGGCCAGAGGGCTCTGGAATCTGGGAGGGCCCCACGGAATCGGAGAGGGCTAGAGGGCTGGAGGGCTGGCTGCTTTCGGCCAGCCAGCCCCGGGCTGGCTGTTTTTTTTTTCCAGCTTTTTCATTGCTGTCGGTTTTAACCGACAGCATTAGGAAGTTTCAATTTTTTTTTAATTAATTAGTATTGCTGTCGGTTGTAACCGACAGCATTAGGCAATTTAAAATTTTCAATTCTAACGGCTAGTGAGTCCACTAGCCGTTGCTTCAGTTTTTTTTTTTTTTCTCTATAACTTCAATTCAAACCTTTTTTTTTTCTTTTTTTTTCTTCTATAACTTCAATTTAAACCTTATTTTTTCTTATTTTTTCCTATAACTTCAATTTAAACCTTTTTTTTTCTTTTTTTTTTTCTATAACTTCTATTTTACAAAATTTGTTTCAATTTTTTTTTAATTCAATTTTTTTCCTATAACTTCCTAGGCCATTATACAACATTAAATTAAATTAAGTGAATTATAGCCCAACATTAAACAATATGAAACAACATTAAATAACATTAACCAACATTAAAATTATACAACATAAAAAAAACATTTGACAACATAAAACTTAAACAATATTTTTAAAAATTGTAGCTATAAAATAATAAATTATGTTTGGCCCTATGGCCCTCTGGCCCTCGGTTGGAGACGGTTTTTTGTGACAGGGCTAAAACGAGCCCTCTGGCCCTCTGGCCCTCGGTTGGAGACGGAGGCAAATATGGCCATGTACTGTTCATTAAAATATTAATATCTTGGAGAATCTTGGAGGGCCAGAGGGCTCAAACGAGCCCTCTGGCCAGCCATCGGTTGGAGATGGCCTAAGAGTTGTGCTACTAGCCCCCGTTCAAACTCGAGTTAAGTTTTATGGTTACCCTGCTTACTATGTATTATGTAATACTGTCACGTCGTGTTATAAATTTTTTCGAAATAAATATGCATTTAATTTTGTTATTAGTAAATTTTAAAGTGTGACATATTCATTATGTCCTAATCATGCAATAACACTACAAAATACACCACATAAGGCTGGAGATGGCCTAATAAACACGGGTAATTATGAATACATTGTTTTAAGGGGCTTTTAGATCTAGGTCCTAACATAGATGGTTTTTACGAGTGAGTCCAATTATCCAATTTTAGTTTTTATTTCTTTTATACTCATATTATATTTTTTTTAAATATTAAAAATCAATTAAAATCTTCTAATATTATGCATTTTCAACTCCAAAAAATCTAATTAATATCTTACAAAAAAAAAAAAAAACTAATATACTAACATAAATTATCTACAAAACATTCTACCTTAACTCAAGTAACAAATATATGAATATATATTAGGCCATCTCCAACCGAAGGGGCTAGAGGGCCGAAAATGGCCCTAAAACCGTCTCCAACCGAGGGCTAGGCCAGAGGGCTCTGGAATCTGGGAGGGCCCCACGGAATCGGAGAGGGCTAGAGGGCTGGAGGGCTGGCTGTTTTTTTTTTCCAGCTTTTTCATTGCTGTCGGTTTTAACCGACAGCATTAGGAAGTTTCAATTTTTTTTTAATTAATTAGTATTGCTGTCGGTTGTAACCGACAGCATTAGGTAATTTAAAATTTTCAATTCTAACGGCTAGTGAGTCCACTAGCCGTTGCTTCAGTTTTTTTTTTTTTTTTTTTTTTTTTTTTTTTTTTTCTCTATAACTTCAATTCAAACCTTTTTTTTTTCTTTTTTTTTCTTCTATAACTTCAATTTAAACCTTATTTTTTCTTATTTTTTCCTATAACTTCAATTTAAACCTTTTTTTTTCTTTTTTTTTTTCTATAACTTCTATTTTACAAAATTTGTTTCAATTTTTTTTTAATTCAATTTTTTTCCTATAACTTCCTAGGCCATTATACAACATTAAATTAAATTAAGTGAATTATAGCCCAACATTAAACAATATGAAACAACATTAAATAACATTAACCAACATTAAAATTATACAACATAAAAAAAACATTTGACAACATAAAACTTAAACAATATTTTTAAAAATTGTAGCTATAAAATAATAAATTATGTTTGGCCCTATGGCCCTCTGGCCCTCGGTTGGAGACGGTTTTTTGTGACAGGGCTAAAACGAGCCCTCTGGCCCTCTGGCCCTCGGTTGGAGACGGAGGCAAATATGGCCCTGTACTGTTCATTAAAATATTAATATCTTGGAGAATCTTGGAGGGCCAGAGGGCTCAAACGAGCCCTCTGGCCAGCCCTCGGTTGGAGATGGCCTTATACCTGTAAGTGAGATATGAAACCTAACTAAAAGGTTGGAAAAAACATAATATACCTACAAGCAAGACGCATTAATTTATGACACGTTGATTATATAAAAGAATCTGTCATATAGATACATAAAAATAATTAACTTATGATATAGGTTGATTATAAAAATTAAAAATAAAAACTATAATAGGGTTTAAAGCAGGAGGAAGAACACGAAATAACAAGAAATAAAAATAAAAATAAATAATCAAAGAGATAATTAGAAAGAAATTTTATTTTTATAATAAATCTTATCATTGAATAGATAATTATTGATAATTAAATAATTATATTTAAAGAATTGAACTTATTTTAATAAATTAAATTATTCATACTATTGACTTGAAAAATTGAACTTATATTAAGTTTTCATGTTTTTATACGATACTATCTTCGCCCCACCCCTTCCCTTCTCTTATAAATACCCCTCTCTTGTAACCCCCACACTCCTCGAACATCACCACCACCACAACCACAAGAGTTCCATCCCTCCTCCGCCTCCTCCCCGCCACTTCTCACTGAACCTGTAACTGCATGGCAGTGAGCTTCTTAAGGTACGAGGTATCCGACCTCTGTCTAGCCAAGCCGGCCCTGAGGTCCCTCTCTGCATCCGCCACCGTCGCCGATGCCTTGGAATCCCTGAAGACCTCGCAGGACAACTTCATCAGCGTCTGGGACTGCAACCACTCCAAACCCAAGTCACCAGACGGCGGTTTTGTAGGTGGTGGCGGCCAGCTCTGCCGCTGCATTGGCAAGGTCTGCATGGTTGATGTGATCTGCTATCTCAGCAAAGATGACAGCTTGACATCTCCATCCGCCGCTCTCAAGGCACCTGTCTCTGAGATTTTAACCAAAATTCCTGGCCATGTTATGCACGTGGAACCTTCCTGCAGGTAAAGAAAATCAAAACCCATGTCTTGAAATTTCTTATATTTCTCAAATTTTTTGGTTTGATTTGCGTTTTTGATGAATTTGGCATCTGGGTTTTCTTGTTGTTTCACTTTTGTTTCATTGATTGTACAAATTGGAGTTTTCTGCTGTCCTTTTCTCAAATTGCAGCCAAATTTTTGTTTAATTTCACTTTTTGACAAACCCATCAACACAGTTTTCTAATTATTAAATAAAAATTCCTAATCAAAAAATTTTCTCAGCTAAGTTTTGTTTTGTACTGTAATTAGCAACCAATTTACCAAATACTTAATCTTTTTTACTTTACTCTGCAATTTTCAGTCTGCTAGCAGCCATTGATCTCATCCTCGAGGGAGTCCAGAACTTGGTGGTCCCGATCAGAACCAAAAGCAATTCAAGAAGAAAGCAGCACCCAAAACCCATCTCTGCCGCCACCACCACTATCCACAATGGCCAAGAATTCTGCTGGCTGACACTGGAAGATGTGATGAGATTCCTCCTTAGCTCAATTGGGCTTTTCTCCCCCCTCCCAGCCATGTCCATAGACTCCCTCGGCATCATCAGCACCGATATCCTGGCCATCAACTACCACTCATCCGCCAGCTCCGCCCTCCAGCTCATCTCCCACTCCCTCTCCCAGCAGACCTCGGTGGCGGTGGTCGACACCGAGGGGGTCCTGATCGGTGAAATCTCACCCTTCACCCTTGCTTGCTGTGATGAGTCGGTGGCTGCCGCCATCACCACCCTCTCAGCAGGGGACCTCATGTCCTACATTGACTGTGGTGGCCCCCCTGAGCACCTGGTAAAAACTGTAATGCAGAGGCTGAAGGACAGGAAGCTCCAAGGGGTGTTGGAGAATTACACACTGAGCTCATCAAGTAGATATGTACATGCATTGATGATGACATCATCTTCTTCCGACGAGGAGTCATCAGTGTCTCCGAACAGGAGCCTGCGGCGGACTAGGTCCGGGAGGTACACCCGGTCGAGCAGCTACTCGGCGAGAATGGTGAGGAGGGCAGAGGCCATTGTCTGCCATCCAAAGAGCTCAGTGGTGGCTGTGATGATCCAGGCAATTGCTCACAGGGTGAATTATGTGTGGGTTATTGGGGATGATTGTGGCTTGGTGGGAATTGTAACTTTTTCTGGGATATTGGAAGCTTTCAGGGAACATTTGGAAACCATGGGTTAGAGAAAGTAGGAAGGGCTAGGAAGTGCTTGCCTACACCCGGCCCCTGACATTGTATCATTAGTTCGGGACGCCACTGTAGGATTGAGGGGTGTAGGTGGGGTCTATTTCCTAGAAATCTTGTTATTTAGGAGGAGTTTGTGAGTGTACAAGTTTTGGTTTTGATCATCAAAAGCGGTTTGGAATGAATAAAACCATGAGGAATTCGAACATGAATACAGAAGAACACAAGTACACTCTTTTACCTAACTAAAACTTGAATGCAGAGCGAGAACACAATTACGTTATTTTAGCCAACTAATCTGTCTTAAGAAAACACCTCAACTAAAACACAACTCCGTTGAGATGATTAATTTAACTGGTTTTTCAAAGGTTTGTCCATGGGGAGGGAAGGATTTGTCAAACTAGTAAGAAGACAGCTCATTGTTGCACCACATGTTCTACAACTTCAGGGCCAGTTGGCCTCATATATATTATTTATTTATTTTCTATTGTATCTTTTATTTGCTGTTTGTGTATGAACACGCCAACGTGAAATAAAAGCAACCGTGAAATGGTCAGCTTTTATGTTGTCTTATTTATGGACCAAAACGAATTTGGGCATAAAAGTGGTTTGGTTCTTGAAACAATCCATTAATTGTTTTTGTCGTATAAATTTCATTGGGAAAGAAAGAAGAAATTTTTATGAGAATCCGTCATATAGCTTATTGTAAATTATTTTAAATCGCTGAGAATACAGAATATTTTCGATCAAATTAATATTTGCATATAAGCAATTCGATAGTAAGAGTGAAAGGAATTTTCTGTACAGAACGTAAGTAGATTATGATTATGACATGCTGATCCAAGAACATGTACAACGTTTCAATAGTTATGAATCTCCCAAAATTGGCAGCAGAATTGACATGCTTACAAAATAATCAAAAGTTTGACTGAATTACAACGAGTGCTCCACGTTTGCAGTTTTATAAAAAAGAAAAACTGCTAATAGAAACTAAATTTTTAAAATGGATTTACAAATCAATTGATGTATCACGTAACAAGAGATAAGTACATTAATCGACACTTAATTTAATCATCTATAATCACATCATTTGTTTTATATATTCGGCCTACAAATTTGATTTTCTTAATATTATTTTAGTAAAATATTAATACTATTGTTAAAAGGGCTGGACCATGAACATAAGCGTTTTCTACAAACAATTCCAAATAGGTAGTTGTGTGGCTCCAGAAGAATTAAAGAAATGTTAAAAGCAGATGGATATGAATGGGTGGATGGAGGAGGCAGATTGTCTGCCCTCCCAAATTCATCTCCTTCTCATATCCTCCAATTTGTACGGTCACGGAATTATCTTTATAAAAAAACTAATATAAAATATGACGTGGCTTAACCGTGACCGCACAACACAGGAGGAGATGAGAAGGGGATGAATTTAGGAGGGCAGACAATCTGCCTCAGTGGATGGACGCCTTTAAAGAAAGAGATTTTTAGTTAAAAGAGTAATGCTAGAGAGATTAAATTTGTAGATTAAATTTTAGAGAAAATTTTCATTATAATAGGAACACAAGTGGTACACCACGTGTTTTAATAGAAGTGGTGAGGAATTTTATTTTTTAAGCTATTAACATTTTAGCGCACATGTCCCACTATTAGTATAATGACATAACAGATCATTTGTGATATAACATAATTTTTGACAGAATTGTGACGGAAGGACAACATTAATTTGCGACACCAATTTTCAGGGACTACATTGATCAATTTTCAATTTCAAGGACCATTTGTGATAAATTTATTTATTTATTTATTTTTTTTCAAATGAATGGGGTCCCTTCTTTTAAAAGGCATGATGGATGGATAGCAAACTAGCAAATTCTTTTTTCTGTAAAGTGCAAAGTGTAAAGTGCACTGCAATCAGCATAAAAATAAACATACAATAAAAAGGCAAAAGAACAAATCAATAGCTGCAGAATGGGCCATTTGAAAAGGAAATGCATCATCTCCTAATATTTTTTCATTTAATCCTTCTAATCCGGGATCTGGACTATTCAAATTTCATCCAACGGTCATAAACAGGGGGCCCTTTTTAAAGTGATAATAATTGTAGCCGTTAGATAAAAATTTGAACGGCCCGGATCCTGGATTAGGAGGATTAGGTGGAAAGTGATTAGGAAATGATCCATTTCCATTTGAAAAAAGAGAGCAGAATTTGGGAAACAAAAGGGCATCCCAAGTCATTCATGCTCTGAAGTTTAAACACACTTCTGTTTCGATAAAGTTAAAATATGTTTAAGAAAGGTAATCTGATCTGATCCTCTTGGAGTCACATAATTAACAGTAATTAAAGAAGGGAAAGGGTGATTATGGATTATTGATTAGATAATACAAAGTGTCTTCATCAAGAAGAGAATTACTTTTGACCATTAGATGTTCTTTACTTTACTGCCCCTCTCTCAAGCTCAGGGGTGCACTAGGCGAGAAAAAAATGTATCAACAAATCGTCACGTGATAAGAAATAGTGATACATGAGCATCACATGTATTAGTAGAGAGATTTAAATAAAATTGGGGCGTTAAGTTTGAGAAATCTTTCATTGTAATCGGCATACGAGTAGTAAACTATTTGTTTTTATATAAGTGGTGATAAATTTTATTTTTCAAGTTATTAACTTTTTAACACACATATCCCATCATTTGTATAGTAACACGTGGTATACCACTCCGTGTTCCAGTCACACTAAAAAATCTATCGTCAAGTTGGTCGTATTTCAAACTTATCACTTGTAATTACGGATTTCAATTTGTTTACATAGCGTTACATAATTAGTTAGAACACGACCACTTTGACGCTCTTGTTGCACGCAAGTCCTTCTCATGGCTAGTTGAAACATAGCATGAGTTGTACTTTTGAACATAGCTTGTTGGCCTCTTTGATAAAATTGGAGCATAGTCTCTGAATTTTGGCCAAATTTAATCTTTGCACCTAAACTAAAAATTTGTGGTGATTTAACTTATCACAACGTAGGGCAATAGTTATTTTAGATAAATTCGTTAAAAGTTTTATTCAAATTAAAAGATAACTGCATTACGTTTGTGACAAACTCAAGAATCAATTCTTACAATTGTTTCATTCAAAGATCAAAACTCCAATTAAGCTAAAGTTCAAAATCATGGCTCCAATTATTTCTTCCTCTTACAAACTTCCAACTACTCCTTAACCTATTTACAACATTATACTGATTTAGTAGCAAGAGTAGCAAACATCATAGTGAAGGCACATTCATCATTTGAATGATGGGCTTTCATTTCACTCTGCTTCCAACGTCCCAATTCAGAAGGCAATTGATATTAAAACACCAACATAAAAGATCATAAATATTACAAGAGTAACTTACATGGAACTAGTTCATTGTCACGAGATATTATGTGTCGATGAACTGTTCCATGTAAGTACTTCTCTGAATATTACATTTCAGTAGAGTTTGATGAAGTTGGCAAGTACAAAGTAGGTAGTGTCTTATAGCACTACAAGGATGATGCTATCCACACACTTCTTTTTACGTTCACACACCCGTCTCAAATTTCAGCCGTTGAATCGAATGAATTGAAGATGATCAATGACAGAAAAAAATTAACAGGCTGTGTAGAAAATAAAAAAGAATATGTAAAGATCACAACTATATAATAAATGTTGACATGGACTGCTAACTAAATTTGCATCCTTTCTATTTTAAAACAAAAAACCAAAAGATGCGACTACGCTTAGAAAGTCCATTCAAACAAATATTGTCACCCCTACAGGTATGATTTTTGTTATTTTTTTTATGTTAACGACAAGGCTACAAAATGGACTAAGAATCATGTTACATCCATCATCGCTGCCGACCGCAGATCCTTGAGGTCTAAGGGATAAAATATATGCTAGCATCAGCCGTGCATTGACAATATTTCACTTACTTATTATGAACTCAACTCAACATATTAATAGTTGTGTTAACGTTGTTCAATTGATGCTAGAGTAATCCCGACGCTAGCGTAATTTTATCAGAAATGATAAAATGAATGAAAAAACCAAACCTGCACAGCGGGGTGGCTTTTCAGTTTGGTCAAGAGTTATGGGGTGGTCTTGTCAATCTCATCCCCGTGGCCTAATGGCACCACACTAGCCTTTACCCCGAGTATATACCAGCAACTTCCATACAGAAAGTTCCAACATTTTTTGTTAGAATTCAAATGCATGCTCAGCATAAACAATAAACATCGAAAGTATCTTTCGTTTGGAGACTAGAAAATCCATTGGAATCAAGTGCCACGGCATGCTCGTCGCCTGCAGGGACTCGAACCACACCTCATTTTCTTCTCTCTGCCGCCGTACCCTCTCTCGCTCTCCTTCAATTAAATTTAGGTCACAACGAGGTAAGGACATATGAATTATATCACTTTCAAAAGCGGGTGCGGAAATCACTTTCAAATACATATTAACATGTCCCGTATTACATTCGTGTGAACTCCACCAAGGTAGTGGTGGATGGGTCATGGGAAACCGTATACAAAATCAATATACAATTTTATGGTTTGAAGGCAAACAAATGTGAAGCCTTAACGAATCAGTGATTCTCTTTCTAATTTTCTCTGCAGCTCATGGTGCCAGCCAAGTCAAAAGGAAACGGAAGCGTCTAACCGAAAAACGATCAGAAAATGGCTCTACAACAGCATTCGGCTTTTAGCTTAGCATGCAAGTAATCCTTCTATAACGAGGGAATAAGCTAGTGTCGACTAAGGATTCCAATCTTGGTCATTCGGCCACTGATTGCACTGTGTGTAGCACCGGATCCCTGGCATTTTCAAAAAAACCAGGGAATAAGCTAATAATAAAACATAGATGCTTATCGTTCATTAACGAGAGGTAAATCTTATGATAAAGAAGAGAAAGGTGAATAAATATACAGAAGTACACAATTTAGGCGTTGACTAAGGAATTCAGAAATCAGATTCGTAATTCAGTGGTCTTGTAACAAAAAACTCGTAAACTTTACTTACCGAGACTATTCAGGTGGATCATGAGACTCGAGATTGGGTGACAGTCTAAATTTTAAAATCCTTTGAATGCTCGTAACTGGTTTTACTTGCTTGCTTGGAGATTGATTTGGATCCATTATGCATTTGCCTGCAAAAAGGTTTGTTTCTGATGGTCCCGTTTCTTCCTGAACCGCAGGGCTAGCATCTGCAATAGGCTTGCATTAGTACAAGATAAGGTGCTATTGATGCAGGCAGATACAAAAAGTAAATAAATGAAACAATACAAGTTGATAGGTGGCTTCTTTTTTACTGATTGATTGATTGAGAAACATAAAAGAAAGGTTATGACTGGCTTTTGGCTGTCATGCTCATAACCACCTTCTGCAACAATAAGACCATTTTTTTCATTTTAGGGCAAATTCTGCGCCCCATGAAAATACATAGCGAGGCGATAGGTCTTGGGGGAGAGGGGGGGTTATCCAGTAACAGATTCCAGATTAACAGCGGTTTCCAATGGTATATCTATAGTTACCTAAATAGAATCTGGATCTTGGTGCGAGTTCATCTAGGTCAGGATTTTCCCCATATTCGTATTCAACCTGACTAAAAGTCATAGCGCAGCGCTTAAAGTTGGGTAGTGCTGTACTAGCATCGAAGCCCTACCTTCCATAGGCAAAGGGAAGTGGTATAACCTAAGTTTTCTATAATCTATATCAAAAATCAAGATCACCTTTCAATATCTATTCTAGTCCCTCACACTCTTATCAAAGCATATACCGGTTTAAGAGCATGCAAGTCAACACTGAATACTAAAAACCTTCAATGGAAGCAGGCGAAATTCATTGCCTATGATGTGCACCTCTTGATGCCAATGAACTTCAACCAATATTTTCACATTACACACCCTCAAACGAAAGTAGATCCTTGTATTGGAACAGAACTTTGAACTCAACTCAGTTGGAGAAGAATAGAATCGTAACAAAGTAGAGAATGAACAAAGAATGAGGAAGCCCTCAATTTACTTGCAGAACGAGAGGACCCTAATTTAAAGAGGGATCCAAACATCTTGATCCGAAAATATACAGTACAGTAAATGTTAAAAAGGCAGTTTTCTAGACATAGTTTCTTACGGGTGTATTCTGAGTGTGAGAGAGAAATGTAATTTACCTTCTTCTTTGAATATAAGGCATGTTCCAATCGTTTCTTGATATTCTCCTATCTGTAGGAAAACAAGAATTAGTGAAAAGAAATTATGTCAGCCCACAACTTCAACCTCCAAGCCTTTCTAGTGACGCAGAACTTGCCCTAGTTCTTCCAAGTATAACATACCAATTACTAATAAAAATAAATGAAAAGCCATACAAGGCTCAAAAGAGAAAATCAAAGTGGGAATTACAGCAAGTACTGAATAATAAAGAAAACTACTGCGAAGTATCACTAGTTATAAACAATACAAAGTGCCAGGACAGCACCAAACCCTCAGCAAGATAAACAGTAGGAAGATTGGAGTTAAAACATTCAATTTCCACTAAAGCATTCAATGCCAATGTTTTAAAGAATGAGGCCAATTCGAAGGCGTTTCATATACTGCGTAAAACGACATGAGAATTTCGTACGCTTGATGCTGCAAACAAGCCCGAAAGAGACAAAGGTAAAACAAAATGGAAAAAGGTGCAAAGCAAACACATTCCAATTTAAGAGTCTCCATGGTAGTTTTTACACGCATACAATGTCTACATAAAAGACCCTGCTAACTAGATATAAACTAAAAGCCTAAAACCACTCTCAGGGAAATTAATTTAGTCAAAATCTTCTACAAAACACACAAACCGTTCCAGGATAGCACCAAACCCTCACCACGGTAAACAGTGCAAAGATTGGAGTTAAAGCATTTCATTGCCACGGAAGACGTCCAATGTTACATAAACCGGCATAACTTAAGACCAAATTCATATGCTGCATAAAACAACATGAACTAATTTCATAGCCAAAACACTCCTACCAAGTCCGAAAACGGCTAAAGGTAAAAGAAAAAGGGAAAATGTGGCATTGACTGCACAGAAACATGATATCGGTTTTACAAACGGATTCGAATTTACGCAGTTTAAAAGTTAAGAATCGGCATAGGATCATAGATTAAAGAACCACACGATCGGATTTCATACAGAATTTCGTTTTTTCAGGCTGTTAATAACTTAAAACTCACCAACTTGAGTTTGTCGCCTATAGTCAATACCGGATGCTCTGTGTTTAAACCCTGCAAATCAACACATTTCGATTTTAAACATGGCATCACACAAAAAAGAGTTTTGAATGCTGAAAATTGCGGGGAAAAATGTTATAAAATAACGAGATATTTAGATTAGCAAAAAACGTACGGAAATAGAATAGGGTGCGTTTGGTGGAATTTCAAACTGCGAAGAAACGGAATCGAGATCGAGCAATACATATTCTTCTTCTTTTGACTCCATAGCATACTTCTATAATACATATATATATACATACACACAAATACAAAAAAAATAGCAATTAATTCAGGAATCATGATATAAAATTTGAGAAATCGAAGTAAAAATTGCAGAAGAAACCCTAGAGAGAGTGAGAGAGAGAGAGAGAGAGAGAGAGAGAGAGAGAGAGAGAGAGGGGATAGTGTTTACCTTGAACCAGTGCGGCAAGAGTTGAAGAAGCTTTTGAGAGGTCGACCAGCAGCAGCAGCGAGCGTGGCGAATGTAGAAGAAGAAAGAGAAGAAGCGACACGCAGCGTTTGGAGATGCAATAAATTTGTGAGCCCAACACTGAATGGGCCACTTGGGAAAAGGCTACAAGTGGGCTTCTGTATACACCCACCCATCAAATGTGTAAAATTTATGTTAGAAACAATAGACAGAACAATATTTTATATTTAATGATTAATTAGAGATTTAAATCTGAAAAATTGGGAGTTTACCTCAAAATAGGCCGTGCCTGGCGGTGGCGACTAGTGGATGACTGCGGTGTGGAGGGCGATGGCTCGTGGAGGAGGCGAAGGCCCGTGGCTGAGTGGCGTTGGTGTGGACTGGTTGCTGGCTGTTGCTTGGAAGTTTTAATTAACAAAAAGGCTATTGGACGTCGATTAGTATAAAAATTACTCAGTCAAAAACTTAAAAAGTATAGATGTTTAGTTTAGAAAATTTAAAACTCAAGCATGTGTATCAAAATACCTTTTTTGTTCTAAAAGCGATGACATTAAATTTCTCTAATTTCTATATATCTGATTGGGAGTAAAAGTAAAACATAGGTATTTATTTGTTTGGAAAAAACTCTATGTACTGTACAATAATGTGATAGGTTAAGAAATTGCAATTCTTTTCCTTTTGAAACTGTATCTAGTTGTAGTTTTTTTTTCGTTTTTTTGTTGTTGTTGTTCAAATGCTCACTCTAAAGTCTAAACAGTCAAATTCTTGCATGTGATCACTCTAATCGACTAACAAAAGAGGACGGTTGACCTCAACTTTAAAAGAAATCAATTTTTCTAACAAGATAATCGGATAAATGGTCCTTGTTATAACAAGATAATCGATAGTCGCCGTGGTAAAAAAAAATTAGGATTTAAATGCTCGTGGTGTAATCTGTTAGGATTTAAACCCTCTTGGTGTAATCCGTTAACAAATTTAGTCCAAAAATGATTTTTCGTTAAATATCCATTAAATATAAGAATAAAAATGCACTTTAACATGCATACACCTTCTTCTTCCTCGTCTCACTGCTCTGTTAGTAATTTGCATTTTCAGTCTCCTAATTGGAGATTCTGTACTTTGCATTTTCAACACCTTCTTCCCCAAAACAAAATATCCTGCAAACCCACAACTATCAACACAAAACCCACTTCAGAATTTCAATCAAAACCCATAATTTAAACAAAAATCAACTAAAGTACCATTTTGTAAGTGGGTCTGAAGAGCCTTTCAATAAAAGCAACCACAAACAAGTCAAAGAGCCATGGAGTCACGCCGAGGGTGTCCCAGAAATACGACAGGGCGCCCAAAACCAGAACAGCACCGGGGGCCGTGAGCGTCAAGTCATCGGAATTGGGGACTAGTGCTTCTATATATGACGTCGCCGCACTCCATCACCGTGCATAGCAGCCCCAATCCCACACCCAGAAACATGTCGTGGACGGCGTGGATCAACTCGCCGTCGCCGGACGCGAACACCAGCAGCGTTTTGGAGTTTGAAATTATGATTCTTGATGAACTAGGTAGCTGGGATTCGACTGAGGGTTTGATTTTGAGTTTTCTGCTGAGAAATGGGTAGATGGGTTTTGATTGGTGAGGACGGAGCTTGGCCACTCCGATGAAGGGATCCATGTGCTGGTCCAATTGAAGAAATCCATGTGCTTGCTGATATGCAAGATGCAAAATACAGCATCCCGAAATGGGGAAAGTTTTTAGTTGTTGACGGGAACACGGATGGTACATCATTTATTTTTATGTAAATAGTGGAAAATTTTAATTTTTAAGTTATTAACTTTTTAACACACATAACTCATCATTTACATAAGAACACGTGGTGTACCACCTCGTGTAACAGTCACACTGAAAAATCTCTCCCGAAATGAAAGAAAGTGAAATTACAGAGAGAGGGAAGAGGAAGTTGTACAGGGCAAATTACATTTTTATCCTGTATTTAGCGGACATTTTACGGAAAATTACTTTTGGACTAAATATGCTAACATAGTACCACCATGAGGGTTTAAATCTTAATTTTTTAACCACATGGCTTATCTTCCGATTACCTTATCACCACGAGGACCGTTTATCGGATTAGGCTTTGTTATATTTTCATTTTTTAAAGTGATACTCTCTAAGAACTCACCATTACTGTAAGATCCCACATCGCCAGGGAAGTGGATCCTCTATGTCTTGTATGTACATGGCCACCTCCAATTAGCACGAGACCTTTTTGGAGCTCACTGGCTTCGGGTTCCGTAGGAACTCCGAAGTTAAGCGAGTTTGGGCTAGAGCAATCCCATGATGGGTGACCCACTGGGAAGTTGCTCGTGAGCTCCCAGAAACAAAACCGTAAGGGAGTGGTCGGGGCTCAAAGCGGACAATATCGTGCTATGGCGGAGTCGAGCCCGGGATGTGGTGGAGCCCGGGTCGGGGTGTGACAATTTGGTATCAGAGCCAATCCCTGGCCGGAAATATGCTGACGAGGACGTTGGGCCTGGAGGGTGGATTGTAAGATCCCACATCGCCTAGGGAAGTGGATCATCTATGTCTTATATGTACATGCTCACCTCCAATTAGCACGAAGCTTTTTGGGAGCTCACTGACTTCGGGTTTCGTAGGAACTCCGAAGTTAAGTGAGTTTGGGCTAGAGCAATCCCATGATGGGTGACCCACTGGGAAGTTGTTCGTGAGTTCCTAGAAACAAAACCGTGAGGGCGTGGTCGGGGCCCAAAGCGGACAATATTGTGCTACGGCGGAGTCGAACCCGGGATGTGGTGGAGCCCGGGTCGGGATGTGATAATTACTTCATGTTTTTTGCACAAAGTTTTACAATTTTGACGAAATGATGAAAAAAATGAGATTGGGTATGGAGTTTTGTTTTCAAGGTTTAAAAATTATCATCTATTTGTAAACATATGATATACTAAAAATAGATAGTAGTTTTGTTAGCTTATTACAAAAACGAGACTCGATTTCACGCGCTATGCAGCTTAGTCACCTCAGTCCCCATGCGGACTGCATGCAACACGCAGTACGCACAACACGATTCAGAGCACAACGGCAACTACGAATCAAATATTTACCCAAAAAAAGTAAAAATTAAATTAACTGCAGCAGCCAATTTCACATAAAATTACAGTTGGCTAACGTACTACTAGAACAGTAAATCAGTTAAATAACTGTTCAACTTGTTGAACAAGCCAACTAGCCAATTATGAGCCCTTGTTTGGCTTCTGAGAAAATGCAGGAAAGTTGAAAAAAAAAGAAAAAGAAAAGGAAATTGAGGTCGACGGCGTTCCTAATCTCGATCTGGTTCTGAGCCTTGAGGCGCTGTGCGACGTTGGCCATGTCGCAACCGACGGCAAAAACTCTAGGGTCTTGGAAGAAGTCGATGAGGGAGCGCGGTATGACGTCGCTGGAATATCATGTGAAAGGGAAATGGTAGATGAGGGTGTGGAACCCGATGTTGAGGTTGAGGAGTTCTTATAGATATCCATTGGTCCTGGTTTAGTCGCTTTCGCCTTGAAACCGACGAGGACGGTGCCATTTTTGGTGTTGGGGGACTTAAGGACTTGCTTCAGCCACTTGGTGACGACGAAGGCGTCGTAGGTGATGACGGTGAGAATGCGGCAGGAGTCTAAGCGGACAATGAAGGCGTCGGTGCGTTTGAGCTCGATAGTTTCCTTTTGCTCGACAATGACTTGCACAACCATTGTGGCGGTGATGGTTCTCTCTCTCAATTTTCAGTTGCAGAAAAAATGAGGTGACAGTGGTCAGTGGGCCGGGGCTTTATATAGGAAAGCCCAGAGGCCCAGCGGGTCACATTTTTACTATTTTACCTTGTTACTGTGAACTGTTATTAATTTATAAGTGGTGAACTACTCTTGGATAATGGATATTTTCTTAATCTATTGTTTTTCGGATACAAATTCTCTCTTTTGTTATTAATTAAACTCAAATTAATAATACCACTTATAAAAAATTATTAAGACTTTGTTAATACAATCACTAATTTCGACATGTTAATTGCTTAGAAAATTATAGAGCAAAATGATATTACCCTAATTTTTATTTCAAGTCCAACCCAATTTCAAACTTAAGGCCATCTCCAACCAAAAGAGGACGAGATGGCTCGTTTTAGCCCTATAGCCCTCCAAGAAATTAATATTTTAATGAACAGTGTTAGGCCATATTTCTTACCATCTCCAATTCATAGGCCAAACATAACCCTGTGACAAAAAATCATCTTTAACCGAGAGGGCCAAATATAATTTATTATTTTAATTTAAAAACTACAACAACTTAAATTTAAAGTCTATAATCATCATCATCATCATCATCATCCGCCATTGTAAGATTATAGTCGGAGGTAAACAACTGTCGTCGAGCCATAATTTCCCTCTTTTTCCTATCAAAATAGGCCTTACTCATTGGAGTGTAATCCGAAGTGTTCCTTTGCATATTCCTATCATCCATCTCTTCTTGTATTTGTTTGGCCCGTTCTTCATGCCTAAGGTTCATTTCTTCCGCGACAATAACATTTTGCTCCGCCGGCCTTAGCTATGGCTAGGGTTGGTGGCAACCCACTGTTTCTTTTTCTTTTTCTTTTGTCCTACCTTCGTTTTTCCCTGCTTTTGTTCCCGATCTCTTGTCCTCCATCCCCTCTTCCTGTCCATTTCCCTAATATGAGCCCCAAATTCCGTTTCTTTTCCGCTCCTTCCATCTCCATCTCTTCCCCCTTCGTTTCCGTCCCTCATTTTCTGACCACTTCGTCCCCTCCCCTCACGCAACCACGATCTGCACTCCCATCTTCTTACCGCGGTGTGTTGCGGCTTTATTGGAAGGTGAGTAGAGCTCTTGCTCGGGTGTTCGCACCACCTCCATCCTTGTCTTTGCCAATCTTGGTGCTCTCTCTAATGGGCTGTGTTCTTCCATCGGGTTCCTTGGTTTTGTGGGAGTGGATTTTGTGGTGTTGTTTGCAGGGTGCTGGTGATATGGTTTCCTTCATAATCAGGGTTCTGATTGGTTGGTTCGCTGGGCAGTAGGTGCTGGTGGCGTTGGAGATTTCCGACGACGGAGGGGAACACACAGTTCTAGATTGTTTTGGGCCCCAAGTTGTGTTTTGGGCTATTTTGTGTGGGCTTTTGAGGTCCAATGTTTTGATTTGTACTTATGTTGTTGGTAGACCTTGTTGTATTGTAGTTTGGTCTTTGGCCCTGAAATAATATGTCCAGTTTACCCAAAAAAAAAAAACTTCTTTGCTTGTTGATAAATATAAGGGGATGAATTGTTTGATTTGTTGCTTATGTACATCAATAGAAGAAAAAAGGCAAATGTCTGGGTTTGGTAGCAGAAAGAAAAAAATATAGCCATGGAAATGCTAGTGGGAAGAGGGGGTGGGGCAAGAATGCCTCTTTAAAAAAAAAAAAATCAATTACAGATGTTATTTTATAAAGGGAATGAGTATAAAGATAACTTAACATTTTGAATTGGGTTTGAGAGATTAGTTTAGATTTGGTTTTAAAGAGATATTAATTCTTTGGGTAAATTACACAAAACTACCTCAACTATGGGTCGAACGACACTTTCATACCTCATTTTTTTAAAATGACAATGTCATACCTCATCTTACGAATTTGTGACAATGTCAGACCTCCGTCAGTTTTTCTGTTAATTTCTCTGTTAAATGCTGACGTGGCTAGAGATGGGATCCACTCACTAATCCAACTGGATTAAAAAATAATTAAATATATTTTTAATAATTAAATATTAAAAAACTAAGAATTAAAAAAAAAAAAAATGGCCTAGGGTGCGGGCCTGCCCTTTCCTCCACCCGCACCAACCTTCTTCTTCTCTTCGACAGCCACCAAACTCTTCCCCGTCCCTCAACCTTCCACATCGACCCGTGTCCTCCCCCCTAAAAAAAAAACCTTCCTTCACCACCCCATCGCCACCTCTCTTCCTCCATCTTCACCACCCCACCGCCGCCTATCTTCACCACCCCACAAAAAAAAAACCAAAGAAAAATAAAATTTGGCAAAAACAAAAACAGAGAAGCTCGAGACTTAAGCTCGACAGAAGACGCGAAGCTGAAACTTCGACAAAATCCACCAGAAGACCCAGACCCCTGAGGAACAAAACCCACATTCCCATTGCAGCAATTGTTGCCGCAATTCAAAAACCCCAAAACGGAGAACCCAATATTGCATCTCTGGATCCCTCCTCCCAATCTGGTCACGATCTCCAACCCGCCGTTCCAAATCGACTGGAGCTTGCAGCCCTACCCGTCTTTCGACGACGCTGGTCCCATCACAGACGGAGTCTCCGCTGCTAGCAGGGTCGATTTGTCGCGCCACCGTCGTCGTTGTTGAAAAACGAAAAGAGAGTTGAAGCTGAAGGCATTGCGTCGTCCAAAACCCTGATATGGAGATCGAACAACGCCGTTCCACAACGTCATCTTCCTCGACTACTCCACCTCCCTCACTCCGCCACCCTCGATCTGCACCAGTACACCCAAAACGACAGTGTCGACCTGAACTCGGACTGGGAACCGGTCTGATTTACGACGAAGTCTGAGTCTGTGGGGTAGCGGGGAGGGGGGGACACGCATCAATGGGCAAGAGTTTGGGGGGGGGGGGGACGGGGAAGAGTTTGAGAAGAAGAAGGTTGGGGGAGGCCCGCACCCTAGGCCATTTTAATTTTTTTTTGTTTTTTTATTCTTAGTTTTTTAATTTTTTAATATTTAATTATTAAAAATATATTTTTAATTATTTTTTAATCCAGTTAGATTAGTGAGTGGACCCCGTCTCTAGCCACGTCAGCATTTAACAAAGAAATTAACAGAAAAACTGACGGAGGTCTGACATTGTTACAAATTCGTGAAATGAGGTATGACATTGTCATTTTAAAAAGATGAGGTATGAAAGTGTCGTTCGACCCATAGTTGAGGTAGTTTTGTGTAATTTACCCTAATTCTTTAATAAAAAATAATATGAATAAAGAGAATAAGTTGAGTGTAGAAATAGGTTATATAGGTTCAAATAAAATTTCCCTTAGAAAAAACGTACGGAAAAAGAATAGGGTGCGTTTGGTGAAATTTCAAACTGCTATCGAGCAATACATATTCTTCTTCTTTTGACTTCATAGCATACGTCTATAATATAAATTATATTATACATATACTAAAACCCAAAAAAAACACTGTTCATTAACAGTGTTCTTCCTTTTTTACCCCTGCTTCTTTGTTGTTAATTCAACTTTGCCAATTGCTTTGCTGTCAAATGAGAAACATTTTTGTGACGCGTGGGATCCTCCACCGCTTCTTTTCTTCTTCCCTCTCCCTCCTCACCTCATCTGGCAAACCTTCACCCTTCTTCATCTCCTGTCCCTCAAAGATGCCGAGTCGCTGTGAGATCTGTTTTGAGATTTTGATCGCAATTTTGCTCCCTCCGCTGGGCGTTTGTCTCCGGCACGGCTGATGCACCGTAAGTCCCCTTTCTTTCTCCTCTGTCTTCTTCATCTTCTGGTGGCAGATTTGATATTTTCAATGGTGAAAAATTGAAATTTTGGATTTGCAATTGTTTATGCAGGTGGAGTTTTGCATATGCTTGCTGCTGACGCTACTGGGTTACCTTCCGTGAGTCATCTATGCCCTCTACGCCATCGTCTTCATCAATCGCGACAGTACTTCGATGAGTACCGCCGCCCCCTCTACGCCTCCTCCGATTAAACCAATTCCTCAGTTATTTTCCCGCCTCCTTCGATTATAATTTTTTTTTTTTGAGTTCTGAGGGATCGTTGACCAAAAAAAAAAAGAACAAAAGGGGATCCTTAGATTGTTTTTTTCTTTGCCTGTTATGTTTATAATAAAATCTGAAATTGTATGCTGCATATGTTAGGGATCTGATTTCGAGAAGAAGGATTTGATTGATCTTTACAGCCAGTGCAAGGGGAATATGAATAGGTATTAGCTTTATTTATCACTGCATTTATCTTTTTGGTCATTTGGATTCCTGTTTTTGTTTGATACTTGCATACTGTTTTATTTTCAGTGTTACTCTCTGATTAATATTATTCTGAGTTTTGCAGAAATGCTATTCTTGCTGAAGACCTGCCATGTAAGTGATTTAATTTTTGCTTTTCGAATTTCTACTTTTCATGCATAATTATGAATATGTAGATGATTTGTGGGTTTTTTTTTTTTTACTTAATCTCCAATTCAAAGTGGGTGATTGCAGATTGATTGATGTGTTTCTTCATCATCGATTCAGGTGCTCGCCTGGCTTCATCGCAGAAGGATGTGTTTGCTGCTGGTATGTTTTGCTATTGTTTCTCGCACTGGTAATTGTGTTTTTTGTGTGTTGATTTAGCATCTCAAGCATTTACTGATTTCTGTCAGTCTTTGGAGTTTGATTGATCTAAAACTATAATATATGTGTGTGTGTGTGTGTGTATATTCGAATAGGGATAGGATGTAAAACAGTGAGAGTATGTTTAGGGGTTAAAAAAATTTATTTCTCCCGGCAAGACAAAATATAAATTCCATTGCTGCAACTTCCATTGAAATTGCAATATCTACGATTAGATCATTGCTATATACAACTCTTAATTAATATAGCAGCAAATACAATTTTCAAACTTTTGAGTCATGTTGCCTTTTCAAGCTTTCAGTCATGCACTAATGATTCTGGAAAAGCAGTTATTTCATTGTTTCTTTGAAATATCAAATATTCAATATAACAATGTAAACCTTGCTAATTAATGTTGTTTAAGTACTGATTGTGGCCTCGCTAACCTTGCCATTACCCTAGCGAGCTTCCTCTCGCCGTCTCCACAGCCCACTTCGCCCAGCTTGATTCATCGTCTCAACCACCACCTCAACATCGACCATGAGACCTTCCAGGTTCAATCTCTCTGTCTCTAGAAATTCAGTTTTTCCTTTCTTTTGATTTAATTTTAAATTTTAAATGTTTTTGTTGATGATTTGGTTTATTGAATTTGACAAAATCAGGTGTTAGATCAAACTGTACCTTCAACCCTCGAGAAGGTGATCTAGGTGAAGGTCGTAAAAATGAGCATTGGTAAGTCCTATCAATCTTCAATTTTTAGTTTTCTTGCTTTTATTTTGGTTTTTTTTTTATTACTAAGTTTACTATCAGTGCCCACTACTAATAACTTGGTTTGTTAATTAAAAAATGTGTCCATTCAAATTGCAAAATCTGGAACATTTATTGAAGGAATTCTGATTTCAGCTTTATGGACTTTACAAATAGGAAGCAGAGGAGACAATAAGAAGTACAAAATGAAGCTTTTGGCTCCCATTTTTGAGGTTACTACCATAAGCAGGTACCCAAAAACGGGCAACTGATCAGCTTAAGAAAAAAGATTTTTTTCTTAATTTGATACAAAGTTTGAATTTTAAATTCTGGGTTGGATTTAGTTCTTCATTTAATTTGATGGGTTTGAATTAAATGGAAGAAATTTGCTTTCATTAATGCATAAATTATTGATTGTTTCAGTTAAGATGGTAATTTTGCAGGTATTAACAAACCAATTCAAGTTGCTTTCAAGTTGATGAGGTTGTGATTGTGGATGCTGACATGATTATCCGCAAGCAGATTGTTCCTTAGGAACTTGGTGCTGAGAAAAGCAAGACTCTTGCATCATATTATGGGTATATTACTACTGCACCCTTTTTCCTTTCATATAAATGATACTAGATATTGGTTAACCAGAATATATCAGGCAAGAGCATTATGAATGTCATGTAATTGCCTATAATTGTTCGTGCCTTTAGCACGTGTATGTAGGCAATCTATATATTATTAAATATGTGATACTAATCATTTTCATTAGAGATTAAAGATGTAAGTGTACCAAATTGGAAGCTCAAATATTGAATAACATGATGAACACCCGAACACATGGTACAATTTGACACATTTTTAAGATTTTCTACATCTTCAACAATGTTTCAAACCCGTAGCAACGCGCGGGTACAATTTGCTAGTTATTCCTATAATAAAACCCAAACCAGCGTGCACTGTTCACGGACAGTGTGCGGACGAAAATGCCCTCCGTTTGGTTTTAATCAGGCGTTTTTCTCTTTGTTGCACAGTTAAATGACGGTATTGCCCTCCTGGGCCACGCGTCCATCATCGCTGGCCATCCCGTTCGACTTCTTCTAGATTTCGCTTCTCTCTCCCTCGCCATTCTCAGCTTTTAGGTATTTTTGAACCTCCGTTTTTCTCTCGACATCGCCGTTCTCCTCGCTGTCCAACCTTGCCTTCTCCCGCCACTGATCTACGCCGTTTTTTCTTGCCGGAAAACTGCTCAACGCCTGCGAATTTCTTTCGTTGGAAACCATTAAGCTGCTAGAACTTTTTTGCCCTTTCTAAATTCGATCGAAACCCATTTTTGCCCACATAGCCTGGCTTCTCCTGGTGAGTTTTGCGTCTTTCTCAGTGTGCCTGATTTATTATTTTTTTTGTTGTGGTTTTCGATTTACAGATGAATTTTCTGTTTAAATTTTCTTTTTGTAATTTTGGGGCTTTGTCTGTGCGCTCGGATGATGCGTGTTTGATTCTTCTTTGCTTTCAGGGGGCGGTATCTAAGAAGATAGAGGCAAAGCTTTCTCCTGGACCCTCCATATGCAATATTCGTCGACATGGGTATTTATTTTTAATTAATTAATTAATATCTAATTTTAATTACTTTTTGTTAGTTGCTAATTTTAATTTGTTTACATTTGTGAGCATTATTAAATTTTGATGATATTTTATAATTTATTTTATAATTATTGAAATTAGAATCAAAACCGCAAAATCTTCAATGGGGTTTTGATTTTTGAGAGGTATCTGAAATGGGGATCTCTACCCTGCCTTCTGCGATTTGCTCCACCATGGCAATAACTTTTGTGTTTTCTTCCATGCGTAGAATCCACTCGATTTGTTGTCCGAGTCCTGCGATGTTGTGATAATCTTCCAAGGTAAATGACTTTTGTTCGTCTCGGTTGGTTTGAGTTTCAAATTTTCAGTTGGATTGTTTGTTTTGGTTTCATTTGCTGCGCATGAGATGAGCTTCAAATGAGATAATTTTAATTTTTACTTAAATGTGTTAATACTTTTATGCAGGCATGTCCAATATTTTAGGTGAGTCTCAAGTGCCCAGTGCATTAGTTTGGTTCAATTTTCATCTTCTTCCGGAGTTCTGTACAATTTTTTTTAAGCTCAAATGATTCAAATTCAAATTTATGTATAAATTGATAAGTGTGGGTGTTGACACCCAATTATTGAAAGCTTTCAGCTTCTTAAAAGGCTAAAGCATCTTTCTTTTTTACTATCCAATTGCTTATTTTCAACAAATTTACAGTTTCTTCTCTCTCTATATCTCTCCTCAGCAGCTCAGCTACATCGATGACAAGAAGAAGTACAAAGGGATGCATTTGGATGCGATATAAGTTGAGGTGTTCACATGAAACCAGACACAAGGAGGTGTCCTTGGTTTCTTGGCATAAAGTCGTAGTTTGATTTATGCTATAAATGATGAATCTTTGTACTTTAGAATCTTGATTTATGAGATTCGACCAGGGTTAACTCAATTCCTATTGAAGGGCAAAATGATGTTGGTGACTGTGAAAAAGGTATTGTTTCCGAAAAAGCAAAGTAATGGATTAACATAAAAGATATGTTGGCTGATAATAGTACTGTTTTAAATTACACATTACATTTCCTTTTGAATTTACACATTACATTTCCTTTTGAATCAGATTTCCTGATAACCTATCTAATTTTTCTTTTTAGCAGAGATATTTTCATCATGTGATGAAGCAACAAAAGACTACGCTGCATCGTGAAGTACAGAGTTCACTTCTCCTATTAAAGTTATCCCATTGTTCAGATCCTTGGCAGCAGGAATTCCCAGCCCAAAATTTTCTATAAGTGTAAGTTGTCTCAAAAGTTCAACTCTGTTAAACAATAAGCTATTAGTTTAATGGTTGCCAATGGAGGAAATTTGATGTCATTTTCAACTTTCCTCATCTAGGCCATTACTCTTGACTGCGCGAAAACGACTTTGAGCTTATTCCGTAAGTCACTAATTATTCAATTGAATTAACGTTTGTTTTCGTCCTGCTTTAATTTCGCATTAGGGTTTTGTTTTTGCATTCGTCGCTTATGTAGGATAATTCATTTTAGTATTCAATTCATGGGGATTAAGGGCAAGTATTTGCTAACTAATACGAAAACATTGTTGGGTTACAATTCAGAAAAATGACCACAAGTCCAAAACCCCTCTCCTTCAATTGCAGAACACACAAGTTCCTCTTTCTTACAAACAATGAAGAATTGATTGTTAAGCATGAACCAACCCTTTCTTTTTATTACAAACGATGTTGGGGAAGGGTAATCGAATTTGGGGCTTTTAACTAACCGAGTTAGAAGCCCCTCACGTGTATGAACCAACTTTATGTCTTAGTATATGGTACTTTGTTTTCGGCAAGTTGAATTTGGCAAGAGAAATGTTGAGTGGTATAATTCAAGGCATGCTATAGTTTTAAATATTTATGAATTACTAATGCACGCTTAAATCAATTTTGTATAAAAGGTTGCAGGGCTACAAGTATCCTGGCTCTGCAAAGCGCAGTCTTTAAGCTATCATTAAATTTCATATACTATTGTTCAGGCATTTTGTACTTACCTAATTGCTCTGCCCTTGATTTTAATTAAATTTTGTATATTATTCTTCATATCCCCACTTAGTGGGAAAAGGCTTTGTTGTTGTTGTTGTTGTTGTTGTTGTATTCTTCATATCATAACGTCAAATTTCATGTACCCTTCATGTTAATCACTCATTTTTAAGCTATCATTAATTCACTGTTCATTTTACTATCGTTCACGCACTTTTAATTACTTTATAAGTTTAACTACCGAATAAAAAGTTTATACTTTACCACTGCCTGGCCTGATAGGAATGCATTAAAATATTGATTTCAATATTTTATTTTTCTCTTTAAAAATTTTATATGATTTGTAAAGTTCCTTGGTAGATCGAGTTAACAAACAAATTATGGAGTTTGATTAACTTTTTTCATCTTATGATCGAACATTTTAAGTATTGCTCTTTTACACATGTTTTATTTTACTTTCAGATTTTTAGCACAATGAATATAGTTTCAATCTACAATTTGGAAGCCTTTAAATCCAAGAAAAAGTTAAAGAGTTCACGTGTGCAGAATTTGGAGACTGCAACATTTCAACTCTAATGGCCAGTTGTCTGACTTGCACATCGTATTTGTTGATGCAATGGTAACTAAATCATTCTCTTATACTAATTTCATTTGAGAATAAATGTATATGTGTCAGATTCTGTTTATTCTTCAATATTAATATATATTTCTTTAAACTTTAATTTAAGCTAAAAACAATAAAATCAATGAATATGAATAAATATATAATCGCAGCTACCAATTCCATATATAATCTCTAAACTCCAGAAAATTATCGAATTGCACACAACATTTCAAATTACTGCCTTCTCCTTCAAGACACATAAATGAAACTGAAATTCTTCAGACTGACAAAAAAGTGAGAATCGAACAATTGGGTTATTTGGATCCATTTTTGTACAAGGTAGAATTGCTAATTACACCTTTTTATCTTTGATTAAGATCCTGTAATATCATGTTTACATCTTCAGTAAAAGCTCTGTATCTGATGACTACTGCTCTTATATCAATCTTTGTTAAAATATTTTGCAAAAAGATACGTGTATATGTAAAGTACTTTGATACACGATATGGATGGTGGGATAGCACTTGCCAAATTGTGTTAAATAAATACATAAAGACCCAACAACTGGACAACTAATTTGTCAAAAACACCCAAACCAAATTCCAACTCCTTGGGAATAATTAACGCATTGCAGTTTATTTCCATCTTTTATTACTATGAATAGTCTACTTTATCGTTTTCCATGAGTTTTAAAAATGTAGTTAATGATTGATGGTTTCATTAATCTGACATAGAAAACCTTCTTTTATCTAATCCGTGAGTGTATGAAATGTTAAAACGATAGTATAATGGGTGGGTAATCTTTATCATATTATGAATTGATGTGTTTCTAATTTGTATTAGGAAGCTTTCGAAATTAATTTTTTATTTCTACCATTTACTATATTGTTCTATTGTGTTAGGCAACAGATGAAGTGTAAAATGTCAGACATGTTAGGTAGAATCAAAGAAGTGAATGAGGTCCTCTTGAGAATACAAGGGATAAGCCTACGGGCGTTAATTTGGTTTTAAGATTGTTTGTTCAATAATAACATAAAATTTCTGTATTTACATCTACAAAATATTTAACATCATCTACTAAATATTTAACGACCCAAAACAAAGCCAAAAATTCACTGTCTAAACATCCAGAAACATTTTACAGTGGTCTAAATAAGACCAATAGAGTGTTTACATTGACACTCATTGAGATGGGTTTACATTTTTATGGTCAAATTGTTTTTGGACATTGCAAGATTACTGCCAACTCAGTATTTGTTTTTTCTTATGATTTCTAGGCTTTTAAATTGATGTATGCGTTGGGAATTTTGGAGTTTAGTCATGTTTTGTATATTACAGATTTGAGTACTTCATATGGAAAGAAGAGGTTAGTTTGGTTGCGATTACTTATTTTGATTTGGTTAAATTCGAAGTTGGTTGGCTTGCATCTAATTCAATCGTTCGCTTGCACAGCTTGAAGTCACTGGTTTATTAATGCTGGTGACCGAGATCAACCCAAGTTCATGTGAAAACGATCTCATAATTTTCGTTATGGTGAGAACTAAGAACTTAGAACCTTTTTTTTAGTTTTTTTATTTTTTATTTTTAAATTTTTCTGTTTTTGAAATTAAGAAATTGAATTACTTATCTATACCCCTTTTGTGATCATTCACTGAGAATTTGTTAATTGCTTTAATATATATGAGGTAGGATTTCTATATTCTAAGCTCCATTTCTCACCTTTAGAGATTGCTTGATTTTATATTTGTCAAATAGTTTATGCATTTTCATATTAAGTGTGCCAGTATGTTGTCACAGTAATTTAATTAGATGTGATGAATTGATGTGTTTATACCTTTGAAACATAATTTTTCACACAATTTTTACTTTGGTAGCAGTGCGCCGCAGCAACGCGCGGGCAAAGCTTTCTAGTACGTACATACATATATATATATATACACACACACACACAAATACAAAAAAAATAGCAATTAATTCAGGAACCATGATATAAAATTTGAGAAATCGAAATAAAAATTGCAGATGAAACCCTAGAGAGAGTGAGAGAGAGAGAGAGAGAGAGGAGATAGCGTTTACCTTGAACCAGTGGGGCAAGAGCTGAAGCTTTGAGAGGTCCAGCAGCAGCAGCACACGAGAAGAAAAAGAAGAAGCGATACGCAGCGTTTGGAAATGCAATAAATTTGCGAGCCCAACACTGAATGGGCCACTTGAGAAAAGGCTACAAGTGAGCTTCTGTATACACCCACCCATAAAACGTGTAAAATTTATGTTAGAAATAATAGATAGAACAATGTTTTATATTAAATGATCAATTAGAGATTTAAATCTGAAAAATTGGGAGTTTACCTCAAAATAGGCGGTGCCCGGCGGTGGCGACTAGTGGATGACGGCAGTGTGGAGGGCGATGGCTCATGGAGGAGGCGTAGGCCCGTGGTTGAGCGGCGTTGCCGCATTGGTGTGGAATAGTTGCTGGCTGTTGCTTGGAAGTTTTACGGGGTGTATTCAATTGAAAATTTGAGATAATTTAATGGATTTATAAATCTATGAATTTTTATGGAGTTTACTTGATTTGTAGAGATTCCATATAAATTTTGATTCAATTAGCTCGAAATCTCATGTAAGGAGGTGAGATTTGTGGATGCTTATGCATTTTAATGATTAAATTCATAAATATGTCGACCACATATGAATTTAATATCGTAGTGTCTTTTAGCCTCTATATTGGTATCTGTGGCAAAAAAAATGGTATCTTCATGAGAAAATTTTGTAGATCAATGAATATTTTAAATCTAGATATTTATTAGATACCAGAAGTTATAAGTCTATTCGTGAAAGTCTAAGTCAATGCCACGTACAATATTTGTTAAGATATATTTAGGGAACTGTTATTAGCACTCCGAAAATCTAATTCTACACTCCATACAAGTGTATTTTTTTTCTAATTATAGAAAGTTTGAAGTGTAAAATGAGATTTTTGGAGTGCGAATAACAATTTTCTATATTTATATACATTTTATTTTAGTTTGGAAGTCGACTTCCTTTTTTTTTTTTCTTTCTTTATCAAGTTGGGAGTATCACTGATTGTGACCCTGTGCAACTAGTTGTTGATTCGTTTTGAATAATCAACATTATTTCTTACAATGTCTTGGAGGTATGAATAACGAAATGAAAACGGTCATGGTCCAAGCTGGATAGTACTAATTAGTAAACAACTTGTGTGATGTTTGCTTATAACCAAGTGGCATGAAGGGACAAGTATGTATGTTTCATGCATGACTTGGTCATAAGCAAACATCACTTGGTTATTAGCAAATATCATTCACAAGTTGTATTACTAATTAGTACTATTCAACTTGATTCAGACTTTCGCGAATAGACTTATAATTTCTGGTATTTAATAAATATTCAGATTGAAAATATTCATCGATCTACAAAATTTTCACATGGAGGTACCCATTTTTTTTTGCCATAGATACCAATATAGAGGCTAAAAGACACTACGATATTAAATTCATATGCGGTCGACATACTTATGAATTTAATCATTAAAATGCATAAGCTCAATTATATATTCAAGTTAGATCAATTCCCGAAGTTTTATGTCTATTCGTGAAAGTCTAAGTCAATGCCACGTACAATATTTGTTAAGATATATTTAGGGAACTGTTATTAGCACTCCAAAAATCTAATTCTACACTCCACACAAGTATATTTTTTTTTTTCTAATTATAGAAAGTTTGGAGTGTAAAATGAGATTTTTGGAGTGTGAATAACAATTTTCTATATTTATATACATTTTATTTTAGTTTGGAAGTCGACTTCCTTTTTTTTTTCTTTCTTTATCAAGTTGGGAGTATCACTGATTGTGACCCTGTGCAACTAGTTGTTGATTCGTTTTGAATAATCAACATTATTTCTTACAATGTCTTGGAGGTATGAATAACGAAAAGAAAACGGTCATGGTCCAAGCTGGATAGTACTAATTAGTAAACAACTTGTGTGATGTTTGCTTATAACCAAGTGGCATGAAGGGACAAGTGTGTATGTTTCATGCATGACTTGGTCATAAGCAAACATCACTTGGTTATTAGCAAATATCATTCACAAGTTGTATTACTAATTAGTACTATTCAACTTGATTCAGACTTTCGCGAATAGACTTATAATTTCTGGTATTTAATAAATATTCAGATTGAAAATATTCATCGATCTACAAAATTTTCACATGGAGGTACCCATTTTTTTTTGCCATAGATACCAATATAGAGGCTAAAAGACACTACGATATTAAATTCATATGCGGTCGACATATTTATGAATTTAATCATTAAAATGCATAAGCTCAATTATATATTCAAGTTAGATCAATTCCCGAAGTTTTATGTATTTTAAGCAACCACGAATGTCGGACAGAGTCAAGTCAAGTGATGGTGATACTTACAACTCTATTTATTATTATTAGATGATTTTAAATTTTGAGATCTGTGGTGTATAGTAGACCTGTAAACGGGTCGGGTTTATTGGGTTTGAGTCGGGTTCAATCCGACCCGTTAAGTTAACGGGTCACCCGAACCCGACCCGTTAAGCTAACGGGTTACCCCTTTCACCCGTTAACAATTATTATTATTATTATTATTTTTTTTTGCATAGAATTTATTTTTTGTTGTTAAGACTTTAATGAAATTACTAAACATCCTCAACTAACGGGTGCTAACGGGTTGACCCAAAGTGACCCGTTATTTAACGGGTTGTTAACGGGTTCACCCGTTAGCGACCCGACCCGTTAAGCATCCACCCAAATAGTAATATTAACGGGTCGGGTCCAAAATGTCAGGTCTAGTGTATAGATACAATCTCAAAATTTAATTAAACTCAACTAACAATGATAAATTAAATGGTGAGCATTATTACAATTTGAGAATGGTAAGCAAAAATGTACCCCATACAAATAGGACTTAATATACATATTAAAAATAAAAACACAGTGATGCAAAATCTCGCAACGACTAATACTATCCAAGTCATGCATGAAACATACACATTTGTTCCTTCATGCCACTTGGTTATAAGCAAACATCACTTGGTTATAAGCAAATATCATGCACAAGTTGTATTACTAATTAGTATTATTCAGCTTGATTCAGACTTTCGCTAATAGACTTATAATTTCTGGTATCTAATAAATCCAAATTAAAAATATTCACCGATCTACAAAATGTTCTCATGGAGGTACACATTTTCTGCCACAGATACCAATATAGAGGCTAAAAGATATTGCGATATTAAATCCATATGCGGTCGAGATATTTATGAATTTATTCATTAAAATGCATAAACTCAATATACATCCAGATTACATCATTTTCCGAAGTTTTGGTCCACAATAAAAACTGCTTACCTTGACTTCACTTATTAAATGTTCACAAGCAATTTACATTTTAGCCACAGTTCAATGTATTGTGATTTTTTGTCTGCAACTTTTGTATCAAATAAATATCCACGGTTGAAAATATTCATTTTTTTTTAACAAACGATTTATCTACACTAAGGGAAGGGGTGCGCTTAGTCTCATAATGAGTTAGCAATAATGTGGTTCAAATTCGCCTTTAGCGAGAATCAAACCTAGGACCTCTTACTTACAAGTGAAGATGAATACCACTAGACCGTACAAAAAAATCTCATGGACGTATAGCCATTTTTCTACCACAAATAGGAATATAGAGGCTATAAGATGCAAAATGAAAGTTATCTATTTTTTGTCTAAGTGAGAGTCGCGACCTAGGCGGGTCTAAGTGGGCACCTAGACCTTTCTTAATTTTCAAATGCCTAGAGATTAATCGGGGTGGTGGCCAGTCGCCTAGTGTCTAGGAGGCGAAAGACGGGGAATTTTAGAATAGTGGTTAGTATTCAGTAATAGTTTTAATATTTTCATTTCTCTAATTAGGTTAAAGTTGAGTGACAATTTCTCCAATTTGGTCAAAGTTGAGGGACCATTGCTACAATTTTTCTCATCTTGTTTTCCATATTTGCCCCTTGATTCAGCCTCACGTGTGTGGCACGTGACTCATTTTGACGGAAGTTCTAACGGAGTTGACGAAAAAGACCATAGCTGCATATTTTGAAGAGTTAAGGCACTACGATATTAAATTCATATGCGTCCGATATATTTATGAATTTAATCATTAAAATGCATAAGCTCAGTTATACATTCAAGTTAGATCAATTCCCGAAGTTTTGGTCAACAATAAAAACTGCTTACCTATGAGTTCACCTATAAAACGTGCAAATGTGATATACTTTTTAACCACAGTTCTATGTATTGTGAATTTTTGTCTGCAACTTTTGTGGCATATAGAGGCTAAAAGATTCTACGATATTAAATCCATATGTGGTTGAAATATTTATCAGTTTAATCATTAAAATGCATAAACTCAATTACACATCCAGGTTAGATCGATTCCCGAAGTTTTGCTCCACAATAAAAACTGCTTAGCTACGAGTTCACCTATAAAACGTGCAAAGGCGATATACTATTTAGCCACAGTTCAATGTAATGTGAATTGTTGTCCGCAACTTTTTTATCTAATAAATATCCACGGTTAAAAATATTCATTGATCTATCAAAAGTTATTATGGACGTACCCATTTTTATACCACAAATAGGAATATAGAGGCTAGAAGATTCTAATTTAATTGAAACATACCAAACTCATTAAACACTGTAATCAGAAGCTCATTTAATTGAAAAGAAAAAAGAATCCATATGTAAAAATTTAACCTGTTTGAGCTTTAATGATTCATTTTCAAGCTGAAAGGAAGAAGACAGAAAAGAACTTTGGATTAGGTATGCAATTAGTTGCTCTATATATACCCAAACTTTGAGAATTCCGAATGTAAAGAAACATATATATGCTAGAGCAGCTTATTTTCTAACCCAATGGCTCATGGCTTCCTTCTCGTACTTTTATTCTCTCACATCATCTCTACAAATGTTCATGCATGCAACCAAAATGAGCGCGCCTCTCTTCTGTCCTTCGCTTCCACCCTATCTTTTCGTCCTTTAAATTGGACTTCAGTTAACTGTTGTCGTTGGAATGGCATCACTTGTAATCAAGATGGTTTGGTCACCCATTTGCTCTTATCCTCCAAAGGTCTCAAAGGAGCTATTTTCCCCTCATCATCGTCACTTGGAAATCTCACACACCTCATCCAATTGAATCTCTCTCACAATTCACTTTCTGGATCACTTGAAACTGAATTCTTCTTGCCTTTGACTCGTCTTGAGATCCTAGATTTGAGCTTTAATCTTCTTTCTGGAAAGCTACCATTTTCTATGCCATCCCACAATATCCAGACATTGGATTTGTCAAGCAACCGCTTCCATGGTGCAATTTCATCATCATTCTTTCAACATGCTCGGAATTTAACTAGTTTCAACGTCACCAACAATACCTTCTCAGGTTTGATCCCATCTTCTATATGTCTTCATTCGTCTCCCTTGATTAGGCTATTGGATTTTTCCTTCAATGCATTCAGTGGCAACATTTCTCCTGGACTCGGGGAGTGTTCAAAACTGCAAATTTTTCGTGCTGGTTACAATGACCTCTCAGGGTTAGTTCCGAAAGATATCTACAACGCCACCAAACTTGAAGAAATTGCATTCCCTTCCAATTCACTCCATGGAGCCATAAGTGAGAAAATTTTCAACCTCACCAACCTCGCAATCCTTGACCTCTCCTCTAACCAAATGAGTGGCGTGCTTCCTCTCCATTTTGGAAAGCTCTCCAAATTGAAACTCTTGGCTCTTGGTTTTAACCATTTCGAAGGTTCTTTGCCCCCATCATTGATGAATTGCACGAACCTTGTAGAAATACATATGGCAGCCAACAACTTGGAAGGAGATATGTCCATGCTCAATTTCTCGAAACTTAGTCACCTCAGTAAACTTGACCTAGTTCGAAACCAGTTTACTGGTACATTTCCAACAAGCCTTTATTCATGCCAGTCCCTGAAAGCTGTTCGTTTGAGTGCAAATAATAATACAGAGGGACAAATCCAACCTGAAATTCTTTCATTGAAATCTTTGTCATTTCTCTCACTTGGTGGCTTAACCAACATCACTGGGGCAATGAAGATATTAATGCATTGCAAAAGTCTTCAAGTACTCATCATTCCGTATTCATTCAAAGGCGAGGAAATGCCAGTTGATGAAGGCATGGTTGATTTTGGTGGGTTCCAAAATCTTCGATTGTTGTGCTTTTATTATTGTGAATTCATTGGTCAAATGCCTTTATGGTTATCAAAACTCAAGACTGTAGAGATCTTGGTTTTGACAGGTTGTAGACTTACAGGGCCAATTCCTAGATCGTTGGGGACTCTTCCCAAACTCTTGTTCTTGTTCTTGGAAGACAACCAAATTTCCGGTGAATTTCCAAAAGAACTTTGTGGACTACCAAGGTTTGTACATGAACCAACCACAGATCAAGTAGATGATTATATTGAGCTGCCTATCTACACCGATGCAAGCTTAACTTACCCGCGAAGATTGTCCAATTGGCCACCAACAATATCCTTATCTTTCAATCACATTCATGGTAGAATACCTACTGAGATCGGCCAAATGCACCTTCTCCACAACTTGGATCTTGCTGGCAACTACTTTTTTGGCAACATTCCAGAACAAATATCCAACCTCAAAAATCTAGAGAATTTGAGCCTCTCCATGAATCATTTGTTTGGAAACATCCCGTTGTCATTGGCAAGCCTTAATTTCTTAAAATATTTAAATGTCTCATACAATAATCTCGAAGGACCAATCCCAATAAGCACTCAGCTCCAAAGTTTCAATGCTTCTGCGTTTGAAGGGAATTCAAAATTGTGTGGCTCTCCACTTCCCAATGAGTGTCTACCAATTAAGGGAATTGATGCAGATAGCAAGCACAACCAAGGTGTGGACAATGAGCATGATTTTCCATGGTTGTATGTATTCACTGCACTAGGTTTCATCGTAGGATTTTGGGGAGTGTGTGGTTCTTTAATTGTTAAGAAGACATGGAGATTTGCATATTTTAAATTCTTTGACAATGTACAAGATAGGCTCTATTTCATGATTTCAGTGCGTATGACCATGATGAAAAGAAGGCTTCTAGGAGATTAAATTGTACTTTTTTATCGGTTTTGTTTTCATACCGAAGATACCTTTTGCTTTAGGTCAATGTCCCTTCTTTTTTTCTTGTATTTTCTTTTGTAAGAAGGGTGAGGTTTATGTCTCCCCTCATTTCCTATATTTCCCTTTCTAAGTGTAGGGCTGGAAAATATTTTCGAAATTTCCGAACCGAACCAAACAAAAAAAAATCTCAATCCTAAACTAAAATTTTCGGGATGAAATACCGAACCGATCTTGAAATTGTGGTACAGAATTCGGTATTGTCTGCTCAATTTGAAATGTTGCTAACTACTAGTAGCAATATAATTGGTGTGGTCTACATGCAGTAACCGTATTCCTTTATTGCCACATCTGCTGGTACGAACCTCCCACAAATGTGTCTATTTCTTCAACACGAAATCAAAAATTGTATTGTTAGTTTACGAACTTATTAAGTTTGTAACTTATTTTTTTGCTTTTGGGTTTGTTACTTATTTTATTTTGGTTGCATGTTAATTTAACTTGGTATGAATGATTGTCATTTCAATTTGTATGAAATTTGGGAATATCAAACCATCTCGAAATACCGAAAATATTTTGGGAATCCCGAAAATTGGGAATACCTTGGTTTGGGATTGGTCTTCAAATTCCCGTTCCGAAAATTTTCGGTTTGGGTTTCGAGATCCCATTTTTGGTTTGAGATCTCATACCGAACCACCCCTAACTAAGTGTAACTCTCTTTTTTCATATCAAAATAAATTAAACTTAGAGTGCGCAATGTGGGATACACTCTTATTACAATGCATGCAGTGTTAGAGCATTGATAGAAGTGCATAAATGTAAAGAATATTTATACAAAAATAACAGAAAAAGCTTCGTACATTATCGAAAGTGAACATCAGAAATTGCAAGTGAACCTCGTCTCCACCAGAGTACAACTACTAACTCTTGGAGGGCTGCAAAAGAAAAAAGTGTGACTAGGCAAAAATAAAAAATTTAAAAAACCTTGGTTTTTGGAATATAGTAACCTCTTGCTGTACAGACCTGTATAGTGGTTTTCTAAATAGGAATAGGAGAGACTTACCCCGACGAATTCAAAGAGCAGCAGGGCACGACCGCTTACGACCCGATGACGTATTAGTCTGTGGGTTTTTCTTTTCAAACTAGACAATACTAGAAAAATTGCCCCTGCTGTGGGTTCTGATTCCGTTATGCATTTTCAATTATATGAATCTAGAAAATGCACATCTCAACTCAGCCAATTCCAAAAAAATACAACTGTGTAAAACATATCAATGTTGTATTCCAAACAAAAGTATTCTTACGGCAGAAAATATGATTCCATTGCGTAACATTTAGAACAGTGGGTGTAAAATCCTTTGCTTTTCCTTTTTCTTGTCCTGAAATTCAATTACCAGTTTTGCATCTTCTATTGCTCTGTAAAAAATTAGATAGAATAGGAGTTTGTCATCTTCGATTGCCCTGGTTAGCATATCATGAAACTTGTCTGGCAGTAAAGTAAATGCGATTAGAATTCCCCATACACCAAAAAAATGAAGAAAATTTTATGCATTCCTTAATCTTTATAATTCCATCCGATTCAAATTTATATGAGATCGGAAGCTCCCGTAATTTTTTTCGCACCAAAATTAAATAAAGGGTACATTACAACAAAAATGACCACTGTGAACAATACATTATATGTGCCCTTTGAGGCCAAAAAGCACCAACAATTGTGCTCATAGACCGATAGCAACAATGCAGCTACTATCTTTGTGTCGTGCCCTCTATGGGCGTCACCATTGCTAAAAGGGCACAATACACTGTTTGGTGCTCAAAGAGGCAGGCACAAATGGACCACTATTTGTGCCTATTTCTGACAACTTTATCAGAAGACCTTTTCCACCCATATTGACACTTATATTATAATTCGTCAACAAGAATTAAATATTAAAAAAAATAAAAATTTAAAAACCTGAAACTGAATTGAGGAAATGCAAAAATTTAAATTTTCATAAAATGAAAACAGCCTACAACCATAAAACAGAAAGTAAGTACAAACCATGTTAAGCACCATGTAAGCACATATCAAGAAAATTCCAAACTTTAGAAAGCTACAAAAAGATAGTATAAGATCTTTAATTTGGGAATTCAACATAACAAAGTCAAATATAATTGAGGAAATAAAGATATGCAGAGATGTATACACACTGAGAGAGCGGAGTAGTTTGGAGACCTGCACTTTACAGATTCAAATCTCCTCTTCTTAGAATTAACATGCATTGTACCCTCAAAAATGTTAAAACCACATATTCAGAAATAGAATAAAACAAATTTGAAATTTGGAATTACAAAAACCATAAACGCTTAACACATCTTCCTTTCAAAGTTCTACAAATTTATCCTGGAGTCGAACTTGATTATGATCAGGAAAGTTCACATCAACAAGTTAAATTGAGAATTACTCGAGCATCCGTAGAAGAGAAAAAAATTAGAAAACTGTCTTTCAACTCAAAAGGCTTAGCAGTTTACCAAAGTGCGCATACACACATGTCCTGGAAGTTGGAACTCACAAGACAGTAAATTAATGAACATATTTGAGTAATTCTAAACCCTATGTATTCTTAACAGTTTGGTACTAATAATAAATAATAGTCCTTGTACACAAGTGTGCGTAATAATAGCTGAACAGATATTGAACTAATAGATGAACAACAGGTAAAGAGGGGCAGAACATAAGTTTTTCAGCACTCTTCACCTGTTTTTCAACGATTAGTTCAATCTGTTTTGCCTTCTTTGTTATAAGGACTTTCGGAAATAAGAATTTCAAAAATAGGGGCAAACGAAGAGCAGTGCTAGAGTCGGTTACAAAGGTCCAACTCCGGATGCTAAATTTCATATTGAACTATAATACTCATTTGAACAAAAACTATAAAACTCATTTAGACATGAATAAATTTAGTTACCTGCATATGCAGGCTCAACATGCTTATTCAGCCCAGATTTACATCCACCTGGACATTACGAAGTCGAGCACTTGCCCTGGTGACAGTTCCTAGTTGTACAACAGGTACAGAGGGGAAAATGGATACCCCTAAATCATCGGGAATATGTTCTGGACCACCTTGAGCTGCAATCTTGTCACAATATGCAACAAGTGCAGGGTCCATTTGTGACAGCATCCCATGTACCTGAGGGGAAGAATAGTACATCAAAGAAAGCAAACGCATAAAGCCCTCAAAATAAAACTGGAAAGGAAAAAAAAACATACTGCATCTCGAAGCTCAAAAGCTCTGCTGACAATCCTAGCACCATTGTAATCATTTCCACTATAAGCCTGAATACAAGACAGCAGAATATATCAAACTGAAGCATGATAAAATTTACAACACAAACACAATAATTACAAAAAGTTCGAGCTTCCTTTGCACAACATATAAAATCAGAACTCAAAAGTACGATGTTACTTCAGAAACACTAAGAAGTTTTAATTCCCAGATGTTCCCAGTATCAGCGTTTGATGCCTCCTATATAAATGAATGATGAATCACAATGCGACACCATGCATCTTAACATCAACCAACATAGACCCATTTGACAACCAAGGCAAAAGAAATGTCATGCAATGAGACAACAAAGAAAGAACACACATCAGATACAAAGCAAGTCATGAAGACAAAAACAAAAAACAAAAAAAAATTGACGACCTTTCAGTCTACCGTCATTGTACTATAAATTTACAAACAAAAGCTACAACAAGGAACACGTAAATTGATTACTTTTCAATCTATTGTCTTGCAGGAATGCAGAACATGTAATGTACTGTCCAGAGTCCACACACTACAGCAGCTTAGCCACATCCATAGGGTTCTGAATAATTGAGTGATAGTTTGGAGCATCCTCATCCAAGACAGGATAATGGAAAGCATTAAACCTCTTATCATATAAAAGTCTGCAACATTTGAACAAAGACCTCTCTTCCCATTAGCATGAAGTGTCAACCAACAATAAGAAAAAGCTTAACTAAACAGAGGCCTCAAGATTCCAATTCAAGCAAAACAGATACTCCTTATGGAGCAGGACATGAAAGAATGTGGAAGTATGACAAAACATTACATGCAACTAATCAGTAAGAAGATACACCAATCATCTAAAAGGGACAACGGGAGAGAGCAAAGATTATCTAACCGGTTGCAAACATCTCTGAGGCACATCCGCAATCGGCGAAGAGCATGCTGCTCAGCTTCTACCTTGGCTTTTAACTCCGAGACCTTCGGACCACTTGCCACTTTTGTTATCTACTTAACTAGAGCCATAACCTGTGCTACATCTTGCATCTTCCAGTACTCATTCCATGCTGCCTATATCAACCAAGTAACATAAAAAAAAACAAGAAACCCTCAAATGCATAGTAAAAAAATACGAAAAACCATTCCACATATAGAAGCTTCAAACTGAATAACAGCTTTCCAAAGCCAAATATACCATTGGCTAATACATTAATTAGTACATATACAACTCAATATTTGTTAATTCATAAAAATAGCCAATCACCTTCCAGTCTAAACCTATTGGAAGTGACAGCAGGTCACTTTCCATTCGAAGCAAAAATGGGTCTGTTTGAATCTGAACTAGATCAAATCCCCTTTTGATTATAACCCAAAAGAGTAAAAAGCTCAGTTCCCTTGTGTTTCAAACGAACCCTAACCCTAAAATTAATCACAAATTATTAACTAAATTAACCATTACAAGTTCTAAATTGTTACCATTTTACCTGGAACGAAGTGGAGATGAAGGAATCGTATTATGCAGACACTGAACTGAATGGGGAACTGGGGATGAGATGAGAGTTGAGGCCTACTGATTTGCAGATTCTGTGTGAAAGAGAAGGATTTGCAAAGTCTGTGAGAATGTGTGAGCTCAACTGAAGACTTGAGTTGAGACCCAACTATTCGCAGTGTGTGTGAAATTTGAAGGGGAAGGATTTGCAAATTATGTTTCTCTTTGACTTAAGAATTGAGATGAAAGGCGAGAGAGACAGAGAGAGAGCCTAGGGTTGAAGAGAGATTCGGTTCGACTGGGAAAGGGAGAGCCAGAGAGAGAGGATAGGCTGGGTTTGAATGGGAAACACAGAGATGCGGAATGAAGGAAATGCGGAGAGAGTGAGGCGTGAAGATTGAGGAAAGTGTTTTGTTTAAAACATTATTTTAAACAAAGGGCACAAAAAATCTACTTTTACTTTAAATATATTAAATTGTAGGACACAATTACAATTACAGTGTCATTGTAAATTAATAAAAAAATTTCCATTGCTGACATTAAAGCCACCAAAGAAGAACACAAAAAAAAAACATATATAAAATTCAAATACCTGAAGAAAGCCACACCAGATGTGCGATTTGGAGCAAAATGAGGAGTTGAGTAGGAACTAGGCACCGCCTGTTCAAAATTTGTGTTTGTAGTTATGATTCCTCTGCCCAAATGTGCAGGCTTGGATTAGAACTTTTCTTTGTGGGTGAAGAGGAAGTATGAAAGCATTTTTTATACACAATTTTATAAATTTTAATTATTGGTGTGCTAGAGGAGGTAAAGACAAAACGAGAGAGAACATATAGTGCCTCTGACAAATAATTTTTATAGACACAAAAAGTTTTTTGTGCCCATCTTCAGTAAAAAAGTTGTCATCTGACCCCATTGGGCACGGTTTCCGTGCCCATTACTGTTTTGTGTCTGTTTTTTTTTAACATTGGGCACAATAGATGGTGCCCTCTATGGAATGGAAACTGTTTAAGCTTTTTGGTGGTCAAATTGACACAAAATTCTCAATTGTGCCCTTTGTTTTGTACCCAAAGCTCATTTTTGTTGTAGTGGTAAATTGTCGATCTCCTCTTGAACTTTCACCCAACTTTCAATTTACCCCGAACTTTTAAGTTGAAAAATCAAAGACTTAATTTTTTTGAGCGATTTCCCCCTTGCCGTTGGTTTTTCATTCATTCCATCCAAATTTCTATTAAATGAAAACATGTTCACAACATAGGAGGGTAGTTATGTCGCTTCATTTTTTTTAAAAATAATTGAAATCACTAAATTTTTAAAATGTTGGCATGTGCAAATCTATGTAATTCTATAGTTTTTGTGTCTAGAGATATAGTGAAGTAACGTTTTTGTGCTCAAAGGAGAGTCATGTGGCGTGCATGTGATAAGAGTTAACGTTAATTTGAATGAAATCTATGGAAAACTTAGTTTAAGTCATTGATTTTCTAATTTGAAAGATTAAGGGGTAAATCGAAAAGTAGGTGAATGCTCAAGGGAAATTGGCAGTTTACTCATTAAATATAATGAAGAAAATTCCTTGCGATTTTCGGTTCCCACTGTTTCTCACAGCGGCGGCGTTCATCTATATCCAAGATGATACAATCCCAAAGCACCTTTGGATTGGTACATTATGCAAAGCAAAAAATTATAGAGAATAACAGAACATAAGACTTAGAATTCGAACAGAGTAAGGAAAATTAGAGAGAATGAGACTTGGAATTTGAGCAAAGTGAGGAAAATTTACTATGCACAGACTTCACGAACCCTAGAACTCTAGCTGATTTGGCACCAGATTTCTCCCACCGGCAAAAAAAAGCACCAAACTTTAAATCCAAAAATAATAATAAAAAATTCTGTTTGGTTGCAGATGAAGCTCGCGGGTCATAGTGCAGTGCTGAGTTCGTCAGATCGCGAGTCATGAGGTGATGAAGGCAGATGTGGGTGCGGAAATCCGGAGTGGCTGCGACGGCTCAGGACTGAGAAGGGCAGTGTATGCAGTGGCACAATTGTAATTCAGTTGAAATCGAGGCCCTATTTCACTACCAACATGAATAATGCAATTTATTTTCCTACTTTACACTAAAGTATTATAAGGAAATTAGATTCCAATCCCTAGTCACCAATTTTTTATGACAGAAAATTTGTTGAATTTCAGTTTTTAATCAAAGTTCACCTACTTTTTTACACATCAGCATTTTACTATTCATATATTTCCATGTCAGATTTTTATTTTATTTATAAAAAAATAAAGGTAAATATCAGTTTACTACTCTCAAATTTCGTAGTTTTCAACGTTTGGTATATGAAGTTTTTTTCGTCCCAGAGTCGTACCTAAAGTGTTAATTTTGGGACAATCTCATACATCCGTTAGTCAAATTAATAACTTTGCCGTTACCTGATGATGTGGCGCCTATGTGGACAATGACTGGACGCCACGTGTTATTAAAGGGTCCACGTGGAAAGTAAAAATTCAAAAAAATAATTGACTAAATATTAAAAAAAAACTAAACTAAACTAAAAAACCCACCCACACCCAGATTTTCCCCATCGACCGTTCCCCCTAGCTGGGATTAAGAACTTGAAGAAGAAGAAGAAGAAGGTTCGGGGAGATAGAGAGAGAGAGACTGTTGGGGGGGGGGAGAGAGAGAGGGAGTCCCGACCCTCTGCGTCACCTGCAATCGGGAGAGTGGGATGGTGAATGAAGGTTTGGGTTAGGGACACGAGTCGATGAGAAGATCTGAGTGTGGGTGGGAGGGTGGGCACGGAGGGGATTTGGGGAAAACCTCGAGCTTCTTTCAAGTCATTCCCCAATTTCAAGTCTCTACCTCTATCCACACACTTCTCATCCTCTCTTTCTTCTATGTGCAGATGGACCTAATAGTATGAATCAAATTCAAAGTTTTTTTATTTTGATTTTGATTTAGGGTTTTGGAGAATTAAAGCTAACAAATATATTAGGAGAATGTTTGTGTTAGGAGCAGATCAATGGAGGAGAAGAGGGAAGGGTGGGGACTTCTAACAACAAAAAAAATTTGTCGCTCAGTTTTGTCCATCGTAAACCGTTATGTGAAAACTCTGTCAATTATTCTGAGTTTGTCCATATCAATTTTTTTTTTCTTTTTTTTTCCTTTTTTTTGTGGAAGATTTTGATCAGGGTTCACTTCCAAACAAAGATGATGGATTTGTGGGACCCACGTGGCGTCACATCACTATATTAACATAATAATTGATGAATTTTTTATGAAATAGAATAATCAAAATGATTCATGATGAACAAATTTAGGGACCACTTTTATTGATTTTCATTATTAGGGACCAACATCATTTTTATTCCGATTCTAAACAGTTTTAGCAAACACATTCAACATGAATATGTCAACCTCATTCCAATTCCTTTTCAGTTCATGGTGTGGATTTATGTTAAGCACACAAATTAAACCCTCTTTTTATCAATTGTAGTATATGTATAAGTAGGGATCGTTCTAGGCCGGGGATTAGGAGGGCTTGTTAATCTAACACAAACTGACTCAAATAGACAAAAACAAACTTTAAAACGTTCAAATAGACTCAAGGGACTCAAAACAGGTTCACAAGACTCAAAACAAGCTAAAAATACTCAAAACTGCTTAAAAACACCAATTGGACAGATTCTAGACACTAGACACAACTTTGGACGAAAATTGAATTAAACTTGACTCAAAGCACACAAAACATAAACTAAGACAGATTTTAACTAATTAGACTCAAACAAATGAAGGGGGATTGATTTTAGAGTGAATTAAAGCTAAAACAAACAGAAACACTAAACTAGACAGATTTGGACGAATTTGGGTTTTAGGGATGGATGGTGAACTAGCTAGAGGTTTCCTTATCCACACATGAATTATATGCATACAAATCAACTTCCAGTTACGTTTTCATTGAATTATGAATGACAATGCCCCAGATTAACCGTGTCAATCACTAATTAACCCTCAGATTCTCCTAAGTTCATTGAATTGGACGGACAACTCATCTACAATCAAATTATTCTCATCAATTTCCCTACATGACATCATAATAGAGACACAATCAGAGATCATTAAGTTCATTGAGAATCATAAGCATTGACGAGACATTCATAACTATGACATCATGTTACTCACACCAAGAATTGAACTTAACACGATTGATCCAACAACCTTTACTACTTTTGAACATAAGTTTGTAACGATTATGTGAAACTCACTTATATCCTAGCATCAAATTCATGCATGCAAATTAAGTGTCGACCCTTAACCAACAAACACAAATAAGTTCTAATTCAAACAGTTAAGCCAATTGCATTCATAACTCAAGAATCTGTAACTGAAACTTATTAACTCATAACGCACATAAAATCATGGTTTCAAAGTAGCCTCTAGCTAAAAACGAGTTTAGCATAATTACAGCAAGAACAAGAGAAATTAAATTAAACATCGAAAGCATAAGGTAGAATACACCTAAGAACGCCCAGCAATCAGATTGGGTGCAAGCACGCTCCAAGGCTGTTTCTCCTCTCCTTCCTCCTTGCTAGGCTGCGACACAAGTGGCTGGGAGTGTATATGGATGTATGAAGGTGGTGTGGATAGGTGGTGGATGCGGCAAGGGGGTATGGAAGTGTATGGAATAGCTGAATAATGAAGGGTTGTGGCAGGAATGTGTGGGAGTGATTTTGGGATTGTGAATGGTGTGAATTTGTGCGGCAGGAACTTGTATATATAGAGGGGAGTAGGGCACGGCTGGGAAGAGGTTTTTAGGTTAGTTTAGGAGTAGGAAACCCAAGGAATAAGGGGATAAGGGTGCGGCACAATCAGATTGGCCTTCTAGAATGAGGTATAGGCGCCAGAAATATAGGGAATGTGCAGCACATACTCTAATTCAGGTTTTAGCATGTTTTTAGGCTTCTAGAACCCCAAATTTCAGGTGATAAGATCATATAAGAATCCCCTTATTTGGCTAAAAATATGGAGAGATAAGATAAGGCAAGGATAAGATAAGATAAGGTGATAAGGTTAGAGATAATGTTCCTTATTTCTTGCTTCTATCTTATCTTTCTGAACTTGAATTTAATTCTCCACCTTTCTTGGCTGATTCCAAGCCTTCCAATCTTCAATTTCGTCCATCCTCAAGCCTCCATGTTTGCACTATCCAATCTTGGCCCAAAAATGCTCTAGAATGCTCCAAATTGCTTCTTTTTGCCACTTTGACACTTAGAACCTGAAATTGGACGAAAATGACTTTAAACACTATAATTAACATAGTTTAGCTAATTAAATGCAAGAAAACAAGCTAACTAAGTCGCATAAATATGCTCCTATCAGTTCATTTCCTCTCCATCTAATTACGAATTAGTAAACGAGCTGTTAAAGTAGTCAGTTGAGTCACTTAAGGTTTTAGCATGCCGTACCCGAAACATTGATAGTAATAAAAACAACGTGCGTATGAAAATCTGCGTTCGGTGGCACTTCATTTTCTTCTGCTTCCCTAAATTCAATGATCCGTTTTTCTTTTTCAATTACCTCGTAGAAACAAAGGCATAATTTCTTTCCCTTCTTGTTAGAATTCATCTGTCCCGCATCGGCGCGAAGGCTTGAGAACAAGCCCTTTATATAGAATTACCCCACTCTAACTATCACCGAGACCTTTTGGATTAAAACCCCACACCTGACGGATTGAGCATGTGGCCAAGTGGAGACAGTATCGGTGTTGTTGGAGTGGGCCCATGACCTGTCTACTTGAAATTTAAGATGGTATCAGAGTAAGGGGTCGGGCCCGTACATCCACATGAACGGGTGGGTCCCCTTTGACCCTACGCGAATGGGTGGGCCCCGACTTGGCTCCACGTAGACCAAGAGATGCCACGTGAATGGGTGGGTCCTCATTGGCCTCGCGCGAACGGGTGAGCCCTTGCTTGGCTCCACGTGGTTGCCGATGCGTGGAACTCCACGTATGACCCATAAAATGGGGCCTCACGTGCGAGGGAATGTTAGAATTCCTCTGTCCCACATCGGCCATAAGGCTTGAGACCAAGCCCTTTAAATAGAATTACCCCACTTTAACTAACACCGAGACATTTTGTATTAAAACCCCACACCTAACGAATTGAGCAGGTGACCAAGTGGGGACAGTGTTGTTGGAGTGGGCCCATGACCCGTCTATGTGAAATTTAAGATGGTATCAGAGCCAGGGGACGGGCACGTACATCCACGTGAATGGGTGGGTCCCCTTCGACCCCGCGCGAACGGGTGAGCCCCGACTTGGCTCCACGTAGGCCAAGAGATGCCACATGAATGTGTGGGTCCCCATTGGCCCCGCGCGAACGGGTAAACCCTGGCTTGGCTCCACGTAGTTGCTGATGTGTGGAACTCCACGTGTGACCCATAAAATAGGATTTCACGTGCAGGGGAGTGTTACAATTCATCTGTCCCACATCAGCCAGAAGGCTTGAGAACAAACCCTTTATATATAATTACCTCACTCTAACTATCACCGAGACCTTTTAGATTAAAACCCTACACCTGACGGATTGAGCAGGTGGCCAAGTGGGGACAGTATCGATGTTGTTGGAGTGGACCCATGGCCCGTCTACCTAAAATTTAAGACTTCTATGGCAAGACCTTGACATAAGCTTTGGTCATTTTCAAGGTGGCCCATCCTTAATTCAGAACCAATGTCTTCAAGTAGGAAATATCTCTTCGAACATTTGTAGGGTTATGGTTGTTTACCAATTTCTCAGTTTACAATGATGTTTGCAGTTTGCAGTGATGTTTGCTGCTAGCATGTTCAAGTGAAAACGAAGACAGAAAAGAACTTCAGATTACGTATGCATTTAGTTGCTCCATATATACCCAAACTGTTGAGAATTCCGAATGTAAAGACGCAGCAGCTTAATTTCTAACCCAATGGCTCATGGCATCCTTCTCATCCTCTTATTCTCTCACATCATCTCTACAAATGTTCATGCATGCAAGCAAACTAGCGCCGCTCTCTTCTGTCATTTGCCTTTACCTTATATTCTCGTCCTTTAAATTGGAATTCAGTTAACTGTTGTCGTTGGAAAGGCATCAGTTGTAATCAGGATGGTTTGATCACCCATTTGCTCTTATCCTCCAAAGGTCTAAAAGGAGCTATTTTCCCCTCATCACCATCACTTGAAAATCTCACACACCTCACCCACTTGAATCTCTCTCACAATTCACTTTCCGGACAACTTGGAACTGAATTCTTCCTGTCTTTGAATCGGCTTGAGATCCTTGATTTGAGCTTTATTCTTCTTTCTGGAAAGCTACCATTTTCTCTGCCATCCTACAATATCCGAACGTTGGACTTGTCCAACAATCGCTTCCATGGTGCAATTCCATCATCATTCTTTCAACAAGCTCAAAATTTAACTAGTTGCAGCGTCCACAACAATAGCTTCTCAGGTTTGATCCCATTTTGCATATTTCTTCATTCTTCTCCCTTGATTAAGCTGTTGGATTTTTTCCTCAATGCATTCAGTGGTAACATTTCTCCCAGACTCGGGGAGTGTTCAAAACTGCAAATTTTCCATGCTGGTAGCAATAACCTCTCAGGGCTATTCCCGAAAGATATCTACAATGCCACCAAACTCAAAGAAATTGCATTCCCTTCCAATTCACTCCATGGTGCCATAAGTGAGAAAATTTTCAACCTCACCAACCTAGCAATCCTTGACCTCTCTTTTAATCAATTGAGTGGCGTACTCCCTCTCCATTTTGGAAAGCTCTCCAAATTGATGAATTGCAACCATTTTGAAGGTTCTTCGCCCCCATCGTTGATGAATTGCACGAACCTTGTAGAATACATATTGCAGCCAACAACTTGGAAGGAGATATCTGCATGGTCAATTTCTCGAAACTTAGACACCTCAGTAAACTTGACCTACGTCAAAACCACTTTACTAGTACAAATCCAACAAGTCTTTATTCATGCCAGTTCCTAAAAGCTATTAATTTTGCTTCAAATAATCTAGAGGGACAAATACATCCTGAAATTCTTTCATTGAAATCTTTGTCCCTTCTCTCACTTGGTGGCTTAACCAACATCACTTGGGCAATGAAGATATTAATGCGTTGCAAAAGTCTTCAAACACTCCGGCTTTGGTAATCGTTCAACGGTGAGGAAATGCCAGCTGGTGAAGGCATGCTTGATTTCGGTGGTTTCCAAAATCTTCGAATTTTGAGTTTTATTAATTGTGAGTTCGCTGGTCAAATGCCTTTATGGTTATCAAAACTCAAGAATATAGAGATCTTGTGCTTGAGAGGTAGTAGAATTACAGGGCCAATTCCTAGATCCTTGGGGACTCTTCCCAAACTCTTATTCTTGAGCTTGGCAAACAAGCAAATTTTCGGTGAATTTCCAAAAGAACTTTGTGGACTCCCAAGGTTGCTACATGAACATACCACAACTCAAGTAGACGATTATATTGACCTGCCTGCAAACCTAAACTGCCGGCAAAGGTTGTCCCTTTTTCCACCAACAGTAGACCTGTCTTTCAATCACATTCATGGCAGAATACCTACTGAGATCAGCCAAATACGCCTTGTCCACAACTTGGATCTTAGTGGCAACTACTTTTCTGGCAACATTCCAGAACAAATATCCAACCTAAAAAATGTAGAGAATTTGCGTCTTTCCATGAATCATTTGTCTGGAAACATCCCATTGTCATTGGCAAGCTTTAATTTCTTAAAATATTTCAATGTCTCGTACAATAATCTTGAAGGACCAATCCCAACAAGCACTCAGCTCCAAAGTTCAATGCTTCTATATTTGAGGGGAATACAAAATTGTGTGGCGCTCCACTTCCGAATGAGTGTCTACCAATTAAGGGCATTGATGCAGATAGTAAGAACAACCAAGGTGTGGACAATGAGCACGGATTTCCATGGTTGTATATTTTCACCGCACTAGGTTTCATCGTAGGATTTTGGGGAGTGTTTGTTTCTTTAATTGTTAAGAAGACATGGAGATATGCGTATTTTAAATTGTTAGACAATGTACAAGATAGGCTCTATGTGATGATTACAGTGCGTATGACCATGAAAAAAAGAAGGCTTAGAGAAACTAGATTGTATTTTTCATTGTACATCTTCGGTTTTTTTTTTTTCATACCGAAGACTAAGAATATGTATACTTCTGATGTTTTCTCTATATAAAAATTAATACTAATGGCACTTGTAAGGGTGATTCTGTCAAGGGTGCGTGCTTGGGGCGTTTATCTATGTTTTGAATATCCCTAGTCTTGTGTATGTTGAAATATTATGTCATTCAAGACCACCAGATGGCTTAGAGAATAGGTATTGAAGCGTGATGGCATGCCATAGTCATTCTCTACAAATATTTGCTTGAACAATAAGAGTCTGAAGAGAGAATTATATTGCACGGTAGGGAAGACGACATGACGTTGTGTAGAATAAGTTGTCTCCCAATTAAATATATTAATCTGGTTAGGTTGAAGATTTTCTTATGTTTTATGATTTTTCTTCTTATGTTCATATTTTGAAAGTTGAAATATTACAATTTTGAATGTCTACTTCGAGTATGTCGAGTCATATTCTTTCTCAACATGCTTTCGTGTGTGTGGGGGAAAGTTTACGGTTAAAGGTCTAAGATTTAAGCTGTGGGCCGGGAAAGTTCTCAAAGGTGTTTAGGCTCATTTCGGCTTGATAGATATGTTTAAAAGGTCAAAATGAAATTAAATTTCAGCTCTATAAAAATAAGGACATATGACAAAATTTAAATAAATGTTGCAGTCATATTTAGAATAGGAATGTGATTGTGTAAATCCTATAGAATATGGGAAAGTATCTTATATTCCTATTAGGACTAGATTACCTATTAAATGTTGTAATCCTAAAGGGAAAAGTATTTACCCTTTCTACTACTATAAATAAAGGCACAATGGGGTGAATCAAACACACCTCACAATTAACTCAATCTCTCTTCTCTCTAAAGTGGCCGGCCCCCTCTCTCTCACTCTATCCCTAAATCGCTCAATCAAATAGGCCTACAACACGTTATCAGCACGCTCTTGCCAGAAGCTAAGGAATTGACGCACCATAGAAGGAGGCTATCATCCACCAAATTCAAAGGCTTATTTGTTTTCTGCTAATCAGGTACGCTTAAAATAAAGTAAGATATTTGAAACGACTCTGAAGCATGAAAACATTCCTCATGATGCATGAACCCCCTATGTTTATATTTTCCTTCCGATATATATATTGTATATGTTCATATATTTGTCAATATATATATTTGTTTCATGCATCGCACAATTAAATTGTTATGTGGAATTTGTGAGTCAAAGTATAAAAAAAAAATTAGAAGCAAATTAGGGTTTCCTAAACCCTAAGGGATTTGAAAAAAAAAAACAAAAGGGGAATTGGATTTGGTAAAAAGAAAAGAAAAAAACAAAAGGGAAATTGGATTTGGTGCGGCACCGCACCATCCCTGTGCGACCAGGACACCAGGCTTCGGCCTGAAGGTTTTCTGCTGGGCCTGCAGCCTACGGCCCATCTTGGCCCGCACCCATATCTGCCAGCCCATGCGGCTGGGCACTCCACGCCACTCCCCTTGGCCCAAAGTCGAAACCCTGCTGCAGCTGGGGTTTCCCATCCAACCCGTGGCCTGCAGCCACCCGAGGCTTTTTGGGCCTTGCCGTTTTCTACTCAAGGCACCATGTGCCTTCTCACACCCACGACACAAAGCCCAAAAATATTTTGGGGCTATAATTTTGATCCAATAATATTAGTTAATATTATTTTGCTTCTACAATCGACCCTGTATGGCCCGATTTATTGAATTAATTAAAAGTGACCTGCAGTCCATTAATCTGATAATGAATCCAAAATTCTTGACCTGAAGATCACTTTTGGACGTTAACGATTCAATAATTTATCCTTATACTTTGAACCGTAACATACTTTCGTAGTAACGAAGCTCTCACACTTGAGTTCCCGAAGAACCTCAAATCCACTACACTTAGTTAGTATATTGCATTCTGTGTTTCTTGTAGGAACCTCTCATTATGAACTAATTGTTCATAAAAATACTAAATTGAACCTGTAGTTTCAAATTTAGTGCCTTTGAAACCTGAAGTTTTCATTCAAAACACATGAAACCTGAAGTTTTCATGCGTAAATTAAACCAATACATGTCTAAAGAACCTGTATGTTCTACGATATATGTGTATGGCTTACCATATGACTACTCACGTTTTTTCCTCCGTTTTAGGGACATGTCGAACTTGAACAAGCTCGATTTCACCGCTTTAGAAGTCTTTGGAAGAAACTATCTGAAGTGGGTTCAAGACGTGAAGCTCCATTTAACTGCAAAGGGCATTAGAGCCATAATCGAGACTCCTATCGCCGACAAACCTGTTGACGAAGCTCAGAAGGCTACTGCAATGATCTTCATTCGAAGACACATCCATGATGCATTGCAGACCGAGTATCTCGCTGAAGAGAACCCACGCACCCTCTGGCTTGCTCTGGATGACCGTTTCGATCACTAGAAAGACATATACTTGCTTGAAGCAAGACACGACTGGCACCATCTTCGCTTCCAAGACTTTAAGTCTGTGAATGAATACAACTCTGAAGTTTGTAGAATCCGTTCTTTGTTGAAATTCTTCAAAGTGGAACTAACCGAATCAGATCTCCTGGAGAAGACCTATTCGACCTTCCATGCCACCAATATTGTCCTGCAACAACAATATAGGGCACATAAATTCACCAAGTTCTCAGATTTGATCTCTGTTTTACTTCTCGCTGAAAAGCAGAACCAGCTTTTGATGAGAAACCATCAAGCTCGACCCACTAGCTCGCACGCCGCGCCTGAAGCGCATGCGACTAATTATCTCTGCCATAAACGATGACAGACTCGTCGTGGCCGTGGAAATGGTGGACAAGCCCAACCACGGGCCCAAGGTCAACAGAGTGCCGCACCTAAGGGAAGAATTGCGACCCAGCAGTGTCCACCACTTGCCCCTAAGGTCCCAAACTTCAAGAACAAGGGCAAAACTCCCATTCAGGCTGCTTCTACTGAATTGGACATGTGCTATCGTTGTGGATAAAATGATCATTGGTCACGCGTATGCCGAGCTTCCCCTGAGGCTTTTGCCAAGTATCATTCCCGTCGTGAGTCTAACTTTGCACATGTGGATCATCCGAAAGATGCAACTACATCAATAGAGATATCGGATTTCCAGGAGGCGTCAGCACCTATGGACGAATAAATTAGACATGTTTTTAGGGCGTTTACCCCTAGTGGCCGAACCCACTAGGCGTGGCCGGCCCCTACCCCTCTATTTTGTTAGGTTTATGGTTTAATTTTGAACAATTTTCCTATGTATTTGGAATAATTTGTTTGGCTTTGGTTTGTTTTGAATTATGGATTGTTATTTGAATGGATATTATTTTCTTGAATTGCTTAATTGAATTAATGGACTTATATTTATACATATGACCAATTCAATCAATTTATTTCTAGGTATGTCTAGTGGGGAAGTTAGTTGTCTGGCAGATAGTGCAACCACGCACACCATCTTGCGTGAACGACACTATTTTACTAACTTAATACCTAAGAAAGCTCCTTTGACAACTCTCAGGCCCATCCAACCTGATTGAAGGATACGGAAAGGCAATTATCATGTTGTCTAATGGTACAATCTTGACCTTTAAGGAGGCACTCTATTCTCCACGTTCCAGAAGAACGTTGCTGTGTTTTAGAAATATTCGAGATAATAAATATCATCTTGAAACCACTGAAGATAATGGTTCTGAATTTCTTTGTATCACTTCGTACGAATATGGCCAGAAGCATATTCATGAGAAGTTGGAACGTCTGCCGAGTGGGTTGTACATCACAACCATTCGCAGCATAGAAGCCCACAATGTGGCCGACCCTATGCTTGAGTTTCAGGACACTTTGTTGCTTTTGCATGATCTTTTGGGACACCCTGGACGTGACATGATGCGCTGTATCCTCAAATCTTCTCACGGGCATAAGTTAACTCCCTATGTTAGGGTTTCGACATGCCAAACGTGTTTTATAGGGAAGTTGAATACTCAACCCTCCCACACAAAGATTATTCACGACCCCCCTAAATTTCTTCAGAGGATTCAAGGGGACATTTATGGACCTATCCAACCAACCTGCGGACCATTTAAATATTTTATGGTGTTGGTTGATGTATCGACAAGATGGTCACATGTTTGCTTGTTGTCTACACGCAACACTGCGTTTGCTAAACTCCTAGCTCAAATCATTAAGCTAAGGGCTCACCACCCTGATTATTCGATTAAGTCGATTCGGCTGGATAACGCTGGAGAGTTTACGTCACAGACTTTTGACGAGTATTGCATGTCAGTAGGGATTGATGTGGAACATCCTGTTCCCCATGTTCACACCCAAAACGGCCTGGTAGAAGCTTTCATAAAGCGGCTTCAAATGATAGCTCAGACTTTGGTTATGAGAACCAAACTGCCAGTATCTGCCTGGGGCTATGCAATATTGCACGCAGCTATGTTGGTCCGCCTGAGGCCCATCGCTACCCAACCACATTCACCATTACAGTTGGTCACTGGATACGAGCCTGACGTCTCGCATTTACGGGTGTTTGGGTGCGCCATTTATGTGCCAATAGCGACGCCACTACGTACCAAAATGGGTCTTCAGAGAAAAATGGGAATCTATGTTGGTTATGATTTGCCATCAATTGTTCGCTACTTAGAACCCTTGACAGGAGATCTCTTTACCACATGTTTTGCGGATTGTCACTTTTATGAGACAGTCTTCCCGTCGTTAAGGGGAGATAAGTGTGCTAACGTTCCCGTAGAACGCCGTGAATTGTCGTGGTATGCTCCCACTATGTCTCATTTAGATCCCTGCACTGCCCAGTATGAAACTAAGGTGCGACGAATTATAGATCTTCAGAGCATTGCTCAAAGCATGTCGGATGCTTTTAATAATCTAGCAAAGGTGACAAGATCACATATACCCGCTGCAAACACACCTGCAAAGATAGATGTACCCCGCGTACGTCAACAACCTGCCTGGGAAGGTCGGACCGTCCCCGAAGGTGGGGAGGCACCCTCCATGCGGCAAGGTACATTGGCGACTAGCCAATCATCTGCTTCGATCCTGAAGCGTGGCAGACCCCCTAGTTCAAAGGATTCACAACCCCGGAAGAGGAAAACGACACCAACTAGTGACCCTAGTTTGAATCCGACCATCGCTCACTCATCCGTTCCAACGCATAGAGGTTATTCTAGATTACGGTGATGCTTCAGATGAAACATGCCGGCCTCCCGAGAATCGCGAGATTTCGATCCACTATACAGTATTGGATGAGGTTTGGAATAGGAATTAGATGATCGTCGACGATGCATTCACGTACTCAGTAGCTACTAACATCATGCTTAGCGATGACATTGAACCACGTTCCGTCGATGAATGCCGACGTAGAATCGATTGGTCAAACTGGAAACAAGCAATCCAGGTCAAACTCGATTCGCTTGCGAAACGTAAGGTATTTGGACCTATCGTTCCTACACCACCACGCGTGAAGCATGTTGGCTACAAGTGGGTTTTCGTGAGGAAGCGTAATGAGAAGAATGAAATAGTGGGATACAAAGCACGCATCGTAGCGCAAGGCTTCTCTCAGCGCCCTGGAATTGATTACGAGGAGTCGTATTCCCTCGTAATGGACGTCATAACGTTCCGCTACCTAATCAGTTTGGTAGTTTCCGAAAAACTGAATATGCAACTTATGGACATGGTAACCGCGTATCTCTATGGGGATCTAGATACGGAAATTTACATGAAAGTTCCAGAAGGACTTGCATTGACTGGTTCAAATAGTTCTAGACCATGGAACACTCTCTCAATTAGGTTGAGGAGGTCACTCTACGGATTGAAACAATCCGGGCGGATGTGGTATAACCGTCTGAGTGAAAATTTGACGAGTCAGGGTTATGTGAACAACGAACTATGCCCATGCGTGTTCATAAAGAAGTCACATTCCAGATTTGCAATCGTTGCAGTTTATGTCGATGGCATGAACCTCATCGGGACTCCCGCAGAGCTTGAGGAAATTGCTGCACATTTGAAATCAGAATTTGAGATGAAGGATCTTGGGAAAACTCGATACTGCCTCGGCCTGGAGATCGAGCATTGTTCGGATGGAATCCTAGTACATCAATCGAACTACACCCAAAAGGTGTTGCGACGTTTTAATGAGGATAAAGCTAAGCCTTCGAGCACACCCATGGTCGTTCGGACTCTAGATGCTAAACGAGATCTCTTCCATCCAAAAGAGAATGAGGAAGAGATTTTGGAACCCGAAGTTCCTTACCTAAGTGCAATTGGGGCTTTATTGTACTTGGCTCAGTGCACTAGACCCGACATCTCCTTCACTGTGAATCTATTAGCTAGATACAGCAATGCGCCAACACGCAGGCACTGAAATGGTGTTAAAGCATTTTCCGCTAACTCAAGGGTACTACAGATTTGGGCTTGCTCTATACCTGTAAATCTCCGAGTGTTGCCGCCCCCTATAGCCCTCGAATTGATTCTCGCCTTGTTGGTTACGCAGATGCTGGATATTTGTCTGACCCACATAGAGCACGTTCTCAAACGGGTTATGTCTTTACCGTTGGAGACACCGCTATATCTTGGAGGTCTACCAAGCAAACGCTAGTCGCGACTTCTTCTAACCATGTTGAGATTCTCGCCCTGCATGAAGCATCGTGTGAGTGCTTTTGGCTGAAAGAAGTTATGGAACACATTCGAAGCACTAGTGGTCTTACATCAGTTGTTGACCTTCCTACGACGATCTTTGAAGACAATGCAACATGTATCGAGCAGTTAAAGAAGGGATACATCAGGGAAGACAACACCAAGCACATAGTTCCGAAGTTCTTTTACTCACACCAGCAGCAGCAGCATCAGAACATTGAAGTCAAGCAAATCCGTTCCCAAGACAACCTGGCCGACCTCTTCACCAAGTCGTTGCCCAAGTCTACATTTCAGAAGCTCATCCAAGGAATCGGTATGCGCAAATTATCTGAATTGAATCGCTTGTAGTTCTCTTATTTAGAAGTTATGTCTAACTGAGGGGGAGTATCCAGAAGCATGCTCACATGATCTTAATGTACTATTTTTCCTACGATTAAGAGCATTTTTCCCACTGGGTTTTGCTACCTAACGAGGTTTTAATGAGGCACCCATCCTGGGATGATCATACTCCGTTGAGTTCACTGCACTCGTCCAGTTTGACGTTTGTTTTAGACATTATGCATATTTTCTTACTTTTTCCTTAGTCCATGGGTTTTCCCCATACCTTGGGTTTTACCATAGCGAGGTTTTTGTGAGTTTTTACACATGCATACTTCAAAGTAAATTTGAGACTCCCGATCACCCATTGTGCCGATGACTTCATCTACTATTCTACCTTATCTGCTGAAGATCTGATGCGATGGTTTGTTGAGTATTTACACACTCAAGGGGGAGTGTTGCAGTCATATTTAGAATAGGAATGTGATTGTGTAAATCCTATATAATATGGGAAAGTATCTTATATTCCTATTAGGACTAGATTACCTATTAAATGTTGTAATCCTAAAGGGAAATGTATTTACCTTTTCTACTACTATAAATAAAGGCACAATGGGGTGAATCAAACACACCTTACAATTAACTCAATCTCTCTTCACTCTAAAGTGGACGGCCCCCTCTCTCTCACTCTCTCTCTAGATCGCTCAATCAAATAGGCCTACAACAATAAAAGTATTATGACTGATGTGGTACTATTGTACAAGATAATGTAAATAAAATAGCACAAAATATTTGAACCTAAATGTGAATATCAAAAACTATAACTGCTCTATAAAACACGCGGCATGATTACCATCAGCAGCTTACACGTTGTCGAAGAACCAACTCAGGTGCTTATTTATGTAAAAACCAGTTTCAAATAGTTTTATAATTATACAATTTGGGTCACACCCGACCCGTTTCGGCCCAATATAACAGAAATGGTTTCCCCTTTTTGAGATTTTGAATTAGAATGTGCGGAGAATTGGGGCGAAAGAAGGAGCTGAAAAAATGGCGGAGAAGAAAGGAGGCTCCAAATCGAACGTTGCAATCATTCATCCTGATCTGGGCATCGGTAAATTCTTCTTCTTCTCTTTTCCTTTTGTTGTTTATGAAAATTGTGGAGGAGTTTTAGGGATTGAGTTTTTGATGTTGTGAATGTGATGGGTAGGTGGAGCTGAAAGCCTGATTGTCGACTAAAGTTCTCGTTTTCACTTCCCACCACCGATAAAAATCGATGCTTTGAGGAGACCGTTTCTGGTGTGTGGCTTTCTCGACTTCAATTTTATGCTTTGATCAAATAAATCATTTTTTCATCAATAGTATCAGTAGTACGAGAATTGAAAGGTCGTGATTAAATTGAACAAGTACTATTTTTTTTTTTTAATTGCCAATCTAATGGATAAAAAGTCGGATGGATAATTGCCTCTCCACCTGTCTCAAATTGGTTTTGGGTTGAATGCTCACATTCTATTATGGTAAATGGGAGCTTCATCAAATAGGGTACTACGTATGTAGATGGATGTTAGGCCTTGGGGTTAGAAGGTGGTTTATACGTTTCGCTTCTTTTAGGCCCTTTGGGAATGTATAAAAGTTGGAACAAACACAACATGTTTTCCTTTCTTTTGTTTTTATTTTTATTAGTCTCGCTTTGATCAACTGTCATTCAAGATCACTGCATAGTTTGATGTTTTACTGTCATTTGGTTTCACAGGTATCTTTCCAGTTACTGTATATGGTGCCTTCCTACCCCGACATATATTCTATCGACTCCATGCTTTGTGTGCATATATACGGTGCCTTTTTGTTGCTCTCTGCATGCTGGTCATGTGGCCATCGTTTGATGTAATACTAAGAGATCAGGCTTCTGTTTTCATCCCACTGCTGAAGCTTAAGAAGGCAACAAAGGTATTTGCACCTATTTCGTATGAATTGTTATCCGGTAGCTTCTGGTAGTAGAGTTGTTAAAGCATTACATCTTTCTGTCCAGGTTTTTTTTTATTGTCATTTTCTGGATTTATTGCTGGCTCAACACACAACTGTTTTGAGGAGGACATATAGAAAACCCATAGACTTCATAGAAGAAATGACAACTGGTCTGATTCAATATCTCGGCTTTTTGACATTCATCTAATTTTTCTTGTGCATCTTTTCAGTGTTATTTTTGTTGTGGATATACTACTATTTCTTACTAGATTTCCTTTTTCTTTTTGATAAATACTCCTGCCTGAATGGCAGATAAGATTCTTGTTAACAGAAAATTCACAGCATCTATGTTTGCGAAGACATTTAAGCGTCTTGACGCACAACGCACGAGGGATTGAGCCAGCTGTTCTTTATCCAGCTGTCAACGTGAATCAGTTTAATGAACCAGCCAATTCTTATAAGTAACGAACATGTTTGTATAGCTGCTGCTGGTGCCTTTTGGTTTTAATTTATACTACCTTTATGATTCTATATCTAACCATAACTTTGAAGATTTTCATCTCAGAATTTCATCGGGTATTTACTATTTTTTTTCCTGCTTTGGTTTTCTGTCTATCAATTGTTTCGAGAGGAAAAAGAATATAGACCTGGCAATTTCAGCTTTTGCTTTGCTTCATACGCTCGAAGGGGATATGGTTCAAGGTCCTGATCTGGCTGAAGCTTCCTTGGCAATTGCAGGCAAGTTCCTACTTATTATCTCCCCTGAGTACTCTACTAATCTTAATGATTCTACACGGAAATGCATGATCCTTCATTACCATATGTTGCTGTTGAAGACTGTTTATCTATTAGTTAGGCTATGAATAACCAAGTAGAAGCATGCAGTAATCACCCTGGTTGTGTGATTAAGCTTTCCCTTAGTTCATTTGCCTGTTGAGAACTTTACGGATCTTGCAATTTAACATTTGCATCTGGATGTGGAAAGACATTCTTTTGTGTTTTTCTTGGTAAATTATCAAACATTAGCCTATGTCTAGAATTTTTAGTGAAGGCTTAGACCCATAGCCAAGCCTAGAATTGTAATTTATGAGAGAAAAAAGAGAGCATATGTAGTCGAAATATCAATGACCTATTGTGCTGTTATCTTGCAGTATCTTATGTCCCTTTATGATCAGTTTTATAAGCTTGTCTGACGTACAGCCGAATCAGACTTTAATTTAACATTGATATACCCATATATCATCTGCATACCCATATATCAATTCTACTCCAATGGCGTACTGGTTGACTTTAATTTAACATTGATATACCCATATATCATCTGCATGTTCTGCACATACGGGAATGATAAATATAATACAGGTCCGATGTTTTAGGTGGCTTTGATAATCATTTGAGAGAAAATGTTGAGTACTTAGAGGAGCTCAGAAGTCTAGCAGAAAGGGAAGGAGTGTCCAATCAAGTTAACTTCATCACCTCTTGCTTGACAGCAGAAATAATGCACTTCTCTCCCAATGCCTATGCATCCTTTATACGCCAAAGGTGAAAATTACATAATTTTGTTCCATTGATCAGATATTGTGGGGAAAATGAAATTAATATGAGATATTCAAAAATGCAGGATGAGCACTTTGGCATTGTACCTCTGGAGGCAGTGGCTGCTCACAAACCTGTCATTGCGTGCAATAGTGGGGGCCCTGTAGAGACAGTGCAGAATGGTGAGACGGGATTTCTGCGTGACTGTAACCCAAGAGAGTTCTCTTTGGCTATGGCTAAACTCATAACGACGGGATGTCACAGAGTCATTCTCTATGAAAATATTTGGTCAGCGCTTGAATCAATGCATTGTTGATGTTGCTCGGACCAAAAGAGACTGAAGAGGGAATTAACATAGCACGATATGGAACTAAGTTGTTCAATTGAGTCAACTCATAGGCCGAAGTATAATCTGGTTAGTTTTAGGATTTTCTTATGTTTTATGAGTTTGTTCTTTTGGTACATATTTTAATATTTGATATGTTGTATGACTACCGTGAGGCAATTCGGGCCATGCATTTTCTGTGTACGACACTTTGATATTGTTAACAGTTATAGTTAACCATCGATAGGCTTCACTGTATTTTAGCAATACTCCCCAAAATTCAAATGTTCTGTTCTTTTTTTTTTCAACCACCTAACAGGACAGGCATTAGTGCTTTTGAATGTTGTTGTCTTCGTCTAATTTGCTAAACATGGCTCGTCGTAGACTTGAAACACTATGTTAAAAGGCCCCGCTTAGGGCTGTTTTAGTCCGCCTAGGCGTTAAGGCGGCTGACCACCATCACGATTAAATCCTAAGCGTTTAAAAATAAGAAACGACGCTTAGACCTACCTAGGCACCCGTCTACACTGCTTAGGTGACGCTTACTTAGATAGAAACGGTATAACTTTTATTTTGCATTTTAAAATACATATATTTAAAATAGTTGTTCAGTTGAGTCAATTCAATTTTTGGCACATGTTGATAGTACTAAACATGTATGTATGAAAACCACGTTCGGTGTCACTTCATATTCTTCTGCTCCTCTAAATTTAATGCACCGTTTTGTATTATAATTACCGCGTAAAAAAAAATTGCATAAGCTCTGGTCCCTTCATGGTGGCCCCTCCTTAATTCAGAACATTTGTATGGTTATGGTTGTTTGCCAATTTTTCATATTGCAGTATTGTTGTCGAGCCTTAATGATTCATCGTTTGCAGGCTAAAAGGAAGAAGACAGAAAAGAACTTCGGATTATGTTTGCAAATAGTTGCTCTCTATATATACCCTTGAGAATTCCGAAGCTTACTTTCTAACCCAATGGCTCATGGCTTCCTTCTCATCATCTCTACAAATGTTCATGCATGCAACCAAACTGAGCGCGCCTATATTCAATCCTTCGCCTCCATCCTATCTCTCCTTTAAATTGGACTTCAGTTAACTGTTATCGTTGGAAGGGCATCACTTGTAATCAAGATGGTTTGGTCACCCATTTGCTCTTATCCTCCAAAGGTCTCAAAGGAGCTATTATCCCCTCATCATCGTCACTTGGAAATCTCAAACACCTCACCCACTTGAATCTCTCTCACAATTCACTTTTTGGATCACTTGAAACTGAATTCTTCTTGTCTTTGAATCGTCTTGAGATCCTTGATTTAAGCTTTAATCTTCTTTCTGGAAAGCTACCGTTTTCTCTGTCATCCCACAATGTCTAAACATTGGATTTGTCAAGCAATTGCTTCCATGGTGCAATTCCATCATCATTCTTTCAACAGACTCGGAATTTAACTAGTTTCAACGTCCACAACATCATCTTCTTAGGTTTAATCCCATCTACCATATGTCTTCATTCTTCTCCCTTGATTAGGGTGTTGGATTTTTTCGTAAATGCATTCAGTGGTAACATTTCTCCTGGACTCGGGGAGTGTTCAAAGCTACAAATTATTCGTGCTGGTAACAACATCCTCTCAGGGCTACTCCTGAAGGATATCTACAATGCCACCAAACTTGAAGAAATTGCATTCCCTTCCAATTCACTCCATGGAGCCATAAGTGAGAAAATTTTCAATCTCACCAACCTTGCAATCCTTGACCTCTCCTTTAATCAGTTGAGTGGCCTGCTCCCTCTCCATTTTGGAAAGCACTCCAAATTGAAACTCTTGGCTCTTGATTACAACCATTTCGAAAGTTCTTTGACCCCCATCGTTGATGAATTGCACAAACCTTGTAGAAATACATATGGCAGCCAACAACTTGGAAGGAGTTATCTCCATGCTCAATTTTTCGAGACTTAGTCACCTCAGTAAACATGACCTACATCAAAACCACTTTACTGGTACATTTCTAGCAAGCCTTTATTCATGCCAGTCTCTAAAAGCTATTTGTTTGAAAGCAAATAATCTAAAGCGACAAATACAACCTGAAATTCTTTCATTGAAATCTTTATCCCATCTCTCACTTCGTGGCTTAACCAACATCACTGGGGCAATGAAGATATTAATGCATTGCAAAAGTCTTCAAATACTATGGCTTGCACATTCGTTCAAAGGTGAGGAAATGCCAGCTGATGAAGGCATGGTTGATTTTGGTGTGTTCCAAAATCTTCGATTTTTGGGTTTTTTTAATTGTGTGTTCATTGGTCAAATGCTTTCATGGTTAGCAAAACTCAAGAATGTAGAGATCTTGATTTTGACAAGCAGTAGAATTACAGGGCCAATTCCTAGATTGTTGGGGACCTTCCCAAGCTCTTATTCTTGAACTTGGCAGACAACCAAATTTCCGGTGAATTTCCAAAAGAACTTTGTGGACTATCAAGGTTGGTACATGAACCGACCACAACTCAAGTAGACGATTATATTGACCTGCCTATCCTCTTTTACATGCGAAGATTGTCCAACTTTCCACCAAAAATAAACCTGTCTGGCAATCACATCCATGGCAGAATACCTACTGAGATCGGTCAAATACACCTTGTCCACCACTTGGATCTTAGTGGCAACTACTTTTCCGGCAACATTCCAGAACGAATATCCAACCTAAAAAATCTAGAGAAATTGAGCCTCTCTATGAATCATTTGTCTAGAAACATCCTGTTGTCATTGGCAAGCCTTAATTTGTTGAAATATTTCAATGTCTCGTACAATAATCTCGAAGGACCAATCCCAACAAGCACTTAGCTCCAAAGTTTCGATGCTTCTGCGTTTGAGGGGAATTCAAAACTGTGTGGCCCTCCACTTCCGAATGAGTGTCCAGATAGCAAGAACAACCAAGGTGTGGACAATGAGCATGATTTTCCATGGTTGTATATTTTCACCGCACTAGGTTTCATCGTAGGATATTGGGGAGCATGTGGTTCTTTAATTGTTAAGAAGACATGGAGATATGCATATTTTGAATTCTTTGACAATGTACAAGATAAGCTCTATTTCATGATTACAGTGCGTATGAACATGATGAAAAGAAAGCTTAGAGGAGACTAAATTGTATTTTAAATTCTTTGACAATGTACAAGATTGGCTCTATTTCACTTTTAGTTTCTTTCATCAAGACCGACCCCAAGCATTGCAGGACCATACTTCCAGTAACATAAGCTTTGGCGCGATGTTTACTTCATTGCAAGCAGGCCTCGAAATAAGAAATATCTCTGCAAGTTGGGTAAAGCTCCATATATCCGATCTTTTTATATAGTCAATCATATGAGTCTAAGGAATCTTTTGTAATGAGAACCAAAATCTTATCAAGCCATTCAGAGGACTTCCTTGGACTGCCAAAGGCAAGCCCCACGATTTTTCCGAAGTACATAAAAACTTAACTTATACTATATGCAGTGTGAAACTTAATTTGTTACATGAGACTTGAACCTAGGACCTAAACTTTTACCCAACTCCTCACAGTGCCACATGAACAAAAGCTCTTGGGAAAAAAAAATCACCTTATTTTGACGTCGTTTTAAGAATACATCCGCTTATTAAAATTTACGTTCTGTAGAATGCTTATTGTTTTCTTTTGTACAAACCAATATTTTATCGTTAAACAAATTTTTGTTCCTTATTTTTAATTAGCATGACACTAATGCCCTAATGACAGCCACGGCTATGCCTCCGTGCAGGGCGACTCCCAAAATGGCAGGCATGGCTGCAACAATTAGGTTTTCTTTTGTTTCTGTGTGTCATACGTTCACTAACCTCAGGTAAAGCTCCTGCAAATGTGGTAAGCTAGAAAATGCGGGATGCTCCGGTAATAAAGCTTCTTTACCCATTCCCCCCATTTTCTCCGCGCCCAAATTCTCCACCCGCGGAATCGGCCTTCGCCGGGGTAGACGGGATATGGGTTTTTTTCTGGGTTTTTTTTTTCTTCGGGTTGCAGGTGCCCACAGGTGGGGGAGAAGAGGGGGGTGGGGTGGGGGGTGGTGGGGTGGTGCGGGGGAAAGACAAACTGAGGGTGGGTGTGGGTGTGGGGGGGGGGGACGAAAGGTGGGAGAGAGAGAGAGAGGAGGGACGAAAGGTTTTGGGTTGCAAATAGAGGGAAGAGGGAAGAAGAAGAAGATGGGAGAGAGAGAGAGAGGAGGGACGAAAGGATTTGGTTTGACTTCTTTTTTTTTTTTTTTTACACTTTTCTTTGTTATTTTAATATTTAGAATATATTAAATGATTTTTTTATTTTTTTTAAATATTTTATTAATTTTTTAATAGAAAGTGGGGTCTGGATTAAGCCACGTCAGCATTTAACTGTCAAATTAACGGCCAGGCTAACGGAAGGTATAAAATTGACCAAATTCTAAAGATGAGGTATGACATTGTCAATTTTAAAATATGAGGTATGAAAGAGTCGTGAGACCAATAGTTGAGGTAGTTTTGTGTAATTTACCCAATATTCTAATATCTCAAGAATATGCATTGACAAGACAAGAAAAAGACGATTGTACCAGCTAAGTATATTTACCTGTCTTAGTGGGTTACTGTCCAGCTTCAAACACAAAAAGATTAGCAAGTAACCATAAAATTGCACTTGGCCAGTCTTTAATCTTGTTCTTGGACAAAATTAAAGTCTGCACATTTGGACAAATATAAGGATGACTTGCATTCAGAGCGATAATTTGCTAAAACTAAAACTTAGAGAAGAAATCGGCCAACCCCTATAATTTAAGAGAAAATTAACAAATACCTCTTAAATTAAGATTTAGTTGTCACATTTCAAGCTCTTCTGAATTTAGTAACTTTTTGAAAAATTAGTTTCTCATTGATAATTTAAAAAATAAATAACATAAATTATAAATTACTAATTGATTAACACCTGAACTATTTGTTCCGGGTTTAACCGGATTCACTTTGGAAATGGTAAGTACTCGTGTCGCGTGTTATCACTTCTCGTCGTATGATTTATAAACCCCAATGTTATTGGGCCGCTCCAAAAATAAAGCCCACCGACAATTGGGCTAATTTCACCTTGTTTCCATCACACACAACGTTACTTTTAAATCCCAGGGTTTTGCACAAAACAAAACCTCGCCAATTTTCCCTCACTTTCACGGCTACCAAACAGACCCGCCACCGCAAAGATGGTGAAGAAGACGGAGAGGAAAGTTGTTAGAACCCCAATGATCTGGGTCGACCTTGACCTGTGCTAAGGAAGAAATGGAACTATGGAGAAGGAAAGGAAATCCAATAAAGTAAATCTCTTATTCAATTCAATGATCCACCACCACCACTAACGTGGGCATTTAACAATCTATTTGCTAGCTCACTGAGTGTGTGAACTCCAGCTCAACACTAAAGGACAAAACCTGTTTACAAGACTCCTTATACTTACCACTATTATAATAAAACCCCAGAATTCCCTTACAATTAACCCCTTCCTTACAATTTCACCCTACACTTATGATCAAAGCAATCACAGTTATAAGGAACATAACAATACTTCCCCCTTCAAGAACCTTGTTCACAAGGTTTATAGAGAAAAGTCTGGAAACTTGGCTTGGAATTCATCAAAATCTTCCCAAGTAGCATCGGCCTCTTCTTGATCAATCCAATGAACCAGTAATTGAACACCCGCTGAGTTGCCCTTCTTATACATCCTGCGAGCTAGAATCCTCTTTGGAGATGGCTGAGAGAGTCCATCCTGTCGGACCTGAGGGAGTGTGGATTGCACAACAGTATTGGGGCCCATCTGCCTCTTGAGATTGCTCACATGAAATACTGGATGTATTTTGCTGTCCATAGGAAGTTTCAACCGATATGCCACGGAGCCAATCTTCTCTATCACCTCATAGGGACCATAATATCGTGGTTGCAACTTGTGATAACTGTGGGGTGCCAATGATTGCAGCTGGTACGGTATCAATTTCAAATATACTGAGTCTCCCACAGAAAAATGCCTCTCACTCCTATTCTTATCTGCTTGCACCCGCATTCTGTTTTGAGCCTTTGCCAAGTTGGAAAGAAGCACAGACAACACCCTATCCCTCTCCACGAGGTCCTGTTCAACTGCTGCCACATTTGTTGTGCCGGGTTCATAGGCAGTGATATGTGGTGGGGAGTAGCCATACACAAGTTCAAAAGGAGTAAACCGAGAAGAGGTGTGGTAAGATGTATTAAAACACCATTCGGTCCAAGCAAGCCATTTGACCCAATTCCGAGGTTGTTCTCCCACAAAGCATCGGAGATAAGTTTCGAGGCAACGATTCATCACCTCAGTTTGTCCATCATTCTGAGGATGATAGCCCGAGCTCATACAAAGTTTAGACTGTTGAAGTTTAAAAAATTCCTTCCAGAATGCACTGATGAAGATAGGGTCGCGATCACTGACGATGGAGTGAGGCATCCCATGCAATTTAAAGATATGATCAATGAATACTTGAGCAACAGTGGAGGCAGTATAGGGGTGAGATAAGGCAATGAAGTGGGAATATTTAGATAACCTGTCTACCACCACCATTATCACAGATTTTCCCTTGCACAATGGAAGACCAACTATGAAATCCATACTGATATCAGTCCATACCTTAGTTGGTATAGGTAAGGGTTGCAACAATCCGAGAGGAGAAATCGTCTCATACTTGTTTTGTTGACAAGTGTGACAGGCAGTGATGAACTGTCGAATATGTTGTTTCATACCATGCCAATAAAACTGTTTTTTTCAACCTGTGATAGGTTTTAACCACACCTTGGTGTCCCGCAGCTGGGGTAGAATGATATTCGTCGATGAGTTTGCATATCCAATCAGAATTAGGGCTTAGTACAATCCGTTTCTTATAGCACAAGAAACCATTTTCAATGGAAAATTTACCAAGGGAAGAACTACCCACGTCAGTCGGAGCACGGTCTCGAACTTCCTTTATCTTCTGCAAGATCCATTCATCACCTTCATTGAACCTTCTTAAATCATCCAACCAACCACTATAAGGATAGGAAATGTGAACACATTCAATAGGCTCGGGGGCATCACGGTCTTGGGCTGTAGGAACACCTTGAACCCGTGACAATGCATCTGCAACCACATTGTCCCGCCCTGCTTTGTACTGGATCTCGTAATCAAACCCCAATAGTTTAGAGACCCATTTCTGTTGGAATGTTGTATTAGCCCTTTGATTCAAAAAGTACTTCAAGCTATTGTGGTCGGTCTTGATAATAAAATGTCGTCCTTGCAAGTAGTTTTGCCACTTCCGCACTGCATAGACTATAACAATGAGTTCCCTCTCATATATGGATAAGGATTGGTTTCGTGGTCCGAGTGATTGGCTAGCAAAGGCAATTGGTCTTCGACCTTGCTGGAGGACTGCACCAATTCCCAACCCTGAAGTGTCACACTCAATTTCAAAAGGCTTAGAAAAGTCAGGAAGGGCAAGGATCTGTGGGGATAACATCATTTCCTTCAATGTAGCAAATGCAAGCGCTGCATCCTCAGACCACTGAAAAACATCCTTTTTAGTTAAGGCATACAAGGGTTGGCAGATTCCCCCATATCCGGGAATGAACTTCCTGTAATAACCTGTTAAACCAAGGAAGCCGCGTAATTGTTTGACAGTGGTTGGGGTGGGCCAGTCTCGGATTGCCTGCAACTTGGATGGGTCAGCCTCAACGCCCTCTTTGGAGACAACATGCCCCAAATATTCCACTCGTTGCTGACCGAGGGAACATTTAGACATCTTAAGATACAGCTGGTGTTGTTGGAGGACTTCAAAAACAGTCTTCAAATGAACCAAATGCTCAGACCAAGTTTTGCTATAAATCAGGAGGTCATCAAAGAAAACCAACACAAATTTCCGCAGGTATGGTTTGAACAGGTCATTGATTAAGTTTTGAAAGGTGGCCAGGGCATTAGTAAGCCCGAAGGGCATCACCAAGAACTCATAATGTCCTTCATGAGTTTTAAAAGCAGTTTTGGCAATGTCTCCAGGGTGCATTAGAATCTAATGATATCCAGATCGTAGGTCCAACTTAGAGAAGTAGACAGCACCAAAAAGCTCATCCAGAAGATCATCGATTAAGGAAATAGGGTACTTATCCTTAATAGTAAGGGCATTAAGTTCCCGGTAGTCAATACACATCCTCCAAGTGCCTTCTTTCTTCTTCACCAAGAGGACAGGGAAAGAGAATGGACTGCAACTAGGTAGAATGAATCCTGCAGCAAGTAATTCCTCCACAGCCTTTTCAATTTCTGTTTTCTGAAGTGGACCATAATGATAAGGGCGAATGTTTGGGGGTTGTGCTCCAGGTACCAAGGGAATGCTATGATCATAGACCCTGGAAGGAGGTAGCGTTGAAGGAACCTCAAAGATGCTGGAAAAGGCAGCGAGGAGATGGTGGAGATCTTTTTGTTGAAGAGTGGAAAGGTTCGAGGCAGTAGTCTTGGTGCCCTCTATGGAATACAGAAACAATCCCAGGTTTGAGTTGTGAAGCTCCTTCTCGAGTTGTTGAAGAGAAGCCTCACGAATCAAGGGGCCAGAATGAGGCATGTGAAATAGCTTGTAGGTATGATTGTTGCGAGTGAACTTCATGGTGAGGAGTTGGAAATCCCACAAGACTGGACTAACCGTAGATAACCACTGAACTCCTAAGACTACATCGCAACCACCAAGAGGGAGAGAATACAAATCGACCAAGCAATTATAACCCCCAAGTGAGAGAGGAGAAGCTGTACAACAACCTGAACTTTTGACCTTACCACCATCAGCAATCATAACCTCAAAAAACTTGGTGGACTGGACTGGATGCCCCCAGTGTTTAAGTAATTTGGAGTCAATGAAATTATGTGTGCTACCCGAGTCGAGTAAGATTTTGACAGAATGACCAAGAATGGTACCCTCAACTTTCATGGTAGTAGGAACGTGTTTATCCGTAGTGTCATAGAAAGCGCACTCACTCATCTCCATGGTGAGAAATTCAGGGTGGATGGTGTCCCCACCATCTTCACAAGTATCGGCGTCCCCCAAATCGAGCATGAGCAATTGCTTAAGGCCACATTTGTGGCCCGGAACCCAGTGCAAAACCAGCACTCCCCCTTTTCGCGTTTCTGGTGAATTTCAGCTAGGGTAAGTTTCTTAACCGGTAAATTACCAGAGCGAGCTACAGGGTGGAGAGTAGGAGCTGGGTGGAGAGATTTAGCAGCAGGAAAGGCTCGCGGCATAGGCAATTTTAACTCAACAAGTTTAGTGTCGAGTTGAACAGCGATGGCGATCGCGTCATGGACAGTGGCAGGCTTGTGGAGTTTCACATCATATTTGAGTTCACGTTTGAGACCACCCAAGAAGCAACTCTTAAGGAAAATAGGACCCAAATCAGAAGTGCGATTGGCTAAACGCCGAAATTCAGCTATATACTCACGAAGGGTAACGGTTTGGCGGAGTTTGAACAGAGATTCAGCACTATCATCAAACTCCGATGGCCCAAACTCACGGCAAAAGGCGCTGGTAAAATCCTCCCAACGAGAGAGAGAGAACGAGTGCAATCCATCCATTTAAACCACTGTAAGGGTTCACCATCAAGGTGAAATGAGGCAGTGAGTACCTTCTGAGCATCAGGAGTGTTGTGGAAAGCAAAAAATTGATCGGCCTTATAGATCCATGCAAGGGGGTCGTCGCCGTCAGAGAAGTGAGGAAAATCAACCCGTGGCATCCACGGCGGACGATAGGGATGACCACCACCAGGGTCAAGGAGGGGACGAGGTGGGTGGATCTGGTCGGAATCCGGAGGACGATTTGGAATACCCAGGGCCGAAGTGCGGTGCTGATGAGGTAGCACAGCCATTTCACGACGAAATTGCTCGAAATACAGTGGAAGGCGGTTGTCGAGAGCCGATGGAAGCTGAGCCGTGAAAGCCTCCGGGACCGCAGAGCGAACGGAGGAGTGAACAGCCTCGGCAATCATGGTGGGAAGGTTAGCGATGGTGGTTTCCATAGCGGAAACACGATCATCCATGGGAGTGGCGCGGTGGCGGGGCATACACGAGGAAGGGAGTCCAGGATCAATGGATGATACCAAATGTTAGAACCCCAATGATCTGGGTCGACCTTGACCTGTGCTAAGGAAGAAATGGAACTATGGAGAAGGAAAAGGAATCCAATAAAGTAAATCTCTTATTCAATTCAATGATCCACCACCACCACTAACGTGGGCATTTAACAATCTATTTGCTAGCTCACTGAGTGTGTGAACTCCAGCTCAACACTAAAGGACAAAACCTGTTTACAAGACTCCTTATACTTACCACTATTATAATAAAACCTCAGAATTCCCTTACAATTAACCCCTTCCTTACAATTTCACCCTACACTTATGATCAAAGCAATCACAGTTATAAGGAACATAACAAAAGTGAACGTCTCCGGCAAGCCCAAGCACTCTCTTGACGCGAACAGTTCCGATGCCAAGGCCAAGAACAAGGACGCGCGCACCGGCGCCACCGTCCGCCGCCTTAAGATATACAACACCAGGCCCAAGCTTAACAGCGAGGGAAAGGTCTTGAGGAACGAGTTCCAGTCCATGGAGCTTCCTAACACTCGTATCCAGCCTGATCGCCCCTGGTTCGGTATATACATACACATGAATACACTGTATACGCATAATTACAACGTATACGTATGCGTATGTATTGGAATATATCCATTTTGTAGTCTAGATAAGGACTTAATGTAAAAGATTAAAATTTTGCAGCAATTAAATGAATTTTGTCCGTTTCGCTTGTAATTGATTATCGAAAAAGCTGGTGAATTTGCTTTGTTAATGAACAGTTTTGATTGTTTATTGAATTTTTAGAGAATACTCGGGTTTCGACTCAGCAGGAGCTTGACATTTTCCGCGAGGAGCACAGGAGGACGGTTTCGAGTAACTACAATGTTATTATAAGGGGGAAGCATTTGCCATTGTCCCTCTTGAATGACCATCAGAAGGTATGCTGCTTTTGTAAACTCTAGAATTTTATCTGTTTATCGCTATCAGATGTTTAATTTGTGGAATGCTGTGGTGTATCCCGCAGATGTTTAATTTGTGGATTTTAGTTTGGATGTCTTGATCAATTTTATGGGTGTGAGTAGAATTACTGTTTGCTTATATCTCGACTGATTGTCTTTTGTTTCATTTCTTTTTTGTGTGCACCTGGACACGGTTGCTCAAGGTCAAATATGATCTGTTAAGTCAGTTGTGTTTTAGATATTTCTTCCCTTTGACTTGTTTAAGTCGTAATCATTTTATGGGGGCAATGGTACCCATATGCTCATGATTTTGATTCAATCAATGGAGGATTTTTAGTTGCATTTTTCCTAAATTGGCATTCCTTACTTCATTAAAAAGAGACGAAGAAGATAGCATGTGTTTATTTTCTGGCTGATGGCATAGTTAGTTGTTGTATTCTGACCTATATTCATGATTTAACCTCTGAAGCAAACCAGAGTTCATCTTCTAGAGAGAGAGATATTTTCTGAAGTATTTGGACCTAAGACAAAGAGGAAACACCCAAAGCTCCTTGCAGCAGATTATGAGTCTTTAGCCAAGAAGGCTGATGGTTCTCAGGGTAATTATTTCTTTCTTTAGATTTTATATGCTCTTGACCAGTTGTAATAACCATTTCGTTCGTTTGCTTGATTATTTGGTTAGTATTTTTGTTTACGCTTTAGTCTGGAGCATTTGCAAGTAAAAAATGCTAGTTAATGTTATGCATTTTGTTTGTGTCTGGTATGGTACGTGTTAGTATTAAAATTTTAGTCGTTTTCGTATTTCCACTTTTAAATTGTTCTGCATCTAATCTTGTTCACAACTCTGTAGATAATTGTTGTTTTTTAACTTTTGGGGTGCGATATCACACAAATAGCATACCAGTACCAATTTCTCTGTGCCTGTCTAGCATGATCTTGTTTCTGTACTTGCATACGCGTGATCTATAGGCTGCACTCTTAGATGATACTGGAAGCTGTAAATCATATAACAAGCTTCTTAATTGTGGTTTTTCTTTCTAGCTAGTCTGTTACTGAATGACTGACAATGTGTTCATTGTTCCATAGGTTTGTAAAGTTGCTCCTATCCCAGGGGAGACTAAAGTGTGGCAGTATATAACACTCACAAAGAAGATTTTTTTGATTGATTGCCCTGGAGTTAGTCTATCAAAGCGGTGACTCTGAAACAGATATCGTACTGAAGGGCGTGGTATGTTTTTTCTGTTTTTCCTTTTGTAGCTCCTAACAGTGAATTTAGCTGTCCTGGAATGAGGGCCATTTATGTTAAAATGTCCCACATCGGTGGGGTGAAGAAAACCAAAGGGGTTTAAATAGTATTACCCCACTCTAACTAATATTGAGGTTTTTTGTGGTAAAACCCCACACCTGTCGGATTGGACAGGTGGTTAAGTTGGGGACAGTATCGGTGTCGTTAGAGTGGGACGGGCCCGACGATCCAAAAATTCCAACAATTTAGTCCCATAATTCCAATTGGATTTTTGGTATTGTTTCTCATTGATCTTTTAAGTATCAACTGTAAAATATTTTGGGTATATTTATTTGCTACCAGTGTTGTGAGTGTTGTCTATAAATTGCTTATTGTTTGTGAATTTTGCTTCTGGTTTATAGATAAGTAGTGATAGGTGTAGTCCCATTAAGCAACAACAGTAATATCAATGTATGTCTATACTTCTACCAACTGCCTGCTGTTTATAGTATCTCTGATGCCTGTTTATTGACGAAATTTTTTATTAAATAATATACAAAAATATTATATAGGGTTTTGTTGTTAGCACTCCAAAATAGTTATAATGCCCTCCTCCCTTCTTTAGTGATTTTAACAAGGGAGTGCAGAGCAACTTTTTTGGTGCGTCAATAACATCTTCCTTTGTATTTAGAGCATTTGTCTCTGAAGCCTAACCACATCAGTGAATTCCTCACTATACATGTACATATGCATATACATAGAATGCCACTTGCTGCATGCAACGTCATATTCTGCACCTTCCTGCTGTCCGTGCTTTATCTTTGTCCAAGTTCGGTTTTGGATTGGTTCAATTGTAAAATCTCTCTGCTGCACCTGTTTAAACCCTTTAACATTTTTGTTTTCTTATTCCCTGCGGTCTGGGAGCCTGCGCTTGCTGTTTGCCTGAAATTGTAATATTCTATATGCACATCTAATGGTAAATAATTTGGGTCATTTTCTTAGGTACATGTCACAAATTTGCAGGATGCTACAGAACACATGGGAGAAGTTTTGAAACGAGTTAAGAAGATCCACCTGAAAAGAGCATATAAGATAGAGAACTGGTATGCTGCTTTGTATTTGTGTTGGATTTCGATGTTTATCCTGGTACTGAGTGACATGTAACTGTATCTTAATGGTTTTATTTATCAGGGAAGATGATAATGACTTTTTATGTCAGCTATGCAAATTGTTAGGCAAACTTTTGAAGGTAATTTGCAACTTAATAATGCTTTCTAACTATCCCACTAGTCATAATTGTTGCCTGCGGTTCCAGTAAATGTTTGGGAGATTTCGTTACTCAGACTTGGTCATTTGATATTTACCAAATTATTTACAATTTACATGCATACATTTATGTACATGCAGACACAAATATACATGTTACTTTTTATATATAGGAAGATGTCTTTTGCATCTTATATAACTTTTGCCTGAAAGTGCGGCTCAAATCCAGTATGTGATACAAATCTGGCAACAGAACACTATATGTAGATGTATATTAAGGATGTATAAGGGGAAGTATAGAAGTGATATGTGAGTTTTGAAGATCCTAAAGTGTGTTATTATCCCCTTAGGAATTTGTCTTTTGCCAATGTTGGTCCCTCGGCTTTGTGAAGCTGTGGTTTTGAGCATATGAACCAATGGAACAGATCAAATCCAGCAGGGCAATTGCGTTCTTTAAAGAGTAAAGCAAAAGAGTTGCATTGTCTCGACATAATTGGTGTTTTGTTATGCATCCCTTTTATTCCTCCCTTAGGCTTGTTGAACATCATTTACATCTTAGACTTGTTGAACATCATTTACATCTTATGATTGACCATTATTAGATAACAAATTATTCCATCCATATTTCGATGGGTCGCAACTTCTACAAATGTTAACTGTTTCTTGTACCTACGTTGGTAACGTGTCTACCAAGTTTTATGGCTGGTGTGCTTCTAGGGTGGTGAACCGGACTTGATGACTGCAGCAAAGATGGTCCTCCACGACTGGCAGAGGGGTAAACTACCATTTTTTGTGCCGCCACAAAAAAGAGAATCACCGACAGGGGAGGCTGATATTGATCACAATAAAGATGATAGTGTGGAAGATAACAATCAGGCTGCAGCATATCGAGCCATTGGAGATGTTATTGCATCTCAGAAGGTGAGCACTATCCCCGTACAAGGGGATCTTTTCAGTGAAGAAGAGTTAAAGGGCGATGAGGGACCTGAACAGCTTCCTGATGAAATTGAGGTTCCACCATAAAACCAATTGGCAATATGAAAAGTAGCCCAAGACCATATAAGCACATAGCAAACCTTGTCCCTCACCAATGTGGGACAACTCTCAACACGCCCCCGCACGTGTGGCGGATTTTCAAGCCTACACGTGGACAACAACTGGGTGACGTGGAGCGCGTGTGGCCGTTGGGCTTCACACGTGGACAACCTTGCTCTGATACCATGATGAAATTGAGGTTCCACCATAAAACCAATTGGCAATATGGGGAGTAACCCAAGATCATATAAGCACATAGCAAACCTTGTCCCTCACCAATGTGGGACAACTCTCAACACGCCCCCGCACTGTGGCGGATTTTCAAGCCTACACGTGGACAACAACTGGGTGACGTGGAGCACGTGTGGCCGTTGGGCTTCACACGTGGACAACCTTGCTCTGATACCATGATGATCTGAGAGGTCTCCAGAGTCGGACGATGAAGTGTCTGAGCACAGTGACTCTGAGGATGACCGGGATGAACAGTCAGGGGATTCTGAAGACATCTGAGCGTCCAACACATTTGTGTAAGGGAAGGATTTTTTTTTTTTTTTTTTTTTTTTTTTTGGAGTCCGTAAATGTCATGTTAGCATGTGCGTTTTCTTTTTTGACTAACTTCATCTCGAAGCAAGTACGATAACTTTTTTTCTTTCGGTTCTTTTCAATTGTAAAATCTTTTTGATAAGTGGTATAAAATTTCATGTTTGTTTTGTGTTTGCTCTGAAATCATTATGTTTCTCGACCGTGTAAGTTTAGGGCTTGTTTGGGATTGTTTCTCCACAAAGCACTTGTGCTCGTAGGCACTTTTAAGCTTTTAAGGCCCTGTTTGGCACACCATATAAGACATCGGGTAGTACTAATAATACGGAGTACGGTGTTTGGTGTCTGTTTGGATTAAATAATCCAGCCCCACCTTCTTTATTCGGCTGATACCCGCTTAGTTATACCGTCCAAAACCACGGTATTATTTAGTCGGGTAGAAACACGCCTCTCTCTGTTCCGCCCTCCTGCAACTTCTCCTCCTCCTCCTCCTCCTCTGTTCCGCCCTCTGCAACTTCTCATCCTCCTCATTCTCTGATCACCGCGAAAGGCGTAAGCGGAGGAAAGAGGAGAGTCGCGATGGACTGACGAAACTCGAATGGTTGTAGCCGTCCTACAGCAACGGCGGCAGTGACCGAGATTATCTTTATCTTCTCTGCGTTTCCCTTTGCGGCGGCTGCTGCACGTTGTTGTTCCGATACTTCGATGGCTGCTGCATTCCTGTTTTGGCTTCCGTTTGACATCGGCGGTGATGCTTCAAATGACAGCGAGGTGGAGATTTAAGAGGCTTCGGTGTAGGACTCGATGAGAGAGAGGACACGAACGGGCTTTAGGGTCTGCTTCTACATCTGAGGGCGTTGATGGTCTTTATAGAGTGCCCGTCTCCATTTCATTTTGCTTCGGGAATGGGAGAAGCAAAGTGCTTCTTTTCTGCAAAGTGAAGAAACAACAGTATAAATATTTTGAATTCCATTAATCATCAAAGTGCTTTATTTTGAATTCCATAAATATTTCTGCAAAGTGTTTTTTTTCCATTAATCATCAATTTTTATCTTAAAAGTATTAATATTTTGAATTCCTCTTATCCGTTATAATACCAGACACAGTATAAAAAATACAGTTATTAGTCTGATATTGCACCAAACGCCCGACTAATTTAGTCAGTACTATCCGGTGGTTGTTTATCCTATCCGACAGAAATAGTCAGTATAGTCCGAGCTGCCAAACGAGGCCTAAGTGTTAAGTGGTGGTAATTTTTCTTCAATGTTAGCGTTAAAAGAATGGTACTGTGTTCTTTGTAACCCTAGAGCATGTTTGGTGTCATGAATGAATCTAATTTTTTGTTTCTGAAAACCACGAGTATTAAGTAATTTAGTTACGTAAATTAGTTTCAAATTGAGTACCAAACGACTCTTAATAATCCTGACACAGCGAAGCGAAAGTGATTTTGAATCAATCTATTATTGGTCACTCTCCCATGTAGGGTGCAAGGCCATATATCTAAGGCTGAAACACATGGTGTGTTGCGACCAAAACCGCCATAATTTTTTTTTTTTTGGTCATGTATCAAAACCGCCATAATAGTTACTTGTCATTGTAATGGTAGGCTCCCTTTAGGGTTGCAATTGGGAAATTCCGATTTTTATTTATTTTTGGTATAAATGGGGAATGATGGTTTTGTTGGAAAATATTAGTATATTTAGGTTTATTTGAATAATAATTTTCTGGGCTTAGCCCATTAGAATTAGGTTTTGTTAGAGATTAGGATTAGTTTATTATAAATAGGATGCTTTGTTATTCTTTAGAGAACAAGTTAGTCACAATGTAATCTCTTAGGGTTTTGTAGCCGTTTCGGCATTCTTCTCATTAGTTTAATAATATTCTTATTATTTTGTAACTCTGATATTCAACTGGTTTCAATTTAGGAAATGTTCTAAAACTTTAGGAAGAACAGTACGAACTCGACTAATCGGTTGGCGTTGAGGATGCCGGCCGTCGTCTTTAAGGAATAGATAAATCTCCTGCCAAATCTCCATCCCTACCAATGCGGAGGCTGATGGGAAGAAAGAAACTTCATGGAAGCCATGAAATTTAAAGTCAAAACATGATTTTATGTGATGTATGTTTGTATATATCAGCTTGGTAGGTGTTATGTCATGTGAGTGAACGTACTTTTCTTTTTTCTTCGTTTATTTCTGTCGACATACTTATCCACAGCATTTGGATAATCATGCATACGACTAATGTTATGTCTTGGTTAGATATGACACTTGAATGTGGACAGTGGATCACGTTATTCGTTAGGTACTGCTCACACAAGCACAAAGACTCCTCCATCCAACTGAATGGAGTGCGAGAGCTTCCTCAACGAAATATCTTTGACTAGAGCCTTTATCAGTGCTAGTTTGGACCTTAAGCCGAGAACGATGCCACCTATAATGGCATCAGCGTATTGGTGACTTCTCAAATTAATCTAGTACTATTGCCTGAAAAATTAGAAATACATACTTGATTGAATTAGAATAATGTGACAATGACATTCTAGTTGTAGTTTAGTTCTTCTTCTAAGACGGAGTCTTCATGGGACGGTTTTGAGCCTCATAGTCTCAAGATGAACGTCAATATAACACCTTCGTATCATGTTAGTGTTACCAATTTAATCATGTTTAACTATGTCCTAGCACATATTACTAATTCAAGCCGCTAATTATTGGGTGCTATTATATCCTTGTATTTTATTAGCAAATACGTAAGGTAATACGTTGGGCCAAGTGGCAACAGCTGGTAACAATGCAAATCAAGTTCAAAGTGCATTTACTCTCTCTAGTCCACCCACCCTAACAAACAAACGCGTTTTTCAGAACGAACCAATTTGAAATTCATAATTTTCGTTAGTTGGAACTTGGAACTGTGAGAAAATCAACTTCATAAAATAAAAAATAGCAATAGAACGTGACCTAGTAATCTTTTAAACTTTATGAAACACAAAACACTCAAAATGCCAATATTAGTATCTCCAATCAATTATGTCACATATGATTTATGTTACGTAACAATGCAAATTAAATTGGGATACTCAAAGTATTATCTCGTCCCATTGCATAGAAGTTCTCTTTTATTGGTGTATATGTTGGGAAAGTTACTGAGTTAGAATTTGGTTTATTTTTTAGTATTTAACGTAGTAGGTTTTATATCACGATAAAGATTATGAAAGCTTTCTTGTTAGAGCATTTCCAAGAAAAGTTTAAAAAAAAAAAATTTACAAACGATATTATCTACACTATGGGTGATTTTAGCCTCACAATAAGCTAGTAATAATATTTTGAGAGTTTAATTTTAGTTACTCAGTTTAACTTACATTTCCAATAATACTCTCTATTTTAACAAATTTTGAGTATTTTATTATTAGGGTGAAGTACCGATTTAGTCCATGAACTATCACCTCAGTGAAAATTAGGTCCCTGAATTATTTTTTTTAGTAAAATAAGTCCCTAAATTCATTAGAAATTGCTAATTTCATCCCTACTATTATATTCAAAACTATTTTATCCAATTTTTCGTCAACTTAAGTCACTTGACACACTTTAGAATATAATACCATCATTTTCTCGTCTATAAGTGCTTAACATTTCATATTGGTTGTGAATTTAATGTCTAATTTACCTTCAAAAGTTTACTTACACTATTTCTTTATGAAAAACTACCAATTTCTCCTCTAAAATTAACTTCATACACTATTTCTTTATGAAAAACTACTAATCTACCCTTCAATGTGTATCACATGCAAGTAACGCACTTAAATTGACGGAAAATTGAATATAATAGCTTCGAATATAACATTAGGGGTGTAATTTGCAGATTTTTATAATTCAGTGACTAATTTTTTTGAAACAAAAAAATAGTTTAGAGACCTAATTTTCACTAAGATGATAATTCAAAGACTAAATTGACAATTTACCCTTATTATTATAATTCAAACTCAACCCACTCATTTGCTTCCTTTCCTCCAAAGTTTAGTGGTCCACCATTGAGTTTTATTAATTTTTTAACATTTAACATATGAACAATGACTATAAAGTTAAAGAACAACTGTTCACTTTACTAGTATATAAAGTCTTTTATAGAGTCTCCTGGAGATGAGCGTTTTAGATTTTTCTCTTTTAAATAGAATTAAGCGGTTTTACAACTTCTCTTGGAGATGCTTCTTAGGATTTTTGGTTCCTTTTGTATTTGTTTAGAATTATGTCTTTATAAATAGACATGATAAATTAGTATAGGAATGAAGGTTTTGCAAGATACATATTTTTGTGTTATGTAGTCGTCTTGTCAATTTATAATCTTGTTTTTAAATTTTCATCTATAGGATAAGAATCAAAATTTGTAATCATCTTTTTCCTCTCTTCTTTTGGTTAATTTGTTAAAATTATGATACATACCAGAACTTGCTACATGCCAAAGAAGAGACTTTCTAGGGTACGTACGTACTCTTAAGTGCCCATACTTTGAGAGCTTAACCGTTAGATTTTTGTTTAAAACACTTATACTATGGGGTTTCCTATAATCTATGGTCAAACAAAAGCAATATTCTACTAGTTTTATACGGTAGAGTACGTCACTGCATCTGTATGGCCCTCGGAGGCTCATGGTTTCGTAGTGGTTTGGGTTCCTTTTAAAAGTGTCACGCATATTCTATGTCAAAGAAAAAGTGTGATGACTTGCTCCTGATTGATTCATGCATGCATATATTATGGAAGATGAGCAGATCGACCGATTGTTTTGTGGAGTCAAATCCCAAACACGACTTTGACTCGATTTTTGACTTTGGCGCCAATCCCTCCTTGATGATGGGGGCGTTGGAAAAATGAATGAAATTACACAATCAGTTGCCGTCATCACCTCCTTTTCACGTGATTTTGTCAAAAGGGCCCAGGGGCAATGCCATTCATGCACCAGGCTGATCAATACAATAAGAGGTATGATATCCACACATTTCTTTTTATTTATCTCATATTTTTTTAATTCTCGTTTGTTGAATTTGATGAATTGAAGAAGATCACAAGATAAAAATTATCAAGAAGTGTAGAATAAGTAAAAATAAGTGTGTGGATAACACACCCCTATAACCAGCTTTGTTAGGTATCACCAACAACTATAAACCTTTAACTGATTTGAGTATTATAGTCTTAGTCAGAAAATGTAATAGGGACGTTTTATGTATAGGACCTCCCTCATTCCAAAGTCAGCTTAATTCCATCGAAGGTTCAAAAATTGTCCATTTACGATTAAATATTGAAAAATGTTAGGAAGATTATTTTTTGTATTATATTTATGTATCATATGATGTGGCAAGTTATGTGTACGTGCCACATCAATTAATCAATTTATTTCATTAGATGTTGATACATGAAATGATATCCTAATGTGGTATAAAAAAGTAGTCTCTCTATAGCATTACTCCTAAATATATGATTTTAGCCAAAATGGTCCCTAAGATTGTGTTCTTACTTTGGTCTCTACGATTTAAAATTGATAGAAGTGGTGACGTGGCTACATGCGGGGTCCAATCACTAATCCAATTGGATTAAAAAATTATTAAATATATTTTTAATAATTAAAAATTAAAAAATTAAAAATTATTTTCTTTATTTTAAATCTCTCTCCTCTCTCTCTCCCCTCTCTCTCCACCCCTTCTCTCTCGCCTATTTCTCTTCTCTGCATCCCTAAAACCCCTTCCCACCCGACCCCCCAACCTCTTCCCACCCGTCCCCCCTAACCTTCCTCCATCACCCTCTCTCTTTCCTCTCTCTCTCCCCCGCTGCTTCGACCTCTCTCGCCACTCTCCCTTCGACCTCCCCCCCCCACTCTCCCTTCGACCCATCCCCAAAATCCCAGAAACCCTTCCCACCCCAAAACTCAGACCTAAACCCTCTCTTTCTACACCTCTTTCTCTCTGTAGAAATTCAGACACATTTTAATTGATTACACACACAGCAATCCGCAATCCGCACTCCAAAATTTATGTTTTCACTCCAACATTGTTTTGAATTTTCAAGACTCACAAGGCAAATAGAGGAAGAGAAAGCGCGACCCCATATTCGCCGGAACAAGCGCGAGGAGGACGACGACGAAGAAGACGACGCATGTGCCGCCGCCGACGATGACAACGAGATCGACCCGAGCGCGACCCCCTATCCGCTGCAGCAGTCGATCCCGCCCCTCACGAACCGAGGTCCTGGACGGTGGGGTCCGCGTAAGTGACTTCCCTCCCGTCGTTTTGTGTAGGCCTGACAATTCCTGACACGACCCGATAACCCGACACGACACGACACGAAATTAACAGGTGTTCGGGTCGACACGATAACGAATCGGGTCGTTATCGTGTAACCCGATAAGCACCTGTTAAGATAACGGGTTGGTTCGGGTATACACGTGGGTAACACGATACACGATAAGCAGAATATTAATTTAATAATTTATAACCCTAAAAAAATACTATAATTATATATATATATATATATATATATATTAATTTAACAATTTTATACCCCTAAAAACTATAATAATTATATATACTATGATAATTATACCCCCAAAATATTAACTATAATAATTTTATATATATATTAAATTTTAAATTAAATTTTATACCCCTAAAAACTATAATATTTAATATGCATCCGCCCTTTGAAGAAAAAGGGAGGGAAAAAGTTTTCAAAAAAAAAGGGAGGGAAAAAAGAAAATGATAAGAAAAGGAAACAAAAAAGAGAGGGAAAGATGGGTGTACCGTGTAGTGTAGGTGTAGCATCCGCCCTTTGAAGAAAAAGGGAGGGAAAAAGTTTTCAAAAAAAAAAAAAAGGGAGGGAAAACAGAAAATGATAAGAAAAGGAAACAAAAAAGAGAGGGAAAGATGGAATACGCATCCTACGAAACTAATTTCAACGATCCAACCATCAAACATGTTTGTATATGTTTCGAGATCGCATACGCCAAAAATTGTAAAAAAAAACCATTCAGATAACAAGTAACGGGACAAAACTTTTCGACGGTTATAAACGAAAAATCACAATTTAACGGTTATTTTAACTCCGATTTTGATAATTTTTTACAGCTACACTTCTTGACCCTATATGAATACAATGAATGAACTCGATCTTCAATTTTAAATATTTACACTAGTGGATACCACAAAATCTTATGTTATACTTAATGAAAGTATAAATAAATTCTTAAGTATTAGTGGATCTATTGTTTTGATGGGATACGCATTCTACGAAACTAGTTTCAACGATCCAACCGTCAAACATGTTTGTATATACTTCGAGATCACATACGCCAAAAGTTGAAAAAACAAACATTAAGAGATCAAGTAACGGGACAAAACTTTTCGACGGTTATAAACGAAAAATCACGATTTAACGGTTATTTTAACTCCGATTTTGATGATTTCTTACAGCTACACTCCTTGACCCTATATGCATACAATGAATAAACTCGATCTTCAATTTAAAATATTTACAATAGTGGATACCACAAAATCTTATGTTATACTTAATGAAAGTATGAATAAACTCTTAAGTGTTAGTGAATCTATTGTTTATATGGGATACGCATTCTACGAAACTAGTTTCAACGATCCAACCGTCAAACATGTTTGTATATACTTCGAGATCACATACGCCAAAAATTGCAAAAAAAAACATTCAGATATCAAGTAACGGGACAAAACTTTTCGACGGTTATAAACGAAAAATCACAATTTAACGGTTATTTTAACTTCGATTTTGATGATTGTTTACAGCTACACTCCTTGACCCTATATGAATACAATGAATGAACTCGATCTTCAATTTAAAATATTTACAATAGTGGATACCACAAAATCTTATGTTATACTTAATAAAAGTATGAATAAACTCTTAAGTATTAATGTATCTATTGTTTTGATGGAATACGCATTCTACGAAACTAGTTTCAACGATCCAACCGTCAAACATGTTTGTATATACTTCGAGATCACATATGCCAAAAATTGAAATAAACAAACATTAAGAGATCAAGTAACGGGACAAAACTTTTCGACGGTTATAAACGAAAAATCACGATTTAACGGTTATTTTAACTCCGATTTTGATGATTTTTTACAGCTACACTCCTTGACCCTATATGAATACAATGAATGAACTCGATCTTCAATTTAAAATATTTACAATGGTGGATACCACAAAATCTTATGTTTATACTTAATGAAAGTATGAAATAACTCTTAAGTATTAGTGAATCTATTGTTTTGATGGGATACGTATTCTACGAAACTAGTTTCAACGATCCAACCGTCAAACATGTTTGTATATACTTCGAGATCACATACGCCAAAAATTGAAAAAAACAAACATTAAGAGATCAAGTAACGGGACAAAACTTTTCGACGGTTATAAACGAAAATCACGCTTTAACGGTTATTTTAACTCCGATTTTGATGATTTTTTACAGCTACACTCCTTGACCCTATATGAACACAATGAATGAACTCGATCTTCAATTTAAAATATTTACAATAGTGGATTTCACAAAATCTTATGTTATACTTAATGAAAGTATGAATAAACTCTTAAGTATTGGTGAATCTATTGTTTTGATGGGATACGCATTCTACGAAACTAGTTTCAACGATCCAATAGTCAAACATGTTTGTATATACTTCGAGATCACATACGCCAAAAATTGAAAAAAACAAACATTAAGAGATCAAGTAACGGGACAAAACTTTTCGACGGTTATAAACGAAAAATCACGATTTAACGGTTATTTTAACTCCGATTTTGATGATTTTTGACAACTACACTTTTTGACCCTATATGAATACAATGAATGAACTTGATCTTCAATTTAAAATATTTACAATAGTGGATACATCAAAATCTTATGTTATACTTAATGAAAGTATGAATAAACTATAATAATTATATATATTAATTTAACAATTTTATATCCCTAAAAACTATAATAACTATATATATATATATATATATATAATGTTTTGAAGTAATATTTGTAATATCCTTGCACATTTAATATTTGTAATAGATTAGTAGTGTATGGATTTTTTTTATTAGGCTTTTATTTTCAAGTGTAGATGTAGTACTTAAACGAAAAATATGTTTTAATGTTTTGAAGTAATATTTATGTGGCAATGTGTGGTATGTGCAAATTTAAGGAAATTTTTTTTTCTTAACGGGTCATAACGGGTCATAACGGGTCGGGTCACTTTACCCAACCAGGGTCACTTTACCCGTTGGGTAAAGTGACCCGACTTGTTAAGGACCCGTTAAGATAACGGGTGTGACACGAACACGACAGACACGACCCGTTTGCCAGGCCTAGTTTAGTGCACCGTCAACCGACCCCACTCCTTTGTCCTTGCCCTCATCGCACTCGAGTGAGGCAATCATTCCGCGCGGGGACACCGAGGGGCCTGCCAGTACTTGCCACCCTCTCTTATTCTCTTGTGCCAGTACTGGGAGTGGGTGGTGTTGTGGCGGCGAGCCTCGTTGAGAATGTTATGGGGAGGTGGTCGGAGGATGAAGAAGAGGACGAGGGAGACCGCATCCTAGAGAGAGAGAGAGAGAGGGTGGTGAAGGAACGTTGGGGGATGGGGAAGGGTTTGGTGGGGGTCGGGTGGGAAGGGGTTTTAGGGATGTAGAGAAGAGAAAGAAGCGAGAGAGAAGGGGTGGATAGAGAGAGAGGGGAGAGAGAGAGGAGTGAGATATTTAAAATAAAGAAAATAATTTTTTAATCCAGTTGGATTAGTGATTGGACCCCGCATGTAGCCATGTCAGCACTTAACAGAGAAATCAACAGAAAAAATGATGGAGGTATGACATTGGCACAAATTCGTAAGATGAGGTATGACATTGTCATTTTAAAAAGATGAGGTATGAAAGTGTCGTGAGACCAATAGTTGATGTAATTTTGTGTAATTTACCCTAAATTAAATAAACCACCAGTAACGGATTAAAGCAAACATAAGAGTCCACGAGAATAATAAAAAAAAAGAGTCTGAAATTATTTTCCTATGATCAATACTTGCAACCGACGGTTTAAAATTGTCGAATTACGGTCAAATAATCATGATTAACACACAATTTTCTTTCATTCGTCCCATTTAAGCACGAATGAACGAACGGAAAACGTGTTAAAAGTGATGGTAACTCCCCATTTACAATCAAAGACCAAATTTTTCCTTGCTAAATTACATTACACTACCATGTCCTCCTTGCATCTTGTCATAACTCAAAAAATTGAGAAGAAAACGAGTTAAATGATTCTCCTCTCCTACAATAACAGCCTACTAATTATAATCTGTGGAACATATCCTTGCACATCTGTCACGATTCATGACACACTTTTTGATAAACTATTTTATTTTAATTAATCTGTATTGTTTAACATAGATGGGGAAATAAATATTGAGTTCAGATTCATTGCTAATCTCGATTATGTATACAATACATGTGATTTACCTGTTGGAACGTTGGGAAATTAAATAAAATATATAAGTAAATTCCTTTCATTTTCCTTCTTGTATTCTTTATTTTATTTTATATTCAACTTGCCAAATTCACTGGCTATGAGCTTAGTTTTGGGAAATTAAATATTTTAATTAGTTGTCCCATATGATATGAAGTTATGAACCACTTGCTATCTGTAAAGCGCAAAAGCTATCGCATAACTTGAATAATTGTGGATGTTTAAACATCACTATCTTCATAAAAGAGCCCCAGATGGTAAACACTAATACACTATCTTAAAAAAAAAAAAAAAAAAAAAAAAATACACCAAAAAAAGGACAGATGGACACTTTTTTTTTTTTTTTGGTAAGCAGGACAAATGAACTTTAATTAATTGGACCAATCTCAAATAATTATGACCAGTTCTTGAATAATAGCTTAATTACTCAGAGCACCTCCAGTAATGCTGGTCAAATTTTTGTTATTATAGCTAGCTATTTAGAGTTAAATGTTAATTTGGCTACCCGCCACTTTCAACAATAGTAGCTATTTTAGCTTAAGTTAAAATTTTTTAATATTATTTTTTTCTTAAACTTAACAACCCAATTCCTTTTTTTTTTATTTTATTTTTTTATCTTAGTCGACAACAATGCAATTTATAGTTGTTAATGTTTACCAAAAATTTAACTCTCTCTTTTTCTGACTAAATTTTGCTAGTTATTGTACAAAATGTTAAGATAGCTAGTCATTTAGCTAGCCTGTAGGAGTTTATTTTTTTATTTTATTTTTATTTTTATTTTTTTTATTAAAGTAGCCGTATAGTCTCATTTAACTAGCTTGTTGGAGATACTCTTTAATTATATCATTTTAGATCTTTCCCTTGTAGCCTCCTTCCACTTATGATCACAACTCCAAACATTATTGTAAAGCGATTTTGACACTCGAATATATTTTATGGTTTTGAATTGAATAAATTAGAAAAATGAAAGAGATCAAAAATAAGGTGAGAAGTAAATTAGAAAAATGAAAGAGATCAAAATAAGTTGAGGGGCGCCGAAAGAGAATACGAAAGTGTTAAAATTAGTATATTACTACAAATACCATTTTGCCTTTTGCTTATCAAAACATCAAAATTTTCCTCTCCCCATTTTAAAACAAGTTGAGAAATCAAAATAGCTAGGAAAAATGGAAAAATGGAAAAAATAAGCTTTATTTACAAAAATAATGAAAATGCACAATTTTCTTTCACACTACGTATCACTTATGTGAGTGGTTTGAGAAATTAACAGTTAAATCTTGCAAAAAATTAATACAATAACTCTGACATAAAATTCATGTTACTAAATAATACATAATATTGTAACCAGACTCAATGGTTGGGATAAATTTCAGACTCGTATTTCACATGGTACATCTTAGATTCGATTCTTGACACTAAAAAATCACATGATGATGTTCAAAAAAGTTAAAATACCTCTATAAATCTTTCAAATATCTGAAAAAATAAATTACGAGACGAAATCACAAGAACTCCTTTTAAAAAGAAATAAGCACCCACTTAAAAATACAATCGGCGGAGTGGCACGAGCTTTTAGTAGTAGCTGTCAACAAAAGCAAAATCTGCCAACAGAGGTTAGAAAACTACATTGCAGTCAACCAACCAAACCATTCGAAAGACCATTTCAGTCCTCTCAATGCTTACGTCTAACATGATGCCAATGCCAAGGATAGATATGTCAATACACAAAAACTTTTCCCAACTTCAAATGTTTTTGCTCCATAAAAGGACAAGAGAAAGAAACACACGAGAGTGGGGAGTGAGATCTCTTCTGGTGAAGGTCCAGGCATTTTTTGTTTTTGATTCAAACGAGGTGTTGTTGCCCAATAAAGCATAAAAAAACCCAAAAAGAAGAAAAAGCAAAAAGTTACTTCTTTTCGCCATTTTTGATCCCACATTTTTGTATCTTTTTTTTTTTTTTTTTACCCAAGAAAGATCATATTTTCACAAGGAAACCACCGAGAAAAAGGGATTAGATTTTGGGTTTTTGCAACTTTCAATCAGCAGTGAGTTTTGGGTTTTGTATGATCCCTTGAATCTGCCCTGTTATGGGTGTTGAATGAGATCCAGGCTGAATGTGGTAAGAAAAAAGTTGTCGTCTTTTGAGCCCTCTGATCCTGAATATTTACCAGGAAGGATAAAGGCCAGAAGGGTTGGAGGAAAGTTGCGTTTTTGGTCACAACTCACAAGAGTTTACAGAGAGTTAGTAACTTGCAGTAAAAAGAAGGAAAGATTGTTCCTTTTTTGGTACATTTTCTGGGTTTTTCTCTTTTGGTGGGTGGAAAATGAGATTGCAAGTTGAAGAGTAAAAATAGCAACAAAGAGGTACTTGGAATGGACTGAGAAGCAACCAGTTGGCTATTCTCAGGTTTACTTAATCAGTTCATCTTGTATTGATTATTCATGTTGGTATTTTCTCCATTTCTGGAAAATTGAAAGGGTTTTTCACCGACCCTTTTCGTAGTTTTTACAGTTTATGTTCACATTTGTGATTAGCTGGCAGTGAACTTTTGTGGTTAAATGTTAGAAATGCAGAGAACCCATGTATTTTCCTTGTGAATGTCATTGGTGTGGTTAGAGATCAAAAGCATTGGGAATTTCTGTTCATAGTATGTAGGATGATGTGGTTGGGTAGTTTTTGGTGTGCTATTGTATATAATCTGGGTTCGAAATAGTTACATTTCCGGGTGCATTCGAAATAGTTTACATAGTGTTTGATTAGAAGAATAATTCAGAATGGCGGAAGACCAACAAGAAATGCGATCGTTGGCCTTGACTCCAACATGGTCTGTTGCTACTGTGTTGACAATTTTTGTGGCTGTTTCTCTGCTTGTCGAGCGAGGAATCCATAGGTTAAGCTATGTAAGTGATACTCTACAAGTTTTCATGAACTTCGTTTTTCTTTATTGTTTCTTAAGCTGTTGGATATTTGAGTGGAATTAGGAAGCTTTGTTGGCATAAAATTTTCTATTCTGTCTTGATTTACGAATCAAACTTAATACGTATGAAATGTTGTACTTGAGAGTTCGTATTCTGAACAGCATTTACATATAATTGTTTTGTGTGTGTGTGTGTGTGTTCTGTCGGTTTCAGTGGTTGCGGAAAACTAATCGTAAGCCCTTGCTTGAAGCTGTGGAGAAAATGAAAGAAGGTATATGACCTAAACACAGTTTCAACCTCCTCAATGATCTGAGAAATTCTTTTTGATGTGTTTCTGGCTAGACATTTAACAAAATAATTTCAGATCACACTTCTCACTTATAAACTTTCATGTCTTGTCCTGCTGCCTCCAGAGTTGATGTTACTTGGGTTTATCTCTCTCCTTTTGACGGCTACCTCAAGCATGATAGCCAATATTTGCATTCCATCAAAGTTCTACAATAGCAGTTTTTCTCCATGCTCTAGGTCTGAGATTACTGAAGAAACTGACAATAAACGTAAGCTGTTGATGTTTACTGTTCTGCCTCACTCATTCAGGAGAGTGTTAAATGAGTTGAATCGTAATTCCTGCAAAGAGGTGCGTTACTTATCCGTTAGTAACAGTTAACTAAAGTTCTGTTCTAAATTTCTAATACATTTTTTTTTCATCTATGAGTTCGTTTTTTTTCTGGCGTACCATATTCACTTGGTTCTTGGAAATTGTCGAATATGATTGAAATGCTGAAGGAAATTATTTTGGACTTCTTCCTGTCTTATGTTCTACAAACCATAATTTATGCCTTGCTGGACAATCTTGGTTAAAATGGAAATTCGTTTGTTTGAACAGGGTTATGAGCCATTTGTTTCATATCAAGGCCTTGAGCAGTTGCATCGCTTCATCTTTGTCATGGCAATAACACATATATCCTACAGCTGCTTAACGATGTTGCTGGCAATAGTGAAGGTTAGAATTTTCTTCATTTTTCTACTTCTTCTTCGTCTTTTCCACCCAGACCGTATTAGGTACATTGGTGAAACCTCAAACCTGCCATTATCGTTAAGCTGTTTTTCTTCTGGATAGTGGATACTGTAGTTACTATTGATAAGATATCTAAAGTAGATTGCATATTTTTTGGTGACCAATTTATGAAATCAAGTAAACATAGAAGGTGAAAGTGTCTAGTTCCCCTTATTAAGAACGTTTCTACTGATAAAATCAGCAATATGAAGTTTGGTGTCAATATGCTTTTAATTGATGTCACTCTATCAGTTATGACTACTATTACCTTGAGAAAAGGCTCGCATTCTTTTTTCAATGTGGTTAGCTTTTTATTTAACGGCATCGTTAAGCACAAACTGAGCCGTGAATCTAGAGTGTCGTATCTCAGGCATTGTGTTTATCTATATTATGAACAAACATGGACATCTACATCAACCTTTTGCATACCTTCTTGAATATCTATCTGGTTTAAGGGGATTTCATCGGTCTTCAGTTGTTACTTCTCTCTGGTGCACTAGTGTGTTATATGCATGATGACTTGATGATATTGGGTATTTACTGAAACTCAAGATGAGAATATAACATTGAAATACTATTTTTGTCATGGATTACTATTAATGTGACCAGATTCACAGCTGGAGAGTATGGGAGGAGGAGGCTCACATGGACCGACATGATTCATTGACTGGTAAGCTGTGACATTGCGTTAGTAGAATTTTATACAGATCAGCTTATTGGTCCCCTTATTGAGAGAGAGAGAGAGAGAGAGATACAGAGACAGAGAGACAGAGTGTTTGGGTGCTTGAACTTTTATGGTGTAGATTTTCAAATTCCTTATGAGATGACTGTAGATATACTCTGTAGCAGAGATCACACGGCAGATGACAATGCGAAGGCAGTCTAGCTTTGTAAATCCATCAACTCCTGTTGTCAGGAATAACTTTTTTATCTGGGTGGTAGGTGCAACTCTCTTTTCTTACTTAAATACATAGGTACCTCCATTTTTTTAATGTTTTGCATTCTTAATTTCTTATTGATGAAACCTTTTAATGTTTGATAAGCATAACACGCCCGCATTTAGTTTCCCTGAAATTGCTATATTTGTGTACCCTCTTTCACAAAACCAAGAGAAGAAAAATGAAAACCGATGGCTGCTATCTTCCTTTTATATGATTATTATTTAGGTTTCTTTGTGTTTCTTGGTATTAGAAAGCAGCTGCTTTAATTCAAGGTTTATTAATAGTTGAATGTTTTGTTGTACAGAGATGTTTCTTCCGGCAATTTGGGAATTCAGTGGTTCGTGCTGACTATTTAACACTCCGCAACGGCTTCATCACGGTATCTAGTATTCTCATTTGTCAGAATTGTATAATGAGTCTTCGACATTTTGTTTTTCTTTTATTTGTATTTTGTTCAGTATCATATTCGCTGTTAGCCCTTAATGATAGGGTAGGTTTTCACTTTACGTCTTCAACCTTACTGCTAATATGAACTTGCATTGCTATGCCTAGTAACTGAGCTTCTGCATGTTTTATAACAATCAACAAACAATGATATGACAAACTCATAATGTTAGCTGAGCGAAAAACTTTTTCGAAAATGTTCTTTTTTGAGGGATTCAAGAATGTTCTTACAATATAAAGAAAACTGGTGTTCTATGTATATTTTTGTATCAAATCCATGACATGTGCCCGGTCCAATGTTTTAAAAGTCTCGCCTCAAGGCGCGCCTAGGCGCCTTGTGAGGCTGGGCTTGAGGGTTGCCTCCTCTGTTTTGAGGGAGTGGGCGGAAGGCGCCGCCGGAACAGCCTAGGCGCGCCTCAGGGGAATTTTTTTTTTCTTTTTTTCCTTTTTTTTTTTTTATACTCCCAAACCCAAATTTTGGGTAGGGTTTTAACAGCCTTATACCTCTTCCTTGCACTATCATCTCTCTGCCTTTTGTTTCTGATTTTTATTTTTTTATATAATGGATGTGTGTGCTGTCTGGGTGCATTGCATTGTTATATGTATGCTCATTGATTAATAATCTTCTTCTTTTTTAATGTAATATATGTGTACGCTTAGTGTAAATATTAAAAAATTTAGGTCTCGTGAGGCTTCGCCTCACGCCTAGGTTGGGCTATCCCTCGGACGCCTCGCCCACGCCTCACGCTTTTAATACATTGGCCCGGACCCATGGTGTCTAAAAGATTCTAACATCGGCAATCTTTTATTTTTTGGTTAGCAATTATTTGTATGTTCTATGTAGAATACCCTAAAATTGGTTACTATTTGCTGTTGTTTCCTTATTATATGTATGTTTAGGTAATCTAATATCTGCATGCCTGTTAATATGTTAGGAACTTATGAATGCCGATTTTAACTACTGTTCAATGAATTTTTACTCTTTCTTTCTCTCACTCATGTCAGAACCACAACCTTTCACCAAAGTATGATTTTCACAGCTATATGATTCGGTCTATGGAAGAGGAATTCCAAAGGATTGTTGGTGTGAGGTAAGTTACAAGTTTCCTCTGTTATGAATAATTGTTAGCAATGATTGCAACTACTTATTGTTAGTATTGTTCAAATGTGGTGGTGTCGTTTCTCTTGCAAATGGGATAATAATATTTGTTTGCGCAAATATTTGTGGAAATTCCTTATCCAGTGTTTGACATATGCGGTGGTGTCGTCTCTCTTGTAGCTTAATGGTATTTCCATACATGCTCCAAGGCTGATCCACTGTTTGAACCGGACTACGTGCCTTCATTTTTGAACAGAAAGAAAGAGTATAAGTTATGCGAAAGTGTTAATTCAAATGGGGGTCGTTGATTTTCTATACCAACTTCTAATTTTAGAAGCCCCAAAACTCTTAAAAAAGGTTGTAGCCATATAGTTCAAGGCTCTGCTTTCCTTCTCATTCATCGCAGAGTGTTGAATAAATCAGTTAGAAACAACCTTTGATACTTTCGGTTGTGAGAAGAAATGTTAGTTGACAGTATATTTGCACAAGTGTTCTCCGTTCTGATTGCTACTTCTTTATGGGAAAGACTCTAGTTCTGTGTGATCTCAATACTTCCAATACTTTCAAACAATCCGTCAGCCTTCATTGTGCAGTTGCATTGTGTTATGAATCTTATTGGGTTTGGAGTTGGATAACTGTGTCTGGTCAGGCGCAACAAGAAGAGAAATTTAGAATGATAACAATAATAATAACAAGAAGCGTTCAAGTCAAATTTTTACCTAATTTAAATTCTGCTGATCACTAACTCCTGTTATTGGATGTCATTACTGCTTACGGTTTGGATAGTTGAATTCCGCAGAGAACAAACATCTAAATGCTTTTTCTCAAATCTTTTGCAGTGCCACACTCTGGGGATTTGTTGTTGCCTTCATGCTGTTTAATGTAAAAGGTACGCGTACAATGGAATATGAAATGCAGGGAATTGGTAGTTCTAAAGCATGAATATGCTACAAAACAGTTTTTTTTTTTTTTTCTTTTCTTTTTCCTCTCTTAAATTTGGATACTTATCTGTATTCACCCTCAGTAATAATTGTAGCTTGCGTGTTTTGTTGCTTGGTTACTCTTAACTGCCAGTTGGGGGATCATAAACTCATAGTGATGATCGGTCTTGAAAGCTCTAAAATGTGACTGTTTTCTGTGACCTATGACAGGGTCTAATCTTTATTTCTGGATTGCAATCATCCCAATTACGGTAAGTACAAAGTTTACTCATCTCCTTTTCAGTTTTGGGTTGTCACCTATATGCTAAAGTTGATGATCTCTAAGAAGCTACCAAAAATTTGAATTGGAAAACAGACGTTTGTAGAAGCACACATCACCTCTTCCTTTCAATCAGTTATGAACTATGGGGGAGGGAATTTAAACTTGGGACCTATCAACTGGCCATTGGCCACGAAAGAACACATCACACACTGAGATATAATATCCACATGGTGGAGCTATAACAGCAGTGAATTTCCTGACAATAAACTTGTTCTCAAATATGTTAGTTGTCTGCTTCTCGTGTTATGTGATTTTTATTGTATGTTCCTAATTTCCCATGCAGCTAGTTCTTCTTGTGGGAATGAAGCTGCAGCATATTATTGCAACCCTAGCATTGGAGAATGCTGGTATAACTGGATCCCATGGAGGAGCGAAGCTGAGGCCTCGGGATGATCTTTTCTGGTTCAAGAAGCCCGAACTTTTGTTGTCCTTGATCCATTTTTGTTTATTCCAGGTTTACAATGGTTATCGCGATGCCTTGCGTTTCTTTTATTATTGTATCATTACGTTCTTTGGCAGACTTGTACTCACAAATCACAATTATAAAACTAATGGACGTGTTTTTTTTTTTCTCTGTTCCGTCTGTTCTCATTTTGCAGAATGCATTTGAATTGGCTTCATTCTTTTGGTTTTGGGTAATTCCTTTTCCATGACTAAATTTGTACTCACTGTGGAGTGTTGCAAGGTTGAAAACAACTTGTTCAGTCGTTTGCGGCCACTAAATTTCTTGGTTATTTGATTACAGTGGCAATTTGGGTATAATTCTTGCTTTATCCGAAGGCATTGGCTCGTGTATATAAGGCTGATTTTAGGGTATGCAACCGATTTGATTGGTTACATCAACCTACCATATAATGTATGTTGTCAATCACGGGTCGTTTATTAATGTTATTATCTTATAGGTTTGCCGGGCAGTTCCTGTGCAGCTACAGCACCTTGCCACTGTATGCCTTGGTTACTCAGGTACAGCCAGATATACATACATTATGCATATCTGCCATCGACTGAAACTCCGACTTATGTATTTGTATTTTACGTTTATTTTCAGATGGGAACGAATTATAAGGCGGCAATAATCCCACAACGGATAAGAGAAACAATGCATGGATGGGGAAAGGCAGCTAGGAGGAAAAGAAGGCTAGGCATATACACCGATGATTCAACCATACGCACAGAAACAAGCACAGTGGCATCACTTGAGGAAGATGATCATCAAATGATCGATTACCCTGCAGATGATGCTAATACGCATAATGGAATTGAGTTGCAACCGGTTTCTAGTTCTGTGTCCAGTCCTTGCCCAGTTGGTAACCAAACCTCAAGTAGGCCAGGTACACCCCTTCTTCGACCATCGGCTTCTGTTTCTTCTCAATCAGTTACATTGACTATTCAAACAGAAGGTATTCCAAGATCCGCTTCAATGCCAGCTAGAAGCCTAGAAGGGAATGAAGCATTGATCAACAAAGATGGTAACGAAAAAATCGCATGACTAAGAATTTGGGATCCGATTGAATAAGAAAGTATTAGAAAAGGAAATTGTGCAGATTTTGCTTCCCTCCATATGCAGTACGAAAAATACTTGAGGTCATACAATACTCGCAGGATGTAACAACGCATTACACGATATTGCAGTAGTTAGAATGTAAACATTTGATGTAATAGCTACATATATGAAATCAGTATATATCATTGACTAAGGATCAATGATGTGAGCTAGTTGTTTAATTAGGCAGTAATATTTTTACAAAAATTAGGGGTGTGTTCAAAGAATCAAATGTAACTTGACAATGAGGCATCTTACTGGTGTTATCAAGGTGATGGATGTACCACCGGGGCAAGTTTTTGCCCGGTTTGATCAAATATCCTCGTCTTATACGCTTTGTCTGTGATTGTATGTTGTAAATTCAATCAAGCAAAACATGCTAGAGTGAGTAGAGATTTCATCAGAATGGTATGTGTATGGTCCCTGTGAGTATTTTTATTTTCTTAAGCTTTTATTTTACACACTTCATAAAGTTATCTAGTTTTGAAGCTTTGCAGCATTTGCTGTGTTGGTTGATGAATCTGGTGGCATTGGTTCTCCTTGTCCACCCTGGCCTGCTCCTTGGAGGACACCATAACTCTGGCAGATATGGTACCAATCAAGTGAGCTATCCGGGCGGCCACAGCCCCTCGCACCCCCGGGAAACTACATGCTTCGCAAACTTGGTACCAATCAATTGAGCGATCCTGGTCTGGCTCACTTGCGTAACTACAACCGCAACCCGAGAGAGGAACGTAAAAGCCCCCACCGCAATTGCTTCCGTAACCAGACCAATTGCCGATGCCAAAACAGGACCCTAACCCGCTATCAGCGCTGTGTCCGTACCCAGGTCTTCCTCTCCATGGACCGTGTTCAGTCTCATATCCACCATACCCAGTTCCAATACCAACTCCTCTACCTTCTCCATATCCACCATCTGTGGAACTTCACCCAATGCCAATACCAGTGCCTCTTCCACTACCTTCACACCAATGCCTTTTCCATGCCCAACACCTTTGCCAGAGCCTCTGCCAACACCATAACCCTCTCCAATCCCTTCACCATCACTGCCATCACCGATGCCTTTGCCCGTAGCCCTCTCCGAATCATTTCCCATCGCTGCCTTCACCATTGCCTTTGCCATAGCCCTCTCCAATCCATTTGCCATCACCAATGCCTTTTCCGTATCCCTCTCCGAATCCTTTCCTATCGCCGCCTTCACCAATGCCTTGCCATAGCCCTCTCCAAATCCTTAGAGCTTGTTTAGTACTCTACTTGAATCCAACTTTTTAAACTCAAAAACAATTTTCAAGATTTAGGCCTTAAAAACTTGTTTGGTAAGACTATTTTCAAAAACTGAACTCAAGACCAACTCAAAAATATAGTCTACTCTCTAAAAATACAAAAAATGAGTTTTTAGAGTTTTTAAACTTAAGCGCACTCATTTCTTTTTTCTCCCTCCTCCCCTCTCACTCCAAATCTCTCTCTCTCTCTCTCTCTCTCTCTTATTCTTTCTCTCTCGCCCTTCTCTTTATTTTTTTCTTTTTTTACCTTTTTCGTCTCTCCTCCAATCTACTCTCTTCATTATCTCGGTTCTTTTTCTCACTCATTTTCCTCTATATCTCATCTGATTCTCTCGCTTCTTACTCTTTCCTCCAATCATCTCTTACTTTCTTTCCTCCTCTATCTATTTCTCTCTCAACCCCCTCTTTTTTGATCTTTTTGTCCAGTTTAAGTTGTAAGATTTAGAATTTTTAAATCGCATACCAAACAAGTTTTTGAATCTTAAAGAAAATTGTTTAAGAAATGTTTTGAGAAATTATTAAAAAATTTAAATAGGATACCAAACAAGCCCTTAGCTATCACTGCCTATGCCACTGCCAACACCGTAGCCCTCTCCAAATCCTTCGCCATCACTGCCTTCACCAATTCCAATGCCAACGCCTTGGCCCATGGGCTTTTCCATTCTCATTTTCATTTCATGCCCACTTGGGTTCTCGACTTTGAGGACCCGTGTGGGCATTTGCTCAAGCCGAGCAAGCAGACAAGTGCCAACAACGCAATGCTCCTGCAGGAAGCCATCTTTTTCCTTTTGTTTGCTTTGCTTTGCTTTGCATGGTTATGTGGCTACATATATATAGCGAGCTTGGGCTCTGCAGGAAAAAGTGCTTATGAAAGATGGAAACTAGAAAAGCACCAAAAGCGCTTCTCCGAGGATTGTTAGTTGTTCTAGAACTCTGCAGAGTCATGAAGCTTTTGTGAGCAGAGTATTGCCACAACGGAACTTGTTTTCAGCTTCCCTGCCGGGCCACCTCATTTCATTGATCACATCATCACACAATAGAACTAGAACTGACGAACATGCGTCGGGTGTGTTTTTCAATTTTGGTGAATTTTTTGCACGACCGATGGTTGAGCAAGGATTTAAACAATGATCGGTTCAGATCACGGGTTTGAAGTGGCCAAAACATATTAATAACTCCATATTAATAGTCTGGACAAATAAACACTACCAAATAAGCATTTAAGGATGCTACTTCAGTTGCCTCCAAACGCGCGGGCTGATCATGATTGTTGATGCATTTTGACCCGAGGATCAGCCCTGCGCACACATGACTGACCATGCAAAGCAAAAATAGCAAAGAAAATTTGACATCAAAGTGGATTGTTTTGAATGAAGGACTATTCGAGCAGTTTTGGGATGAAACTAATGAGAGGGAATGAAAACGTTGCAAACGTGTTTGAATGCATCGCAAAAGAAATGTCAGAGACTGGACACCAGTCACCAAAACATCGTCATTCTCGAACATAGATTCCTGTGCACAGAAGAGTCTCTGCAACCACTTATACATTATCATCCTCCAAAAACCAGAATCGGGAAATTCTGGTCAGCAGACAACATTTTACTTAAATCCTCACAATGGCCAAAATGACAAAGATGCGAACTCGGGAAATCTGGAAAGCTCTAAGCTAGTCATTGCCTATAATTTATCAACAGTCAAACAACCTCACCACTGCCTGATTCTGCCTCCATGGCTTTTAACTCTTCAGCCAGCGCTCGTTCCCTGTTCTTTAGTTGTCTGTCCACAGCAACCATATATAGGCCTAAAAAGAAGTAACAATCGTCGTCAGAAAAATAAGGAGGTTCCAAGAAATTGGAACAAAGACAAACGTACAGAACAGACAATTACATGAAACGCGGTGTTATCCATAGCACTAGTTGGGGGTTTTACCAGTTTGAAACCCTGATCAGTTCAGACGATACGTTACCTAATTTATGAATTCATGATATAATTGGGTTTCATATTTCTCATCCAATCCAATTGAGGAAAGAAAACAATTAAATTGGTTAACCGGTTGGTTTGGTTTGAATTTTGAATTTTTGAACACCCCTATAATTGCGTTATGCGCGGCATAAATACTATTCGTGTGGCAGATTGTAAACCGAAAGTATTGTAAAACTAAAAGTAGAACAAACATTTTCGTTATGAAGACTTGGAAATCAAGTATGCTATTTGAATCAAGAATCAAAATATGGAAAAGTAAAGAGCTCATACTGACAGCACTGCCGATTGCACACGCCCAGAGAATCCTCATGGACCATCGATCCCCAATAACTCCTCTGCCTCCCATAGCTTGCTGCCAAACCCAATTACACTGCTTTAGCATTAACAAATACTGGATAACAAAAAACTCATTGCAGATCAGATAATCTAGTACAAGAACTGGAAATGCAAAATTTCGGCGTTGGCATCGAATCTCAACATTTTCAAACGGTTTGAAGCTCAGTAACTGAAGAGGCAACAAGCTTAGCAACCATTCCTCACAAAAACTAATATGCTTGATCCATCGCGATAGACTACGGAAGCTGTTATGGACCAGACAGCAGCTGATCCAAGCCTATAACAAGTGGTCGCAATTCAGCTGATCCCAGCCGAATCAGTAAAAACACATAATTCAGCTTATATTTCGATCAAAAAACAAAAAAATTCTCTAAGTCATCTCAGAAGTATGTTGCTCTCTATGTGTTTGTAGAAATGCGTAGCAGAGATGTATAATTCACCAAACACATAGCAGATATCAATAAATTGCAATTGGGAAAGAAACCCATTACGCGTTAGGCAGAGCATGTCAGAAACAAGTAAAAAATTAGCATCAAAATTTCAAACATAAAATTATAAGCATCGAAATGCAGACCAAATAAAAAAGGAAACATAGAAATGGAATCTTACTAGTTTGACAGAGAGAGAGCGAGGGAGAAAGCGAGCGTTTGGTGACGGAGATGGAGGAGGGAGCGGCGGAGGGAAGGAGAGAAATGAGAGAATCTTCACTGGTACGAACAAAATGCCTGCCTCTTCAGAAACGTTGCCGCATGCTCTTTCTGCTTTCTCCAATTTTCATTGTTTTTATTCAGTAAGCAAGCACAAAGCAGGGCTTTTGCTTTGATAACAACCCAAAGTTCTGTTTTTACAGGAAGCCCATCTGAACTTGCAGCCCAAGAACTAAGAATCTAAAACAACCCTAAGTGTATTTTTAATATATTTGTTTCTTTGTTTTTAAGGACGATCTTCAAATAAAAAGTAAGAAATTTTAACGGTTTAATTATGAAATTTGTATGATGGAAATACATATATACATGCACACTTACGTATGTATGTACGTATGTAGTTCTATATAATTAAGTAAGGAACCCTACCCCTTTATGTCCTCCATGCAAATTATTGATCGGAAGATATGATGATGCTCATGACTTCGGTTGAGAATGAGTTCTACAAGGACGGGAGAAGAGATCTTGTATGAGCTTATGAATATGATTGAGCTATTTTTCATATTATCAATTAGTTTTATGGTAAAATCTTAAATTTCTTTTTTATCGTAGCAGAGATTCAGAGCAGCGAATGTTATCTTCACTCGCCCTCAATTTGTGAACAAGTCGTGAACTTTATAAATTAGGAGGTCCTTGCGTGAATGAAATAAAGTCAAGGATAGAGTTCTCAACTGTCAAGTCTATCTTGTCATTTGCATCTGAAACGTTTTTGCTTGCATTTGGTGTAGAGATTCCAACCATGGGATACAAGTACTCCGGTCAGAATTTCACTTTGATTTTAGCTGCTTTGAAGTTTGAACGCTTCATCTTTTGATAGAATGGTGCTGGTTTTGATCATGTGTATTCTTAAACTACTCATATTAAGTTCGAATTTCTTTAATGTTGGAGTCACTGATCATAGTGAATAATTATATTAATGCTATGTTACAATATAAGTAGGTTACGTTAAATTAAATGATGTGCGATGATCGAATCATTCTTATGGATCGGTCGCCTATCTAGAACATGCACTGCATCGATCGACTATCTTCAACTTCGTGCAATTGTCTTATTTTCTCAAATGCTTTCATAAAAACGTCACCTCTTATGTCACTCTTTTATTTATTATTGTTCACCTTTTCTTTAGTCATGCTTTGAGTCTTCAATTGGAACACAAACACAAACATCTGGCGGCCGGCAAAATGTTTGATTTGGGCTAAAAACAAATTTGTATATATATATATACACACACACATACATATACACACACATTAATTTTCCTTGTTTCAGTTGAAACCTGAAAACCCTCCTTCCTCTCTGTCTCTCTCTCTAACACAAATTAATGGAAGTATCAGTGGCTGTTGGTGTCGTTTTGGTGGGCATAATCGTAATTACATGGGCATGGAAGGTGGTGAACTGGTTGTGGCTGAGGCCAAAGAAGCTAGAACGATATCTGAGGCAGCAAGGCATTGCTGGAAACTCATACAGGTTTATGTTGTCCGGAGACATGAAAGAAATCTCCATGACGACAGAACAAGCTTATTCTAAACCCATGAGCCTCTCCCATGACATATCCCCACGAGTCATCCCCTTCCATCACCGATTAGTAAACACTTACGGTATGTTATGTACATTATTTTTTCACGTTTACTTGGATATAAGAAATAAGAATTGAATCATTCTGATTTTTCACTTTCTTGCGTTAATTAACACATAGAATCCAAAAAAGTGTTATCACTTTGAAATCATTTTCATTCAATTTTTCCGCTCCAAAAAAGCGTTAAATATGTCGATAATTCATACTTTCTTATGTGTTTTACCAAATTATAAATGTTATCTATGTAGAATTATCAGAGAGATGGGCCATATGGCCCACTTCCAACAATACCGATACTGTCCCAACTTGGTAATTACCACCTGCACAATCCGTCAGGTGTGGGGTTGTATCACAAAAAGCATCGGTGTTAGTTAGAGTGAGGTTAAGATATTTAAACTATTACTTTTCTTTTTGTATGATCGATGTGGGATTCAACAACGTAGATTTGCAATTCAGATTCTCCGACAACATAAATGTGATAAGACAGTGTCAAAGGCTTATAAATTTAGTGGCACTCAAGTCTTCATAGTCGTTGAAAAGGTCTCAAGTTAAAACTCATGAACCAGTGAATAGATGCAATTTATAAAAATAAATACGTGGTTTCTAGATTTGATATAAAAATTTACAATTATCCTTCATGAAATTTGAATTAACAATCTACTCCAACAAAATAAAAACCGGCGCTGCTAAATCAACCAATCTAACCTCTATGAGTGGTAACTGCACTGTTACTAAATAAGCTGTGTACTTAGACATATGGCTTAACTCTGGTTATGGTATGACAGGTGAAAATAATTTGACTATAATTAAGTTGAACCTTTATTTCCTTTGAAAACCAAAAATGCAGGTAAGAATTCTTTTGTTTGGATGGGCACCACCCCAAGGGTGATCATCGCTAATCCAGAAGATTTGAAATACATCTTCACAAAAATGGAGGAGTTTCCGCGGCCAGAACCAAACCCACTTGTCACGTTACTAGCAACAGGTGTTGCACTCTATGAAGGTGAGAAATGGGCAAAGCATCGAAGAATTATCAACCCAGTATTCCATTTAGAGAAGCTAAAGGTATTATGCACAGTACTCTTGCCGATATTCATTCAAAATTTGAGGAGATTTTACAATTAATTTAAATAGCATGGGTGGTGTTGTTGCCTATATAATTAATGTCGATATAATTTCTGTTTTCTTTCTTATTTTTTCATTGTTTTCTATAGCGTATGTTACCGGCATTTGACGGAAGTTGTAGTGAGATGATTGCGGAATGGGAGAGCTTGGTGTTGAAAGAGAGTTCATGTGAGTTGGATGTTTGGCCTTATTTTCAAAATTTGACAGCCGATGTGATTTCTCGAACAGCATTTGGAAGTAGCTATAAAGAAGGAAGAAAAATATTTCAACTTTTGAAAGAGCAAGTACAACTTGCAACAAAAGTTGAGCAAAGTGTTTACATTCCAGGATGGAGGTAAATTATAATCTCTTTCGCTCTTCAGGTTGAAAATATATGGCTAGATCATCCTGCCAAATAATAGGCTAGCAACTAGTTAGTCCAGTTATTTATAATTAAATTATGTTCATTAACCACAGAAAAGATCAACACTCATTCAACAAACGAAAGCATATTACGAAAAACATTTTTGTGACAATTTTACAAAGTTTTGAAGGAAAACCTGAAGAAGAAAACCAAGTGCTTCAAGACAGCCAAAACCATTCTATCAATGCATGCTAAAATTATAATTTTTCGTGTTTAAAGGAAGCTCATCTTTCAATACAACAGTGGGGTTGGGGACGGATATCAAACTCGTCATTCATGTAAACATACATAAGACTTCCTACTTGAAAGTACATAATAATACCACTAAACCATAGTGCTAATAGATGGAAAGCTCTACTTGATTTTGAAGAAAATGGAGGGTTCGTAATAGCACGTGATCTTCATATTACAAACATGCAAGGACAAAAAAACACATTAATACATGAAAACAAGCGCACATTGTCTTCTTCATATATCTTCACAGAACGATTGGAATAATTAAGGTTTTGTGCATGCAGGTTTCTACCTACCAAGACGAACAAGAAGATGAAAGGAATTGACAGAGAGATAAGAGCGTTACTTGTGGGTATTATAAACAAAAGAGAAGAGGCGATTAAGGCAGGTGAAGCCACAAAAGATGACTTGTTGGGTGTGCTTATGGAATCCAACTTGAAGGAAATCAAGGAACATGGCAGCAACAAAAAAGTTGGAATGAGTATGCATGATGTGATCGAGGAGTGCAAGCTGTTTTACATTGCAGGGCAGGAGACCACTTCAGGGTTGCTAGTTTGGACAATGGTTTTGCTAGGTCAGTATCAGAACTGGCAAGATCATGCAAGAGAAGAGGTTTTAGAGGTCTTTGGAAGCAACAAGCCAGACTTTAATGGGCTAATACACCTAAAAGTTGTAAGTGGTTTCCATTGAGAAAAACATTTGAGAGATTGCTTTTACTAAGTGATTGTGTCGAGTGCAAAACAGTCGAGTTAAAAGATGACATGGGTTTAAGAAATGAACTGAAGATCACACATCTTCTTTTAGCTGAATTGTCTTTGACTCACAATCTACATGACAAAAAATAGTCCCCATACAAGTTCGGATTTCTATATATCAATCTATTGTTTGGGTTTTTCTACAATAACACAGTGTATAGAAATGCTAAACACCGGCTAAAACTGGATTGACAAAATCCAGCCATGCAAATCCAACCGTCAATGCACTAGATTATCCCCTACACTGGTGTATTCTATTGTTTACCCTATGATATAGATTTAAAACTTAACTTGGTTGTATATCTAATGCATGCTTTCCCAGGTGACCATGATTCTGCATGAAGTTCTTCGATTATACCCAGCACTTGCTCTGATTGCTCGAATCACTAGCAAGAAAACACAACTTGCAAACTATTCTTTACCAGCTGGAGTGGAAGTTGCCTTACCCACACTCCTAGTTCACCATGACAAACAATTGTGGGGTGATGATGCACATGAGTTTAAGCCGGAAAGGTTTTCGGAAGGCGTTTTGAAGGCAACAAAGAACAAATTTACGTACTTCCCCTTTGGAGGCGGTCCGCGGATTTGTATCGGGCAAAACTTTGCAATGGTGGAAGCAAAATTGGCCTTATCGTTGATTCTACAACATTTTACATTTGAGCTTTCTCCCTCCTATGCTCATGCTCCTTCTTCACATCTAACCATTCGGCCACAGTTTGGTGCTCATATCATTTTACACAAACGTTGATTACTTCTGCGTCAGAAGTTCTCTCTAAGTTGTTGAATATATAGTGTGTAGTAGCTAGGAGAAGGATGAAAGATAATTTGATGCAACGTACGTATGATATGTTATTTTTGAGATAAAAGCTGAGCAAAGGGGAACCGCATATATATATGCCTTGTGGATATAGTGAAGTCCGCACTTAAAGAGGTAGACAAGGATCCTCAGGGTTTTCTACAATCTATACTGCAGAAATTAGTTTTCAGATTTGTAATGCTTTTAGAAATAAATGGAGGAAGAAGAAAATGTTATGAATTGGTTATTTCCAGTACAAATCTTCCCCATATATAGAGGGAAAGATGACTTTCCGAATTGATTAAGTAGTCATTCAAACATGCATGTTATTGAGGAAATGAAGAGACTTTTTCTTTAACTTAGAGAATAATTTTACAGAGTAAATATATATATATATACATACACAAACAAATAGAGTAAAAACTTAAAGTTACCAAAAGTAAAAGAATGATTACAACAGTAACTTTAACTAACTCTAATTAACTTTTGACTCTTTTACATTTTTATATACTCTATTATTCTCTTCACACCCCCTCAAGTTGAACGGAGAAGGTTGGGGTGAAAGTTGGACCGCAGATCAAGGAATCGTTGTCGTGGAAGTGGTTTTGTGTGAATGTCAGCGATCTGATCTTAACTACGTACAAACTGAACTGTGAGAAGCTTAGCAAGGACAAGCTCCCTAATATAATGGTAGTCAATTTCAACATGTTTTGTCCGAGCATGGAAGACCGGATTTGAGGCCAAAGCAATCGTTGATATGTTATCACACCAAATCTGGGGTAAAACCGGTAATTGGAAACCAATACCAGCAAACAGTTGGCAGATCCAAGTGATTTCAGTTGTTGTATGGGCTAAGGATCTGTACTCGGCCTCTGTGGATGAACGAGCAACAGGTGTGTTGCTTCTTAGCACTCCAACTAATGAGTGAAGGACCGAGAAAAATGTAGAATCCTCAAGTGGATCGTCTGTCCTAAGAGCAACCTGCCCAGTCAGCATCATAATAGGCTTTAAGAGTGAGAGAAGATGAGACTTTTGTAAACCATAAACCATGACCAAAAGAGCCTTTTAGATATCTCAATATACGTTTGACAGCTTGAAGATGTGGAGCTCTTGGAGAATGCATGAACTGATAGACAAGATTCACAGCAAATGAAAGATTAGGTCTGGTCCAAATAAGATATTGAAGAGCCCCAACAATGTTTCTATATTCTGTAGAATCTTCAAGTAATGGACCAGTGTGATTAAGTTTTGCAGAGCCTAAATGAGTAACACAAGGCTTTGCTCCATCCATGTTGGTTCTTTTGAGCAATTCTAAAACATATTTAGATCGATGAATAAACATACTTGCAGAAGACCTTTACACTTCTAATCCAAGAAAGTAATGGAGATCACCTAGGTCTTTGATAGGAAATTGAGCAGTTAACTGTGATATCACATTGTTGCAAGCAATGGAAGAAAGTCCAATCACAATTATATCATCGATGTAGACAAGAACAAGAACTAGAACTGGTTGATGAAGTACAAATAAACTGTGATCTGATTTAGAAGCCTGGAATTCAATGGAAAATAAAGCAGACTGTAGCTTTTCAAACCAAGCCCATAGAGCTTGTCTCAATCCATAGAGAGACTTCTTTTAAATGACAAACATGATGAGGGTGATCTTGGTCAATGAAACCAGATGGTTGAGTCATGAACACATTATCTTTCAGATTTCCATGTAAGAAAGCATTGCTAACATCCAATTGATGCAAAAACCAATGAGATTGAACTGCCAAGGTGAGTAATATTCTGATTGTAACTGGTTTTTCCATTGGACAAAAAGTATCACTAAAATCTATTCCTTCTTACTGATTATACCCTTTGGCCACTAATCTGGCCTTGTCCACAGACCCATTTGGCTTTCTTTTAATCTGAAAGACCCATTTGCATCCCACCAAATTTTGAGAAGAGTGAGGTGGAACTAGTGTCCAAGTCCCTCATCTTGCATAACTGCTCTCCAATGGGGAAATTTGGAGGCTTGCAAGTAAGTGGAAGGGACATACTCAAGATCTAGAGTAGATGGTAATGGATGTTTGGTGGTAGTGAGTGCTTTGGGTTTATAAATCCCAGATTTCGTTCGAGTTTGCATGGGATGAGTAGAAATGAGGGGAAGTGGTGGTGAAGGTACTATAGGATTAGCACTAAGGGGAGGTGGTGATGGTGGTGGTGGTATAGAATGAGTGACCTCTGTGGGTGATATAGATGAGGAAATAGATGATGACTCTTGAGGAGGAGAGGAAGAAAACTTGTAGTTGGATGAGGGATATAAGTGTGGAAAGGTAAGGGAGAAAAAAGAAGGTGGAGGGTTGGTTAGGGAAGGGGATGTAGGCAGTGACACAAGGTTAGATTGGTGAAAAGGGAATGAGGTTTCATCAAAATAGACATGCCTAGAAATGTAGACTCTATTGCTGATAGGATCAAGACATCTATAGCCTTTGTGAAGTAGACTATAACCAATGAAGATACGCAACTTACTCTTAGGTTCAAGTTTGGAATTGGTATAAGGTTTTAACCAAGGATAACATGTGCACCCAAAGACCTTAAGGGTAGTATAATCTAGGGATTTGTGAAAGAGTTGTTCCCATGGTGAAGGCTTTGAAATAGGGGGTAATCTATTGATAAGATAGACTGCAGTTGTGGAGCCAAAAATAATCACAAGGCGACACACGGATTTTTGGGTAAAAGAGGACAAAAATACCCTTGAGACATACTGGGATTCCTACACGCGAGCAGCGGACAATCATCCCTCAACCAAGTCAAAAGTGCCCAAAGAAGGTAACAAATTCAAAGTTATCTCATCCATCCTCATCTTAGGTAATTACTTCATAACCTACAAATTATTCCATATAAATGGAGATTAATTGGCTAATTAATGGATTAATTCCTAATTAATGGATTAATTGAATTCATTAATCATCAATTAAATCATCCAATTAACCACAAAATATATCCAATTTAACCTCAAAATTAGTCAAAGGCCGGCCACCTCCCTTTGCTCCTTACCTTTCTTGTTTTCTCCACTCTATTACCCAAATTAAGTTAGTCATTTAATTTTATAACCTCCCATTTATTTCTTTCATATTTAATTAGCCAATAAATTGGCTAATTAAACCAAAAATTCAACAAAAAACCCACAAATTGGCCGGCCACTTTCTCTCTAAAGTGGACCGGCCTAGCCCTATAAATAGGCTCCTATTTTCACCAAACACTCATGGGAACACTCTTGCAAAAATCCCAAAATTCTCTAAACACTCTCTCTCTAAATTCTAACTTTGGCATCGGAGGTTCTTCGGCCAAAGCCCCCCCCCCCCCCATTCATCATGGGCAAAGAGGCTCTTGGCCTTGACCAAAGGTGTTTATTGTTTTGTAGGTGCAATTTTGTCCAAGATCAAGGAGGAAGAAATTTGCATCCACAACAGTGAGGAAAGCTTTCCACCCAAAAGTGATGGGGAACTTTAGATGCAAGCAATATGGTTCTGGCAGTCTCTACAACATGTCTGTGCTTCCTTTCAACACAGCCATTTTGGCTGAGGAGTGTAGGGATAACTAAGGTGTTGTTGAATACCATGTTGAGCAAGATGTTTCTTAAACTCAGAACTAAGAAATTCACCCCCTGAGTCAGATCTTAAAGTGCCAATTTTCAACAAGAGCTAGAAACTGAACAAAGGTAATAAACACATCGGATTTATTCTTCAGAGGATACAACCAAGTATATTTCGTGAAATCATCAATGAAAATGACATAGAACCTATAACCACTCATAAAGAGTAAGGATGCTGATCCCCAAACATCAGCATGTACCAGTTCTAAAGCTCGAGAAGTAGTACAAATAGAATCATGAAAAGGTAATCTAGCACATTTACCCATTATGCAATCTGAACAATGAAACTAACTAATAGTACTAGTAGTAGGCAAGAGAGACTTTGATACCATATTGAGGAAATGAAGAGACTTTTTCATTAACTCAGAGAATAAGTTTACACAGTATATATATACAAACAAATAAAGTAAAAACCTAAAGTTACCAAAAGTAAAAGAATTATTACAACAATAACTTTAACTAACTCTAACTAACTTTTGACTCTTTTACATTTTTATATACTCTATTATTCTCTTCACATGTATCTCTTAATTCAAACCTCTACTTCACTCAAATCAACAAGAGGTAAGCTCAGCAGGTTGCACAAAGATTTTATTAAGCATAGCACATACTCGATCTTAATTGATTTCAATCATTTTCTTTCAAATGTATCGCAATTGCGTCAACGAATATTCCAATCTTCTATGGATCCTGTATTTCCCCTCTCGGATTCCTCTAACACTTGAATATATACAGGACGTAGAACTGAAAAATTCAAGGACTAGGTGCACGTACTCGGCGGCTGGATTAGAAATGACACCTCATAAAGGATTGAAAGAATGATGGTATCAATTGACATGTTCACCACTGTAACGAAAATAGTGGCCACCAACCGAGACCCCAGCAGACCTGCACGAACATATGAGCAGGGTAACGATGGAATGTACTTGACTATTGTGCTGTGGTTCTTGTATGTCAGTCTGGGAATATATAGAAGGAACATATGTATAGCATTTATGTCTGCAACAGCAAAATTGAAAACTCGTTTTGTAATTACTTTTTTATTTTCAATTTTCAGTTTTTGTTTTTAAATTATTTGAACAATTTAATGTTAGCCTTATAAGGTTATACAACTAAAACACAAACGAAGGAGTGACTGACCTGATTCCAATAGAAGCCATGGAAGTCGAACACACGGCAACACCAGGATCTTCTATAAACTCCTAGCCGAATACAACTACTCTATGGGAAGTATTATGTTGTGTATGTTAGGGCTTATAGGAACCGGTGTATTATATAGGCTAAAAGCTAGGGTTTCCATCCATAAAGGAAACCTAAACTTTACTTTCTTAGCCTCCAAGTCAATTACCATAATCATATTCAATTAAGGATTTCATCAATCCTATTTCCAATATAAGACACCTTATATAGGATTGATATATTTAAGAGATCAAATCACAATCAACATTATTCTCTAATATTACATTCCTATTACATGTAGTAGACCATTTAAAGGTTGATTTATATTGGATAAATCCAACATTCTCCCACTTGGTCTACAAAATGTAATATTCACGTTTATACTTGAGATTGGAGACTAATGTCACTTTAGTGGCCATGTAACAGTGATTACATCTCATCCTTAATGCAGCTTCTGTCAAATGCATTTCTTAACATGGAACTAACAAGGTTGTAGAGTTGACACAACCCATAACCTTCATAATCACACATGCTAAGATCCTCATTCACATAAAACACAAATTATGATCAAGAGATGAAACTTTAAATTAAACTTCAAATTAACCAGAATGTCTTACTTTATATCATCTCAGGTCCACCTTATTGTAACACACAAGTTACACTTTTACGCTTCTTCGAAGCCTTAAATCTGCCAATGCAGATATTCTTCATCTAATGAAACCACCATAACCTGCAGGTGTTAATACATCTCCAAAACAATCATGCATCAGTTTCATTAGACCAATAACAATACAAACAATGTTTGTAGCCAATGGACACAACTGAAAATACCAAATAGGCACATGTCCAAGTAAAATATCCCAAAAACTTCATAAAACAAATTAATTCAACACTTGTGAGCAAGATGAATTAATATGTTTTTGACACTGATCTATGCACCATACCAGTTACTTTCATAGTGATTTCCAACACCTGCGGGCAAGATGGAAATCCTCACAACTGAGGTAGTGCACAAACCATGCCATGCCATTTAACATGCAATTCGATAACAACTTGATATTTGATATATATTTCATCAAATGATTGACTAGCACATGAAAAATGTGACTTAATGAATCCAACTGGAGATTAAAATGAATACATGGATTCTATACATACCTTATAGGTCATCTACAAATGTAAGGCGTTACTAACACGAAACTCAAACTCCCACTCATCTGCAACATCGTTACTTAATTTGCAAATCAATACTTAAATCATATTTGTGAAAATATGCCTTTGGGAATAGCCTTACTTAGTCAATGAATGCATATTACCTCAATGAAAGGTACAACTAAGTACGAAAGCATTCACCACAGTTACACAAAACATGCATCCAACAACCATCTTATATGTATCAATAAGTCCACATTTATGCTAAATCCTTATGAGCCTCAAAACAAATGATCAACCAAGAAATCCAAATGATTGCAAATAACAGAAAAATGTACGCATATACCAAGTATCCAATCGTGCAACTTAAACATATTATAGACATTCGAGTAACACAAATTCATGGAAGATAGAATAACGCTTTAATAGATTCATGCAAGTCCACTTAATGCTCAAAATTTTAGAACAACTCCCACTAAGTTTTCAGAGTTTATACTTGCAAATAAGTTAATGAGTGTGAAGCCCAATTTTCGTTCACTAATTCTCCCACTTGGGCAAACACTCTTTCAAAGATGTACCTAAATAAAATTGCTTTATATTTTAGACATAATAAAATAGGCATTACAATCAACATAAAGTTGTCAAACAGAATTTTCAGCAACGAGTTACACTTAATTTAAAATTAATCAAAATTAATTTATAAGCTTGATTGCAACCAAATTTATACTGATCAAAATAGACATACTAATCTTCATAAAAGAAAAATATAGAGCCATTTTGAGTCAAAATAGTAGTCTAAAGTGACGTCTCAAAAGGACCAACACAATCTGCCAGTAAAACTGTCTATATGAGCATGGGTTACTTGTAAATTCACCATAATTAAAATACATGGCAAAAAATTACGAAAATTTTCAGACACATATTAGACATCTATATGCTGAACATATCCAAAATTCAGGTCATTTGGTGACCATTAGACGTGTTATTCACCCGATTTAAATCAAGACACGCAATCTGCCAGAAACAATTATGTGCATCTATCATGAATTTATACATCCAAAACAAATTCAATTTCATATCATTTCAATTTTGATGTCCAAAGGAAACTTTAGTAGTCAAATTTCATCCTCTAAACCGACATCATAGTTCAAATTGAAAAGATTTACAAGCATAAGACTTAAACAATGCGTACCTTAGCAATCCTTGATTAACCTTCATGGGTCCAACACTTTGCATCAACATCTCATGAAGAAACACAAAAATACGTCATGATGCAACCGATTTCCATGCCTTCAAACCACAACCTTTTATAGGGCTCATTGTGGAAATATTTGTTACTGATGGCATGAAACTTTATCCCAATAAACTTTATAAGACAAGATTAATTCAACACTTAGGAGCTGATGAATTAAAATGCTTCTAACACCAACATATACATCATATCTGTTACTTTTATGGCAGTTTCTAACACATATGAGCAGATAGAAAAAACCACAAACAGTATGATGCATATATCATGTTACGCCATTCAGAATCTAACCATGAAAACACGATCAACACTTATGAGCAGATGAACTGCTTCCATGTTATGACTTTGAATGCAATTGTGAACAACAACTTGATTATATTACTCAGCTACATCATGATAAACGGCTAGGGCTTGAATATATGATCCAACCGGGTAACATAGATATGATGATCACAAGCTTTATAGGTACCAACGCACCATTCTTCAACAGATCATACATGCATTGATTATAATTGTGATTTGCAGGTTTTAACCATATAGCCTAGGCTCTTTTCCTTTTATATATTCCTTTCCGTAGTACAAAACTACTAAACATAGCATTATAATCATGCATTAGCTTTGTAAATACCAAATTAAATAAAGGAACAACCAAAGCTATTTTCTTCCATAGAAAACATATGCCCTACATTAGCTTTGAATAGTTTCTTTTCTTCTCCCCTTATGACACAAAAAATTACTAATCAAAGCATTGTTTAAATTCTTTAGGCATAGGAAAAATCACAAACAATAATACATGTTTGAAAATTCATGCTTATCAATTAAGCGATATACTTTGAACGGATTACATACCTCATGCCTTCATATGTTCACCACTTCTTTGTAAACATATATATAATCACATGACCGACCAAAGTTCTCATATAAGAATAGATAAAAATACAAATGGGTATTGTCACATAATTACTACAAACCTTATTCATTTGTATAATACCCTTGTTCTTGTCACTGGATGCTTTCGATCTTGCTGACTTGAGATGCTTCATAGTCTTCCTTGGCAAGATTAGTACATAAGTACATATTTTTATATGCTTACAAAATTGACAACAACGTTAGCCAAAATAGTTGTATCTACCACTAAATCAATTCAACCAAAACATTGGCATGAATAACGAAATAGAAAGCTTAAAGCATGCCATCTTCTTCCAGTCATAATTAATTTAGTAAAGATGAGCAAACTGTTCCAATCTTTCTTTATGAGAACTGAATACAAGAAAGGAAGCTTGAAGTGCTTGAAAACCTACCATTTAACAATTATTAGTTTACCAATTTAAGAGTGATATATCTGATAGCAAAATATGTGATCCCAAGGAGATGTGATTCTCCGCAAGGCTGCACATGTCTTGGGAGGCGACGTCCATGACTTGTCTTCCGTTGGACGACGGTGTCTTTATGCCTCGGCACGGTTCGTTGGCTTTGTCCGCTCTTTAACCGACCTCCATCTGATTCTGTTTTCTTTTATATTTAACTAACCCTTTCTGATCATAAGATCAAAAGGAAAAAATCATACAGGATCTCATATGCCGATGCATATATGAACCTCCTCATTGGGCTCACTGATCATCTCAAAAATTCTCCAGTGCAAAGTAACGCATGACTATTCCAATTAAACCAAAACATAAACATGAACATTGAAATAGGAAGCCTAAAGCACCAGGTCTTCCAATTAAAATGAATAACTATTTCAATCTTTCTTTATTATAGATCATTCAATATCATCATTAAGCGCTTCAATTAAAATAGAGGCTCATGTTTGGGTTTGAAGGGTGGTGGCGGTGGAAGCAAAACTTGAACTCAAGATACACCACTCGCAGAAACAGATTATCCAATTTGTAATCGTTTTATTTAACTGATAATTTCTGTCTCTATGACCGAATAGGAACTGATGCAAAATATGTGCTGTGCATATCATATTAATATGCCAAGTATATGCAATTATATGCGGAAACGTACTGATTCTGATTTCAAGGAGGTCCGGCATGGTGGTGTTGCCAAGAATATGCAATCACAACTTGGATTAAACACACGCAGTTCATGAGAATATTATGTAATCCAACATTAAACCTAATAGGTTTTAATTATATAACTAGAGGCTCTGATACCAACTGTTAGCCTTATAAGGTTATACAATTAAAACACAAACGAAGGAGTGACTGACCTGATTCCAATAGAAGCCATGGAAGTCGAACACACGGCAACACCAGGATCTTCTATAAACTCCTAGCCGAATACAACTACTCTATGGGAAGTATTATGTTGTGTATGTTAGGGCTTATAGGAACCGGTGTATTATATAGGCTAAAAGCTAAGGTTTCCATCCATAAAGGAAACCTAAACTTTACTTTCTTAGCCTCCAAGTCAATTACCATAATCATATTCAATTAAGGATTTCATCAATCCTATTTCCAATATAAGACACCTTATATAGGATTGATATATTTAAGAGATCAAATCACAATTCTCCAATATTACATTCCTATTACATGTAGTAGACCATTTAAAGGTTGATTTATATTGGATAAATCCAACATTTAAAACTCATTTAATAACTACTTTCAGTTTTTTTTTTTTAATTTTGTTTTAATTTTTTTTTTACTTTAATTTTCTAACTTTTGGCTTTCAGTTTTTCGTTTTCTTCCGTTTTTAATTATTTAGCTACCAAACAAATTTTCAAATTTTTAGATTTCAAAAAACTGAAAACAAATGATTATCAAATATTCTTTTAAACCAAGTATAAAGGCTTTACGGGTTAGCTCAGCCGAAATATGTTTTACACCTCATAATATTGAATTTTATTCATGGAAGATACGTGAAGAAGAAAAGGACGTAGACCTTTTTCTATCTTTCTGTAACCTTATGAAGAGGACGAAGACCTTTATTTATCTTTCTGAAACCTTAAGCAAAGTAGTATTGTTTTGTTATTATGTGACTTCTTTTACAAAGGAAACTTGGTGGATGGGCTTTAAATGTGATCCTAGAGTTTAGCTATTCTTTCTTGAAAAAACAAAAGAGTTCAGCCATTTCATTTTGGATGAAGAAGCTGATAGAGGAGTGGATGGCATCTAGTAGAAGAGATCAAAGTTTTACAGAATTGTTTTCGAGGTTTTGGTTGTCAATGGCAGCCGAGAGTGGCGAACAAGGCGGCACACTCGCTCAATTCGCGCTTAGTTGTAACGAGCTCAGGACTTGGATTGAAGAGGCTCCTCCATGGCTAGAGCCAAATTTGGAAGATGATTTGGATGACAGAAGTGTATAACTTTTAAGAATAGCAGGCGGCAAGCTTTTCTTGGTGGTGGTTCATTTCTAATGAAGAATGGCCATCCAAATGAGAGGTGCATGATTGTTTGTTTACTATTGTTGTTTCTTTCCTTGTCTCTCTCATTCAAGTTGTATAATTGGCTCTGTTATGAAATGAAATCATTCGTTATTGATATAAAATAAATAAATAAATAAATAAAAAAAGAACAAAGTTCAACTATTCTATCAAACTAGACTTAATAAATCTGATAAGTGAGAAACGTGATAAAATTAAAAGAAATTCCTCTTGAAACTTTAGGACAAAAATCCAATTTGGTTTTCAAGTTTTGTCTGTACTCCGTCCCTACCTTACATAATACAATCATTAAACTCAAACATGTTATAATGTAAGTAAATTAGTTAAACAATGTGACAGAGATGTGATATTTTACTGAACAATTGATTATACATATATATATTGCAAATCTAATGGCACGTTTATGTAAAGGTAATCGGAATCAAAATGCAGAATTGAAATCTGATTAAAGAAGACTCCAGTGTTTATCAAATATTGAGAAATAAAAAAAGTTGGTGAGACGTACGGGAATTTTGGAATCCAACTCCAAAATGCGGAGAAATTGAATTTCCTACATTTAGGTGGGAATTGAATTTCGAGTTGTTGGGGAAATTAGAATGGATTTTCCTTCTTATTATACCCTCACTTATTTCTAAAATTTCAAGATTGCCATTTGCACACCACCAACTGTTGCCCATTTTAATATAAAATTAAACAATAACAATAACAATAATTAACAGACAATAAAATAATTAAATTTCAGTGTGTTTTATATTTGGTGAATAGAGGTATTTAACAAGTTTTCTATTAAGTAGTATATACATTTAACCAAAAAATTAGAATATAAAATCATTTATTTCAAATAAGAACATTTTAGTAATTATATTGATTCACATTTCCAGGTGCATTACTAAACTATTTATGTGGAATCTATATTAATTCTACTCCGATTTCATAAGGTTTTAATAAACAACTTCATCAAAAATTTAATTTTGAAGCCTCTTTATTTCAACTCATTATCGATTTAACTTCTTTCATCTCTAATCTCTAATCTCTAATCTCTAATCTCTAATCTCTAATATTAGAAAGCCAGCAACCAATTTTGGTGTCTCAAGGCTTCACCAAAAAATTTTGGACAAAAACACCCTTGAAACAAAAAAATCCACTACTGACTGAAAATAATGCAATCAAAATAGCAAGGACACTTTTGTCAAAAAAAAAAGACAAAAAAGAAAAAAAGAAAAGAAATAACAACGTGGGAGAAAGAATCACCACGTACAGCATTTAGTTTTCAAACTGCCTGACAATTCCTGTTCAGTTTGAGTTTTCAAACTGCATAGCAGTTCCCATTCAGTTTCAAACTCCCACACCCTTTCATCATAACTTCATAACTTCTCTGCACTATTTGTTCGGTTACAAAATTTTGATCTCTCTTCTTCGCCAAGCTCCTCTCCCTATTTGAGCACTCATTATGTCTTTTCTCTTGCTCTGACTCGGCCACCACCGCTGGTTCGGAATCACCACCGCCGATTCAGATGTTTGGGTCATTGTTTATCACTTCCGTTGCCTTATTTTGTTGATTGTTTCTTCTTTGCTTTTTCATCCATTTTGGTTTTTAACATATTTTATTAGTGTGAACAGGTATTGGATGAATATAACCCACTCGCCACTGCCTTCTCTCTGATGGTTCAATAGGCCGGCGACGATTTTCAGTTCAAATCCTAACAGCTGCGTTTTCCGACGAATTTACAGAGGCGGCGAGCTCAATTCCGGCCAGGTTCTGTCAAATTAGGTGGTAATAGGCCACTCGAGGCTTGAACCAGAGGAGAGGAGTAGTTGTTTTCATGGAAGGAAAAGAGCAGCAGCAGCGGAGGAGTATGCAGAGGCAAACGTGGAGGAGTAGTTGGGGGTCATCAATGAGAAATGTATTGTTCCAACTAACACATAACCATTTGTTAATTGAACCACTGATACGACAGGCTTTGCTTTTGAATTTCAATTTGTTGACTATTGCAGGGCGATAGGTAGAGAGTGGCACTTTTCTTCATCAGTTGCATTCCAAGCATTTCTTTGGGAGAGGTATAGAGTCTGTATACTTAGCTTTTTATATTTCAATATACAAATACTTCCCAATGGAACCGCAAAATTGGTAACAAACACCTTGACTGCTGCATGGCATACGAAACCAACTATGCTCATACATATTCATGGGTTTCTTATAAAACATTAAACTATGGATTGCTCCTTTGCTACTTGAACACATATTCGTTTTATAAAGATCATGTCTTTGAAATATCAATTTAAATGTATGTGATAGTGACTGTCTTAAACTGATATGCTCATATACATCAGTAATTCGTATTATGTGTTATAGTGGACAGCTTGAATCCATCTTTTCTTTGTTTGACTTGCTAATTTTTCTTTATTTTTCAATTGCATATAGTTCACTCTGTTTTAAATTAAGTGGTATATTGAGGTAATTTTGAGAGGATATATATAAAGCACTCTCTTTGTATTACTGTGGGTGTATGGTATGTATGGCATCGGATTAAACCTTGAATATTACAAAAAGTTGCTCTACTTCAATTCCCATCGTGTTTTATGTTGAGCTCCTGCAGATACTTTGTTGATTAAAGCACTCTTTATGCATTGCTGTCACAAGTTTCAACGAAATAATTTACGACAAGTTCTCCTTCCGTTTCAGGTTTGTTACTGAAGCATCATACTTTTCTTCATACGTTGGAAACATTTGTTTTTTTTTTGTTTGGTTTTTTTTACTGATATTAGTACCTTTTTAGGGTTTAACTATTTCATTTCACAGATTCATTATATACACATTAAATAGTTACATTTTAATTCATTTTTCATAACTTGGTTGCTTGATTCTAATGTCGATTCGTTACAACAGAATTGAACTTATTCTACTTTGAGCATGGAATTTTTGCTTTCGTTTTTATTGTTTTTGCCTTGATTGTGGTTATCTGACTGATTAATACTCCTTGATATATTGAGCAATATCGTGCGGCTCAAGAATTTCGTATGTGTTTACGCGTATTTTTGTGCTCTGAATAATTCTAATCAAATTCCATTGCTCCTAAGCTAAGGTCAGAATTTGTACCATACAAGGTTAGCAGATACTTACCAATTATCCAAACCTGGATATTAAGGTCTTTAAGATTAATCTCTTTTTGTATGTGTAGCATCTGCTTGGAAAAGGTTTCAACTTTATTTTTTATTTGTTAGATGATCAATTGATGTATTTTATGAAAGTTGATTTGCAAGATGTAACGATGATTTCTTTATTTATGTATACTGTTTAATTATATCAATGGAAATTGGTGTTGGCATTGTGGCAGTAGATGAGTTTTTGGCTTTTGAGACGAAGTACTAAAATTTTTTGATTTCTTTTTGGGAAATTTTATTTAAACCCATCTAACCTATTTCTACACTCAACTTACTCAATAAAATGATCATCGATAAATTTCCAAGGACTGAACATATCTTATACTCTTTCGATTCAGTTGAGGATGATGTTAGAAATTTGTATCAACAAGAGTTCTTGAATTCAATCTCACCTGGTGGAATGCCCCCTCATCAGTTAACTTTGAAAAAAGGTGCCCCAATAATGCTTTTGAGAAATATCGATCCAAAGATGGGATTGTGCAATGGTACAAGATTGGTTTGCCATGGAGCTTACAATAATCTAATTGATGCTGAAATCTTATCTGGACAATTTGCTGGAATTAGAGTGTTTTTACCAAGAATCTCTTTAAAGACAACAGAAAGCGCAGGACTCCCATTTGAAATGATGAGAAAACAGTTTCCAGTGAAATTGAGTTTTGCACTAACCATAAATAAATCACAAGGGCAGACAATACCAAATGTAGGTATTTATCTACCAGATCACGTATTCAGTCATGGACAATTGTACGTGGCTTTATCAAGAGGAGTATCAGCGTCTACAACAAAAGTCTTGGTAAAGAAAGGAGAATTACACGGTCATGAAGGAGTCTTCACAAGGAATGTTGTGTACAAAGATATTTTGCTTCCCTCGAATTCGACATAAGGTTATATTCTTTCTTTTAATGTTTAATTCAATTTTTCAACTTTTAATGCAATTCAATTACAAATAATGCTAATATTTGATTTTAACCAAAAGCATTAAATTTTCAACAGGACGGCGATATGAGTTCATGATATGTTTTACTGTCAAGTGTATCAAGGTCAATTGAAGTTCTTGGATAGTTTTTATACTTTTTATTTACCTTTTAGTTGCAACTAAATTATAAAGATCTTCTTTGTTATTTAATACTTCTTCTTTTTTACAAATTCTAGATAAATACTTTAAATTACTGCCTGTATTATTAGAGATGATAATTGTCTTTATTTTATGTTTCTACACATTGAACCAATCCTCCCATATAAATACATCTAAAATGTGTAAGTCGCGCGTAGTGCGCCGTGATTAAAAAAGTACATTTCGCATGCGCGTGAGGACACCGTAATAGGCATTGCTGTGTGTGAGAGAGTATCCACATCAACAGCTTCAAATTTATTGCTTCCAGTTATGTGCAGCCATCTTCTAGATTTCATCACTCACCTCCATAGTTGGTATCATACTTTCTAAAGCATATACATTGACAATTACAATGGAAAAAAAAAAAACTAACACAATACACATTTAGGGGCGCGTAGCGCCCCGTGATGTAAAAATGCCTCTCGCACGCACGTTAGTGCGTGCAGAGAGGCTAGTCCATTAATAAACGAGCCATAATACATCTACCGTGGTTCTCGACTGTTTACTAATGCGTGAACCATGATGCATCTAGAACTTGCACGGCGTCAACGTCGTAATCTGAGTTGTGTCTGCCTTGTGACCATGCTTTCATAAAAAAACATCACCTCCTTATGTCATACTTTAGCTTTAAGTCCCTAAGTCCTAACTTACTCAAATGACAATGAGACTTTCTTAAAAAGGAGTATTTTAACATAATATTTTATAATATTAACAAAATAATGAAATGAGGTGGAGGCAGAGAATATATGAAGAATTCACTATGAGAATATCTCTTTGACATTTCTCTACCTAAAATACATGTAGTTGAATTTGTGTGCTCAATGTGATTTAAATAAGGTTATGATTCAAGGATGGAGATTCTCTTCGGATCTTCTTTGTCAAGATTATAAGAATCTTAACATCCTATATGTTCATAGTACATTGTGTGCTTCGTTATGTACTGTTTGTATTTAATTTTAAATAAAAAAAATTCAAAATGATTTATGACCGCACGATATATAATGAACGGATGAAATGTGAGGATCTCTAAAATTCTTACAAAAAAGATCCGGATAGGATACAAATCCATAATGTAATTGAAGTCCTCGTTACCTGCCTCCACACAAATACAGATAGTTGGCAGCAGCTGGTTTGATTGATAAGGACAAACAAAATTGAGGACTCCACACATATATTATTAAAGTTATAGAGACCGTAATTATCTAATATTATCTCAATTTAATCACATGTTGAATTAAATAAGCGTGAGGTTATATACAATATGAAAAAAGAAAAAAAAAAATCTTCCATTCAATTATTGCAAAGATTTGACTTTTTGAGGTTTACCATCACGAAAAATGTATGGATGTACATGATGCAAGTTATGACAAGCAGATATCCTTCTTTCTGTAGAAACCCATCCCTCGCATCTTTTTCTCTCCGTAAACACACAAATTAATGGTAGTATCAGTGTCTAACAATGGTGTTGTTTTGGTGGGCATAATAGTAACTGTATGGGCATGGAGGGTGGTCAACTGGTTATGGCTGAGGCCAAAGAAGCTAGAAAGATATCTGAGGCAGCAAGGCCTTGCCGGAAACTCATACAGGTTTTGGGTAGGAGACTTGAAAGAAAGAACCATGATGCTAAAACAAGCATATTCTAAACCCATGAACCTCTCTCACGATATAGCCCCACGAGTCCTCCCTTTTGAGTACCACTCGGTGAACACTTACGGTATGTTTACTATATTTTTATTTTTATTCTTCGTATATAGTTCGGAAATGAGTGTTATCTGAAAATTTGTCGTCCAGATTCACAATTTACCAACATAAGGGTGGTAAGACAGTGTCAGTGATGTAGTGGTATACAGTTTGGTAATGAAGGTCTCATGTGGTAAAAACTCATCGATCCTCGTTTAGTTGCAATTTATCAAACTGGTGATGTACAACATGCCAACAAGAGATCACTAATAAACTAACCTCCATGAGTAGTGCCTAGTTTGAGGCGTGGAAATGATTTGATTTTAATTTGAAGTTTCACATTTTTAAAAAAAAAAATGCAGGTAAGAATTCTTTTATTTGGGCGGGACCAGTACCAAGGGTGAACATTGCTAATCCAGAAGATTTGAAAGACATCCTAACAAAAATTGAGGATTTTCCAAAGTTGAAATCAAATCCATATGTCAAGTTGCTAGTAACAGGTACTGCACACTATGAAGGTGAGAAATGGAGAAGACACCGAAGAATTATCAATCCAGCATTCCATTTAGACAAGTTAAAGGTATTTACAATATTCATACAAAGTTTGTGGAAATTTTACGCTATCTAATTAGTTTTGTATTTATGTGCGTACGTAATATATATTTATCAGATTATAAAGAGGTGATTAACTACGCAATTAGTAAATATGATTTAAATTGCAGCATGCATTCGCAAATGTTTAGTTGTGTTTAAGAATAAACCATATCCATGTCCAAAATACGCATATGCAAGATATATTTGCTAAGGAAACATATTTTTATTAGGAAAACCTCGACGCTATGATGAAAATTTTATTGAGCCAGAAAAAAAAAAAAAAAAAAAAAAGTTACACATAAACAGGGAAGACGTAAACCTTACCTCTTATAATAAAAGAAGAAAGTGAAAAATACAAAAAAAAAAAAAAAAAAAAAAGGACAAAAAAGGAAACAAAAATAAGTGATTAGTTTTGTGGCTATATAACTAATTAATGTTGACAATTTTTGGTTTTTCTTCTTATTTTTTGGTTGTTTTCTATAGGGCATGCTACCAGCATTTTACCAAAGTTCTAGTGAGATGATTAAGGAATGGGAGAGCTTGGTGTTGAAAGAAGGTCCATGTGAGTTGGATGTCCAGCCTTGTCTTGAAAATTTGACAGCCGATATGATTTCTCGATCAGCATTTGGAAGTAACTATAAAGAAGGAAGAAAAATATTTCAACTTTTGAGAGAGCAAGTACAACTTGTAGCAAAAGTTATACAAAATGTTTACATTCCGGGATGGAGGTAAAATTATAATTTCTTTCAGTCTTCAACTGGTAAATAGCAAGATCATTCAGCCAAATAGGTTAGAAACTAGCTAAGTCAATTTTATATAATTAAATTTGGTTCATTAACCATATGAAAGATCATACTCAATTAAGTAGTAGTATTAAAAGCTTGTTATACAAAGCTTTTTTTGCTTGACATTCCTAAGTAGACACCAATATTAATATTTCAGCTGTAAAATCCCATGAGGAACTCTGTTTTTTATATTATAGCTTTTGTTGCAACTATTCAACACATCACAACTGAAACACTGTAGAGTTATCCGGTAGTGATCCACCGATTAATACGAAGAAAATTTCGGTAGTTAATTAGTACTGAACATAAAAAAAGATGCTCGGTACACTTCTACCAGACACTCCTCGCGACTAGCTCTTCTTATCCAAACTTGAAATCTTCACATTTTTCAACCAGCTCCAAACGTTTCATCGTCAATCTCATACAATCCAATCACAAAACTTATGAATATGTATTAGCTACAAATATTTAAATAGTTAGATCTTGCATAAAACTTGTGTCACTGAATGCGACATAGCTTTGTAGTCAGACCCCTTGTTTTCTTCATATCACCATTGGAACTAATAATGATTTTGTTTTTTTTTTGCAGGTTTGTACCGACCAGGATGAACAAGAAGATGAAAGGAATTGACAAAGAGATAGGAGGGCTACTCATGGGTATTATAAACAAAAGAGAAGAGGGGATTAGGGCAGGTGAAGCCACAAAAGATGACTTGTTGGGTATCCTCATGGAGTCCAACTCGAAGGAAATCAAGGAACATGGGAATAACAAAAGAGTTGGAATGAGCATGGATGACGTGATCGAGGAGTGCAAGTTGTTTTACTTTGCAGGGCAGGAGACCACCTCATTGTTGCTTGTTTGGACAATGGTTTTACTAGGTCAAAACCAGATTTGGCAAGATCGTGCAAGAGAAGAGGTTTTGCAGGTCTTTGGAAGCAACAAGCCAGACTTTGATGGAATAATTCATCTAAAAGTTGTAAGTGTTTGCTATCGATAAATTGAGAATACGTACCTTATAAGAGTTCATTTTTATCTGCATTGCATCGAGAAAAACTTGAGACATTGCTCCTGCTACGTGACAATGTTGAATGTTGAGTGTAAAATAGTTTAGTTAAAAGATGACATATGTTTAAGAAGTGAAATTAAGGATCAAATTAATTTAATCACATGTCATCCTTAACTAGATTGCTTCCACTGAACAATGCTACAGGTAACAAAAATAGTGCCCATAGAAGTTCAAAATTTGAATATATCACTGTTGTTTGCTTAACCCTACATATTAATTAGCCTTTTTAGACCTAACTAATGCTGTATGTAATACATTAACTATAGTTGTTTACGTAGCTCTGTAATAGACGTGGACACATCTGTGTATGTGGAATCCACCTATAAAATTGCTTAGAGTAGTCAGCAATGTGAGTCGCGACTCTCAGAAGATTGCTAGTGTATTTGCTTCTTTACACTTTTGGACGTGTTTTCATCTCTTTTTTTGGCATAAATGTAGATGTTAAATTGGTTGTATATGTACTGCATGCTCCCCAGGTGACCATGATTTTGCATGAAGTCCTGCGATTATACCCAGCACCTCTTCTTGTTCGAACCACTAGAAAGAAAACAGAATTCCGAAACTTTTCATTACCAGCGGGAGTCGAAGTTGCCTTACCAATGCTACTAATTCACCATGACAGAGAACTTTGGGGTGATGATGCACAGGAGTTTAAACCGGAGAGGTTTTCGGAAGGCGTTGCGAAGACAACAAAGAACAAATTTATGTACTTCCCTTTCTCAGGTGGTCCGCGGGTTTGCATCGGACAGAACTTTGCTATGGTGGAAGCAAAACTGGCCATATCGTTGATTTTACAGCACTTTACATTTGAGCTTTCGCCATCCTATGCTCATGCTCCTTTTGCAAAAATAATCCTTAACCCACAGTTTGGTGCACATATCATTTTACACAAACGCTGATTACTTCTGAGGTAGAAGTTGTCACTGAATAGTTGGATATATAACGTTTAGTGGCCAGGAGAAGGGTGAAATATTATTTACTTCAAGTACGAATGATATGTGCTATCTTGCAGACAATATTTTCTCCGCTACTGGTTGCAAAGAGGAACTGCAAATATACCTTATGGATTCAACGAAGTTCGAACTTACTCAGTGATTCAACAATGCCATGCACAAATTAGTTGTAGAGTTTGTAATGTTTTTAGAATAAATGGAGGAAGAAGAGAATGTTATGAAGTGGTTATGTCAAGCCGAAATCTTCCCAATGTATGGAGGGAAAGATGAGTTTCTGAATTGGTTAAGTAATCACTCAAATATGGATGTATATCTTGGTTCAGACCTCTTCATCGCTCCAATTTCGATAATTTCTTTCAAATGTATCGCAATAGCATCCACGAATATTCTAAAGAGGCAACCTTTTTGCCCTCTCGGATTCTCCTAACACTAGGAACGCATACAGGTAGAACAAAAATTCAAGGATACTGGGAGGCTGGAGTATAGCACCTCTTAAAAGGATTCTCAAATTCCATCAGCAAGCAAAGATTTTCCTCGTCAATTGCAGACATGAGGGCATCTGTAACGGCAGTGGATGAGTTAGGCTTATTGTTCCTGAAGTAGACGAGAGAGATAAAAAGTCGAATTGTAGCTCTGCCAACCAGTTGGAGGAGGGAGGGGTAGGCTTGTTAAAATAGACGTAGAATTCGTCATCGTGCCCGATCTTGGTTGTAACAAATTTTTATTCCCTCTCCTTTTGGAACAAATAATTCCTCTCCTTATAACATATCATGCTATTGACCTTAATTTCCTCCGATTAAGCAGAGTCTGCAATCTGTTGCTCTATGAGCAAATCGACGGTCACCTATTAGGGTCCGACACCGGTCGGTCTCAAGATAAGACACTGCATATACTCTACTTGTTCTCGCGGCAACAAAAGGATTCATGCCCGTGAGAATGCAGGCTAGTAATTTACCAGATGCAAAAGTTGCATGCTGAGCAGGTTTCTTAGAGAACTTTATAGCATTGCTCAAATGTATCGCATTCGCATAAACGAATCCAATCTTTTATAGAGGCACCCTTTTTTCCTCTCGGTTTCGCCTAATACTTGAATATATACAGGTAGAACTCAAAAATTCAAGGACTAGGATAACTACTTGGGGTGGGGGGTAGGATTCTCAAATTCCATCATCAAGCAAAGATTGAGAAAGTAAAATTATACATCTAAGCTGTTTGATTGGGGTCCTTGGGTGAGTCTCTGCATCTCGTTTTGGTCGTTTAGAGTTTCCATCAGAAGTGCCGGAGCATATTGGGCAGTCCCTTGGTGCTCTTCGGAATCCTGGCAGAATGAAAGAATGATGGTATCGATTGACATCTCCACCACTGCAAAGAAAAGAGTGGCAACCACATAACCAAGACCCCAACAAACCTGCACAAACATGTAAGAGCAGATTAATGGCGGAACATATTCTACCCGACCATTGTGCTCCGGTTCTTGTCAATGGAAAATATACTACGGGCAATATAAGGAAAACGTCATTCATGAAAGAGGTTTGTTCATCCACTTTCCTGCCCTAGCTGTATTTCATTTCAATCTTTCATCAGATAATGGAAAATCGTCACAAACACACGCTATCTTAGATCATAAACATACCAACACAGGAAACAGTGGAGAAGCGATCTTGTTGTGGGCAGATTTGTATTTGTGGGTATCCAACATCAGGAAAGAAAAGAGGGCTGTTGAGAGGCTGACACATAATTTTCCAAGGAATAGGATAACATCTCCAATTACATTCACCCTCCCTATCCGAAGAATGTTACTAAGGATCAAATCTGTTGCAATTGCAGAAGCGTTGCAGAAGCTTTTACCTGTTATGGCAATCTGCAAAGTACAAGCACATTTTTAATAAATCAGTCAGGTGCACAAACCATATAGAACAAAAGGTATAAAAAAATTCAGCAACCGGGTCTGAGACCCAGAATAACTAATGAAATAAGCACATAAAAGAGGAAGAACACGCCTATATTGTCATGTTTGGCATTCATGTAGTACTGTGGCCTGTGGGTCACAAAAAAATGAGCATACTCCGACGTTTCATGTGCCTTTTCTCACTTTAATCTTTCAAGCTTCTCATAGTTTTTATTTCATACTTCTACCCACTCTGACTACGTGTAGCCAGGTCCCATAGTCATGTTACACAACGCACGAGTTTCAAAAGAGGCATATAACTCACACTACAATCCTGACATTGCATACAGGAAACATGTTCAAGACATGAGAATACTGTTGGAGATACATTATTTACTCTTGAAAAATATTATTTTCAAAATTACTGGCTGAGGCATTTGCAATCTCATCAAGCCAACAAATAAGCTCCTCTTATGCATTTTCCATACAAGGATGAACGAATATGAACAAACACATGAGCAATTGGGCTGGATACTAGTTATGTCAAATTACCATAATGTAGGCATTGCGATTGACTGATCTGATTGTCCACTCAATACACATCAGGCAAAATCTAGAAGTATGGTACAACGCCTTTCCGAACCAGTTATTGGGTGTGGTTCCACCAACTTTTATTCTGCGACGAATTGACTCAAGCATAAAGCGGATTGATTCCACAAATGACACAATCAGGGAGCCGAGAGCAACCGACCCAAGGTTATAGCGCGCAAGCCTTCTCATGGAGGCAAAGACTGGAAGAAATGGAATTTCCGGCTGCATTGAAGAAAATGATGAGAAATTGAAGAAAAAAACGATGCACAATGAAATAAAATTTAACTGGTCCTCATAAAGAAAATCTCAGGTAACTCGATTTGGAGTTACTAAAGACAAGGTCCACAATATTTTGACTCCAGTAGCTATTACCTATGTTTGGGGTGACAGTTCCCGAACATAAATTCAAATGTATAGACACATGCAGACATAGACATGCTTGTCGACTAAGGAACCTTATGTTTTAAGAAGTAAAAATATTACTAAACTATTTGATGCTATAATATCAACCTAGCATTCAACTCCAAGTATCATGTTTATATACCTATATTGTTCATTCTTGCAATCCAAATAACAAAGATGAAATCCAGACTTATATAAGAGACCTACAAGCAAACTTTAAGGTAAACATCTATGCATACAGCTTAGTAACTTACTGAAGTTTCACCACGAGCCCAATAATAAGAGGCAACAGAACCCGCAATAACTGTGGAAGAGCATGCTATAAAAAACTGGGTAGCCCAATATCCCCCAAATAGGTGGAAAAGGATGGAAACTCCAATATGAGGAGTGTAATGAATGCTATAACCGCAACAATGATCACAGTTGACTCGTTTTGACACAAGATCATAAGCACAGCAGTTCAAATTGCAGTCATTCTGGACAACCTGCCCAGAACTTAACAGATGGAAAGCAGCTGAAAACCAGAACATGTAGAAAATTGCAAGGATGGTATATGGAATGACTGGAAATATCATGAGTGCCTGAGCTTCTCCTATGACCTTTGCAGCAACCTGCATACAGTTTAACGTATAGAGCCATTAAAGTTAAAAGTAAAAACTTCTGATGAAGAAGACTATTCGGTATTATGTTAAATCTGAGTGCTGGTATTCCCAGATGTGGAAGGTGCACATGTTGGATGTGCTCCTGGAGACAACATCAAAGCCTTATCCCACTAAGTCGGGTCGGCTGTATCAATCCTAGAACATGGCTCAACAGAACCTCTGATGCATAAATAATACATAATTACTTCACCGTCTTAAACTAATCAGCATTCTTCCAGAAATTAAAAAAGTCTATTTTTTGTAATAGCGGGTAACATGGCTCAACAGAACCTCTAATGCATATTAGCTACACTCAGTCCTGCTCTATACAAGTTCCTGACCATCGTAAATTTTCTTTGTTTGACAACTTGAATCAGTAAGACATCAAAGGATAAATATGGATTTGTGGAACAATCCATAAGATCTTTCTTTGTACTTCCAGTTTTAGTATATTTCATGCAACTCCAAATGTGGACTTGTGGCACAATCCAAAAGAAAAATCTTATGCCTAACCAATCTCTAAATACATAGAGGTCGCTTGTCCATTATTCATTGTCTACTCTCTCTCATTCTGTATGTTTCTTCTTAACCAAAAATTCAGAGGGAAACAGTATCCTAGCCTAAATCAAAGGCTAATACCTAAAACCTACATCAACATTTTACTTTGCATGTATTACCTACAACTTCTTGGAGCAGCTCCACCTAATTGGAGTATTTAGTTCTCAAAGCAGAGAAACCGTAACAATTTGAAAACAAACGGTCCCGACAACTTTAAGTATCATCAACTTTTACCATTTATTGTTCTTACAATTTCAAATGATTAAATTGGACATGACTTGCCTTAAGAACAGATGTTGCCATAAGGATGCGGCGAACTATGGCAATTGATGTAAGAACAGCAACAACCATAATAAAGGTCATAATAACAGCAACAACACGGAGATGATGTAACTCCTGAAATATTGAAACCATTGAGTTAGTTGAAGATATATACAGACAGCTTCCAAGTTCAGGAGTGCTCAGTTAAAGAAGGTACACACCCTTCCAGTTATGCGGATGTATGGATCGTGCTCACCAATGATCGGGGAGATGCCATCATTTCCTATCCATCCAGCTAAAACCAAACAAGAAAAATAAATTCAGCACTGCATTCTGTTGCATATTATCCACTCTACAAGCATAAGACTCAAGTAAAGAAATAGAAAACTAGAATATGTGAAACAATATGCTTGAGTCTAAAATAAGTATAGGTGTTCAACAAAAGCATCCAACAAGAACGCTGAAACAAAAGGATGCATTTGTATGAGATCTCGGGAAATCTCGGAAATGACTTTTTAGATACTACATTTGGAGAACAGAGTTATTAACATTGACAAAACACAGTCCTAGACATTCTTTCCCATGTTCACTTCAAAATCTGCTTGATGACCATAGCTATACTAATTTTTCCTTCCCCTCTTCCACTTTCCCTTTCTCTTATATAAGAACTGTCAAAATTTGTAACAAACTAACAACAGGAATATTGATAGCTAATGATGAATAAGATCCAACTGGAAGAAGGGGTGAGGAAGGCAGGACTAAAGGTCATTGCAACTTTAAAACCTATAGCATAGTTTACCAAACAAGAGGATAACGCACAGTAAGAGATAGCTCTCAACCTTTCAAGTAATAGAACATTGTGACTGCTATCATGAGAATATTAAAGAGGCCGACTGTAATCCAAGGCATTGCAGCAACAAAATGACGAATAAGAAGCAGCCAAATCACAGACAGAAAAAGTGGCAATATTCCTCCACAAACAATCAGCACTGGCCATGCCTTTCCAATATCAGCCATGTATCTCTGTAAACAATGAACTTTTAGAGCTGTTGAATATGAAAACAGTATATGTACTACTAACAAAAGGATGCACCTAGGTACTGTCAATGAGGATAGCTCTTTCGAAGATAAATATCAACAATAGCACTAATAGCCAAATTTACTAAATTCACTATGTAAATGAAAACGCAACATGGTGAATCAAAAACTAGTTTTAGCCACTAATTATGTTCTTTGTTAAATTATTATGCCAATTGCAAACAAAGTCAAATGCAGGAAACTTTATACATTTTCACAGAATTTAGGAACTATCCTCATTATAAAAAATAAAAAAAAAAATAAATAAATAAATAAAAGTAAAAGTAGTAAACAAACGCTGCTCGACCTTAAAGACAGATGCCCGAGAATTGATGGCCTTGTGAATAGATTTGTCTATAATAATGTCCTCATTGATATTCACTCCACCCATTTGCTGCCAATGCCTCAAAGATACGTTGGAGGGACGAGCAATAAATTGGCAGGTCCAATAAACTGTGAAAGAAAGAGTTTGCAATAATGTTACAATGAAAGAAGAAAAGATACATGCATTGAATAGGGACTACAGTTGTTCACTATATGTCAAAAGTTTTCTCCCACTGATAAACACATGTACACAACAAACATGACATATGCAACAGAAAATATTTGTGCAGGAACACAATTAATAAATATAATACATGATACAGTTTACTGGTCCCTAACGAAAGTGAGTTCATTTACCATTTACACTGGGAAATATGACAGGGTAGCAAGGACCCTGAAGTTGAAGAGAGGTGTTTCTCATTTCTGGTGTAAGGAACTCATAATAATCATAATTCCTATCGATCCAATCACCCATTTTGAGACGGATATCTCCATCGGGATAATCACACACCCAACTTAATGAATCTTCAGATGGGGTAGGGCAATCCATTAAGCATATACTCCGAGCATTAGCCAATTTAAATTGATTGTCTTTTAAACCACTTAGGTAAACCTGGTTAGGATTTAACCAATATTTGAGTTCCAGTTCATGAAGACCAGGTTTTGCATGCTTGTCACCACAAACATTTCCTTTGTAGTCCAGTCCATAAGTGAGCCTGATCAACCACAACACTATTAATGAAAATGACAAAACGAAGTAAAGAGAATTCAACTATGTGGAAGAAATGTAACCGCAGAATCGCAAAATGGAGCAAGCATACAGAAATTATACAATGTAGCAAAATGTAAACGAAACTAGTGCACAAAACTGAACGAAATCCAAAAGGAATGCAGACCAACCCAAGTGAAATGCAGTAATGGTTATCTAAACATAAAGAAGGAAACCTGCCAGAAGAAAATGTACCAAAACTAAAATAGCATTTCGACTTTCGAAAAAAGGAATGACATCAAGTTTCTCTACTAACAAATCACATATACACAAACTCAGTATTTCATTTTTAGCTTCTTACCAACATTTATCCAGCAACAAAACTTCACTAGAAAAGGGAAAACGGAGGGAAATTGAAAACTCAACAACGATACTATCGCTAAAAACAAACCCAACTGAGAAGAATACCAATGTTGCAAAAAACTCAGAACCACCAAACATCATCATATGTTTAAGGTAGTTCCTTGGTGCATTAAAAAAATAGACAATTGGGGACCAAACCCAAATAATAAAGCAATTTCTGGTCTCATTTTATTCCAACAGAGCAGTAATAGTGTGTATATGGAGAAAACCCCAAAAAAACAAATACCCATTTTGCAATACCTCGTATTTCTGAGCTAAAAAAGAACCCATTTGAGAGCCGATGATTCTTAGTTTCTTACCTTAAAAATCACAAAAAGAACAAAAAAAGAACTTCTTCTCAAAAAAAAAAAAAAAAAAAAAAAAAAAAAGAACTTGCCCAAAAAATGAAAAGCATATGGCTAAGTTTCTTACCTTAAAGGGTTTCCTTGGTTGAATCCAAAGCTGGAGTTAACAATCATGGCAACCCAGAAGGCTATGAAGATTACGAGGAAGACAAGGTCCCTGCATTTCCTGTTGTGCCTAATGATTGAACCCATTTGGGCACTCCCATCACTTGGTGGGTACCTCCCTATCACTGCCCCCATAGGACCCCTCATTTCTCTCAGTGAATACCACACTCGCAGACACAGAGATTGTTTCTCTCTCTGTCAATCTTCTTCAACAATGAGAGAGAAAGAAGAGAGATGAAAAGACAGCAGGAGGAGGGAGTGTAGGTTGGACTAGGAGTGTGTGAAAGGTCCTGAGGGTTTTCAAGATGTGGAATATTTGTTTAATGAAGTCCTCTCTCTTTCCGACTTTTTTTTTTTTTTTTTTTTTTTTTTTTGGAGACTATCTCTTTCCGACTTTAAGACAAAGATATCACTAAACCGGGTTGTTCATTCATTACCTATGTTCTTGTCAAGTGGCTCGGCTTACACCCTTATACTATGGCTCATTGGCTACTAAATTACTATTGTCTTTTTCTTTTCTTTTTTTCTTTTTTTTCTATTTAAAAATATCAATCGAGAGAAAATTGAATTTAGAATTTCGGTGCAGAGATGAATGCTGTAATAATTAAGTTTGTGGTGTGATGATATTAATTTTTTATTTTATAGTGTATGGTTGTATAGTGGTAAGGTATAATTTCAGGGAATGATTTTTCAAACACCTATTTTCTCCTTCTGTTACCCATATTTATTTATTTTCGTTGATTCTCTTCTGATTAATTTAATCTAATAGCTAGAAATAAATTAGGATGTGTAGAGGAAAAAAAAAAGTGTGTGTGAAAATTACTTCTCTAATTTCCTTTTATTTTGTGTATATCATACTCTTCATAAGATACTTTATAGGCAAAGAAGAAGTTAATGAAGACATTATTCTCGGACTCTTCATATGCGGCATTAGACTCATCTGGTTAGGTTACTGTTGGAGTAGGTATTACAAGATATAATAGGTCGCTATTGGTGCGAATGTGCCCCAAGTCCTCAGTTAGACGTTAGAAATTCGAACGAGTTGGAACTTGTTTAAGTCAGCCCTAATATTGTGCATAATTTTGAATGTTGATGTGATAATTGAAACTGTTAGATCATATATCGACTAACGGAGAGGGGGGTGATGTGCTTTATATGTACATGCCCACCTCTCTATAGCACAAGGCATTTTGGGAACTCACTGGTTTCGGGTTCCATCGGAATTCCGAAGTTAAACGAGTTCGGACGAGAGCATTCCTAGGATGGGTGACTCACTGGAAAGTTCTCGTGTGAGTTTCCAGAAACAAAATCGTGAAGGCGTGGCATAAAACGGACAATATCATGCTACGACAGAGTCGAGACTGAGATGTGACAGAAACCATTAATATGTCAATTGTCTTCTATATAATGAAAACTTCATTGATCCAGGAAAAAAAAAAGAATAAGAAAAAGCTGCATAAAAATTAGAATCCAAATGAGCCGTTAAAAGTAAAGCAGCTCCGAGTCCTAGCCGCTGCACTAAACAAGCCAGTATGGGTGGCTATATTAATATATTATTAATTAAGTATTAATAAAGAATCTAATTAGAATTTTGATTATATTTAAATCCAGTAATTCCGCTTAGCTGATAATAAAGACACACTCTGTGACAGAGACAGTGACAAGGACATGTTAGTGTGCGATTGCGGTGCTCAGCTATGTTCTTGTTCTCATTCTGCCAGCCGTTGGATTTGGTCCCTCTCTCATGTCCAGATCCAAATGAGCATGTAGCCTTTACTTTAACCTTATCTTCTCTTTCAAGCTTTCAACATTCCCCAATTTACGAATTAAATTTTTTTTTTAACAAATAATATTGTCTACACTAATGTTAAAGGGGGTGGGTTTAATCTCACAATGAGCTAGCAATAATATAGTCAAATTTTCCTAGGGCGTGAATCGAACCTAAGACCTCTCACTTACAAGTGAAGAAGAATATCACTAGACTGTAGTACTGAGTGGTAATTAAATTATTTTATTTGAAATGAAATACTTTTATGTTTGTGAGTCACTATTTATAAAGGTAAACTTTGGATGCGATCCCTAGCTATAAATATTTTTTTTATCGAAACATTGTTGGTTTTCAATTTTTAATCGAAGTTCCTGAAATTAATGTGATAATTTATTTCTATGTATGTTATTATATTTTTTAAATTAAAAATTGAAATTTATGGTTGTTTATATTAATGAGATTTTAAATAAAAACCCATAATTTGTGGGATTAAAAATATTAAAATATAAATTATACTATTGTGTGTGTGTGTGTAAACATGGGTACATTCATCAAAATTAACAAAAAAAATTATTGTACCAAAACATGGTACATTCTTCAAAACAACACAAAAAAAGTAATAGATATTAGGCTTAATAACATTAGTAAATTTCTTTAATTAAACTTGACATGAATACATTCTCAAATCAAAAGAAAAGAATGTACCCATATGAGTTTTAAAATCGATTAGGAAAAAATAGAAGAGATTTTATATAAAAAAAGGGTACATTTTACATATAACAAATTAGTATATTTAAGAATGGATACATTTTAAGATTAAAAAATTGAAAAAAAAAACTGCAAGAATGGGTGCATATAAGATTAAAAAATTGAAAACATTTTATAAAAAGCTAATGGATACAAACTTATTCTAATTTTTATTTATTTATTTTGGAAATGTTTTGAATTGAAAAATTAGTTAGGAGCTTAATAAAGGTGTGAGTATTAAAATCCTAAAATCGATTATTAATTTTTATTTTAAAAAATTATGTAACTGATATGTAAATTCATTATTACATTAATTTTAGAGACTTTGATCAAATCTGAAAACTAATAAGGTTTCAGTCAAGGAACATTAATAACTAGGGATCAGATACTAATTTTTCCATTTATAAATAAGATAGCGATTGTGAAGAGCTTGTAATTTAAGTGCTTAAGAGCATTTAATTTTAGTATTAGTAAATTTGTTTCACTTTTTTCGTTATCGTTTAGATAAAAAGTAAATAAAATGTTGAAGAGGTGAAACTTTTTTTGTGCTTCAATAAATAATGTCAATTTCTTTCAATTGATAAATAATTTATTCGCACGATAACATGAGAATGTTATGTATATGAGTCTCACATTTTATATATACTAAAACCCAAACTCCGGTTTACTGTTCATTAACAGTAAAGTTCCGAAAACACCCCTCCAATTGCTTATGGTTGTGCCTTTTTTCAGGTTTTTGCACATTGAAATGGCAAGTTTGCCCTTGCTGTCCACGCGTCCGTGTGCTATACGAACTCTCAAGGTTTCGATTTGTTCCCGTGCGTGCGTTTTGTGTGGAAGATGCTTCCAGTAACTTTCATTTTTCACTTTCCTCTTCACTTCTTCTCTGTCTTTCTGTTTCTCTCTATTTCTCCGTTTGTCTTTCGGTTTCGATTTCGATCGTCTCGCTATTTTCCTCGAACGATTCTCTTTGGTTCGGTGTGTTTGTTCGTGCGTTGGTTTATTTTCTGTTTGGTTAGGAAGAATTGCATCGTTCAGACAACCCATGGATGATATTGCGCTCAAACTCATAGATCCATGTTCGATCCTCCAGTTTCAGAGCAAAACATTGATCCAGTTCCCATATCCACAAGAAGCAAAGTAAAGACTCGGTTCGTGCCTCAAAAAATATACTATCTTCTCTGTTGTGCCACCGCCACCAGCAGCACCGCTTCCCCAGCCCACAGTCCCTCTCCGAGTGGCTCAAGCTTCATAAGAACTAGCTTTGAAAAACAACTTTAAGCTTTGATGATGTGTTCTCATAACCTCCTGCTCTGTGTAGGTTTTAAAAAAGTTTAGCTTCTTTTTCGTGTTTCTAATTTCGTTAGAAATCAAATTTAGCTTCTTTTTCGTGTTTCTAATTTCGTATTATGCCTCAAGTTTTGTGCTTGGTTTTCAATGTTTGGTTCTACATCAAAATTGAGATTATTTTGTTTGTAAGAATCGAGTGAGAATGGTAATGGATTATAGTGAAATTTGAGAGAGTTGGAGTGGATTATAGTGAGATATTTTGGGTTTTGAAGTTAAAAGTTGTGTTCTTTTTGCAGCCACAGACAAAAACTGGTTCGAGCTTCAATCAACTTCTTGGGATTAAAGGAGCTTATCAAGAAACTGTAAGTCATCACTGTTGGTTAAGCTTTAGTACCTTCTCTGTGTGTGTTGGTGTGTTTGCGTAAATTTGGTTTTCTTTAGATGATGCTAGAAGCTTTATTTTGTCCCACACACCAACAATGGTATCTCAAGTAGAGCTCTATGCACCCCAGCAATCGGATGAAACTATATATATGAATGATGAAGATGTTGTTGGGTCAGGGAAGGAGTGGATGGAAGAATGACTGGCAACATCTTCATCATTCATATATATAGTTTCATCCGATTGCTGGGGTGCATAGAGCTCTACTTGAGGTACCATTGTTGGTGTGTGGGACAAAATACAGCTTCTAGCATCATCTAAAGAAAACCAAATTTACGCAAACACACCAACAGAGAAGGTACTAAAGCTTAACCAACAGTGATGACTTACAGTTTCTTGATAAGCTCCTTTAATCCCAATAAGTTGATTGAAGCTCGAACCAGTTTTTGTCTGTGGCTGCAAAAAGAACACAACTTTTAACTTCAAAACCCAAAATATCTCACTATAATCCACTCCAACTCTCTCAAATTTCACTTAATCCATTACCATTTTCACTCGATTCTTACAAACAAAATAATCTCAATTTTGATGTAGAACCAAACATTGAAAACCAAGCACAAAACTTGAGGCATAATGCAAAATTAGAAACACGAAAAAGAAGCTAAATTTGATTTCTAACGAAATTAGAAACACGAAAAAGAAGCTAAACTTTTTTAAAACCTACACAGATCGTATACAGAGCAGGAGGTTATGAGAACACATCATCAAAGCTTAAAGTTGTTTTTCAAATCTAGTTCTTATGAAGCTTGAGCCACTCGGAGAGGGACCGTGGGCTGGGGAAGCGATGCTGCTGGTGGCGGTGGCACAACAGAGAAGAGAGTATATTTTTTTAGGCACGAACCGAGTCTTTACTTTGCTTCTTGTGGATCTGGGAACTGGATCAATGTTTTTCTCTGAAACTGGAGGATCGAACATTACTCAAAAGCATAAAGAAGCGATTACTTTCATAAAAGGTTTGTAAATCAAACATTATACTGAGAAATTAGATTAAACTTTTCATTGAAACATGTTATTGATGGTTGTGTAAATTTTACTTTTCAGGTTTGGATGGAAGGATTATGATGGAGAGTCCCGATAATAATTAATCAATGATGCCGCCATCAGGTGCAGCAGCTCTTTTTGAATTTGAGTATATATGTACCTTAAAAAATTAGGGGGAAAAGTGGGTCTTTCCATTTTACTACTTCCCTTTGATCTCTGCAAAAGCAGGCTGGAGTTTTGATATTTTATTTATATCTGTGATGATTTTCTGGTGATTTAGTTTGTTACATTCACACTCAATTTTCCTTGGAAGTTGAATCTGCAACCACGATGTCCATGGGAACAGAGAGTCTGATCGGGAAAGTTTTTGAGTCAATTCAGGGAAATTGAGATCAGTAGAACCACCTTTGAGGTCTATAGTTGCTGCATCCTAAGCTCGATCTGCTATTTCAGTTGTCGGGTATGACTAATTTCTTTCCTTTCTGGTGGATTTTCGACACCCAAAGTTGTTATCTTTCAATTTCCCACATGGCTCTTTTGGTTCCTCGATTCCCTTCACTCCTCCTTTCCCCTTTCCTATTCCTCCGCTCTCCTCTTTCTTTATTCTTCTTATTTCTTCTCTTTAATTTGTAATATTTTTTTTCTATAAAGCTTTTGAAAATATTTTGGCTTAAAATTTTGTTATGTGTGATTGTACTTGCAGAGCAAGGACAGTACCCCCAATGGTTACCTTTTTTTAAAAGGAAGAGCAATTTGGTTCTGCTTCAAACTTACGAATAAGTTCCTCTGATCTGTGATTTTTAGGATTTTGAAAAAGGTAATCGGCTAGAAATAGTTTGAGATTTTGGGAGTTTGGTCAAGATAATCTTCATTCTTAGGTTCTTCAAGCATTTAGCTTCTTAGAATATCATTTTTGAAAAAAAGCTGGAGTAATGCATTTTATAGTGCCTAACTTCCTTTTCATTGAAGTGGGATTTTTGAGAAGGACTGGTGGATCTCTGAAAATGAACTTGGTGGAAATTCCTTATTATACTGTTCTGTCTCAGAAGTTGTGAATTATATGCAGATATGGATGTTGTCGTAGCTAGATTGTTGTTTTAAACAACCGACTCATTTTTTGCTATTACTTTTCAGATTTTACTTATGTATATACTCTCTCTTCATTTTTCAGATGGTTGACAAATTGGATGATGAAACCATGGCAATAGAACTTGGTCCAGCTGATTTTAAAGAGGCCCTATAAGGTAATATGCTTTGCCTCAATTTTACAGAGCTCTTACATTAGTTTTTTCTTGCTCCTTTTTAACTGTTGACATGATTTCAGAATGTTGGAAGAGCCCTCTTCTGAGCACATGTCGAGGGTCAACTAAAGGTTAGCAGATTTGTATATTTATTATTTGTGCATTGAATAAGAATCAGATAATGGTTCATGAACAGAAATTGATTTTGGCATATATACAGAATGAGATAATGTCTAAGCCTGACCTGTTTGGGACGCCTCATCCAGAATTGCCACTAGCGCTTTTGGATGAAATGACATATGTCTTATAACATCTTATCTTTGCACAGCATGTTGCTATTTTTTAACTCCTAATGGATCTCATTTTTTTAATAATTAGAATTTGGGGAATTTACTTGGACTTATTTTTACGTTAGGCTGGTGAAAGGATTTTGCTCTTATCAACTCAGATTATCATTACACAAACAAAATGATGCAGCATTGTTCACATATTTCTTCCTGATGTGATGGGTTTGAAGGATTGAGCTGCCAACCACTGTTCAGTAGTCAAAGCACTACAATTTTGAAGTTAATCGGTAAAATAGGATCAACAACAACTCTTTATATGTATATTGGAGTTGTCAACAACTACTATATGTGTTATGTAAATACTTTGTGCATGTTTTAGGTTTATAGTTTTTACATATTTATGCACAATGCTTTTAGTCCCTTATTCTAACACTTTCTTACATTACTCATAATCCATTTGACATTATTTGGAGCTCATGGTTTTATAGAAGGGATATATAAGCCCATCTCGGGGTGGTGTTTTCTGACGGGGATCCGAGTTTTCTCCAACTGACAGGCCTTTTCGACATTTTTTGGGTTAGTACAAGGTGATATTCCAACTCTATACCCGTAAATTGGCTTAGGTTTTGAATTTGGTGTAAAATGGTTGGGTTTTGAAGCTATTCGGAGTGTCTGTGCTTATATTTTTGTTTTCATGTTAAAGAAGAAAATTTGTCACTTCCTTCTCTAGACTACTGGTCTCTTGGTGTGAAAGACTAGCAAAAATTGCAAATATGCTCTATCAAATCTGAAAGTCGGCGCTGTGTATTCAATATTTAACTTTAACAGTCACTGTATATTCAATATTCAACATTTTCCTCACTGTCAACAACATTTCTCATTTTGTACTATTTGTGATTGCAGTTGAGAAAACTTAACAGTCGGAACCTTCAATATGTATTTTGAAGAAGCTTTCAAATTGAGAAATGTGTTGGAAGAAGTGTTCGAAGAATTCTTAAAGCTTCGTCGTGGGCAACAAAAACCCACAATTTTGGGTCCAAGGGAGGATATTTTCACCGGAAGGTCAACCTTTCAAGATATCTGTTCAAAATTTATGGACCTTAATAGGATGATTAGTAGCAATTGTAGTGTTATGTGCTTCTTTTTCTTTTTTACTTTTTCTTCTTAAATGCCAACATTGGTCTTCAATTCACCATTTAAATGCGGAAGAGGAAGCCCCCCTGCCATATGGTTAGAGCCTTAGAGGTGAATTTTTTTTTTCCTTAGGCAAGTTTTTGCGAACAATATTATTTGAATTTTTTTATATTTTAACAAGCAAGTCAAATCTTAGTGATTTTGATGCATATTTTATTAACGATGTTGATGCCACCAACTTCTTCTCAAAGCATCACTTTTGGCATTTTATTCCGCTTCCTTTGGTAATTGTACTTAATTAATAGAATTTTAGGTATTAATTTGTTTCAATTAGTTTCATGAACTTTGATTTAACTCTTCATTTTCAATTGTACCATTTAGGCTCATAAAGTGGTTCAAAGAGCTCCAAGAGCTTGATTCACTCAATTTATACTTTTCATGTAGAACTTTAAAAAAGTTGAAACATCTTTTAGTGTAGATAATAGTAACCATCTATAACAATCATTTATCCTTCATAAACATATTTTTTCATGCTGTTTCTAACCCCGCAGCAACGCGAGGGCAATATTTCTAGTTACAATCTATAACCTATGCCATAATATTGTCAGGCCTTCCAACACCCTGTTCCAATTAAGTAACATGCCATAATATTAACTTGGATGGAGGGAAGGCACGAAAATATTAACTTGGATGGAGGGAAGGCACGAATCTGAATATTCAGGAATATGAGAGAGAAATAGTAAGTATGAGATCAGCTATCCTCGACTTAGTAAAATCTTAATTTTTATTTTTTAATGTAAAGGGCTCTTAAAATAATGTGGAATATTTTGAGAGGAAAACTAACGAAAAGTTCAAAAAAACTTCTCTTTTAACGAAAAGCCATTTTTAAAGATATAGTGAATAGTATCAGGTAAAGGTAAAAATGTGGTTTTTAGTAAAAAATGAACAGTACCGGGAGTGTTTCGTTAAAACTCCCTATTTTGAGTTCCTTGGTACGCAAGAAACGAATTGCACCAGAAAGTCTCTTAAAAGGTAATTACTTGCTATTCAAGTTTCAACTCCGCGGTTCATATTGGGAAAGGAACTCTCCCCTCCACTATAAATAGGCCGGAATTTAGTTTCCAAAGGCAGCCTCTGGTTTTTTTTTCTCCATCTGTTTTGTAGGGTTTCGGCGCGGCGGCGGCGCTGTAAAGAGCACGGATCAGTTTCAAGCCTAGGGGGATTCTCCAGAAATTCTGGCATCAAGAAACGTGTAAGATAAGTTATCAGCTTGCTTCGAATTTCTGTGATTTTCGAGTTTTAGTTGGATTCGTTCCCCAATATCCTCAAACATCCAATTCTCGACCAAACCCTATAACTATTTTCCATGATTCGTCGGAGAACAACCCCAAGAACTCAAATTTCTGAGCCACTGAAAAAGAAAGCGAGACGAGAAGAAAAAGGAGGAGAAGAAGACATGATCACCAGATTACCGGAGGATATTTGCTGCCATATTCTCACATTCTTGCCAATTACACATGCCGTGGCCACTAGCGTGCTCTGCAAGAAGTGGAAAAACCTATGGACTTCTGCTTCCTTCACAAACCTAGAGCTTGATGACCGGTTACTGCTTCTCCACGAAAGCTCCAAAACCATGTCCGATTACGCTTCCCTATTCGCCACCTTCGTTATCAACGTGCTCCGCCTCATCAATTTGCCAAGCATACGAAAACTCGCATTCTTTTGCTCCGACCCTAACAATCTGAATTGCATAAATTCTTGGTTGCTTCGTGCATGCACATCCAATACAGTTGAGGTCGAGATCAGGATTTCTTACACGGAAAACCCGATTGAACTGCCTCAAATTTTGTATGTCAGCACTTCGCTTCTCGTACTAAAACTAAATGGGAACATACGGCTGGATTTTCCTCCGGATTGCGTGTGTTTTCCGAGCCTCAAGGTTCTCTGGATAAAGGTTTATAGCGAAGATGGTATTAGTGTCACGGAGAATCTTTTCCACATCTGCCGTGTGCTTGAAGATTTGTTCATAGAGGGTGACATACTGAACAAGAAAAGGAAAGTGGTTTTAAAGGTGAAATCGAATACCCTCAAGAGGTTGAAGATTGAATGTTTGGTGCATAATTTCAATGGTGATATCGACTATAGCTTTGTGGTTGACTGCCCGAACCTCGAGAACCTTGAGCTCTGCGATGACTTCTTGGCCAAGTATAGAATCACTGCAGGTTTGAAGGTTCTCGATTATGCAAAGATTTGTATCGGAGACCCTTCAGCAGATTACGGTAAACTTGAGCTTTATTTCGAGGTAAACCACTCAAATCGTGCATTTGAGCTTCTTGAAGCACTCTCCAATGTCAAGTCCTTATCGTTGTCCGGAAGTACTACGGGGGTAAGTTTCTATGCTTGCCGTTAACTTTATGTTATTCGCATTCAAGTTGTTGGACAATGAATTAAGACGACAGGTTAGATTGAGTCTCGCGTGAATAGGAGGTCCAAATTACCAGAGCTAAGTCATAACTACGTTTCATTCACCATTTGAGTTAAGTACTACATATGCTGCGTATAGAAACTAACCATGTTTTTTGCTTTTGAATGTTTTGCATGTCAAGGCCGTCGGCTATTCGTACGAGACTCGGGACAACGTAGAAGAGATTGCGCTGCAGATCCGGTTGAGAAATTTCGCGGTAAGGTTTCCTTTCCTTACGTGTTTGGAGCTCGTTTTCTGTACTTGTGAGAGCTGGAACTTATTGGCGTTGCTTCTGCATAGCTCTCCTAAACTGCACTACCTTATCTTGAGAATTGACTGGAGATTAAAGAGAGACATTGCCTTCAGAAGATTGTTGTACAAAACGCCGGATGGATCCACGCCGGAATGCTTGGCGCTTTGCCTTCAAGAAATCGAGATTTGGGGGTTCGAAGGGGCGTTGTACGAGTTGACAGTGGTGGAGTTCCTTTTAGCTCATGCCGAAGTTTTGCTAAAAATGAGAATCCATGTCCAAGAAGAAGTAACACCAGATGCCGAGATGAGGTTCAGAGATCAATTGTTGGAATATCCGAGAGCTTCAGAAGCATGTCAAGTGGAGATAATCTCAACTAAAAACATGGAAAATTGAAGGGTTAAATTATGGAAGTTTTAACGAAAAGCCCACGGTACTGTTCACTTTAACGAAAAACCATATTTTTACACTAAAAAGTCAAACCTGATACTATTCACTTTACCCTTTATTTTGTCCTTATCGTTAAAACTAAAAATTTTCAGGGTATTTTCATTAATTTTCCTTTAAATTATCTTTGAAATTCATGCTCATCTGTCGACTGCAATTTCCGAGTATGTTTCCTCTCATTTTAGTCTGTTACATATAGGGCTGTAAATTGGTTCGAAACAGCTCGAGCTCGCACCGAGTTTGGCTCAAGTCTTTTACAGCCTAATATTTTGGGGCATCTGAAATTTAACATTTGTTCCTTTCTGGGAGAGTCGTTATTATTCATTCAATAATGCTACCTAGACACACGAAACCACCTCTCAAATACAGATAGATCCCGCATACAAGGTCTCTTAATAATATCGGTGTTTCTCAAAAGCATAAAGGAGATGGGTGACTTTCATGATGATCAATGTGCTAAGAAATCAGTATACATCCTTTACTATGCATCTTCAAAAATGGCTAAACCGCTGACGAGAACAACGGATACCAAATATTACAACCTAGAATGTATGACGACCAGGCTAAAGTGGACACCAGATACAGAGGTTACCTTAATAGTTCAGTCTAGCTATGAATCTATGCACGCAAGTTTCTTTTTTATAGTAGAAACCTGACGGAATTAAACTCTTGAAATTACAGTGAACCTTTTTCACACAGCAGCATCAGGGTCCAACCTTCTCTGAATAGCAGCGGCAGCCTGAAAATAAGAGGTAATACCATAAACAAAAAGCAAGAAACGACTTTAAGAATTACACCAAGACCGCTCAGTTACTTATCCTCACCTCCATGTTTCCAATCTTGTACTGGTAAGCCATCTCTTCCCTGAGTTGAGCTTGCTCTTTCATTGCTTGTGCCTGAAAATTGAAATACTTGAAGGGTGACAAAGTGTATCTTCGACTTGGGATGGATTTTAGGTACAATAAACAAGTTGAATGTTATAAGAGTGATGAAACAGAAACATACCAGTCCACTCTGCATTGAGCGCTTCAGAGCCTCTACTTCTTCTTCCTTTTGCTTTTCACGCACTCGCATCATTTCTTGCCTGAATAGCAATGTATAATATAATATTATTAACCAAAGCCAAGAATGTAAATTTGGTCCAACAGATCCAAAACGGTATAATGTTTCTCTCCTATCCTGTATCGATAAACAGTTGCCTGAACATTTTTTGCTTTGCATGCAAATCCCAAAATAAACTTTCTAACACAAGTTCACTTACCAGTACCTTTTGCTATCCCTTTACATTGTCTATAATAAAGGTTGTAAAAGTTCCTTTTGTTTTTCCCTTTTAAAGCCAAAATATTCACACACCTCTTTTTACCTTCCACACACCCCCGTTAATTTCTGTCCTTTGATCATCTTTAATTCATTCAATCCAGACGGCCGGAAATTAAGAGGGTGTGTGGATAGCACCACCCTATTATTAAGTACAGCTACGTGAATTATTAATTGTCCTATAGTACAAAATAAAGTTACTAGACAAAATGTGAAAGCCACAGTATAAGTGAGTGATTGAAACATTTGCTATTCCAACGAAAACTATATGAATGTATTGAAATAGCAAAAAACATACCGTTTCTGTTCTTCGTCATTGAATACAATACGTTCTGTTGGCGTAGCCTTCTTAAAACCTCTTTTAATTTCCTTCTCCATTTTATGCCTGTAGTAATTATCAAGGCTGTAGTACCTGTAACCACAAAGGTTAAAGTAATTACTTTTCATTCTGTGTTATTACATTGTACACAATTTTGTATACAGGCATGCGACTTTCACAGGATTTCTAGCGAAGATGACTAACAAGTAAAGGAAAAAGAAAGGTGAAAACATACATCCAATCTCCTCCTTACAAAACCATTCCCACCACCACCAACAATGCCTTATCCCACTAAGTTAGACGTGTTAAATTAAAAGCACACAACCCTTTTTAATTCAAATCTTATCTCCCCATTTTTTCATCTCGATTTAACTAAAGTCTTGGCACGTTCTGTTGTCAAATTGTGAACCAAAATCATACATTGAGACACGAGGCCAACTAATCACAGATTCCAATCTGGGAACACAACATGTTAGGTTGTTTGGTTTGGTTATTGACAATGAGGGGTCACACATAGTTATGATAACAACATTTGAAAGAATTAAGCAAATCAAGAAGCATATTTCACTAAATAGATTTCATTCACCTCTAAATCCTCAATACCTAAAGGAAAAGTGTGAACACCACAACCTCAGGTTAAAAAATAATCACGACCGATCGACATAAAGTAGCGTCTCATTTTATTCGGCCCAGCCTAATTTAGGTGCTTATGCATATTAAGATGGTGCTTATGCATATTAAGATGCAAAATCTACAAAAAGAAAAATGCAAATCTAACTTTCCCTCTAAAAGGTGAGCACCGCAACCTCTTACATTACAACGACAAGGACAAAGCTTTATAACTTTTTCTTTTCAGATAAGTAAATTGAAGTGCACCAAGATAATAGAGTAGAAGCTTACTTTTTGGAAGGGAAGGTAGCTGTATTGTGATCTTCCATGAACCTATTAAAAGAAAACAAATTTCTACTGAGATTGTACGATTCGAAAATTAAAAGAAAAACGCTAACAAGTTCTTGTGCTCTTCATCATATAGATGGTGTCAGTGAAAATAAACCAAATGAGACGCCAAAATAAGATAGAAAATAAATGCAAACCCACAAACACAACAAACACACACACTTACTGTTTGAACATCTGCTTCTCTTCCCAATTTGCCAGATGTTCCAGGTTCACCTAACGAAAGATGAAACAATTACCATTAAAACTATACTATCAACAACGGCAACTCGGAAATGGATGGAATAAAGCATGGCTTCGAAACACATACAAATCAAAAGGTAAACTCTACAATCTTTGAAACTTTACGAATGAAATAAAACATCCTGCAAATGAATGGTTTCATAGGGTGGTAAAATAGTTGGAAACAATGAATTACCTGTTTTACTTCCTGTAACCATGCTGTGAACTCTGGTCGTTTGTTCCTACAACAGTAATCATCAAATTCGAATGGGAAAGGTAAATTTCTTTTCTTTTCTTTTTCCTACATTTTCTCAGCAGCCAAACAGAAAGTTAAGACCCTATAACCGTAGAATATTCAGCAAACATACCACATATCAGTTTCTCTGATGATCCCATACTTCCCCCACGAATTCGTCACCGCTCCTACCTTTCCTTTCTCCTTCTTCTCCTTCCTCTTCTTCTTTCTCTTCTCCTTCTTCTTCTTCCTCTCTTCCTCCCTCTCTCTCCTCCTCCTCTTCCTTTCCTTCTCTCTCTTCCTCCTCTTCCTTTCTATGTCCTCGTCTTTCTCTCTCCTCCTCCTCCTTTTCCTCCTCCCGTCACTCTCACTCTCCGACTCCGAATCCGACCCGCTCTCCTCCGATTCCGACTCGGACTCCGAATACGTATCCTCCTCGCTACTGTACCGCCTCCGGGATCTCCTCCGACGTCTATCCCTTTTCACGTGCTTTTCATCGCCGGAATCGGAGATTTCCCGCTCTTTTCTTCTAGATTTACTGCGTTTCCTGTCTTCTTCTTCAGACTCGGAATTCAAAATTTCACTCGCTTTCTCGGATTTTCTCTCGTTTTCTTCCTCTTTCTCGGAACTTCTGCTTCGTCTATCCTCTTTCTCCGAGCTTCTGCTTCGTCTATCTGAAACGTTGCCGTTTCGATCTTTACCCATTTTTCTGTTCGCAGAGAGAGAGAGAGAGAGAGAGAGACGAATTTACAGAATTTACAGACGACGGAGGTGGAGAGCTAATAGAGTACTTTTTGTTTCCGTGTTTTCTTCTGATGAGTGATGAGGTTAATATGGGCTTACAGGCCCAATATTGATACGGATCTGCAGCCCACTCTAAGTGAAAATCCAATGGGTCAGGTGAAATGGGCTAAAACAGAGGCCCTATATGGCATAAAAGAAGATAGAAAGAACGAACGAACAAAAGTTGCTGCTGATCAATTGTGGTTGGATCCGTGATGGACGACCTATATATCTTCTCATTGTCGAGGAAGAATCAAACCACTTGTAGTTCGTTGGAGGGCCTTCAGTGATATTGGTTATGCTTGAGGATGTTCCACCTTAATTGTGATTGGAGTTTCCTTCCTATCCTTTTTGTGTTCATGCGCCTCATGTCCTCCTTAGATGCAATTTATGCTAAGGATGGGCTTCTTTGCCGGTCATCGATCTTCCTCGTCATCGGTGAGCTCGTACTGGTCAGACTTACCTTGATTCTTCTTCGCAAAAGGCTCCTCTTTCTTGGATTTGCTCTTGATAAACTCCCAGCAATGCCCTTGATCGAATAGATCCTCGATATGATCCCTGAGCGTACGACAGTTCCAAGTGGTGTGACTAATGCACTAGTGGAAGTAGCAGTACTCGTTTGGCTTTTTCTTGGTTAAATGGTCAGGAAGAGGTTTAGGCCTTTTAAGGAAAGGTTTGTCCTTGATGCTATAAAGGACATTGTTGATTGTATTGTTCAAGGTCGTGTATACTACTTGGACTTGGGCAAAGCTAGCTTATATTTGTGTCTTCTCATGTCATTCCGACGAGGAGAAAGGAGTGGGGTGTCTTGGTCATCTCTTCTCCAATCAAACCTCTTCTCATGATCTATGTCAGAGCTTGTGTTCCGAGTTCTATAATCCCAGTCAGTGATCTCATCAGCGATATCAAAAAACTCCACCAAAGTGGCGAGTGGTAAATGGACATAGAGTCCTTGTTTGAATGCCATTGTGGCGAGCTTATTATTTGGCTTTTCGACCTCCACCAATTCTACACGAAATCTCTACAAGTAAGCTCTAAGACTCTCGTTCTTAGTTTGAGCGGTCATGCTAAAAATAGCTTCGCGATGTTTGCGAACATCATGAAGCACAGAGTGGGCACTGTAAAAATGTTGGCAAGGTTTTCAAAATTGTTAAATGGAATGGGCTAGCAATTCAGAGGACCATCTCATAGCTTATCCTTCCAAGTTAGAAGAATATCTTGCACATCCACGCGTCGTTTCTGCTATATAATGCCATTGCATTTTGATAATGCAAGATGTGATAATCTAGGTCGGAATCTCTGCGGAAGTACTTAAACCTGCGCTGAGAGAACTTCTTTGGAGGTGGTGCAAATTGGATTATCGAGGAAAGATGACCCCTAACCTTGCTGGAGAGGCAGTTTCCAAGTGTTTCTCAGACTGTCCCTCTAGTCATTGTAGTTCAGTGATCTATGTCATTCTTGTTCTTCAAACGATTTTGGAACATTGAAGTCCAGGTGTTAGGGTTCCATACGGAAGGCTAGTGCAGTGTCCAAGGGATCGGAGTCTGCAGAGGCATGGTTGACAATATGGCCTTCGTGTTTCCGTGTGCAAAGTTCGGATTAGCAACCTCATCTGAAGTCGAAAAGTACGTAGACGCGATTGGCTATCATACTGGAATGATTATACTCAAGTTCTCCAAGGCCTTCATTTGGCTTTTGATATCCACAAAATTTGTGCAGTGGGAAGCCGTGTAGGTCTTCTACAGTTCTCCAACATAAGCGTTGGTATTTTGTAAGGTCATCCATATGTGATCCATGGTGGGAGGGGTTCCAGTCCCGGGCACATCATTGTTCCTTGGGAAGGTTGAAGCATCAAGGACCTTATTGCTTGCGCATAGGATGTTTAGGCATTAGGAATGGATTGTTTCCCGTTGAGGCATTAACGTTGGCATTAACAGAACTTTCTTTGACACATACATGATTTAAATAAATAAAACTAACCTAGGGTATGTGATTGGTAACAAATGTTGAAACCAAATTCGTGCACCATTGTGTGTGAAGGAGATCCACATACTCGACTACCTGTAAAATAGCAAACAATCGTAAGATCACCTTGGCACCGGTGAGATATCGGTCCAAGACTTTCCGATGGTCAAGCTAGTAAGCAATTTTATACTTAAGCAGTAGGCAAGAGATTAAGTATGCGATAATTGCATTACTCGAGATGAACCTAGAAAGGTGTATTTATACTAGTCGAGAGAGAGTCCTTTCAGGATATAGAATCTGTATTAAATCAGAAGAATCCAAGAAGATATCTAGGAGTAGATATTGCATCTTCTTAGAAGTGTGATCATTTGCGAACACAACAATCACTAGATTGTAGAAATCTCCAAGAATATAGGAAACTTATCTGATTCCTAATCGGATCAGGTTTCTGTATCTTGTGGAATAAGAATGGTCAATCCAAGGCATATATCATTTGATTTGGTGATGGATCCTACGAAAATATGGAGGACCTTTTTCTTCTCTCCTCCATCAGTTGCCTATGGATCCGGTGACAACAAACTACATCCCTTGCTTTTGATTGTTGTTTATGGCATTTTTGTGTTGCTTATCTTTTTTCCTGGGTGAGATAAGTTCCCTAGTATAGGCTTGCTTCTTCTCTTGTAACCAAAAAAAAATATTCATGCATCATGTGTTTATTAACAGAAGACTAATGGAAGTTTAAGTGTTTGTTAATAGAAGACTAATGGAAGTTTAACTTTGGACCTCATTGCTAACGGGCTTACCACGAGAGTTTAATTAATAACCTTTTCACCATGAGGGTCACATAGAAAGTATGGTATCACCGCATGGACCACAAAAAGGTTTAGCCTATTTTTAATTCCTAATCACATACCCTAGGTTAGTTTTATTTATTTATTTTTTGAACTAACAATATTATATACACTAAATGAGAGAGAGTGTGCTTATTCTCACAATGGGCTAACAATAATGTGATTCAAATTCACATTTGACGAGAATTGAACCTAAGACCTCTCACTTACAAGTGAAGAGGAATACCACTAGACCATAGTACTAAGTGGCTACCCTAGGTTAGTTTTAGTTGTATTGCCAACGCTTCCGCCTTTCTTGGTGTGTCATTCAAGCGCATGACGTGGCCCAATGTGGGCCCAAATGGATGAGTTTCTCACCATAACTTGAGAGAGAGGATCCTCGCCGGATCCTCCTTGTGAGGATCCCGAGGATCCTCCAATCACATATGTTCATCATGATGCTAGTTTTTGTCAAGTACTGTTAAATAAAAAAATTTACAATGATTTTTTACTGCACGATGTACGATGAACGAATATGATCTGAGGATCCTCTCGCATAACTTGACACATTAATTTGGATTTCTACCAAAATTTGATACATCGATGCCATATGTATTATAAAATAATTAGAATAATAATAATAATAATAAGGGGTTGTCTTGGCTAACCCCGCTTAAACAAAAGGGTAATACTAAGGAGACCAAATTTGTAAACCAAATGATGTGATGGTTGATGAATGGATTATTACTTAAGTTTTGATTAACCTGCTTATTTCCTACTGGTGATACATCATTTGGTTTAAAATTTAGCCTTCCTAGCATTATCCTAAATGAAAACTAGATATAATGTGGAATTCCAAAATATAACATAACAAATATTTGATCCCCAAATATTTTTTTGACAAACGATATTATCTACACTAAGGGGGTGGAGAATTGGGGGCTAAGCTTCACAATGGGCTAGCAATAATGTGGTTTAAATTCACCTTTGTTGAGAATCGAACTTAAGACCTTTCACTTACAAATAAAGAGGAATACTACTAAACAGTAATACCAAAACACCAAATAAAGACACCCATTTAGTGAACATATAGACCCATAATCCACAAAAACCTTACCTAGAAGTCAAGTGAGTAGCATGTTGGATTAAGTGTGGAGTCGTCAAGGCTGGATTGTATGCAATTTCTACCATAATTTGATGGTGGTGAACTAATTTGGTACTTCTTTTCCAAGCCTTAATTGCAGACAACTCCACTGAGTTATCCCTACAACAATACATTGTACATGTAAAAGAAATTTGATATTCAATAGTATAGGGTTTTTCTCTTACCTTATATGCTTCAGAGAGTTTAAAAACGTGCGTGCCCTAATCAGCATATTTGGCAATATATACCAAAAATGAATTTATTTCTTCTTTCCATAAAATAATGTGAAATTCTCGTACATGCATTTGGGCTGTGCCACCCAAAGCTGTTTCCTTTGGGATAAAAATTACCTTAAGCCATTAAGATGTATCATAGTTTCCTTTCATGCATTTTTGTTCTCTGACTATATAAGTCTTACAAAGCATATGGAATTTCCCACAATACTCTCATACTGACATAGAGCTAGTGGCTAGTACTCTTCACCTTGTTTTCTATACTCTCTAGTATACTTTCCAAATCCTATTCCTCAGAGACTCATGGCTTTCCCTAGGAACAACAGTGGTAGCAGCAACATCACTACTAGTTCCCAAAACCCTAATCTCATCCCCACTCTTCAGAGGTCAAACGTTTATACCAATCTCCAATTGCCTATTTCCAACCGATACTCATATGTCAATAGCCTTCTCGTTCATACTCAGAGGGCTCAATACCAACCACCACTAGCTGGTGTGGCTAACTGGCCTGGAGTGAGACCATTCCAGCAAAACATGCATGTATTGCATACCTCATCATCAATCAATGCAAATGCATATCGGGGTGTATCGGTGCTCTCCACGGTAACATTTCAACCACATCAATTGACTCACTTTCCAGCCAATATTGTAGTGAATAACACTTTGATTTTGCCTGGAATATTCAACGGTCGGGTGCTGCCTCAACACTTGGCAAGGGGAACTCAAGTTCCATCTAATCCATTTCATCAGGTACCATCAACCCGCCCATCGCTAATAGCCAATAATCTTCTAAATATTAGTTCTAACCCCATCATGTCTAGGGCTAGTACTGGACCTAGACTTCCATCATTCTCCTCCAATATTAATATTGGAAGACCAACCTTTATGAGCAACCAAGCTCAAGTCCAACCTACTGCTACTCGGTCTACTAGCCCTAAAACACCTAATTTTGTCCCAACCCCAGTCTTTCCAAGGATTCCTCCAAATTCACAAGCGCCGTCTGTCTCAAGCAATAATTCTGGCCTTAGTCATGTTGTTAGGGAGGAGAATACTACTACTTTTGCTACTGCTGCTGCAGCTACAACAACGACGAAGACAACATCTCAGACGCAGCCCCGACCCCAGACCCAGACCCAGCCCCAGAGGGAGCATAAGTGCTCTCAGTGTGACAAAAACTTTTCGACCGGGAGTGCCTTGGGAGGGCATATGAGTTTCCACTCAAGAAAAAGGAAACTGGAAGAAGAGACAACAAGTTGTGGGAAAAGATTCCAGCCTTTAGGCTACAGTTCTTTCTTTCCCTTGGTTAATGGTCTAGCCTTTGAAAGCGGCTCATCTTCTTGCTTTAGAGCCAATCCCACCACCGTGAGTGCTAGTGGTCCAAGTGATCCAAGTACCTCAATTCGGAGTGAGAATGTTGGCACCGAAGGAACTGAAGCACCTTCAATAAAACGAGAAGAGGATGAAGATGAAAAGGGGCCTAGCTAGTGGAGATCATAGTCGTAGAAGCCTAGAAGGCACTCTTTCTTAAGGGTTTTGATATTTGTATCACCTTTGTTTCTTATCTCTCTCATTATATATTTTTCCCGTTTAATTAATAATTAAGTCTGAAATTTCAAGTTCTCAATATATATGTTTCATCATATTTTTTCAATGATTGAGAGTGAAAAGCAAATGATAAGCCTGTGTGTGTATTTGATAAATTCTGAAGGAAACTGTTTAATCTTCTTCATACCATCATATTACATTTTTATTTGTAGAAATGTTAATTTTAGTCATTATTTTTTTTTTGGAGGATCGGGTAAAATATAGAAGTGCAATATGGGTAAATATGGAAGACTAATTTATTGTCACCTTTCAAGAATTCGGTGAGACGTGATGTATATAATAAATGCGATCCAGTGCACTTTCTCTTGGAAGGCTATGGAATTTATCCAGTGTACATCGTTAATAATTTTTTTTGATAGATTATTTGAAACAAATGATGGTCAATTTGCTAATACATATTGAACAGTCTAATATAGTTTTAAGATAGACTATAAACCCAAAGCACTTAAATAGCTTAATCCCCTAAATGACGTTGCATGTTTTCATATAATCACAAGACCAACACCAAAAAGGTCATATTGTCACCTGCTTGTTGGAATGATAAAACAAATCTCTTCCCTTGTTTCTTTAATGTTTTTCTGATGAAGAAAATGGTTTAAAAAAAAAAAAAATAATTAGCAACATGTGCATGCGCAAACTATACGTATGCTATATATTCATAATTGATGCAGTATGGCACTAATCAAATAGACGGTTGATTGGTATTGCTTCTTTGAGTAACACTATTTTTAAGACTTTTTTCTCTAAAGGACGAGGGTGGCGGCCTTGGTTTGGAGCCCCTCCAAGACAGAGGTGGAGCCACAGTGGGGTCAATGGGGTCGCACGACCTCTTGGAAGCCATGGAAATAACCTTAGAGGTCCCTTGGAGCTGCTGGTGCGACCTCTTGGAGCTGCACACCACGTGGTCGACGAAATGTCTGAAAGAAGAAGAAAGAGTTCGCTTGCATTTGTTCGTGTAATTGACTGTGCTAGTTTTAAGTTTCTTGGAGCGGAGTTTAGAAGAAAATGGTTGGGAGTACTGATGGAGTGACCGATAATGTCTACTCAAAAGGATTGATTCACCACTCGAGTGATTCTGTTGAGGAGAAGCTTGATGAGCTTCGGCGTCTAATGGGGAAAGCAGAAGGTGATCCACTTCGGATAGTTGGTGTCGGTGCAGGTGCTTGGGGAAGTGTATTTGTTGCTATGTTGCAAGACAGTTATGGTCATTTGAGAGATAAGGTCCTAATAAGAATATGGAGAAGGCCAGGAAGATCTGTGGATAGAGCCACGGCAGAACATTTATTTGAAGTGATCAATTCAAGGGAAGATGTACTGAGGAGACTGATTAGGCGGTGTGCGTACTTAAAGTATGTTGAGGCAAGATTAGGTGATCAGACACTTTTTGCAGATGAGTTACTGAAAGATGGGTTTTGTGTGAATATGATTGACACCCCTCTTTGCCCTATGAATGTTGTCACAAATTTGCAGGAGGCTGTGTGGGATGCTGATATTGTGGTGAATGGGCTGCCATCAACAGAGACTCATGTTGTCTTTGAGGAAATTAGTAGGTACTGGAAAGAGAGAGTAACAATGCCAGTCATCATATCACTTTCTAAAGGTGTTGAGGCTGAACTAGAGCCTGAACCGCGCATAATTACTCCTACTCAAATGATCAATCGAGCAAGTAAGACTGATTCCATACTTTTCTTGAATTGTTGCCAATGCATTGGTAGCTGAGTTTCTAATACCTATTTTTTTTCCTTGTGCATTTCTTATTCTTTGTTGTTTTCTATCTGTTTCAACATTTCGGGTGCTCGTTGATGCTGATTTACTAAGCGTGTTATATAATTGTTTTAATGATCCCTGAATTGAGTTGAAGGCCTTGAGATTCTTGGTGGGGGTTTCTTTCTGATTATACAAGTGATCTTTAGTAATTGTTTTATGCAATTAGAGTGGTTCATACTTGATAAAATGGCTGTATTGTTATGATACATATCCAATCAATTAATTTCTTGGTAAGCTTTTGACCCTGGCTATTCTCTTCTCTTAGTTTAATTTGTACTGTTTTTGTAGCTGGTGTTCCCAATGAGCACATTCTCTACCTTGGAGGACCCAGTATTGCCTTCGAGATTTACAACAATGAATATGCTAATGCTCGGATATGTGGAGCTGACAAGTGGAGAAAGCCTTGGCCAAGTTTTTAAGGCAGCCCCACTTTATAGTGTGGGACAATGGTGACCTTGTTACTCATGAAGTTATGGGTGGCTTAAAGAACGTCTATGCCATTGGAGCTGGTAAGACTTTGTTCTTCACATAAGCTATAATGCTTCGTTTTCAAAATATGAAACCTCGTCGTGGACAATTATAGCTTGTAATATTGTTTCCGTTATGAATTATGAATGAAAGTACTATGATTTCATTTTCAATATGTTTTTCCATCCTAAATTTTTATTTGAACTTTTACACTAAGACCCCTTATGGTAAGATTCCTGGCTCCGCCACTGCTCCAAGATCCCCCTTGTAAACTCGGGCTCTAGCTAGAGTAGCCTTAGTTTTAGTCGGCCTTTAGGGAGTGAAGTTAATCGGGCGTGATATAATAAGTTGTGAAGAATCGGTTTAGAACGTATTTGTTGTTTTAGCCATATTCATAGCGCTCGTTCTTTCTTCCTAGATGCTTTGAATATCCCTGTACTGCCGATTGCCTTTATTACCCGAATTTTTTTTTTCTGGTGGATCAAGAATAGATGGTTGTATAATCATCAATATATAAAAATAGGAGATTTCCCCTTTATATGGAGTGCGTGTGGGCCTCGGGAGAGATGGGATATTGAGGCGGAAAAACATTTAAAGTGTTTCTTGGAAAAAGCACATATTTAATTCAATTCTTGTTAATAACAATTCTGCATATGCGCCTGAGGTTTTTAGTAAAAATAGTTCATGAGTTGGCATAACTCCTCATTTTGGTCCCTGGATTTGTTTACCGTAAATCATTTTGGTAATTCCATAAAAAAATCTCTGTGAAATTGAGGGTATTTTTGTCCAATCAATCCCTTCACTTGCTTTTTCGTTTAACGGAGATTTTTCACGAGATGAACAAAGTGAGGAGTTATGTGAATTTCAGGGACCGCTTCTATCAATTTTCAATGTTAGGGACCAAAGTGAGGAGTTATGCCAATCTCATGGACCATTTTGGCAAAAAAGCCTATATGGTGAGTGATTTTTTTTTTTAATTTAGAAAAACATGGCCAAACGATAGTAGGTCGAGTTTTTATCACTATTCTAAAAATTCTCATCTAACGCCGCCTAGGCGCTAGGCGGCTGGCCATCATTTCGATTAATCCTTAGACATTTGAAAATTAAGAAATTGCGCCTATACCCGCTTAATTAGCGCCTGCCTAGATCCACCTAGGTTGTGAATCTCACTTCAACAGAAAATCAATAACTTATATTTTGCTTTTTATTTTTTTTTCAACAAAATGTTAGAGACTTGTTGAGTACTTGGATAAATTCTAAAGGAGACTGTTTAATCTTCTTCATAACATCATATTACATTTTTATTTGCAGAAATGTTAATTTTAGTGAAAAAGCCTATATGCATGAGTGAATTTTGTGAAAAATTCACAAAAACATGGCCAAACTATAGTAGGTCGAGTCAGGGCCGGTCTAGAGTTTTTTGAGGCCCGGGGCGATGCCACAAAATGTGCCCTCATTTTATATAAGAAAATTATTTGTTTTCACACGTAAGATATCGATAAAATTATACTTAGAAAAACACTTCAAACTTATAATTTAGAAACACATAAAAACTAATTTATTTTGTATCGTGAGAAGGAAACAAAAAAAAACTCCGGGTTTACAAGTAGATAGATATGAGTTTTGTTTTTCATCTGAACTTTTAAAGTGTTTTTGTATGAATCGTGAGGTGTTTTTTCTTATTTACTAACCTTGTCAATATGAGACTAAAAAAATAATGATGTTTTTGAGTCTTTAGTTGATATGTATAAGTAATAAATGGGTACTAAATTAAACTTTTTTATGACACGTCGTATGATTTGTAAATGTGGTCAACACATTACTCTTTGTTGAAGATTAGACTTGAATTGGAACAAATGTTTTAAAAATAACAACCCACATAGCTATTAGCTACTAATTAAAAATAAATTAACAACCAAAAAAAAAATTGTAAAAATTGTAAAGTAAATAAGCACACATGGTGTTTTGAACCCAAGACCTCCTCATTAATTTTAAACAACAAAACCACCAATTCTAGTTATATTTCTTTGTCATTGGACCAAATTTTATAAATTTATACTCTTATGAAAACATGTATAAATATACCGCCATAATAATTTTGGTGCCCCCAATTATTTTGGGCCCTGGACGGTCGCCCTACCCGCACTGGGCCTGGGCCGGCCCTGGGTCGAGTTTGTACCTGTATTTTGTGAAAATATGATCCAAGAACATGACATCCTTAGCATGTTCTTTGTATGTATATACACCAAAGAGTAACGCTAGGGAGACCAAATTTTTAGACAAAATTTGTAATTAAATGATGTGTCACCCATAGTAAATAAGCACGTTAATTAACACCTAAGTAATAATTCAATTATCAATTTTCATGTCATTTAATTTACAAAATTTAATCTATAAATTTAGTCTTCCTAGCATTACCCTACACAAAATATGTATTTATCAGAGTAATCAATGTAAAGGTGCTACTAAAATTATTGAGGCTGCTCACCGCGCTTGCTAGGCTTGCTCTTACTTATTGCCCTGACCGTTTGTGATTTGATGAACCGCCGGATATCACTATGGCTGTACTTTTTTCAGATTGTAATGCTTGATGGGGCTGGGAATCTCCTAGCTGCCTTGCGTTGTATTTCTTTTTATCTCCGATCAATGAACTACTGCCGTTGTTTTCAAAAGAAAAAAAAAAAAAGAAATTGACTCTGAAGAAACTTTGACCATTATATTTCATACTATATAAAGATTAATGGATAATCTAAATAAGTAACTGGATCTTGCGTTCTATAGTTGATGTGTGTTGAATGAATTTTGAGTAATGTCTTAGCTAGGGAATAATGATTACAAATTATTGGCAGATAATAATTATACATGCAGATGTTAAATTGTTCATTTCCTTGTTCCCTTTATAAATTTGGATGGGCAAGGAGCTGGACTATAAAAAGAAGTATACACATTACTGCTGCAACTTTATACATAAACTAAGAAATAAAAATTCAAAAGAAGAAATGTACGTAATTGTACAATATATTTATCAATTTCTATATATAGTTGAATAAACATTCAAATACAATAATGGTTCCCAACTTGTTTTGATGACTTAGTTAAGAATATGTCGTACGTAAGATCAGAACTGGTTGCGGGATGAAAATGTTTGCCCAAATCCCCAAGTGGAAGGAACGACATTAGAAAATAGAAGTGCTCTTCGATCAACCAATGTGAGCTTAAACGAGAGTCTCTGGTTTCGAAGGTCGATGCTGCTTTGCCAATTTGCACCCCAGTTCCTGTGCATGGGCAGCCACGTTCTCTTCTCATCCTCGATCCTCTAATCCATGCAGCCTTCACGTCACCGCTTCCGCCGACGTTGGAGATCATCACCATGTTGAAACTTGACTGTCCCTTCAAGGTGAATCGGACTCCGCCTCTTCGTTTACACGACACCCTTTAGTTTCATACACACATTGCAAAGAGGATGCTCGAGGTTATTATTATAATATTCGACAATACGGAGTTGTTATTCACTGCCTAAAATTGCAATCATGCATTAATTTATATTTATTTTTTTTTTATAAATGAGAAGTGTAGGATGACATTTTTTAAGTGTTAATAACATCTCTTATAATATATAAAATTATCACAACGATCAATAATGTATACATGAATTATAATCCAATAATCACTATGAGGTCTTGACTACACTCAAGTTTGAATATATTTCCCCGTAATTTATATTTATTTAGTGTTAAATGTTATATTATATATATTTAATCTGGTACAATAGACCTCAAGCATATGTTCGTGAAAGATAGTGCATGCATGTTGGTATTTTTAATTTCGAATTTTGAATGGACATGCTATAAACTCGTGAATTATTATGTTGTCATAATTAATATATACTGCCCTTATTGTTGCTACCTTCTATAAACGACAGGAACTATGCCTTCATTGCCTTGTCGTGCAATGCGAAGAAAAGCAGGCATGGACATGTCAAAGTGTTGGTGAGGAAAATTGCACCATCCTCCGTTATTGTTTGGGGGGCAGAAATTGGTGGCGGAAACCGTCACAGAACGACCTCGAAGGCACCACTTTGGATCTGTGTTGTAGTTGCACATTACTTGGTAACAAGCCCCACACGCCTCGCCTCCTCTGAAAAGTGTGATACTCACGGCCGCTGTGTTCACTCCGAACCCCGTATGGATCGCATTGTCATAACCACAAGCACCACCTGCGTACACATATGATGTGAATCAACAATGTTGTGATTAAGATTTTGTTTCTTTAAAACCAAGAATTGTTTGCACATGAGATTTGAATCAAAATTTTCTACAACGAAGTGAAGACTACATGCCACTAAACCAGCCAACCATTGGCATTGTTATCAAGGTTCAATTTAAATTGACATTATGAAATGATGGTCACCGAGCACAAACTCAATATCAACCAATTCGAGCATGTCACATCTGCAAAAGTTAATAAAAAAAGTATACTAAAACAGATTTGAAAATATAAAAATGTGCTTGTTATTGACACTCCTAAAACATATTTGATATTCAAAGTATGTGAGGTGGGATGGCATTTTTGGAAAACAAAATTAAAAAAAATTAATAAGAAAACGTATTGTCAGCACTCTAGAAAACAACTCGGAAAAAAAATAAGAAGAATTAACTAGTAAAGTAACACAAATGAAATAATATATTTTCCTCATCGAGTAAGCTAGGTAGATCAGACTACTATGTGATGTGTCACCAATAAAAAATAAGCACATTAATCAATACTTAGTAGTTCAATCATCAATAATCACGTCATATGATTTACAAAATTTAATCTAAATAGTTGATCTCCCGAGCGTTAAGATTAAAGTGACTTACCAAGGGAAGCTGGGTCCTGGTTGGTCCCATAGAAAGTTGCATGACCACTAAGCCATCCATTGGCTTCAACATTGGTGATAACGAACAAGAAAATATGGCAGAAAAGAGCACAGGAAACTGCAAAACCACGCCCCATTTTAATTTTCTCTCTCTAAACACACACAAATGTAATTTGCCAAATTTGTTCTCAGACAAACTATCAAGTACTTTAAAATATATCTTGAAGAAGCAGCTCCATTTAGTATTTATAGACTGATGAACAAAGGATTGTCGGTGACTAAAATAAAATAAAATGCAAATTAGCATTAATGCATGCATGATATCGTATTTTACAAAAATCAGTATTTCCAAAGGATACGCGTTTTCCCACGTCCTATGAAGTACGGAAAGACATGCACGGTAGAAGGAATGACGTTTTTGAGACATGGGAGAGCAAGTGCATGTGATGGCAGCTAACTACTGTGCGAACTGCTGCTTTTTTTTCAGAGTAACATGTCGGTGATTTGGCTGGGCATTGGAAGATCAATGAACTGATACGATGAAATTCAAGTGCTATGAACATGCACGAAGCTACCAAATCTGAGTTTACAATTTCTTAATACGAACTCAAATATACGACACGATCGATATACTATTAAACCGAACAATGAACATATTTTGGTGGTGATTTCAAATGGGTTGGAGTAATTTATATGTGTTTAATATTTTGCTTATTTTTTCTTCGTGATATGTGTTTAATACTTTGATATGTAATTGCCGCAACTCTCTTTCTAACTGTGCAGCGGAGTTATGAACTCTTTTAAAGATGGTCAATCTTAAATACTTATACGACGAAAGCATAATTAATAAGAAAAACTCATGAAAATACAAATACATAGTGTTCATAAAACAATATAATATTATTATAATTATTCTTGACAAGTTTTTATAGTTTGGAATCTTCTCGTAATTACATCATTATCAATATAATCAAATCAAAGGAAAACTAATGAAAAGAACTTAAAAACTTTAAGTGAGTCTTGATGTCATGGAGGCACCAGCTGCATTTGCAAAGTGGGGGCCGGAATAGTCTGAATAGGAGAGGGCTTAAAAGTTAATTTAGTAATTGAATTGTTTAGCTTTTAGGTTTGATAATTATACTAAATATTGTAATAGTTTTAAGGGATGTTAGTATAAATAGGCCTTCATGTTTTGACAACTCAATAATTTGAATTTTTATGTTTCAAACTCATCAATTGTGTCACTAATTTCTTACTTTAGTCATCAATGATGTATTTACCGTCTAATTCCGTTAGAAAGTCCCACAAAGCCAATTAGTGATAGGGTTCGGTTCGGTTCAAATCAGTTCGGTTTTTTGCCAGAACCGAAATTTCGGTTCATTTTTTTTTGGTTTGGTTTCGGTTTTTTTTTTTTCAAAAAATAAAAAAAAATTGAAATCTTAAATTTTAACATCTCAAACACAATCATAACATAAATATTCCAACTAGAATCAAAGACAATGAAAATAAACATTTAAAGTTCAACTAGAATTATAACATAAAGGTTTTTTTTTTAATATTTTGGGTTTAAAGTTTAACTGTAAATAGATTTATTTTTAGAAAAGTAAAAATTTCTACCATTTTCTTCACACCTCAACTCTTAACTATGAATAATATAAAGAGCTGGTATAGGTTGGTGGACATGAGCTGAATTATTTTATCACGATAGTACGTACAATGAGAGCATTATCATACTATAATCCACTTTGAACCAACGAGGGTCATATATCGATTATGTTCTCTTTGTATGTATTATAAATCATTTAGTAATGTAATTTACTATTAGTCGGCATAAGTAATATCAAAGGGGAAAACACTTGATCAAAACCAATACATGATCACTACATATAACAATAAGCAATGAAGTACTGAATAAGCATACAAATACTTGAAGCAAGAAGCCAGATTAAACAATAATAAGGAACTAACAGTATCGTGTCAGGAGTTAGCACCATTTTGGTATCACTATTTTAGGTCCTGCTTTTTTACACGACTTCTTCCTTGTAGTTATAGGAAAAATAGCAGATGCATTTGGTACATTTCTGATTTTGGCAACACATTGGGCTTACAAATTGGTTTTAAAAAATAATACCCAAAACAAATAATAAAATAAATAAAATTAAAAATTATTAATTTAATTAATTTAGTTCGGTTTGGTTTGATTTGGTTTCTAGACCACTGAAACTGAACCGAACCAAAAGAATTCAGTTCGGTTTTTTCAATTCGATTCGGTTTTTTTGTTCGGTTTGACTTTTTTGGTTTCGGTTCGGTTTGATTTTCGGTTTTTTGAACCCACCCCTAATTAGTGATGCCATGTGTATGTGTGTGTGTCAACGATACTTGATAGGTATCTTTTAATACCAATATGTCAATATAAAGTTGATTTTAAGTACCAACACCATCCTTGGAGTCATTGTGAGTACTCTCATGGGTCATTTCGACCCACTTGTAACACAAACGCGAACCTTTATCATACGATAAAGTTGGATGACTCTTAAAACGACAGACACATAAGTCCCTTATTGTCAACCACTTAGACCTCGTTTGGCAGCTCATACTATACTAATTGTTTTATTCGGATAAAATAATCTGTGAATCGGATAGTACTGACTGAATCAGTCAGGCGTTTGGTGTAGTAGTTACAAAAGTCAAAATACAAGAGAATGAAAGAGAAGAAAAAATGGGGACTTGCAGAAAATGTAAGAGAATGAGATGAACAAGCGGCGGCCCAGATGCAATTGGGTGTGTCAGTCGGCGGGAATAAGGGGTATATGCTGGATTTGGGTTAGAGAGAGATAATGGAGGGAGAAAGAGCAGTTGCTTGGAAGAAGATGAAAATCAGAAAACGCGCAAGCCTCTCCCTGTTTCTAATTCAGCGTGTTGAAGACCCGACTAATTATCCTTAGCTTTTGGACGGTATTAGTTAGCCGGTGTGAGCCGTATTAAACTTCAGCAGGTGACTATTTAATACATAAGTGTAGCAGCACCTTGTTCTGTATGATTAATCCTATTGGGTGCTATATACGGTTTGCCAAATGAGACCTTAGTATAGAAGAAGCTTAACCAACTGACCACATGCTTTTGGTTTCTTGGCCTGGTTTGTTTTAGCTAAGAAGTTTGTTTAAAAAGTGTTTTTAAAATGACACTTTTAAGTACCTTTGGCAAAATAAGTTAAAAGTGCTTATAAATTCAAAAATAACACCTCCAGCGCTTTATAGAAGACATGCTATGTGCTTCTAACGGAAAAGCACTTACTGAAAGCGCTTTTGAGGAAAAATGCATTTTAAATACTTCCCAAATGCCCTTAGTATTTCCTTCTCCATTTTTTGGCTTGGCCCCTAAATGCGCCCAAAGAAAGAAGTAATATCCTGCATAATACTAGTAAAACACCAATTTAACATAAGGAAAAATTATATGAACAGAAATATACATGTCACAAGAGTTGTTTCTGCAAAATCTCTACCAGCATATTGTGTATATATTCTGTATGATGGTCGTTTCTTACAACTGTACAAAGAGTGAAGCTATATAAAGAATGTGTTCAGAACAAGAGAAGGCACAACGTAAAACAGCAGAAAAGAAAGAATGTTACTCTATTGAGAGATTTGTCAAGCTCTACTTCCTGCCTTCTCATCCTAGGACTGCTTGGGGTGTACGAATTCAGATACGGGTAAGTAAACAAACTGGTGTTTGAGCCCCCAAACATCCTTGCAAACACAAACTCTCCAACCATTCCAATCGTTGGATTGGATAAATTTGTCATCGTTGTACCCCCGAGATAAGCTGATTCTGAGTTTGTAGCATAAGCAGGGTAGTACTGATCGTGAACGGACTGTGAATGCCTTTGCAAAAAATCTGGATGAAGTTGCTGTCTTGGCGTTGATGTGGTGGTAGTAGCAGTTATCGAAGTGTTGGACATAGGTGGGGGTCTACGTGGTACAACCATATCCAACTGAGGTTTCTTTCCGTCAGAACCTGAAGAGGATATGCCTCGGCCGTAGAGGGGAACAACTGAAGAAGGGGAGATGTTAGCCTTACAGACAGGACAAGTTTGCGGCAGGTTGGATTGTTCATCAGAGGTGGATGGGACCTGAAGCCACTTGTAAATGCACGGCCAGCAGTACAGGTGACCACAGAGAGTCACCACAGGTTCATGTGCTGAATCTAAGCATATATTGCAGTCAAAGGAACCAGTGTCATTGTCCGAGACTGTAGTTGGGGATGAGATTGAATTCCACTTCTTGACCGAAACATCTCCAACTGAAACAAAGTGTGTCTCAGGATCATAGAAGTTCTGTTCCATAGCGCGGCGTTCTGTTACAAAGAAAGGTCGTACTCATTAGTAAGCATAAATTCACATTATAAACAAGAAAGACGAAACAATTTAAGTGTGTGTGATTGTGTTTTTGCTCATGTCTGACAAAGAAGAAGAGATTTCATTAACTAATACTTCAAGAAAGGAATTTCAATACTGCAAAAGAGATTGTCCCTAAATATTATGACCTCTACAAAAAGCTTTTATAATCAACCTCAACAACGCCACTGACGACCAGCTCAACCAGAGTTCTATCTCTAAACAGACACTAAGCATCTAGAAAAACACAAATAAAACAAAAAATAGTGTATGGTCAACTTTAAAGTGACGAGGACAAAAGGATACCAAAATATCAATTAGCACTGGCTTCGTATTTTTTTTATTGAGGATGAAAAGGAAAAGGTTTTTAAACCCACTAATCATATAAGAATATAAATGGCCTCTACCGACCTTAATCCTGAACAATTGACAATATGAATATGACTAAAATGCCAGCATCATGTTCTCCCCTCTTTTCCATCTAGCACCACCAAAATAACAGTATTCTCGATCCCTTAAGTAATAAATTGTGTAATGAGAACTGAACTCTACTGTCTTTCTTCACAAGATCTACGGATGAAACACAGGTGAGAGGAATATTTTATAAAAAAATCGGAGAATAGAAGCAAGAACTTGTTTACTAGTCTAAAAGATAAAATGGGTCACCAAATTCAGTGAATTACAGACTAAACTTTATGTTACAACTACAATATTTCATTCCAGTCTCCCAACAATTCAGTAAATAAATAAAACAACTCTCAAGACGGGATCTCAAGATCCCAGAGGATATCAAGATCTCAGTAATACAGGTTTCAAAACCTATGGATCCTGATTGAAGACTTCAAATCAAGCCACAAGTATCCACGAAAAATGTTTTGGAAGAAGAAACAAGGTTGCATGAGAGGATTATACAATTGTGAGGGATCTCCGATCACAAAATTGATAAAACAAGCTTCATATCCAAGATCAAAGCAAAACCGCAAAACCCTTTTTTTATTACAAACGATATTGGTGAATGATCGTAACCAACTAAGTTACAATCCCTTGCAAGGATTGCAAAAGTCAAAAGCTTACTCTCCAAAGAAAAAAAGTTTATAGATATTCAAAGGGAATTCCGGAGGAAAATCCAAGTTCAAGTGAACTACTTAGTACCACGAAGATGATCATGTAGGATGATTAATGCCTTTGACATAAACTATAGCTTAACATGCTCAATTTTCCAGAATCTGAGTAGCTAAAAGGAAGCCTAACAAAACATTTGCATATTCCTCAAGGAAAATTTCCAGTTCATTGATATATACGAGTCAAACAACCTGCTAGCAGCTAAAATTTAGCAGTTGAGACATGTTAATTTAAAGAATGTATATAACAGTTGAAACTGAAAAATCACAATTGGGAGAAGTATAAAAACAAGGCTTTTGTTAGATGTACAGAAACAATGGCAGAAATAATCAACATAAGAATTCCACTATGAAAAATATAGAGACCAAAATCCATGTTAACAGAAACCACATTAAAAGATGCACACTTTCCGTTCCAAACACAAATTTTCCCAAGCAAATTAAACGCAGAAGAAGGATCAAGGAAATACAGGAAACGGTTCTATTTTATAGGAATCAGAAATTGCAGATAAATGAGATAAAATTAAAACATGGCGATTGAAAACCCAACAAAAAAATAAAATAAAATACCAACCTATTATTGTTCTAATCATGAAATCAAAATTCAAGAGAAACCCATCACACAAAACCAATAAATTCGAGAACTTTCACACACAAATTCCAGAAATAAATTAAACGAAAAAGGAAATTAAGAGAGAGAGAGGGAGGAATAATGCATACCAAGGAAGATAAAATGCTGGAACGGATCGAGATGGCAATCAAAAGCGAGCTGCGAATCTTAAAGGTTACGAGAGAAAGAAGAAGGAGACAGAGAGAGAGAGAGGTGGTGGGTTTGATTGTTGGCAACAGAGAGGAGAGGTGGAATGGTTGAGAGCGAAAGGAGGAGGGTGAAGGTGTTATAAATACAAAAAGAAGAAAAAGATCTTTAACTTTCGAGATCGAGTTTTTGTATTTTTGGTATTCTTGTTTTTGGTCTTGAATATGTCAAGAAAAAGATCTTTAACTTTTCTTTCCCATCCCTTTACAAAAATTCAGCGTCTTGGATGAGAGATTTTTCAATGTAACCGGTACACGAGATGGTATATCATGTGTCATTATACAAATGGTAAGATATGTGTGCTAAAAAGTTAATAACTTAAAAAATAAAATTTCCCACAATTTCTATTAAAATACGTGATGTACCACTTGTGACAAATTTCTTGTCTTGCACACCCTTTGTTCTCCCCCCCTCCCCCTTTTTTATTGGACTAGCAATAATGTAATTCAAATTCACTTTTGGCGATAATTGAACCTAAAACCTCTCACTTACAAATGTAGAGATATACCACTAGACCGTAATACTAAGTGCTTGTTCCTTTTCCCTCTTTAAATTTCTTTTGTTTGCTTCGCCACTTAGTTCTACGGTCTAGTGACATTCCTCTTCACTTGTAAGTAAGAGGTTTTAGGTTCGATTCTCGCCAAGGGCGAATTTGAACCACATTATTGCTAGCTCATTGTGAGTATTACCCCACATGAGAATGGTAAACAAAAATGCACTCATATTCTTTATTGTTCATCCACTTATCTTATGCATGTGATGTGTCACTTTGTGTTTCGAATATACGGAAAACCTATTTGTGTAAAGAGAAAACTACTTATATTTTGGTAAGCCTTATAAAATCAGTTTCTTAGCTCAATTTTATTGTTTGGTAGATATATTAGCTCAGTTTTAATTGGTCTTGTGACCTCTAATTTTTGTGTATTGATTAAGGTTACGTACTTAATGGTCTTTTTTGTTGTGGATGATATGATTTGTTTTGAATATAGTCTATATAAATCTCTAAAATTAATTTTAAGATTGAAAAATCCTCCTTCGACACTAACAAGACAATATTTTACTACTCTAATCTATGAGAAAAAAAATTTCAAATTTGAGTGTAAAGGAGATCGCTTTTTCTTAATCTGATTCCACGGTTATGGATCGGATCATTATATATATATATATATTTTTTATATATAAAGAGTGATCCGTGCTTAACAGAAAATCACAATTTAACACATACAATCTTAACACGGAATAAAGTATAAAAAGAAAAATAATATATATCCATACATTTTCTTTTTTATGAACACAGTGTGAATTATTTGCAGGATTGAGCTGGAGTAGGCCCCTAGAAAAATAATATATATCCATAAATTTTCTTTTTTATGAACATATATAGTGTGAATTATTTGCAGAACCGAGATGGAGTAGGCCCCTAGGGCCAAGGGCACATGAGTCACAAAGTCTTGTATATCAAGTAACCTCATCATTTTTCTTAAGAAGAAAAGAGTGCCTCTTTGATTAGAAGGTCTAAAATATCGATGATATCGGAAATATCGGTAGTCCAAAAACACGGAAATTTCGATGGAAATATTGGGATATTATCGATATCGATAAAAATTAAATAAAAACCATGGAAATTGTAAGAAAAACTTGGAAATTTTTATTGAAACTTTGCAGGATGTTTATTTAGTCAATTATATATTAGTTTATCACAAAAAATTGGAAGGAAATGCATTGCATGATAGATTTAACTGATTTAAGTTGATTATATAGCGAGCTGGCAAACATTGTGAGTGTAGAAAATATGTAGTAATTAATGAAAGAAGTTTAAACACACCATAATCATTTATATATAATGAATTAGTACAATATTTTACCCTTTATACATTGGATGGTAAGATACATGAGTGACTTAGCAAGGTCTAAAATATCGATGATATCGGAAATATCGGTAGTCCAAAAACACGGAAATTTTGATGGAAATATCGGGATATTATGGATATTTTAGACCATATATGATCCACGTCCTTACATCACATGCACCAAAACGTCACCGTTTGGGTCACAAATCTGTGCAGCCTAGCTATTTGGTGTTTGGCAAAGGGCCGGCAACAACAGAGGAATCTTCCTACCCATGACTTAGAAGAGAAGAAGCAACCAGAAACTACGACTAAATCAGTAAAAATAACATCTCATTCTCTTCACCAAGGTGTGAAGGAAAAAATATATATATATATATATTTGTCAAATCAAGAAAAATATTTTGCTAGTAAGTAAGCAAAGCTGATTAGGGTTTTCATTGGTTTAAATTTTTAAAGTGCGGAAAATTGTAACTTAATTAAGCAAGTGAAAAAATGAAGTTAATGAAGATTAAGGACTAGTTGGTATTTTTTTTTTCACTAAAAACTGCTTCACTTTAAAGTTAAGCAGTAAAAAAATATTTGGTAAAATTAAAATATACTGCTTTTTAAAAAGTAATGACTTTCATACAACAGCTTTTAAAAGTAGCCTATAGTAAGCTTATTAATTCTAAAAAATAACTTTATTTATCCTTTTAGACACTACTTTTACATTGTTTTTCATACTCACAACACTTTTAAAAATACAATTTATTAAAAGCTTAATTATTGTATTTTGCAGCTGATTATTCTTAAAACACAGCATAATCAATTTATTAAAAGAGCATAGCAATCCCAAATTGGCTAGTAGATGGAGATTTTACTTTCGCAAAACATTGACCATCCAGAAGAATGTGACTAGCTAATTAATTATATTTTAATAAAAAAAATATAGGGTTGGATGTTGGCGCATATGCTGACCAGGCCATTATCTACCAACCGTATTTTTCTCTAATTAGTGATTTTAATAATTAAAAAAACCTAATTAGTCTTAGTTCTACACGTAGCAGGTGGATTTTGCTGCTAATTAATTATAATCAGCAGCCTGATTATCTTGAGAAGCAAGAAATGAGTAGTTGCCCTAGCAGTCTATTAGTAGCAGACCAGTGTGCATTGAATTGACAAGCTAACTGCTTGTACCGGCTCATGTTAATTGTTCATGTACTATTCCCATGCACGTGGATTGCTTTCCGGACACCGTTTTCATGGCCATACCCTAAACCTTGGGCTGTGGGTCGTATTATTTTCTAGAAGTTTCTTGTGGTTAGAATTCAAAGTTATGATATGAAAGACTTATTCAAGTTTCAAAGTTTTGCTTAACGGTGCGATTAGGTTAATACATTTTTTTGTCTCAACGTGTTATTCAATCTAACAACATAAAAATCTTATATATTATAGAACTATTTGATTATACAACGACGTTCTTGTATTTATTTACTTGTTTGTGACAACACAACCGCCATCTTTTTTTAATATATGCCGGTACAGTAGTAAAATGCAGATCCAATATATAATATAAGAAGAAAGATAGCATCACGCACCATCCCACATGCAAATGTAGTGGGACACTGTTTGAATGTAGAGTTGACAATTACAGATCAACTAAACAACGTATGACAAGTAAATAATTGATATATAATATTTAGTATGCAAGTTCAAGCGTAAATCATGTGACACATTGGTCTTGCCTGGAGTTCTGCCAAAAATTTGGGATATATTTTGTCATGCTCATATGCAAGATTCTAAAAGATGCTAGACGCTAGTCGGGTGTCGGGTTAGGGCCTAACGCCTAGGCGGCTAGGCGGGGTCTAGGTTGGCGCCTAGGCGGATTTAAGTAAATCCATTATATTTCGTGTAAATAAGTGTATGTTTATACTTAAAATATATATAATTTTATCATAAATTATAAAATATAATGACATATGTATTACGATGTATTAGAACATAATGAAAACATGGGGAATAAGCATATAGTGTATGCTCATTTAAGTATTCAACAAGTCTCTTACAATTTATTGAAAAAATTAAATGCAAATTGAAAGTTATCTATTTTCTGTCTAAGTGAGTCGCAACATAGACAAGTGCTTAGGCGGGTGCCTAGGCGGCCTAGGTGGGCGCCTCAGCTGGTCTAGGCGTGCTTCTTAATTTTCTAACGCCTAGGCATTAATCGGGGCGGTGACCAGTCGCCTAGGACCTAAGCGGGGCTTAGGCGGCGTTAGACGGTGATTTTTAGAACAGGGCCCATATGATGTGGAGCTATCGTACTTTACATTGATGACAGATTAATCTTCATTTTCATATAGTTTTGATACCATATGAAACGGCATCCGGATCAAATAGTACGCCAAAACTAGTAACCCCAAAGAATGCATCATAACAGTTCAAATTTGGATTAGAAGTTCGAAACCTTTACTCGTTTTTCAATAAACCAACCATTGGGATTAGCTCAAATGTTGATCCAGCATTTCAATGAAGATGCTAGTTTATCCTGTTTGGTCACTTGCGAATTCATGCATATCTAAACTCATATGGCGCTTTCATGCACGTTGAGCATTCGTATTATGCCAAATCCGAAATAATTAAGGACTCTTCCCATATAATGCATATGACAGATCTTTTTCTTTGCAATCTTCTTGACTTTCTGAGATGGATTTAATCAAACGCAAATCAGTCGAAGTTGGAAGTTTCTAATTCCCTATGTTGCAAGAAATTATAAATCAGGCGATAGGCGGGCTGATTGCGTATCTTATAATTTTTATTTGATTATCTAATAAAATATTAAATATCGTCATTTACTTTTCATCAAGAGTCCTATTCGCAATATGTTGATATAATACAATATTGACAAAGTAACAGTAATACAGATAATATGAAAAACACATTAATGATGTGGTCTGATATGTCTGGTCCTTCTGACCCCTGTAAAGATAGTCATGTAGACTTCAACTTTTAAAAAATAAAAATAAAAGGATTCGCGGGTGCCAATAATCGAAATTGGCACGTATCGTTTGAAATAAGGGTCTATAATTCGTCTCCAACTCTTGGTTCACCCCATAGTTGTTACTCATGTACGCTTCAATGAAAATATTGTTGGAGAGTTGACCTTTTGTAACTAGTTTAGTTACCTATTTGAGTCATTGTAATCAGATTGTAATTAGGTTATTTGATGTTTCTTTCCTTGTAAATCACTCTTGTACATGATATATTTCCCTCCTTGGTGAGAAGAATGATATCAAAAAATTAAATCCCAAAATAAGCCCTAATTGACATGGTATCAGAGCAGAGATCCTAGGATTTCTGTTCTGCCCGTTCCCTCAAGCAAACTCGGCCCTCCCATGGAGAACCTACCACCACTCTACGATGGAAACAATTTCATCTTAACGGATCCTACCCCTATACTAAACACTACAACCCTAAACACTACTACCCTAACTGACCCTACCATGAATCCTCCTCTTGTTTCGAGTTCTTCCGACATGCCTCCGAAGTCCTCAGGTAACTGTGGTTATGCTTTTAATATGAATAATTGTGATACTCAGTCTAGTTGGATCATTGACTTCGGTGCCACATATTATATGACCTATGACCCCACTGATTTAGCTTGTGATACTGTTCCACTTCAACGAAATATTACTAATGTTAATGGTGTCACCTCATCGGTAACTGGCGATGGCACTGTACGCCTCACGCTTACCCCATCTTTGCCACATACAATACTTGTACCTTCACTAAAGCATAAATTGATGTCACCTGGCCAAGCAACTGAGCAATTGAACTGTTGTGTACTATTGTATCTGAAGTTTTGTCTTATTCAGGATATTCTCACGAAGGAGATAATTGGTCGTGGTATTAAGAGGGGGATTTCTATTTTGTGGACGATGTTAGTACAGGACGAGTTAATCTTGCCCAAGGAGCCGTTGATCACAAACGGCGCCAGATATGGTTATGGCATCACCGTTTGGGTAATCCGTCTTTCAGTTATTTACAGCTTATGTCCCCGGATTTATTTGTTGGTTGTTTGGTTTCAGACTTTAAATGTGACACTTGCGTACTTGCTAAGAGTCACCGTGTTTCTTATCCGTTGAGTTCTAATAAAAGTGTTATTCCTTTTGGTCTTGTTCATTCAGATGTTTGGGGACCATCTCCGATTACTACTTCATCTGGTATTAGGTGGTTTGTGACTTTCATAGATGATTGCACACAGATGACATGGTTATACCTTCTTAAGCATAAAAGTGATGTGTTTCTGGCGTTTAAGACCTTCCACACCATGGTTCAGACACAGTTTTCTACTAAAATCTGGATTTTGCGTTCTGATAATGGTGGTGAATATGTTAATAATGATTTTACACATTATTTAACTAATCACGGAATCCTCCATGACACTACTTGTCCTCAGACTCCTCAACAGAATGGGGTGGTTGAGCGCAAATATCGCCATCTATTAGAAACGGCTCGATCACTATTGATTGAGGCGCATGTTCCCCGCTCCTCTTGGGATGTTGCTCTTCAAACTGCCACTTACCTTATCAATTGTATGCCATCCAAAGTATTGAATTTTCTTACACCTTTGCAAGTTCTTGCTACATTCATGCCTCTACTGTCCGTTTTGGTGTTCCCACCGCGAGTTTTTTGATGTGTTGCCTTTGTTCCTCTACATAAAAATCAATGCACAAAACTTGACCCATGTGCTCTCTGTTGCGCTTTCATGGGGTATGGACTACGTCAGAAAGGATACCGTTGCTACCACCCTCCTTCATGTCGGATGTACACTACCATGGATGTTACTTTTTCCGAGTTTGAGATGTATTACTCTTTGGCTTCTTCCAACCCTCCTCTGCAGGGGAAGACACTGCATGACGAACAGGTTTGGACCATGGCTACTACCACTGATCTTCCGCTGCCACTATTAGCCGACCTAGTAGCCGAGCCCGCAGTGGTTGCGCTGCCAGCCCAACCAACAGAAGCATCACTGCCCGTAGAACCAATGGCAGACATGGTAGTGTCGTCCTCACCCACGGCAACAGTGCTGCCACTTGTTGATCTTGAGACTTCTACTGATACTACTTCCCCCTCGTCTCAAACAGAGAATATTCCTGAGGTAAGATCTACTATCCCTATTAATGTGTCTGATGTTCCGAATTATCAGTTACCTTTCAGGCACAACCGGGGAAAGCCACCTAATCGATATTCACTGAAAACAACGAAAGGCTCTAAGTATCCCATTGCCAACTATGTGTCATCACATAAATTATCAGAACCCGGCAAAGCTTTTGTACAACAAATATCCAATGATAGCACACCAAGTTCATTGAATGAGGCACTATCTGATGATTGATGGACCAAGGCAATGGAGGAAGAAATGGATGCACTTCAGAAAAATCAAACATGGGATTTAAGTCTGCTACCCCAAGGAAAAAAGAGAGTGGGATGTCGATGGGTGTACACCATTAAGTACAAAGCTGATGGGTCAATTGAACGATACAAAGCACGATTGGTGGCCAAGGGATACACTCAGACGTATGGTGTTGATTATACAGAAACATTTGCTCCGGTAGCAAAGATTAATACGGTAAGAGTGTTACTTTCTTTGGCGGCTAACTTGGATTGGCCATTACAGCAATTTGATGTGAAAAATGCTTTCTTACATGGTAATCTTAAAGAAGAAGTGTATATGGATATTCCACCTGGTTATGCATCGGTTTCACAACCCGGAATGGTGTGTAAGTTGAATAAAGCATTGTATGGATTGAAACAATCACCTCGGGCATGGTTTGGTAGGTTCCGGACGGCTATGAGGAAGTATGGGTTCAGGCAGAGCAATTCCGATCATACACTTTTCTTGAAACGTCGAATGGGTAAATTGACGGTACTCATTATTTATGTGGATGATATGATTGTTACGGGTGATGATAAAGAGGAAATCTCAAGACTGAAAGATTACTTAGCAGCTGAGTTCGAGATGAAAGATCTTGGTGGATTGAAATATTTCTTGGGTATAGAAAAGTAGCTCGATCTAAACAGGGTATATTTCTATCTCAAAGAAAATATGTTCTTGACTTGTTAGCCGAAGCCGGAATGCTTGATTGTAAACCGATTGACACCCTTATGGTCCAAAATCACCATCTTGCCATGCACCCCAATCAAGTTCCCACTAACCGAGAGCATTATCAAATGTTAGTTGTGAGGTTAATTTATTTATCTCATACCAGGCCTGATATTGCATATGCAGTAAGTGTTATTAGTCAATTTATGCATTCTCCAAGTGATACGCATATGGGTGCGGTTGAACGCATTCTACGATACCTAAAGTCCTCCCCGGGTAGAGGCATCATGTTTTCCAAGAATGGTCATTGCCGAATAGAAGGTTATACCGATGCAGATTGAGCAGAGAATATTTCTGATCGACGGTCCACATCGGGTTACTTTACATTTGTGGGGGGAAATTTAGTGACTTGGCAGAGTAAGAAACATAAGGTGGTTGCTTTATCAAGTGCAGAGGCAGAATACAGGGGTATGGCAAAAGGAGTATGTGAATTTTTATGGCTTCGGATGTTACTATCAGAACTTGGGTGTCCTTCAATGTTGACTTCGAATTTGTGGAAGTTGACAGACACTTCGTTAAGGAGAAGTTGGATGAGAATATTATTAAATTTCCGTTCGTAAAGTTAGAGGATCAATTGGATGATATCTTAACTAAAGTTGTTGCAAGTCAAGCGTTCTACAACTCTCTTGTCAAGTTGGGCATGAACGACATTTATGCACCAACTTGAGGGGGAGTGTTTGAGAGTTGACCTTTTGTAATTAGTTTAGTTACCTATTTGAGTCCTTGTAATCAGATTGTAATTAGGTTATTTGATGTTTCTTTCCTTGTAAATCACTCTTGTACATTATATATTTCCCTCCTTGGTGAGAAGAATGATATCAAAAAATTAAACCCCAAAATAAGCACTGTTCTAAAAATCAGCCTAGGCGCTAGGCGGTGGTGCCCCACCCCAATTTTGGGCTAGGCGTTTGGAAAAATTGGCTGGAAGCTAGGCGGCACCTAGGCGGGCTAGGCGGAGAGCTAGGACGGCCTAGGCGGCTCCTAGGCGGTCTTAGGCGGTCCTAAGCGGTCCTAGGCGGTTTTTTTTTTTTTATATATCTTATATATTTTTTTATTAATTGTGTGTTTTTTCTTTTTTGGTTTCATGGTGGTATACTTATGGAAATGGTATACCTAATTTGCAAATGATGGATTTACTACAAGTTCATCCAATACTTATGGAAATGGTGTACCTAATTTGCATTTTATTATTATTTTATTATTCATACAAGTATAGTTTTTTTTAAGTGTAAATAGACACTTATTTCCAAGATATATAATAAATTTACATAAATCCGCCTAGGCCGCCTAGGCGCTAGGCTCCTGCCCGCCGTCCGACTAGCGCCTAGCGATTTTTAGAACCTTGAAAATAAACCCTAATTGACAAATATAATAAACCAAAGGAATCTTACACAGAGCCACGTATTACTTTCATCACAATCAGCAGTAATGTGACAGTTGGCAACACCATAGGAGGCCTATGGTCGGTCGGATGTTTGTAAAGGAATTGTTTGTGCTTCTAGAAGTCGAGTTAATCGGGAGCTAATTTCAATAGACAAAATCTTGATATGGAAGAAATTTCTACGGTTGAATATGAATAGTCTAATAAGACTTCCCTTACCCCTATTGACTCCTTTTTCCTGTATTATCTTTGAATTGGAAAGAGTGCAGAGTGTCAATTGCAACCCTTATAATGCGTATCAAATTAGTTTATTTTTATGCATAGACTTAATATCTTGCAAACCAATAAAGAAGTTGAGCATGTGACTCAAACTCTGAATCTCTTACAAAGGAATATTTGATATCATGTTTTTGAGGGCCACTAAACATAAAAGCTTAACCTATTGATTTGCCGACAATGTATGTTAAACTTACGATTATGCATCATCGTAACGTGTCGAGAAATATGCCGTTGGATCAAACTAAGAAACAAGATGCTGATTTATTCGTATACATATTGTGCAATATGAATCCAACTAATATACCAGGACCCATGTGAAGTATTTGATGCTGCTTGTTCTTATGCTATCCTTTTCGAAATCATCACGCTATGTCTTTTGAATTGTATCTGGCTATATTTTAGCAATATGATTCATAATCTGATGGAGGATGAGGAAAACTATCCATCCTGTAAATTTAAGAGACTAACTTTTATGGTACGAGACTATCTTTGTAGCATACAAGTCATTCTCAAAGGTTAAGGCAATGATAATAAGGGCAGCAAGTTGAGACAAAATTAAAAAGGATATAGTTTAACACGTACGTATGAGGATCATATATTTTTAGCAACATCCAAATCCGACCCCATTTGGATTTTTGGGAGATTGTAGTTGAAACTAAACATACAGCTCCCCCTCTCTGTCAGAGCGTCAAAGTTGGCTCTTGCGGCATTATACATGCTCACATAGGATAGGACTTGAACAAAGAGGTTTGTTTTGTTCGACAAGGACGACTTTTGCGTTTAATTCGCACCCTCCTCCCTTTGGGGCACTTCAGTACCTCACTTGGACTCATCCTGATCTTTCATTTGCATTTAATTTAGTGTACCAGTTTATGCATTCTTCTAGAGAACCACACCTTCAGGCAGTTAAACGTATACTTCGATATCTCAAAGGCACTCTTGGACATGGCTTATGATTTCCCAAAATAGCTTCACCTCTCATAGTTAAAACCTTTATGGTATCAGAGCAGGTTATTCCACATATGAAGTCAAATAACCACATGAGCTCCACGTCACCCCGTTGTGTTGTTCGGGTGTTAGGCTCAAAAAATCTAGACCCGGCAGTTTCTGACACGACATGGTGACACAATACGAAAACGACAGGAAAATAACGGGTTTCGGGTCAACACGATAACTTATCGGGTCATTATCGGGTGACCCGTTAAGAACCTGTTAATAACGGGTATACACGCGGGTAACACGTGGGTAACCCGTTTCAACCCGTTAAGAAAAAAAATTATTTTGATAATTTTAAAGTTTAATTACTTAAAGATTTATTATAAAATACAATAGCCATATTAATATATACAATATATTCTATATTAAATATATAGTTTTGCATTATTATTCTATATAAGTTAAAAAAAAAGTTTTAATCATTATTTATTTTTATTATGAGAGTTCCTTATTATCATTACTAGGATAAATTTTACTTAACATGTTGTTGTCCAAAATTAAAATAAACTAGTATAGTATTTGTATAGGCAAGAACTAAGAAGACATACATACAAGTATGAAAAATGTGAAAGAATATATAAACACTCGTGATTCATCATTATTCCTCCACGAGTAGATAATGGTACACTTATATTATCGTTTAGATTTTTAAAATCCTCCAAACCCTCATGAACAATGTTTTTTATTTGAGGGCAAAATTAATAAAATTAATAATAATTATTGTAGAAGTGTAAAAAATGTAAGAAAAATATACAATCACTCATAGTGACAAGCTTTACAACTTTCATGAATGGGTCAACTTCGAAATCCAACACTTTAATCCATAAACCTTAAATTTATATTCAACCGTCGATTGTCATTTACGCTTTATTCTTCTTACTGAATTTCATTTTTTAAATTTTCTTTTTTGAAAACATGATCATCCGGCGGATGTAAGAAGATGAACGGTTCAGATCTTTGATATCACTTTTCTATATTTACGGTTAACTAAAATATGAGTCGATATCATATAGTTTGTAGAAACTTTATAAACATCAAGCAATATTTTCACTAACCGTAAAACTCTGAATATAATATCAACGATCCAAATCGTTCATCTTCTTGCATCCTCTAATAGATCATGTTTTCAAAAAAGAAAATCTGAAGGAAAAAAAAACAAATTTGATGAGAATAATGAAGCGTAAATGTAAACAACAATCAACGGTTAATTTTGATCTATGATTTATATGATTATAGTGGCAAATTTTGAAGCTAAGCTCTTCATGAAAGTTGTAAAGCTTGTCATTACGAGCGTTTATATATTTTTTCTATATTTTTTTAAACTTATACATTAATTAAAAAACTATTAAAGACTTTAGGTAAGTGAAAATTTACTTAAAAGAAAAATGCGTTTTTATGTTTTGGATGTGACAATATAGTATGTATATACTTATTTAGTATTATGATTTTCATTTGATTATTTATTGGTTTAAAATATATTTTCCTTAACGAGTAACGGGTCAGGTCATATTACCTGTTAATATTATCGGGTCGATTTCGGGTCGGATCATTTTACCCGTTTATTTTAACAGGTGTTACACGACACGACCCGTTAAGATATCGGGTATGACATGAAAACGACACGAACACGGAAAACACGACACGAATGCCAGGTCTAGAAAATTCGCCACACGTGAGGGGGCGTGTTGAGAATAAATCTGACACTGATGGGATGAGAGACCTTGCATGGACTTATAAGAGGTTAGGCTACTCTCCCATATTGCCAATTGGTTTATAGTGAAACCTCAACCTCTTCAAGGGCAACACTACAGATATGCTGAATTTCTTCAGCAGCTGCTAAAGCTTTTTGAGTTCACGTTGAATGTGCATCACATTAAAAGAGACACGACTCACCGCTCCCAAACTCATTAATTTAGGAGTCATAATTTCAAGCACGACTTGAAAATGATACGAAATACACAAGTTTGAGTTGACCATAACCGCATGACAAGGTTTATTATAGAGTTCACTAGCATTGGTGCCCGCGCGGTGCTGCGGGTTTAAAACTGTAGATGTTCAAATCTATTTACAACTATTAACAATTTGAATGAAATGTATGAAAGAATTTGTGCAAGCTGGACACGTGGAATATCAATGGTGACATAATTTTTCCATAAGACATCGGAAAACTAAGTTAAAACTTGTAATCACACGACGCTTCAATCACATGACACAAAACACAATAACTCTCCACAAAAAAGTATTAGCTAAGAATGGAAAATCACTTAAAATAGAAATCACGAATGATGAAATCTGGTAATAAATCAGTAACCTCACTTATATAGCATTAGGATTAGCTATGCTAATTTGTTTATGTAAGTGATCCGTCTGCCTACAGTTCTTGTTTTTTTTAGCGGACAATAGACCTTGGTTTTTTTTTTTTTTTTTTTTTTTTTTCAAACGTCCAGTGACATATAACTGTAACAGAATGATGAAACAAAATACGTTAATTTTTTACACAATATGGGTTAAAATTATCTACATTTTACATATGCAGATTAAGGGAAGTGGTGGCATACCTTATAATTTCTGCAAGTTGGACACCTGCAATATCAACAGTGACATAATTTGTTGTTAAGGCACTGGAAAAATTATATTAGAACCTGAAATTACATGACACTCTAATCGCATGATAGAAAACCACAGAGAACAGAAATTGAATAAAAGAAGTTGAACACATTAAGTCTTTACAAAACTTATTTCCCAAGAAAGGAAAATAAGCAAAAATACAAATTACCAATGAAGAAATGAGGAAACATATCAGCAACCTAATTTAAATACTCATTGTTAAATAAGTGTCATAAGTTTTGTATTTTTGATGAGGAAACATATCAGCAACCAAATTTGATGAGCCCAGCTGGAGCAAATTGAATACTAACATTCAAAGTGGATTAAAACGATGAGAATATGCTTTAAAAAAATATTAAGTTTGTATTTATGTGTATTACAATGGCGTGGGATTAGAAATTGGATATACTATCTTATATCTGAATGATCATGCAAGGAAAATTACTGTGAGATTGTAAGGAGGTGGAAAAGTAATATAAACAATAACATTATTGATTAGTAGTTAATTTCTTAGCATTTTCACACTAGTAGAAAAAAGCCCATCTACCACGGTTGATGCCCGTGGTAAATTGCAATCCACCACGGACAATGTGCCCGTTAGTATTCTGGATGTGATAAAAAGTCTCAGTTTCTACCACGGACTATGCCCGTTGTCAAATGCAATATAACCACGGATTATACCCGTGGTAAATTGGAATCTAACACCACGTGCTATGACCGTTGTTAATTACTAATTGACCACAGCTAATGCCCGTTATAAATTATTTTCCAAAATTAAAAAAAAATAATAGAACTATTTAACAAATATATATATATATATATATCTGTATTTATATATTTTAGTACAGAATAACCAACAAAATTCCATATTTACTACAATATAATAACTACATAAAAAATTGAAAAACATTTAATCAAAATTTTGCCTTATTTGTAACCCATTGAAGTTGGCCCTATAACAACCTACAGAAAGCTACCTTATAAGCTTTCTTATATACAAAGTAAATCCCTAGATTCTAGAGTGATGACACAAATGACATCAAACTTTAGCTTAGATTCCTTGTTCATCTCCACTCCAGAATAGAGTCAAAACACTTGCTATTACTTGGGAAAGAATCCAAAACAAAATCCAGAACTATAACTTGCTCATTAGCCAAGGGAGGAAGCCCACCAACGTATACCCGACGTGCATGCCTTGTAGCCTGCAAGAGAGAAATATATATATACTCCTCATCGGCCAATGAAAAAGACGCCGTTGATCATGTATTTATGAGAAAAATAAATTGTGCAAATTTATTTATATTGATAAAGTTAAATCATACCTGACCGTACTTTTTCCATCCCCGGCCAAAAACCTTCACATCCTCATCATGAAATACAATTAAGTCACATAAGTTTAACTGCAAATATCTTCTGTACTCATATTATGATATAGATAATGTAACATCTCTATTCATGTTTGGTTGATCAAAACCCATACCTTTACCCTAAATCTTAGAACACCATCATCAGCCTAATTGGCAGAAATCAAAGTAATTACACGCCTGACCACTTAATCAGCTTAATCACAGATACTTAGAATAAAATTAAGATCCATCAACTCCTTCCACCATATTTTTGCACACATGCAGTTCTCCCTATAAAAATTCCAGAAAACTCATTATTAGGAGAGAAATAGAAAAGGACTTTTAGAAGTTGTCTATGAAGCAAAGGAATCCAACCCAAAATGTATATGTGCAACTCATTGGAATCAAATCAAATCCAATAACAATAATAAATGACTTATTACCTATAAGTGGTAAAACCATTTTACCAACTTAGGAAACCTCTGCCCATATGATTTGTAATTGATATAATTTAAATGGAACTAATATGGAATGCACAGTAAACGACTTAAACCACCAAACGAAGTCAAAGACTATGTACCTATTTTCACGTTTCATACCGGATTCAGTAAATCTCTTTAATAAGCTGCGTACTCGCAATTGGATAAACTTAATTTGGAGGCTAGAAATTATCTGAAAAGTAGTTTCAAATGGCATCTGATAACTCAAACAAATAACGGAGAACACATTCAAGAAAAAGCAAAAGATGACATGAGAGTCGAAGTTACCAAGTATGTGCAGATGACAAGTGATCTACGCCTTGTGCAACAGAAATTTCTGTGAGCCCAAGATCCTTGAAGTGCACTAAAACCTTCAAAAAGCACCTGGACAATATGAGCAACACTGCTCAGACTACATCCTATACAACAAATACAGTAGATATCATAATATATAGCGAAATTATGTCGAAAAATCTAACGAAAAATTCATACATAATTACAAAAAAAAAATAAATAATAGTAACGATGTGGTTATTTGACCTCTTTCATTATTTAAAGCCGCCACAGAAGAGCTCCGCCGTTTAAGATCCTCGCACCAGAGCCCTCTTCATGTCTGCCATCCTTTCGTTTTTGTCTCCATTTTAGGGCTTTCACACAAAAACTGTTATTCACATATTAGCTTTCATAGTTTCACGGATCCATCCTATTTGGACTTCAATATAGACAGAGGTGCAGATCTGTACCTCTCTCTTTTCTCGGATCTGAAATTTTCGGTACAGACAACAGATTAAGAAACCCCTTTACAGAATACACCATACATACATGCATGAATCAGAGTCGCTTCATGTGACATTCGGCCATGAATAAGAGGTGTTCCACAGCGGTCTGGATAGAAGCCCCCCTCAACAGGGCACCAAATTATCTCCTGAAATAAAAAACAAACCAAATTAACCATCATCACCCAGAATCTGAAGCTACAAACAAAATTCCGAAAATCAGAACCAAAAAATTTGAACAAAAAAACCATTTAAAATCCAAATTTACACTCTGCAAGCACATAACATTCAAAGCAAACAATTACCCAAATCAAATCGGCAGCAGGAGATGCAATCTTTTATGGGCTTCAAATTTTCTTCAAATCGAGACCAAATTCGCTATTTTTCAGCAAGAGAGCGTTGCCGCTTGTAACCCCCGACGAAAAGATCTGAACCAATTTGACTAACTTGAACGTTTTCTGGAAGAAAGAAAGGCACAGAGAGAAGTGGAGATCGGAGAGCAAGGAAAAGAGAGGTTTGCGAGAAAGAAAAGGCTTCTGAGAGAAAAAACGCCCTTTAACTGTGCAACCAAAATTTTGGCAGCCCTCCAAAATTTTAACATCCCGCCTTTTTCAAATGTTTTCAATTATGTAGGATAAAATATTCATCACGGACCAAAGACGTGGTGAATTCACAAAAGACAATGTAGTAGTTTGAAGTAATCATTACGAGCATATCTCGTGGTAATTATGATATTTCATCACGGATTTAAATGTCTGTTGTTGATTATTCGCTTTTAACAACGGGTCAAAATCTGACCGTGGTGGATTAATGTTATCCACCACGAGTTAAACTTGGCCGTGGTAATTGAATAATTTTTACCACGAGCTATATATGCCAGTGATAGAATTGACGTGATAGATGAACTGTTTTGTTCTAGTGTCATTGTAAAAATGAAATAAAAGGGGGTAAAAAGATGGATAAGATATAGTTGGCTTGGTATTTCAGCCTTCATTATTTGCAGGAATAATCATCACTACCATCTTTTCTCTTTAGAGGAATCAGCTGTTACTAATTTATACACAGATTTTCTTCTTTTGACTTATTCTAAATGCATGATTAATGACTTTACACTGAGTGGTTTAAGATGGACATCCAAAAGTATAAACATAGATGCTCCCACGAAAGATAAACCCTATCTACATGCGCCTTCAAAAAAAAAAAAAACCCTATCTACATGCCTTAGCCGAAGAACACGATAGGAGTGGGGAACCATTTAATCTAATTAATGAGTGATGTGAATGGTTCATGGATAGATTTAACAATTCCACCATTACTAAGGTGTTCTTTGGCTTAATTAAAGCATGTGGGAGGGTATATCTATGGTGGGGACATGTATAGTCATACTATATATATATATATAATGGTAGTAGCTAATTCTCCTGAAGAGAAACATTAGCAAGCATTGAATTTAAACGCGAAATGCCAACGAAAGAAAACCAAGAAAATCTAAAAAATTTCACATACCATTGGATCCTTGCGATTTGATTTAGAGTTCAGCGTTTAGGATTCATGCAATAATCATTGTGTTTATACCTGCGTGAAACCTATTTGTTGAAGCTGCAACTTGGTTGTTGAGTTTAATTTCTTCTCTTCTTTATTTTTTATTTTTTATTTTTATGTAATTGTTAGACAAAGCTTGTAACATCTAATTCCATACCTAGACACCAATCATACAAACTTCATTCATTAGAGTATGACTGATCTTTCTGAAATTCCATGAATTGTAATTTTCTACCAAAATTTTTGAAAGACGTCAATATCACATTCTCAACCAAACATTAAAAAAGTGGACGGACAAAACAAACAGGTTTTAATCCTCACTATAGTTAAAATAATTATATTATTCGACAATTAAATAACATTGATACGTATCATCTGGATTTAGAAAATTAGTAATCGAAGAATCTCCAAGAAATTACCAAACTGGATTCAAATTTATCAATTTTTTATTGAAATAAATTAAAAGAAGTAAAAGAAATCAAGCTAACCTGTGTTTGGTACATGGACAATACTGGATCTCCTTTTGGCCTTTGTAAATGACATGTTGTTCATTGCGTACAAAGCTAAAAAAACACAGTGAAAATGTTAATCTAGGCCAGAAAAAGTATATATATAGTGTATTATCTAAATATTTTCATATAAAGTAAGAATATTTAAAACAATTAATTGCAAAAAAAATTTCAAGGATGAGTCAAGAAATCTTTGAAGCAGAGAAATACAGCAAAAGAACATTTAGGGGGTGTTTGTTTCCCCTCACTAAAGTTCACTGGACTGGACTAGACTAAAGATTAGTCCAGTTTCATGTTTGTTTCCTGGCTGGACTAGTTTTAATGGGATTAGCCAGGACTCGCTTTCACTAACAACCTCACTAGCCGTTCTTAGCGTGTCCCCCCGAAAACCATCTGACTAGCTAAGAACTTCTTCGTCCTTCTCGAATCACCTCCCCGACCTCGATTTCAACGGCACAAGCTTCAGGCGCGGCTTCATTTCTGACGACGAACTCGTCGACTTCTTCATCTTCATCTTCAACGATGACCTCGTCGACTGGGTCATCTCTGCCATCTTCTTCTCCTTCGCTGCTTCGCTATTGCCATGGTTGTGGCTTTGAAGCTACTGATTTTGGCTTTGCCTTCGGCGTGCCTCCTCATCGACTAGGTCATCTTCTTCTCCATCGGCTTTGAAGCTACATAGTTATTATCCATTTATTATTTATTATTTTTACATAGTTTTATAGTTTTGACATTAATTGTTTGATATTTTATGAGATTTATAATCCTATAAATTTAAAATCCCTCATTATAATACTAATAGAAATGGTTACAATAAAAAAAAATTCAAACATTTTGATTGAATAAATGGATAAAAAGTATGTAAAAATAAGAAATAATAAATGGCAAAAGAATGTATCCATAGTGTTAAAAAAATTGGTACATTTTACAAAAAAATTGGTACATTTCACATATAACAAAGTGGTACATTAATAAAGAAGAATGGGTACATTATAAATAAATTAGGGTACATATAAAAGATTAAAAAATTATGAGTACAAATGAATTTTTAAAAAAATATAGGCGCTAAAAGAAATTAATACATGGGTACAAAATAAAACTAAGAAGAAAATACTACAAATTTTTAAAAAAAAATGTTTCAAATTAAAAGTGGGTACAAACTAAAAATATAAATATATGATACAAAGTTTAGGCATAAATATACACATTGATTAAATATACAATGTCATGTAACGGTATATACATGGGTACAAACACAAATAAAACTTTAAAAAATATGGGCACAAAAAGAAACTAATAAATGGGTACAAATTAAAAATGAAAAGAAAATTGGTACAAATTAAAAAATATTTGCAAATTAAAAATAGGTAGAAACTAAAAATAAAAATATATGATAAAAAATTTAACCATAAATATAAATATACTAATTGTAACATTTTTAACACTAAATGACTATATTTAAAAATAAAAATATTTTATTATTCAAATAAATAGGATTTTAATAAATGGAATAGCAAAACGAAGGATGTACACCTAATTTCTCCAAATAAAAAAGTAAAAAAAAAAATCTAAGATTTTCCTCAAGGGATATCCCAGAATTCAAATTCACACTAAACCTATTCCCTAATTCTCTTAATTGAAGGGAACCCAGAAACAAAATAACGATCGAAGGTGGGACTGCTAGTTTGGGTGAAGAAGAAGAAGAGGAGGATCCGAGCCTACAAACAGAATCACAAAAAGCAAATATAAACCCAAAACCCATTTGCAAATCCAAAAGGGGAAACTTGATATAAGTCCAATTTTTTGAGCCAATAGTAGAAATAGTCCAATTTATTAAAATAAGTCCAATTTGTTATATTTAATTATTTAATTATTAATAGTTATCTGTTCAATGATAAGATTTATTATAAAAATCAAATTTCTTCCTAATTATCTCTTTGCTTATTTCTTTTTATTTATCTTTTTGTTATTTCTCATTCTTCCTTCTGCTTTAAACCTATTTATAGATTTTATTTTTAATTTTTTTAATCAACCTATATCACAGGTTAATTATATTTATCTACCTATATGACAGATTTTTTATTTTTTTATAATCAACCAGTCACAAATTAACGTGTCTTACTTGTAGGTGTGTTATGTTTTTTCTACCTTTTAATTAGGTTTCATATCTCACGTATAGGTATAATATACATTCATATATTTGTTACTTGAGTTTGAGTAGAATGTTTTGCAAATAAATTTATGTTAGTATATTAGTTTTTTTGTTATAAGATATTAATTATATTTTTTGGAGTTGGAAAATGCATAATATTAGAAGATTTTAATTGATTTTTAATATTTAAAAAAAATATAAAATGAGTATAAAAAAAATAAAAACATATAATTAGATAACTGGACTCACTCCTAAAAACACTCTACCTTTTTGGACCTGGATCTAAAAGCCCCAATCCAAAACCACAAAAAAAAAAAAAAAAAAAGATTAAAACACCCACACTGAGAAAGCTGTAAAACTCACCAGGAAATGCTAACTTTTCTTGGTAAAAAATTGAATCAGATCTAATTGAAAAACCGAAAAAAGTTGTAGCAGCTGAGTGATTTTTCCGGCAAAAAAGAACATCGTTGTTGATAATCGTGAGAGAAAGATGGAAGGTTGGAGGGCGAGAAAAATTGTCGTCTTGAGAATACCAGAAACTGAGAATGGCGAGGGAGAGAAGCGAAAGCAGAGAAGAAGTCGAGAACAGGTCCAACGATGATCGACACGTGGGAAAGGCGGGCACCTCTTCCTCAAGGTGACGGACGAGTGGAAAGAATGGGCAAAACCGTCTTTCCACTGCAAGAAGCAATCCACACATCGGGAGAGCGGGGAGAAACTGAGGGGAAAAATCGTCCGCCCACTGATCATCCACAGTACCACCCGACTGAGTTTTAGTATATAGAGATGTTTCTGGTCAACCTATTTAACCCAAAAATGACACGTTTTAACACGTTTATATGATTGTGTAATCCTTGAATTGTATACAACCCAACACGAAATAAACTATTCAATTATGTTGGATATTTTGTGGGTTATGGTTTAGAAGAATATGAAAGATAATGTTGCTTCAAGGTACATTTTGAAGGTTATTTTTCATACAATATCTTGCTCCCCCCTAGTTCAATGGGGAACTACAAACATGCCTTGTGCATGTAATGAAGTCCGAATTCAATCGAAGTTGAACATTGTTACGCACTACAAATTGAACCAAACACACGAAAAGATAAACATCTATAGAAACTAAAGCTGCATAAGTCATCTCTATACATAGAAGAATTACGTTTCCTCTCTGAATTGGTATTCAAACCATTCAAAACAATGAGCATCTTCAGTTGATTAAGGCTTAAAAACATTTTTCCTTGCACTCGAGGTCCCGAGATCAAATCCTCCATTCCACAATATCAAAATCTAGCTAGTCCTATTTTTCCCCAAGCCATTGCTACATCCAACGCAGGAGAGTTTTGTGGTGTAGGGCATTTCTTTTTCGGTTTTGTTGTTGTAGCCTATGGTAGAGAATGATATTTGAATTGGTGATGTCTAACGTGCGGATAATACACATAATGAACTCAAAATTATAAGTACATGAACTATGAGCCAAATTTTCCTACTTAATGCAGCCTCAAACGGCCCCCTGGCCATTTAAAAGAAGAATGCACACATCTAAATAGCCCTAACACAACTAGAGGTGATTTTTACTGCCCACTTTCACTCGGGCATCTTAGATCGACAAGGCGTTCGGCATTAGAAAACTTTTAAACCTAAGGACAACCCCACAAAGTAATTTGAAAGAAAATTACCTAAAGTGCAAAGGTGAACCCAAGGAGTAGACATGAATTTCAGGACCTTTTCTTTCCGAAAGAATGCTTTTATCCATTGCACCAGCTCTGAAAGAACCTCCTAGCGTATATTTTCTAGGCAATTCTAAATGCATAGGTTCCTGCATCACTTACTGCGATCTTCAATCACAAGATAAGAAAACATAATTGTAGTATGTAACAATGAAAAGTATGTCAAAGATAATCCACACGTACGATTAACATTCTCAAAAAGGCACTAAGTTAATAATTAACCAAGTAACTAACAATCTCGTAAAGGAAAGAAATAGTTACAGCATCATCCAGATAACTAACTATACAGGAGCAGACATGAGTTTATTTTGGGAGAGAAGTATCTCAACCCCGAGACATAAGAATCTCGAAAGAGAAGAAACAGATACAAGTTCCAGCTTTAGACCCAGCAAGGCAACTATTACTTACCACCTCTACAAGAACTTCTCTATGCTGGTGGTTAATGTAGATTTGGGAACAGCACCAATAACGGCATCCTTTTTCTCGCCACCTTTGAATATGATGACAGTTGGGATACTTCGAATCCCATACCGGGTTGCAACTGAAGCGCTCTCATCAGTGTTAACTTTGTAGCATTTGAGCTTCCCAACATATTGCTTTGCCAGTTCATTAATTATAGGGTGGATCATACGGCAAGGCCCGCACCACGGAGCCCAGAATTCAACCAAAACAGGGGTTTCAGAATCAAGGACAAGTGACTGCCATGTTGCATCACTAACAGCCGGCACTGCATTTTTTCACAAAACAAACTGTCAAAAATAAAACTTCTTAACAACCAAAAGTAATAGACAAATATATGTGAAAGCAGAACTGCAACAATCAGTCCAATGCTTTGGACATTGATTGTAAAGCAAGCAACAATAAGTCCAAAAACACCGCGTTGTACATCAAAACTCAATTTTGCTCATAAAATTTTTTGATATTTTCAGTCACAAAAATTTCAACCGCTTTTATACTTCATCTATTGCATAATAAACAGGTTTCTTCTTTGTATACTCTCACAAGTAGAACACTGAAAAGTAAGCATATGCATACATAAATTTGCTCCATATCTACACGTAGTTTTAGTTCCAAATCTGAATTACTAAGATTCATCCCCGAGTCCCTAGATTGATTATTCACTTCTGTGTTTATGATCAGTCACCATGCATTCCATCAACATTCCACCTGAAATCGAACATTTAATTTTGGAATATTTTGGTCAGTCACCATGAACTATGTCCCTTGACAGTCTCACCCGTGGCTTGTCTTTAGCTACCGGGCGATCATTTCAGCTCAACCAGCCTAACCAAACAATTAGAAGTACCCAGAACTTGAAATCACCAGATTAAGCTTGCCTACGAATCTAAACTTCATCTTCAGTACCATTTGATTACGCTTCTAAGGCGGGCTCATCCTCGGTTCCTACTAGGTTCCTTTCACGAGTCCATCCCAAGTTTTCAAATGTTTCAAAAACCAATACATTCTTCAGTATCATATCATCCATTTCCCAATTCTTTGCCATCGGTAACTTTCATTTTTTAACTTTCTCAAAACAATACCACTAATCACATCAACTTATGCGATACTCGGAAATTGAGTATAAAACTTAAACCCAATCTTCTCAGCTAATGCAGAAATTAGAGAGTAAAGGTCATTTCTTGGCTGCAAGTTCTAAAATTCCACCTTTACCAAATAAACAATCTCAATCTATCACCTTTCAACAATATCTACACAAAAATTAAATCGACTATGAAACATAAATCCTCTGTTGATTGCTAAGAAACTCAAGGAGAATTAAACAGAAAATTTTCCAGACAACCAAACACAAAGTATGAAATTTGAAATAATAAAAATCTTTGAAATAAAAAAAAGATAATTGAAATCATGACTGAAGATGGCGAAATTACAAGACTAACCTTCGACGGCGGTGTCCTGAGCCTCACAGACGACGAGTCCACCACGGCGGCTAGCTCGTCCGGAAGCGGGACCGTAACTCAGCGATCCGACGGAGCGAGTTCGGAGAGCCGATCCCACCTTGAGGCCTCTAAAGCGAGGCAACCGAGCGCCGGCGGACAAGGACGAGGGCGAGGAAGGAGCCGCGATCGGAGAGAGCGCGGCTGAAGAAGGGAGAGCGGAGGATCGGGGAGCGACGATGGAGTCGAGGACTGTAGCCATGACCTGCAGAGGGTCCGAGCTCTAGAGAGAGAGAGATGATGGAGACGGAGTAGTTGATGGCGACGGAGAAAGCAGCAGCGAGTGGTTTGGGGAGAGGAGGAGAGTGTGGAAAGCAAAGGTAATGGATCAGAGTCCGAGACGATAAATTGAGGACGAGTCTCTTTCTTTGCAATTTGCATTGTGGTAAAGTCACCAATCATAATATGACACCTCAGTACTAACTATATTTTTAATTTTTATAATCTATAATATGCTTATTTATTTTTTACATTTGCCACTATAAAGTAAGGATATGCTCGGAATATCAAATTTTTAAACTAAATTTATAAATGTCATTAATAAAAAATAAATACATTAATCGATATTTAATTAATAATATACTCACAAAGAAAATAGACAAACGGAGTAGACTAGCATCGATGTGGTGGTCAACCAAAGTGCCTCTGATGCCTAAGTTAGAAAGTGTGTAAGAAGTAATAAGAGTGTGGTGAGAGTTCTTGATTACCAAAATAAATGGTTGACCTTGACTATTTATAGAGAACTGATAAATTAACTCTAGCACCCAGTTCGTTGAACCTGTTAGCAGAGTGTTACCTAGTCTGTACATCGATGAGCGAATATTCCTCTGAGATTCCTGTATTATGTTTCAGAGAATCGTGACATGTTAGGAGATTAACAGGCAAACCCATTACATATCAGAATAATTTGTGTAGGTCGCTTGGGGATCGACTTGGACCTTTTGCGATGATTGGGCTCGGAAAACTATTGATTGTGGGTTTTTAGGACCTTCGTAAAGAATCTGGCCGGTTAGCCCATTAGGATTTGACTAATGGTCTGCATATTCTGTCAAGGGCAAAGTAGTTATATTTGATAAGTTCTACACATGGCGTGTGTTTCTATTGGTCAAAATATTTTATGTTCTCGTAGTAGGTATGAATGACCATGATCAATCTTTGAGACTTATTCTAAAGTTTCTTTCTTATCCTAAATTCGAACCAAACAAATTTATTGTTTTTTTTACGCACTCCATTTGCTTTAGAAATACAAAAAGAATTTATGAGCAAAAAGAGGGTCGTCTTCATTCACAAAAACTTGGTTTAAGGTTTATCAATGTTGAGGGTGATTCGAAGCTCTTATTGATTGCCTTCTGCATCGCAGTCTAATTTCTTGAGTCGATTAGTTTTAGTCATGTTTGGTGGAAGACTAATTTTGTCGCACTCTATCCCTTCTGCACTCTATCCCTTCTGGTGTAAATTGGACATCCCCTCCCGCAAGACATGTGTTGTTCTATGATGCTTTATGTACAGGAAGCCCTCATGGCGATCTTGTTTAGTTTAAGAAAAGTACTGTACACACCCGTTTTTACCTCAAACACATATTAATTTTTATTCATTTATCTTCTTCAATATTTTTTTTAAAAAAAAGAACAGAAATGTAAATCCCGTAGCGAATCAATTCCAACGAGCTTGTGAAAGCCAACCTAGTTTTTCCCTTTCCTTTATTTTCTATAGTTTGTACCTCATGGTACTAAAAATCTCATTTGTTGTACCCAATAGTAATGTTGTCAGTCAAAATTCAAACCCCCACCAACCCCCAACTTCTCTCTCTCTTTTTCTGAGTCCTTTCCTTTTCCTTTTTGTCCTATTTTCTTCTTCCGTATTGGTTTAGAGTCCATTACTTTGATCACAAGACATGGAAAAAGCTCTGAAACTCAAAGAGAAGCAAGGCCAGGGCCAAGCCATGCAAATATCGAAGCAACAACGACGAGAACCAGAAGACCAGATCAAGCTTGCTGTCACTGCCATCACCCTCAATGCACGGTTGAGATCATCCGACATGCCTGCCCACATGCAAAACCACGCTCTCCGCCACACCCGATCACTCCTCGACTCACCACCAAACCCCAAAACTCGTCTCAACCCAACACACCTCGCTCGAGCTCTCAAAAAGGTACATGATACTTTCAATCTATTTGTTTCTGGAGAACAGCAACGGTTCATCATCACGCGTGGAGTTCTGATCCAATAATGTAACGTTATGTGAGAAAAACTTACACATAACATTATATTATTTGAACGGAAAGCCATAAGAGCGATGAGCATGTTCCATCTTTGTTTAATGAATCTGGGTTAATTAAATTTGATGAAAACGTAGGAGTTTGACTCGGTGTATGGACCGGCGTGGCACTGCGTGGTGGGGAAGAGTTTTGGATCGTTCGTGACTCACTCAGACGGCGGGTTCGTGTATTTCTCTGTCGACGAATCGCTGTCGGTGCTTCTCTTCAAAACGGAGGTCCAGTTGGTGACGGAACCACGACCACCACAACCAGCAGAGCCGTCAACTTTGAGTCCTTGTTAAGAATTTTGTGTTGACGCGTGACAGACGTGTTTGTTGTGATTACTCTCCTTCTTTGACTAGCATGCACCATAAGATTTTTCATTTCTTTTTTTTTCTTCTCTTTTTCTTTAAAACAAACATGTATGTGGTGATGACCTTTGAGCTTTATATACAATTACAAGTAAAGAAGGGTGGTTAATGGTTGGTTGTCCTTTTTTTCAACTCATTTTGGGGATTTTTTTTAGGATATAAAGTTCTGATTTTTCAGCAGGGGCTTTTAACTCAGTTGTTTTGATTTTGAATTCGTCATCCCACAGTATTGTTTGTATATAATAATAATAAAAAATAAGTTTTGATTTTGGTCCATGTAGTTTGGGGAGAGAATACACTTACGCAAATATCAATTTTTGCAAATTTAAACATGTAGTCTACTCGTCCTTTAATTTTTAGCACAATGACTTGGTTTTGTCTATTTTTCAACAGAATTAACACATGTATGACACGTAAAATCATAAAGAGATGATACTTTCGTTAAAAAAAAAATTGTTGAAATTGGGTCGTGGTTGAAACAATGAGTAATCTGTAGGCCAAAAATAGCAAAAAATTGAAACCACTGAGACTCAAATGAAATTGCAGTAGTGATGAATGTTGTGAAAAACTTGGCCTCTCTACTTTTGGATGCTTGGCCGTGAAAAATGTGGTGAAATGATGACTTCCGGCAAGGTTGGTAAACAATGTAAGATGAGAGAGAGAGAGAGAGAGAGAGAGAGATTGGGTGTTCATTGAGAAGCCAAATCAAGGTCTTTTCCATTACATTTTGTAATTAAGATTAATGAGTGACAATTTCAGTCTGCAAATTCCAGAACTACACGCAAACACGAAATTGAAGCCTCATAAATCCATCCCGGTGGTCCTCTCTCTCTCTCTCTCTCTCTCTCTCTCCCCCTCCCGTGTGTCGTGTTCATCTTCCCAAAATTGATATCTCTATTCTTCTGGCTTTTTGTATATATAAAAAAAAGATATTTTATATCAATATTTTTATTATTATTTAATTGTTATTTTAGTCAATTTCTTCTGTTTGTTTGACTAGTCCTCAGCTGTCTTGTATTATCCACTATATCATCTTGGAAGTTTGTGTCTTGGGTTACTCCCCTTGGATCCTCTCCCCTAATTACCAGTTTACCATCCCTGTTTTTCTATGTTCTTGTTTTCTCCCTATAGGAGAGTGAGGGTGAGTGATTTCCACGACATTCAACACTTTTTCGCTGATTCTCTTTTAATTTATTCAATTCAGTGACGAGAGAAAAAAGGGGAGGGGAGTCCAACCTATAAACAATAGAGAATTCTAAACTTTCGGATATGTATACCAAATTATCAGTGGAAGAGAAAAACAGATCTACATGGAATGGCTGGACTGGAAATAAATCACTCTTAATATACAAATAAATTTGCAAAAACCCGGCAGCATGCCACAGCAAACCCCTTAGAAAACTTAACTATAATCACAATAATTACGAGTCTACGGAAGACATACTCTTTTTTCCATGGCCTGATATACTGCTGCAAACTACAATTCCTAAGACAGGTTCCTTTCACGCATCAGAGATTCAATCTTTTCAACATCTTCTGGGGTGTCAACACCGTGAGCCTCATGGTCGACCTTAATCACCTGCAAACATAGAACCATGTCAACTTTTGGACATCTACATTTAAGCAAAAGAAACCGTCCATGTAAATTGTAATCACATCCTGGTACGTTGGATTTTTCACGTCATATTTGAGGAGATCTACTACCTCAGGCAAAAGATCTGAAATTTCAATTCTTTTTCCTATTGGACTGAGGGTAGTAGTGTTTGAGAGTGCCATGATAGTAACTGATAGCATTTTGACGAACTAACTTAGTTATATTCATGCCACCGAGATAAAGGACTTCATACCCATCATATTTATTATATCAATTTTTATGACTGCATCAATGTCAGATATGACTTGAATAAAATTAGAATTAACATACCACAAAACAAGAAGAAGAAAAGATGGGTAAGATCAACAAAATAGAACAAGAAAGCAATGCAATGTCTTGCAAGTAGGGAGAAGAACGGATCTTTATATACCTTCATCTTATACCCATTTTCAAGGACCTTAAGCTGCTCCAGATCCTCTTCTAGTTGCAATGGAGTAGGTTGAAGTTCTGGATATATCTTTAGAAACTTTGTATCATAGCTCTGAAAATACAGGAGCAGAGAATAATAAGCTCACAAGTTAAAAACCAGTACAAATGGTAGTAATATACGATCATGAACAATGCAGCCATGCACAATTTATCACAAAGTAAAATGTCAATCTAATACCTGAATTCCAAGATGAAGCAAATAGGGAAACTGTGGATTGGCCTTTCCTGACCTGTATCAGAGGACAATTAGTCAAGTCTAGCTAAGAACCCTCAAAACATGTACTAATTTATTTTTTTTTTTTCATTCACCATAATATAAATAATTTCATGAAAAAGGAAAATCTCTTACCCGAACCACTATGATAAAAGATAGAACACAAGAAACAGAAATAGATAAGCATAAGCTTACTTGTTAAATGGAATCAACCCCCTTGAAAAGTAGATGGCATAACCAGTATTATTCACCACACATTTCACTCGATTTGGATCCATTGCATCTTCAAGTTTTAATGACGTGACGGCAGTGCTAAACACTGCATCTGGAGCTGCCTGACAAGATATTAAAAAAAAATCCATTAAATAACGAAGTATGTCATCACATTCGAAATCAAGAAAGGAGAAATTACTTACCTGCAAAGCTTTAACAATTCCATCTATTATCTCAGGTTCAATAAGAGGCTCATCCCCCTGAATATTGACAACTATATCATACTTCTTCTCGAGCTTCTCAATTGCTTCAGAACAACGCTCAGTACCTTTAAGTTCAGAAAACAGAATATAAACTACCCTAAAATGTAATTATATATTTTTTCTGAAAACAAAAACCAAGGTGCATACCGTTCCGGCAGGATTCCGAGGTCATTATGACATCAGCTCCAAAACTGCGACAACATTCTCGAATATTCTCGTCATCTGTTGCCACAACTACACAAAGGAAGGTAATAATAAAGTTTCGCACATAAAAATATAGAGAGTTCACTTCACAAAATTTCATGAAGCCTTTTTATCGCTCTTGTAGGCATTAAGCAAAACTTAATGCCATCACGAGTATGCAAGCGTCAAGGCCTAGAACGGAAGGTCACTTAGGTATTAAGAGCATTGAAGATTGGACAAAAGCCTATATCACATCTGGTCTATTTAAACCAACCTAAGTCCTTGGGGTTGCTTCGGTTATCGAAGATCTCCACAAAGGTGAGTGTTGTTCAGAGTTTAAAAATGCCTCAGCTGGAACAAGCTCTTGAAGCTACGAAAAAAACCAGACGAATGGTTTCTGACTCTGGTCTTCCTCTTTCAACCAAAATCAAGGATGTTACTTGTACTGGATACGGGAATTGGACAAGTACCACATCGAATCAGCTGGCAGAAGTTCAGATATGGTGCTTAAAATTCAAAAGACGACATGGGACATGGGTTTTGGATGCCTCAAAAAACTTGCTAGATCTAATGCAATGCCTCAACAATGTAGCTACTGCCTAACAATGAAATCCGAGGATAAATACGAAACTAAATAGCATGGAAATCAAATGAGTAGACATACCAACATGATCCAATGTACTTGCTAGTTTTGCCCTTTCCCATGTTCTCTGTAAATACCAACAAAAATCTATACGTCAAATGTTTCCCGATCACAATACCAAAATCCCAAATTTTTATTTATTAAAAAAAAAAAAACCCTGCTTTGGATCCAAGCAGCTTAAGAGTCCCAAGTTTTCATTAAAATTGATAACAAAATTAAATTTAGACAATTGCCCATTTCAAATATAAAAAATTTCTTACAGAACGAAGATTTTCAAGAAAAAAAATCATCAAATTACATGTTTTTAAGGTAAAATGAGGTACCTGAATCATGGGTTTGCCGAGGATCTGAACGAGGGGCTTGCCCTGGAAACGAGAAGAAGCGAAGCGGGCGGGTATAATGCCGACTACCCGGCTCCGGAACTTCTTAGTCGGACCCAAGCAGGCCCGGGCCCCAATTGCCGCCGCAATCGCAACTCCGGCGACGATTCCGTGAACGATCCATACCTTGGTGCTGTTCCAAGATCCAGACGACGACGACGACATTGGGATGATGTTGATATTACTGAACAGAGTGAAGGCAACTGTCGTTTCGTTTGGTAAGATTTCTGCTTTTTTTGGGCTATTTATACTTTTCACCTGCTTGAAACGGAGTCGTTTTGGGTAGTTGGAAGTTGGATCAACTGACGTGCAATTGATTCTAAATGCTCAAGCGTATAATCATTCTTTAGGGAGTTTGATCTTATACTGTCATGATTTTATTTTAGGGAATTTTATGATTGTAGCTCCTCTCGTGATTTGTTTATCGAGAAACGAATTTTGTTGCTAACGTTTTGGCTCGCTTGGATTTATCTTGCAATTTGACTCTAGTATTTTTTTAGCAAGTTCCTCCATTCTGTTAATGTTCAAGTCTCCAATAGACTGAAGTGTGAAGTTCCAAGTCTCCAATACAAGGGTTAAAGTCTTAGGTCCAAAATTTAGGACTTGATGCATAGAACAAGCTAACAAGTAGAAAATTTCCTCACACCATTCTCCACCAAGTGGGATTGGTACCCAAGATGAGATCATGTTTGGCAAGAGAAGTAACGGCGTTAAATTTATCTTTCCATTGAGTAAGATGTGACTAAACTAATTAACAACATAATATTGAGTTTCTGTTACATTTCCGAGCCAAAAGAAAAGGCAACTCAAAGGGCTACATGTTACACTCGGATCACTGCGCCGTGTCGAAAAATGAATAAATAGTCTCCCCTGCAGAACATATTTCAATGTTCTGCATTGCGGGTATGGTAGGTAACTCATCGGAAGCTCAACACGCGCCGGTTATGCATGTAAATGCTGTAAACGAGCAGTCAATGTCAGCACAGATAACAGAAGCCTAACTTAGTACTGGATTTCCATTCTGAGTGAACGGCAGCATGTTGTGTAGCATCTTTGGTCAATGAATGGCAAAGCTCAACGGACCTCCACTAGCAGTGGAAAAGAAAATCAGCCACCTCAAGAACATGGCAACTTACAGGCACGGTAGGATTCTACCGAGTCCATGCACCACCATAAGGACCAAAACTATTGGCACCATCTTGGGAATGTCTCCGTCTCCTCATCTTTTTTCCCTTGTCTTTCCTTGATCCATTTTCCTCATGCCTGCTCCTCTCTCTCCTTGAGCCATTTTCTTCATATCTGATCTTCTTCCCCACCTCCCCATATTCTTTGCCCTTCTTACACGACTTCTCTTTAAAAGAAGCTCTTCTTTTCTTTCCTGATGATTGCCCACTGTCACCTGCAGCAGAATCCTGTCCCCGTGGCAGGGGATCATCTTCATCATTGAATTGCCAATTGCCCAGTAACTCCTGTGGATCATGTTCTAGCTGAACTGGCTCCCCTGCTCCAGGAAGCAAGCTATTGAAAGTTACCATTCCAGGCCCTCCTTTGCGTTCCACCAACGCCGAATCAGGCCTAATTATAGTACCGAGAATGCTCCTGTTTGGCCCTAGGCCCATAATGACCTTAGGGTTTGTCAATGTAGTGTAAGCCATCGAAAAAGCTGATCTAATCTGCAACATATATAAAAAATGACGTGAGGGAGGAAATGATGGGAGGTGGAGTAAGTAAAAGAGAGAGCAGTAAATTATAAGATTTGGATTCGCAAGTGTTGCAAGCTAACTGTCTAACTGCTTGAAGCCAATGAAAATGCACTAGTGCAAGTGTGCGACCATAAACATATGGCACTCAGGCACCTCAGACATGTATTAACTATAAACTGACATGTCTGCTCCAGAACCTTTGAGGCCTTATGGGCAACAAAGAGCAATGTATGCGAACTTTTGTGTAACTGCATGCGCGCATGCGCACATGCACACAAAAGATCTGTTCGACAAGTACTACTGAACAACAATCGCTTAACCCGCAGCTGGCCATCAATCAAATCGACACTTTACATCATTAAACTTTATAAAATGTATATTAAGGTACCCAACGGAAAACTGGAGGGTGAGAGATCATAAATCATTCAAGCAACCTGAAAATAGTTGAAGGAGTTCTTCCCGACGTCATTCTCCGGTGCCTATATAATAAAACATAAAAAATGGTCAATTATATCCGAAGAAAAAAGAAAGGATCATCACCCCTATTGATTTAAGTTATTTCTGATCCCTGACACTGTTCTGCAACAGGGCCCAGAGATGTGAAAGACTGTAATTTACTAAAACAGCAGTTCACATAAAATTCAATATTTTTGACCATGTCAATCAACTTCCTTGCAAGCAAATAGTTAACTAGTGTAGGGATTAATCCAATTATTCAGAGGCCTCCCTGGGAATGTCAAACTAGCATTACTTATATATATACTAACTGGAAACAGAAAAAACCAAGCAGCACTTCAAAGAAAGAAGATAGCATAAGTAATTAAGTGCTTTGATTTTTCCAGTCTCCTACAAAATAACCATGCAGAATGAAATCACGAACAGACCTGGGGGTCCTCAATGGCAAGAAGAAAAGGTCGTCCATTGGATAAGAACCTGAGAAAGGACCAATCAATTGCATTAGTCAGCTATAACTTTGATCAAAAGAAATAATCAAATTGTGCATTAAAAAAAAGCGAGAGAGAGAGAAGAATCCGAGAGAAAAATATCATCACTTTCTCAAGAAGGTTGTTTATTTTATACCCTTTTACACTCTTTTTGAAAAAGGTGCCTGCCCCATTGCACGATACACCAACATCTGAAGTGTTCAATTTGCGTCCATAAAAATCAAAGAAGTTTACCTATTTCAGAAACAAACAGATAAGCGAAAACATAAACAACAAACTCACTTTCATATCCCTTAGACAAATCCTATACTGTGATATGAGGTTAAGAACTAGAACAATGAAATTAATTCTATGGTCCACCAAATTCTGGTTACAGTTCACTACAAACCCTGGTTGCTGGGATAAAGTGCAAGTTATTTGACTTGTGATTTTAAGCAATAATAAAGGTCCAAAGTTTTCTTTCTACTTGATCTAGAAAAACTTACCAAAAGAACTCCCAAGTTTTGTTCCGGAGGTCGACATTCCCTGAGGCTCTGTAGCATAAATTAATATATAAATCAGGGATAAAAAATTCACTAATCATGAGGAAGTTGATCTATTTATCTGAATTTCACAATTACAGAAGTTGTTGGTTGCTTATCTATCATCCAAACAAAAAATCATATTTTGTGTAGCACTATTTCATTCAAATTTCAATAATTTCTCTTTGGATCTCATTTGCAATCTTAGGTTGATCCATTGTCTTCCACTGCAATACTCAATGAGGAAGCACGTTTACAGATCCAAACAAGAGCCATGCGTTACAGATATATACATGGCAAGAAAGAATCGCATCAAATCTTAAAATGCATATTTAAGAATCACTCACATGCAACATTGCCATGATCATTGTAAGGAGAGCGTAGGAACCTAATCCACCAGAGTATACCTGCATGGGTTATCAGAATCTTGAATTAGCTCACCGGGAAAAGAATAAAGAAAAAGAAAGACGACTTAATCTGTTAGACTGGAAAGTCATACCTCATTTAGCTCTCTCTGTTGTAAAAATACTTTCAAAATCAAACATAAAGGCCGCAAAGGAGGCCACTTAGATACTGCATCCTGAAAAGGGACCACAGGATAGTGTCAAAGGAGACTGGAGATAGTTAAGGTCTCTTGCCTTATACGTAACCTATATACTATAACTGATTCCTCACATAGCTTTTCTGTTTTTCTTTTACTAGGTGAAAGATATTGTTTGATATTCTCTGACTTTGCAATGTTTAACTTAGCAAATTAATAAAAAATTTAATTGCACAGCTTACCAAGTCATCAATTACTACTGCTTGTCACTCTTCTGTAATCTTCTTTCACTACAAACATTCTTATATAACTATTGTTCAAAATACCATAACTACATATGAAACCATATTAAACAGTGATCAAAGCACAAAGTTGCAAACGACAAGGTTATCATTGTCCAAAGGCACATAGCCAGGCTTTGATCTATATTAAAGAAACTACAACATTCTTTCAAATACATAGTAGATGACAGAATATGCAACAAACCTGAATAAATTCAGCAGCCTTTGGTCCACCTTCTATGTCAAAACTGTGAAGGAAGATATAAAATTATCAATTTACTTATTTGAACATGTCAATTGAGCTGAACCTATCCTTATCAATACATTGAAGTATTATTAACCCAAACTATATTGCCAAAGATAGAAGAGTAAACCTTATGTCGAATGCAATGCCACTTGTTTTCTCTACAAACTTAATAATGGGTACACGTGCCTTTCCAATCACCTGCGGAATCCACATGGAACAAATATAGAAGCTGAAGTTTGTCCGCAATAATATTTCAAATAAAACTTGAGGCACACCTGTATCCTTTTTGCCAATCCCATCTGTGACAATGCCCTAGAAAGGGCCTTCAATCCTTCCTGCGGTGTTTTGACGCCTGACCCCATAATGACAGCCTACGAGCAATGCCAATCAACCAAATGTGTCACTTAAATGGACACTTGAGCATGCATTATAGACAAGAATAACAAAATTCAAATGCACATTCAAACTTCAGTTCCTAACTTATACTAGCATAAAGATCAACATACTTACATCAATATCACTGGCGGGAAGATAAAGCCCCGTCTTGAAGGACCCAAAAACTTCAACCTATAAAGCAACATTCATTGAACAACATTCACTGAACTTTTTCGTGCTTAAAATCACACACACACCCGCACTTGTGCACCCAAACAAGAAAAAAGAAAGTACCTTGGACCGAGGAAATATATATTTGATAAGGTCCGAGACCCGTTTTACTGCTGCACTGCGTGCCTCTTGTTCTTCTGGAGTTGGAGACAGAAAATCACAGAAATCCACAATCTCTGCAATATTTAAAACAGATACACAAATCTGAAGTTACATATATACACCAGATTACAATTACACAATTTTCTCCTTAGAAATACATTGAATTTCTATACAAGTAAAAGAACCAAACAAAAAATATGAGCTTTCTTCTCCGTGTATAAGTATATATATGTATGTATACATCCATGCAGTTAAAATTGCAGAAAGTACCTTTATGAAGCTGAAGCATAGGGCTCCTGAATTTACAATGGCCGCGAAACCACCCGCTCTCGAGCTTCGGCTCTTGAGGAGCCGGCGTCGTGGGCTCGGATTGGTGAAGCGGCGGCCATGGCTCGGCTAGGCGGACAGAAGACGAGGAGGCACTAATTGGGTCGGGTTCATCGGCGGCGACGTCGAGGGAGAAGAAATCGGGGGCGGCGGTGTCGACAGGAGCGCATTGGGGGGTGGAGAGAGTAATTTCGTTGCGGAAAACGGAGTAGGGTTCGAGGTCCTCGGGCGGCGGCGGAGATTGGTTGGGGGTGGGAAGAGAGAGGGCGGGTAGGGTTTCGTAGAGAAAGCTTTGGGTCGGCGGCTCCTCCATGTTACAGTGGTGGATACGGCGGTACGGGAATTGGGGTTCGCGAATCTTGTGACTTGTGAGGGTTTATACTTTGTAAGCTGTAACCATGTTTCTTCTAACAACACAAAGAAACTTGAATATTGGTCAAATAATGATTCTCTTAGGCCATATCTAACCGAACAAGGGTCAGATGGCTAGATTAAATAATGATTCTGTTAGACCATCTTTAACGAATGAGGGTTAGCTCTCTGACCCTCCAAGATATTAATATATTAATAAATTGTATAGAGTCATATTTGTCTTTATCTCTAACCGAGGGTCAAAGGATCATAGGTCTCGTTTTAGACCTGTCACAAAAAACCGTCTCCAACCGAGGGCTAAAGGGCATAGGCCCAAACATAATTTATTATTTAAATTTAAAAACTACAACAACTTAAATTAAAAAACTACAACTTATGTTTAAAAACTACAACTTAAATTTAAAAACTGCAAATTATATTTAAAAACTACAACTTAAATTTATAGAAAAAAATTATAATTTTTTAATATTTTTTTACAAATTTTGGCCGAAAAAAAAATTCAAATTCAAATCCAACAGCTAGTTGATATCAGCATGACGTTAGCTAGCTGTTGGATTGAAAAAATTTTTGGCTATAAATATGATGGATATTGCGCTATAATTCACACACCTTTGAATTCAATATATTTCAATTCAACCTCTTTCAATTCAATTTCTTTCAACTCAAGTTTACAATGAATTCCAACTTTGGATCATCTTCGAATTCTAACTGGGGGTCCTTATCTAATTCCGAATTGGATGAAAAATGGGCGCAGATGAGACGAGAAATGAGGAGTCTGATGAAGAAAATGAAGCATGGCGCAACACACAATATGTGGCAGCCATGGTGTGTCAACCAACTGAGGAACAACCGGGGTGGCTTTGTTGTTGGTCGCTCTTACAAACCATGAAACAGAGCGATGACGCATGCTAATCTGATGAACAACTACTTCAACCCCAACTAAGTGTACACAGAAGATGATTTCAGACGTCGCTTCCAGATGAGGCGTCATGTCTTCGAGCGTGTACTTCATGATGTCCATCAGGTCAATCCATATTTTCAATAAAAGCTAGACAGAGCAAGCCGCCCTAGTTTCTCACCTCATTAGAAGGTTACTATTGCACTACGAATAATGGCCTATGGCTCCCCAGCTGATTCAATGGATGAAACCCATTGTATGTCTGAGTCTACATGCCTCGATACTCTTACTGAATTATGTAACACAATTGTTCAGCTTTACAGAGAAGAGTACCTCCGCGAGCCAAATCAAGAAGATCTGGATCAGCTCATTCGCAAAGTTGAATAGTGTGGGTTGCCGGGCATGATAGGGTCATTAGACTGCATGCATTGGAATTGGAAGAACTGTCTCACCGGATGGCAATGAGGCTTTAGCGGAAGGTCGAGAAAGCCAACTATTGTGTTAGAGGTGGTTGCCTCTTATGACACATGGATCTGGCATGCTTTCTTTGGAGTCCCTGGATCCCAAAATGACATTACAGTTCTTGGGCGTTCACCCTTCTTCAATAACTTGATGGAAGGTAAATCACCTCTACTTGACTACTGCATCAACGACCGTCAGTACAATATGGGGTATTACTTGGCAGATGACATCTACCCAAAGTGGGCGACACTTGTCCAAGCAATTCCAAACTGTAAAAATGACACCGAAAAGTGTTCTACCTTACACCAAGAGGCATACCAGAAAGATGTTGAGAAATCTTTTGGTGTTCTACAAGAACGGTGGAAGATCATCAAGGAATGGGCAAGAGGGTGGAGTCGAGAAAATTTGGACTCCATCATGATGTCTTGCATCATATTACACAACATGATTGTGGAGGATGAGCGAGATGGGTATATTGATGGAGAGTTTGATGATGACCAAGAGGATCCAAATAGGTCAATAAGAGCTCGTGCAAAAATAAATGATAGGCCTAATTTGCCTTTTAATCCAAGAATTGGTAGTATCTCTATAAATGAGTACATGAGGCGTTATAGGATGATACGTTCCCGTGCCACAAACAAGTACCTACAACATGATCTTGTTGCACATCTTTGGGCTAAAGGAAGCATGGAGTAGGAGTTTAAGTTTTATGTTGTTAAATGTTTTTAAAAATGTTGTTTAAGTTTCATGTTGTTAAATATTTTTTTTATTTTTAATTTTTATGTTGGTTAATGTTATTTAATGTTGTTTCATGTTACTTGATTTAATTTAATGTTGTATAATGGCTTAGGAAGTTATAGGAAAAAAAATTGAATTTAAAAAATATATGAAACAAATATTGTAAAATAGAAGTTATAGGAAAAAAATATGAAACAAATTTTGCAAAATAGAAGTTATAGGAAAAAAAATAGAATTTATAAAAAGATATAAAACAAATTTTGTAAAATAGAAGTTATAGGAATTTTTTTTTGTAAAAGTAAAAATTAAAAAAATAAATAAAAAATAACAGCAAGCTGACGTCAGCTAGTCGTTGCATTTGAAATTTGGCCTAGAGTTCCTATTAGTTATATCCGACAGAAATGCTCAATTTTCTGGTCCAACCCGGGGCTGGCTGGCTGGCTCATTTGGGCCAATTGGTTTGCCCACTCAGATTCCGTGGGGCACACGAGCCCTCTGGCCTAACCCTCGGTTGGAGACGGTTTTCGGGCTATTTTCGGCCCTCTGGCCCTCTAGACCATTCAGTTGGAGATGGCCTTACGTACGGGAAATATGAAAAATTGGCGACAAAAGAAATACCATTTTCTTCTTTTCCATCTGAATTTTTTTATTTTTTGTTTGGAAAATCTTGAAAATACAAAAGAAATTTATTGATATACATATGAATTTTTTTGTCTATTAAACTCGATGTATTAAAAGGCGTAGGCGTGGACGAGCCATTCCATGAATAGCGTCGTCTAGGCGTGAGGCAAAGCCTTACGAGACCTTAAATAATAAGGGACTGCTATGAAAAACAGAGGAAACATGGGACTCTTGGGGTTTTAAAAATAAAAGAAAAACAGACTTGGCTAAAACAACATCGTTTTGGGTCAAGTCATTAAAAAAAAATTTAAAGACTTGGCCAAGATGACATCGTTTTGGACCAAGTCTTTAAAAAAAAAATTCCCTCCTCTTCTTCTTCACTGTTGTCTTCCTCGTAAAGACTCCGCCCACCCTGCAACCCTAAACCCCAAATGATAGAGCCTTCGACTTCGATTTACCCAGACAACAGAGCATTTGACTTCAACTTTGGGTCGCAGATGGATTTGGGAACGCCTGCCAACCATCTTTAGGTGCGCTTCAGCCACCTAGGCTCGCCTCGACCACGCCTTGGCGAGTTTTCACCCACTCCCATTGGGCAGAGGTGTTGTCACTCCTGCCGTACCTCTAAAGCTGCTTAGGCGCGCCTCGGGGTGCGTCTTTTAAAACACTGATTATACCTTTTTTTTGTGGTCTAGTTCTCTTTGCTTCATACCCTTTAAAATCTACTCGAGTTCATCTCTTTACTTCTTGAGAAATAGGGCACCAAGTAAAATACAGACAAGATCAACGAGATGGCTCACCAATCACTCGAGATGGGCGACTTCAGTTGTTGTTGAAGAGAAGATATTCTTACTTTTGTTGTTTCGACCACTTCAACCATGCGACCCATACACAAACAATTACGTCTAATACACCTCTTCCCGTCGGCCCCATTTTTAGTCCCACCAAACTCCACTCTCTCTAGGTCCTGTCCTCCTCTTTCTTTGCTGCAATCCGAGTTCCGGACATAAAAATGTCTCCTCCATGTAGCCTGAATTTACTTTTATTTCCAATAAAAAAAAGGACTTGTACATGAAGTTAAATACGAAAATGGATTCTTAAATTATTTTTGATGTTCTTGTTTAATTTTCAAATCAATGTTATAGTATAAGACAAGTAAAAATAAGAAATTCATTGTCACCTCATCTTGAGGTCAAATTAAACACGTCAAAAGTTTTTGGTTTTTGGATTAGTAGGGCATAGCACACAACCATTCCTCACATGTCAAAAACTAAGATTATTAAAAAATATATATTTTTTTAATCAACATGTGTCAAATAATAATATCAAGCAATACCTATATATTAAAAAGGATAATAATGATAGATTTACTTAGCAATGATGGTATATTCTTTCTAGTTTTTGGTTTTTACAAATTGTTCACCAAGAGGGATTTCCGGCAGCAGAACTCGAACCTAGACTTTGATTTTGCAAAGAGAATGATCATTATCAACTCAATCAACCCTTATTGACGATATAATCTTTATATTGCTTCAACCATTGTGGCACTTAGAGGGGGAATTATAAACTTATCAATCAAGTAAAATTACTCTTCAAGTACGATTAATTACCTAATTTAACTGTCAATTTGGGGTTTAATTTCCTGATATGATTCTTCTCACCAAGGAGGAAAATATATAATGTACAAGAGGATTTACAAGGAAAGAAATATTAATTACAATCTGATTACAAGGACCTAGAAAAGGTAACTAAATAATCACAAGAAGTCAACTCTCTAACACTCCCCCTCAAGTTGGTGCATAAATGTCTTTCATGCCCAACTTGACAAGAGAGTTGTAGAACGCTTGGCTTGCAACATCTTTAGTTAAGATATCCGCCAATTGATCCTCTGACTTTACGAACGGGAATTGAATAATATTCCCATCTAACTTCTCCTTAATGAAGTGTCTGTCAACTTCCACATGTTTTGTGCGATCATGTTGAATTGGGTTGTGTGAGATATCTATAGCTGCTTTATTATCACAAAATAAATTCGAGGCCGAATTCGACGGATACCCGAGTTCACCGAGCAGCCTCTGAAGCCATAATAGTTCGCATACTCCTTTTGCCATACCCCTGTACTCAGCCTCGGCACTTGATAAATCAACCACTTTCTGTTTCTTACTCCGCCAAGTGACTAAGTTTCGTCCCACAAATGTAAAGTAACCAGATGTGGACCGACGATCAGTAACGTTGCCTGCCCAATCTGCATCGGTGTAACCCTCTATTCGGCAATGATCATTCTTAGAAAACATAATGCCTCGACCTGGTGAGGACTTCAAGTATCGTAGGATGCGTTCGACTGCACCCATATGTGCCTCACTCGGAGAATGCATAAATTGACTAACAACACTTACCGCGTATGCAATATCAGGCCTGGTGTGAGACAAATAAATTAATCTCCCAACTAACCTTTGATAACGATCCCTGTTGGTGGGAACTTGATCAGGGTGCACGGCAAGATGATGATTTTGGACTATGGGAGTGTCGACCGGTTTACAATCAAGCATTCCGGTTTCAGCTAATAAGTCGATAACATATTTTCGTTGAGACATAAATATACCCTGTGTAGATCGAGCTACTTCTATCCCCAAGAAATATTTCAAACCACCCAGATCTTTCATCTCGAACTCGGTGGCTAGGTAATCTTTGAGCCTTGAGATTTCCTCTTTGTCGTCACCTGTAACAATCATATCGTCCACATAGATGATAAGTGCCGTCAATTTCCCCATTCGGCGTTTCAAGAAAAGTGTATGATCAGAATTGCTCTGCCTGAACCCATATTTCCTCATAGCCGTCCGGAACCTACCAAACCATGCTCGAGGTGATTGTTTTAACCCATACAATGCTTTATTCAGTTTGCAGACTACGCCAGGTTGTAAGACCGATGCATAACCAGGTGGAATATCCATATACACTTCTTCGTCAAGATTACCATGTAAGAAAGCATTTTTCACATCAAATTGCTATAACGGCCAATCTAAGTTGGCTGCCAATGAAAGCAACACTCTTACCGTGTTAATCTTTGCTACCGGGGCAAATGTCTATGTATAATCAACACCGTACGTTTGAGTGTATCCCTTGGCCACTAATCGTACTTTGTATCGTTCAACGGACCCATCAGCTTTGTACTTGATGGTGTACACCCATCGACACCCAACTCTCTTCTTTCCTCGGGGAAGTGGAACTAAATCCCACGTTTAATTTTTCTGGAGTGCAGCCATTTCTTCCTCCATTGCCTTGGTCCATCGATCGTCAGATAGTGCCTCTTTCAATGAACTTGGTGTGCTATCATTGGATATTTGTTGTATAAAAGCTTTGCCGAGTTCTGATAACTTCTGTGATGACACATAGTTGGCAATGGAGTATTTAGAGCCTTTCGTTATGTCCGGTGAATATCGATTAGGTGGTTGTCCTCGATTGTGCCTGAAAGGTAATTGATAATTCGGAACAACAGTATCATCAACAGGGATAGTCGAGCTTACCTCAGAAATATTCTCAGGAGTATGGTCTGGTGGTACTAAATTTGGAGACGAGGGGGGAGTAGTCTCGGCAAGGGCAGCTGGCCGAGTCTCGACGATGGTGGTTGGCCGAATCTCGGTAGAGGTGGCTGGCTGAGTCTCGACGAGGGTAGCTGGCCGAATCTCGGCAGAGGTGGCTGGTCGAGTCTCGGCAAGGGCTGGTCGAGTCTCGACGAGGGTAGTTGGCCGAATCTCGGCAGAGGTGGCTGGCCGAGTCTCGACGAGGGTAGCTGGCTAAATCTCGGCAGAGGTGGCTGGTCGAGTCTCGGCAAGGGCTGGCCGAGTCTCGACGAGGGTAGTTGGTCGATTTTCGGCAAGCCGAGTCTCGGCAATGGTGCAATCCTTCTCGTCATACCGTGTCTCCCCCTGAGGAGGAGGATTGGAAGAAGCCGAGGGGTAATACATTTCAGACTCAGAAAAAGTGACATCCATAGTAACATACAGTCGACGGGAAGGAGGGTGATAGCAACGGTACCCTTTCTGATGGATGCCGTACCCCATAAAAATACATCGAAGAGCACACGGGTCAAGTTTCGTCCGCTGATTTTTATGAAGATGAACAAATGCAACACATCCAAAAATCCGAGGTGGGAGTACTAAAACTGACGGTAGATGCAAGAAGGTAGCAAGGACTTGTAAGGGAGTACGAAAATCCAGGACTTTGGATGGCAGACGGTTGATAAGATAAGTGGCGGTCTGAAGAGCAACATCCCAAGAAGAGCGGGGGACAGACGCCCCAATCAAGAGTGACCGAGCCGTTTCTAAGAGATGACGATTTTTGCACTCAGCCACCTCATTCTGTTGAGGAGTCTGAGGACATGTAGTTTCATGAAGAATTCCCGAATTCGTTAATTAATGGGAAAAATCACTATTAACATATTCATCACCATTGTCAGAACGTAAAATCCGTATGTCAGTAGAAAACTGTGTCTGAACCATGGTGTGGAAGGTCTTAAAAACTGAAAACACATCACTTTTATGCTTAAGAAGATATAACCATGTCATCCGGGTACAATCATCTATGAACGTTACAAACCATCGAATACCAGATGAAGTAGTAGTCGGAGATGGTCCCCAAACATCCGAATGAACAAGACCAAAAGGAACAATACTTTTATTAGAATTCAACGGATAAGACACACGGTGACTCTTGGCAAGTATGCAAGTGTCACATTTAAAGTCTGAAACTGAACAACCAACAAATAAATCCGGAAACATATGCTGCAAATAACTGAAAGATGGATGACCCAAACGGTGATGCCATAACCATATCTGACGCCGCTTGTAATCAACAGCTCCTTGGGCGAGATTGACCCGTCCTGTACTGACATTGTCCACAAAATAGAGATCCCCCCTCTTAGTACCACGACCAATTATCTCATTCGTGAGAATATCCTGTATAAGACAAAACTTTGGATACATTAGCACACAACAGTTCAATTGTTCAGTGGCTTGGCCAGGAGACATCAATTTATGCTTGAGTGAAGGTACAAGTAATGTATGAGGCAAAGAGAGAGTGGACGTGAGGTGCACGGTGCCAGCGCCAGTGATCGGTGAGGTGACTCCATTAGCATTAGTAATATTACGTCGAAGTGGAACAGTATCACAAGCTAAATCAGTGGGATCATAAGTCATATGGTCTGTGGCACCGGAGTCAATGATCCATCCAGATGGAGTAGCATCATGATTCATAATAAAAACATAACCACAGTTACCTGAGGACTCCGGAGACATGTCGGAAGAACTCGAAGCCAGAGAATCAGCTTGAGATATCAAAGATAATTGGGACATGGAGGTGGCGAGATTGGCTTGCCCAAGCTTAGCTTGCTCGTCTCGTTCTTGTTGTTTCTGAAGCTTCAACGGTTCCCACCAGTCAGGATAGCCATGCAATTGGAAGCAATTATCACGGCCATGCTTCTCACTACCGCAGTAAGTACAACCACCGGCCGGGACAGGTGGTTTAGGTCGAGGAGGACGGGGGCCCGTGGTGGGCCGTGAGACTATCCTAGCAGCAAAAAGCGAGCCCTGTGCCGAGCTCGGCGCATGAGCCTGGGGTTGCAGTCCTGAGCTCGGTGGAGGTAACTTATCAGGGGCTCGGGGACGAGATGAAGCTACGGCTCGTGTGGTAGGCCGAGTTGTCATGGCAGGTCGAGCCACCATGGCCGTCCCACTCGGCAGCTGTCCTCCGGTACTCATCACAGCTTGCCGTATACCCTCTCGGCGAACATAGGCAAAGGTTTGTTCGACGGAAGGAAGGGGCTCAGTTCGTAGAATATCACTACGAATTTTATCAAACATCTCATCCAATCCTGCAAGCAAAGTGTACACACGATCCGTTTGAACAATTTTATTAAAAATTTCAATATCAGTACCGCACTTCATTGGATTAGGTCGACGATAATCAATCTCCTGCCACAAAGATTGAAGATCACTATAGTATGTCTCCACCGGTCGTCCATCTTGCCTCATGCGAGAAGCCTTGCAGGTAAGATCATAGACTTGAGATATATCTGAGCCATCATAATACGTGCGAGCAACCGCGTCCCACACTTCCTTTGCCGTTGGTAGTCGAAGAAAGTACCCAATCAAATTGGGTTCCATAGAGTTGATGAGCCAGCCTTTTACAATGGCGTTCTCCGTACGCCACTTGGTGAAGGCCGGATCGTCGATAGATGGTTGGGGATTACTCCCAAACAAGTAGCCCAACTTGTCTTTTCCAGCAACAAACATCTCAACAATCTGAGACCAAACTCCATAATTGGCACCATTAAGTTTGATGCCAATCGAAGCAGTAGATGAATCGTGATGAACAATCTGTGTAACAACTTGCGGAATAAGTGGGATAGGATTCATGGTAGGATCGGTCAGGGTAGTAGTGTTTAGGGTTGTAGTGTTTAGGGTAGGAGTAAAATCAGTTAGGATGGGGTTGTGTTCACTGTGGAGTGGTGGTAGGTTCTCCATGGGAGGGCCGAGTTTTCTTGAGGGAACGGGCAGAGCAGAAACCCTAGGATCTCTGCTCTGATACCATGTCAATTTGGGGTTTAATTTTCTGATATGATTCTTCTCACCAAGGAGGAAAATATATAATGTACAAGAGGATTTACAAGGAAAGAAATATTAATTACAATCTGATTACAAAGACCTAGAAAAGGTAACTAAATAATCACAAGAAGTCAACTCTCCAACATTAACTACTTCATCCCCAAAATTCTTGCTCACAACGTCTCTAACTTCTACTGTTTGTTGTGTGCAACAATTTTTTCATAAAGTGACTTTCAAGTAGTTGCCTAACTTCAATTCTTCTAAAAATTACCAAGTTTTTGTTACCAAAATAATTATGTACAGTGCCAGCCCCTGCCAGGTTATTCCTAGGAAGCGAGGACTATTTTACATAGGTAGGTTATTTTCTAAAATTAGAATCCAAAACAAATGTAGGTGCAACTCCTCTTGCTGCACCATGTATATATTTTGCTACTACAAATTTTAAAAAATGTGTTTAACCACTACGTTAATCAAGTCGTGAGGTGACGGATTATAATGTAGCTTCAGTGACGGAGAGTATTTACCCCTAAATGTGAAGCCGAAATTTGAATTTCTACGATGTCCTCCCCAATTGACCTCCCAATGGACAATCAAAGTTTGTTCGCACAACCAATAGTCCTCGTGTACAACATGTTTTATGAAGCCTTCGTTTCGGAATCCGGTCCTCCTCTATTTTCAGAGCTTCCAGCTAAGATCATTGCATGCATCTCAATAGTCATTTTGTTATTCTTGATGTTCAGTCACATTCTCAATGTGTCCCTTGCCTGGCTCCTAGAAATGATCCCAGAACATGACCTTGAGGGAGGAGACATCATTTACGGGCCTCAAATAAACACCATCGGTTCAAGTCCCTTTCGGATAGCTATAGTGCAAAATATGCAGCGGCTGGGAGTGATAAAGAGACTCATGCCGGATTTCGATGAAGGAAGAGGGCCCAGGCTTAGGGCTTTGAAGAAATTGCCACCATTAGTGAATTATGGAAGCTGTGAAATAAGATCATCAAGTTCATCAAGGTGTACTGCTTGTGCAATTTGTTTGGAGGATTTTGCAGATGGTGATTCATGTCAATTTTTTTCACTTTGTAACCACATTTTCCATTCGAATTGCATTGATAATTGGTTGATGAACAAGCCAACTTGCCCAGTTTGTCGAAACTGTATCATCGATGCATGACAAATTTATTTATTTTTTTTAAATTTTTTGAATTTTGAATTTTGAATTTTTGAAAATTGTATGTTGTGAATCTGTCAAACAACTGTAAATACCAACATTCTTTATGTTAACAGTTTGCAACCACTTCAGCAAACACTTTAAGCCAAGCAATTACCCTAGTTTTTGGTTTTAAATGGAGCTTTGTTCATATATTCGATTCTTGGTTTGCAATCATATAATGAATTTAAATTAAGGGAAATTTTTTTGGTACTCCAAAAATCTCATTTTACACGTAAACTTTATGTAATTGGAAATAAAAATACATTTGTGAGGAGCGAAACTTTTGGGAGTACTAATAATAGTTCTCTAAATTAATTAGATTAATAATCAAGGCCTCTAATAAGGAAATGCGACAACTCTTTTTTGAACTGTAACTTTTACAACAAACTATAAACCTTTTGATCTTAAGTAGAAATACCAACATGTTATTTATACGAAATATGAAATGCAGAAAATCTCAATATAGTGTTGAAAAATAAGAAAAATAAAGAGTTTACATTATGAAAAAAAGGTATATCCTTTAGGAGGAAATAGTATACAGGTTTTCTTGTACTTGTGTATTTAGGTTTACTTATTCAACTACGACTTATTTATTTCCCTAGTGTATAAAAGGAAATTTCTAAATAACTTTTTAGTAATACTTGGCTACTCAATTAGTAATGAGTAGGAGCTTCTGCTTAAAACTGTTCATTGTCGATTTATAAAACTTCGTGTTTATGATCAGAACCGTTTATATTATAAATCACTCTATAAAGATGGCATATGCAAAAAAATAATTAAAACTAAGGTAGTTTAGTTATCGAACTGTTTAAAGACAGATCAACGAAATTGATAAAAGTATTACAAACCGTTTATATATTTGCTACAATAGATTGACTAAACGACCTTATTTTTAAGTTTTTTTTTTTTTTTTTTGTGTGTGTGTGCGTGTAGAGATGATCTTTACAGAGTTATTCATAATATGAATAGTTCTAAGCACAAGCACAAAATCTTGTGATTCGACATGAAAAAGTTTTGAGTAGGAGTTCCTACTCATCTTTGAGTAGCCAAACATTGTTCATATTTTTTTTAGCACATAACTAGAGGTCAAGGGTCATGGATTAGAGCTCATTACAGGAAAATTCAAACAACCCAATTTATTATCATAGCAAGATTTCAGAGAAACGGGTAAGCGAGTGACTACTAACCACACTGATGCTATTCCAACGTGCATCTTACCACATCAACAATAAAGTAGGTGTGAGATTTTTATAACAAAAAATCCCGATGGTAGAACCAGTCAATATAAGACATATTTAATGTTTTTTTTTTCTTCACAATTTAGGATTATTGTATTCCTTTATATCGTTAATACAAGTATATGCATGGTGTGTTAGTTTCTAACACGAGTAAATTGAATTTAGACCTGATAAACCAGTTTAATTAGTATTATATGAAGAAAAAAAAAATTAAGAGTAATTAAATGTGTGATAGGTGAATGGGATTGATAAATATCACTAGCTAGAGAGGCCTTAATCCTACCAATTTGGGGTAAATAAGATTGTTAAGTTTATAAACTCAAGTTTGCATCATCCTTCCTATAACTTAGACTTTAGTAATTTAGAATACCGTCCTTTAATAAAATAAAATAAGCTCCCAAAATGCCCTTTTTTTTTCTCTCTCTTAGTTAACATAGAAATTAACCGTACCCGAACAACGAATTTAACGATCTCCAACGACCATACCTGTAACAAAGAGAAAACAACTAACCACTCCAGAAAAGGGGCAGAAACAGAGTTTCATGTTTATGTCATCAAAACAACATGCTACTTTCTCTACTTCTTGAAAATGTTTGTTTAAACCGCAAAATCTCGAATATGGGTTTAGCAGTTTTGCCGTTCAACAACATCATAGACAAATACCAAGCAAAGCAAAGCATCCATGTCAGATTCCCAATCCTTCGTTGATCATATATCGAGCAAACACTAGCAATCTCATTCTTCATCACCATGAACATGTTTGAAGCCATGAAGGTCGTCACCCCACCTCCTGTTTTTTCTTTTTTTTCTTTCATCAGCACGATAATTTTTGTATATGTCTGCATCATAGCATTCTCCATCATGCTTTTGTTGATCGTCATTGCCCTCCTTTACGTCATCTGCGAGTTTGTTTGGACGCCCTTCTACGAGAGGAGAAGTAATCCTGATCCTGAAGCCGAGGATCAACAACAATTATCTCGCCCAAACAACGGCGCAGAATGGAATGACCAAGCTACATTTTATCAAGCAGCCGTCCTTCATAATTTGAGGGTTTTGGAAATTTTGGACTCGATTGTTGAGGTTTTGGAGGAAAGAAGAGACGAAAGGCAGCAGCGAGTAAGGGAACAAGTTTTGGAGAGCAAAATGCCACCACCTATAGCTTATGGAAGCCAAGAAACTGAAATTAATTGCAAGGATTGTGTTATTTGCATGGAGGATTTTGAGAACGACCAATGGTGTCAAGTTTTTCCCTCATGCAATCATACGTTCCATTCCAATTGTATGAACACTTGGTTGAAGAAGAGCCTAACTTGCCCGATTTGTCGTAATTCTGTATTGGATTTATGAGGCATGAATAAATCTGGGTAAAAAAAAAAAGTGTAGATATACAAGAAGTTTAATCATTATTTATTGGTTCGCTTGTCGTCTTCAGCAAGATCCTACCATGGTGCCGAGCCGTTTCTTCCCTATGTTGGTAACTTTGAGGTGATGGAGTTGTGAAAGTAAAATGCGATGAAGGTTTTGGTTCGTCGGCGAGGTAAAGTGGACAGGCTGGAGGGTTGTTTGAAATAAAATTGGTTGTTTGGGGTAAGTTTTCAATGCCACTTAAGTACGAAGGTGGGGTTCGAATAAGAATTTTCAAGGGCCGGTTGTCTCAAAATGATGCATTTGGCTGCATATCATGACTTAAATGAAATGGAGAAACTGGCACCCTAGCATCGCAAATCAACCATGGGTCGACAAGCGGAAAATTAAAATATATGACGATGTGTAATTGGTTTGCAGCACTAAAGTGGCAGTGCCCCCTTGTATTTATGCAAGTCTTTATCCTAGAAGTTAGCCACTACGTATGATTGAGTTCTGATTTTGCTAGATTTTTCTTTTATGCCATGATCATGCTTGATTAGTATCTCGCTTTTGAAAATGGATGTAAACATTTTCTCTTCAATCCCATATTGTTCGAAGAAAAAAGAAATTTTAAATGCAACACCTTTTGTTATTTGTTAATTTACTTGATACTTACGAGAATTCGTCCAACTGACATGTAGGTTTTTGTGTTCAATTCCCAAAACAAAAATTAACACAAAGCATCCGTGTTTACTGAGATCAATTATTTGATTACTCCTTACTCATAGTGGATCATGATTTCTTTAAGGAAAATATTTTTTCTTTTTCCATGCACATCCATGCATGTTTTTGACATTTGAATAAAATAAATAAAAAATTAAGAGATAAAATTAAAAAAAGGTGTGGAAAAAGAAGAAGAACTATAGTGTATATATATTATTTCACTTCCTTTAACCTAGCACATCAACTTGAGTAATTCCAAATCACTCTCTTCCCTCTAGGAGGGGCAGTCTACCGCAAGATCGAGTTGGAGCATGGAGCCATACCTTTTTTTTACTTATATGACACGTATACACTGTTGTGGTGACATTCCATGTCAATGAAATAATTAAAGACATGTGGAAGTTTGTCGATATATCTTTGTTTTATTAGGACGGAAGATCACGTGATGGTGTATACCATGATATGTAAATTCTCTCTTTTTTTTTTCTTTTTTTATTTTATTTTTATAGTCACAATCATAAATTTGTTAATGCGAGACAAAGAGAAATGTCAAACTTTTCTTTGGTATATATGTCATAAAAATTTATTTTGATGACGTTATTTCTATTGGTATTTTCATAATACAATCTCTCAAAACTTCTATTAACAAAGTAGAACCTAATCATTAAAGACTCAAATTTCACACACGTTGATTGGAAAAACTTATTTTTGACAAATGAAACATATGAAATCGATTGTTTGGAGATCCACAAGCGATATAACTATCTACTTTTTTCATTTGTATCGATTTTATGATGTTCATAATGCTAGTTGCACACTATTACCACGAGACAGTTTTGGTAGACGACAATCGAAAACGTGAAGATATTTCGGTGAAACTCTATCAAAATATTTCATTTTTTGACATGTATCTACCGAAATGATGTTTTAAGCAAGCCAGTACCGTAATTGTTTTGAAAACTCAGTAGCTGCTAATCGAAAATGTGCAAGTTTTCAGCAATTTTATATCGAAATTGTTCGTGACGAAGATGAATTTGTGTTCTTTTTTCTTCTAAACAATAGAAGAGTTTGTGTTTTTAGGGTGGAGATCGAATCTTATGCCGAGAGGGTGGTGTGAAAGTAGTTTGGGTAAGTTAGATGGGTATATTAAGATATAATTAATAAAGGCAAGAGAAACACAAACTAGAATACCGAAGAAGTTGGGGTTCGGGTTTCACCATAAAACCAATGACAATGTGGGGAGTAGCTTAACTTGTTATAAGTTTCTCCTCTCACTGATGTAACCAACCTGCTCTCATACCATGAACTCATACCATGAAGAAGTTGGAGTTCTACCATAAAACCAATTGACAATATAGGAAGTAGGCCAACCTTTTATAAGCCCTTGCAAAGTTTATTCTTTCACCGATGTGAGACTCTTTTGTTAGAGTATGAGTGTGATTCATACGGTTTGGTAATAATCCTTGTTGTCTCAGATTGCTATAAAGAAGTCTTAATATGTTTATGAGAGTTAATTCGACTTTGGTTTGGATTGAAACTCTATGTTGATAAGCTTAAGAATAGAACTTGTACAAGGATTTGGTCTTGTATTCCTTGTAGGATTATTATAGGGTAATCTAGATTTTGTAGTATTAAAACCACAAGCCCCTGCTCTCACAAAAACACGCTCTTATTGTTCCAATTACCTATAAGTTGGAGAGCATAGAGTTTTGCAGAGAGGAGAAGGTTGTGTGAAGGTTTTCATGGCTTCTTATCCATGAACGTGTCTGTAGGTATGTGTTGGTATAATTGCTGCAGTTCTTGCACTTATATTACATACATAATTTAAGGATTGTGATTTAGTTGATTAATCATTGTGTTATTGGCTGGTGTATTAATCTTTTAAGTCTAGTTTACTCTTACATCTTTTACCTTCACATCCTCACAAATGCCAATTATCATTATACAATTGGCGGAAGAATATATTTTTCAGTGTTTGCTTAACTTATGTTTATGACAAGTAAATCCCAACTTGTTTGTCGAATACTTGGAAAAATCTGTCGTTAGTAACATGTTCTTTCCTGATTGGAGATGACTCGATTTCAGTTCTCCATTATCTTCCTTAGTTGAGGTTATAAGTTCCTGTCCCAACCTTGACTATTTATTGTACCTACCAATACCATGATTCTTAATTTCGTATTAAGTGAATTTCTAGTTAGTAAATTCGTACAAGTACTTATATAATTTGTCGTAACACTTTTTTTACACGTTTTAATGATTTGTTAAATTATACGTTTATTAAAACTTTAACATAATATACATATATCATACACATACATATGTACTTTTCACATTTATAATACACATTATTTTGACATATTTTTCAATAATACATATAAAATTCAAATATTCTATATGTATTTTTAACATATTATTTAAAAAATAATAAAAATATTAAAATTAAAAAAATAAAAATAAAAAAAACCGAATTTTTTCACAGTATTTTTTCAGCAAAGTTGTCGAATAATGCATTTGCACGTACTGGTTGAGGTAATTTAATTTTCTGCCTGAACACTCAATTTCTACTTATTATCACTTTTGCCTTGGATACAGAATTCGAAGTAACCAATTAGATTTACGATAAAACTAATAAATTGACATACGGATAAACCTCATCAAGAAACTGAATGGTGAAAGTGTTGGTTATAACATAACTTCTTCTCACAACATGCAGGTAGGCACCCGCGGTCACCCAATTGCAAAGCCATTACTGGCAGTAATAAAATAAATTTCACCTCCGCCGTTACCTTGTTGGTTGAAAAAAAAAAACAGGTAAAAAAAGAAATGCACCTCCATTTTTGGAATGCATCCAGAACAAATTAGAGTTGGGTTTGGAGTGTCCTGCTCTACCTTGACGTTAATTAGTTGCATAACGAAAACAATAATTCCCAGAAGGGTTCGGCAGCTCTGCCACAACAACTTCATGGAAGAACTAAAACCAAACAAGAAACCAAAAACTCTGCAGGGCTACGAGGCCCCGATTTTTTCACAAAAAGTACCGTGTTCGTCATCATGAACACTGTGATTTCTAATCCCAATATTCTTCATCAATCTTCTCACAATCATCTCAGTTTTTTGTCGTGCATTTTTGCACTCGAAGTAGTAGGTTTCTTGTTTCTTCTAGGCCAAGCAAGATTCACGAATCTCAGCCGCCTTGTGGTTTGGATCGGCAACTTAGCGCTCTCCACTGCGGCTTTATTTCTCATTGCCTTGATGCATCCCATTATTGGAATCATATTTTCTTGGTTTCCAAACAGAAGCCATGGCGATCACGAATTTGAAGGAGCAGATGACCTGTCTCACCACCATCATGATCAAGACACATTACCACAAGCACCTGCGCAAGATATCGCAACGTTGTTCCACATGGTGTTAATGGAAGTGCTCGATAGAGTTTGGGAGGACTTGGTGATGGAGGGGCCAGAACAAATGCCTCAAGCTCTCCAAGTTCAAGCCCTAGAGGCCCTCCCACCACCTTTGACGTACTGCAAAGGCAGCCGGGACATAACATCCAGTTGCTGCAGTGACCGGTGTACCATTTGCTTGGAGGATTATATGGACGGCGAGTCCTGTCGTGTCTTCGCGTGCAAACACATGTTTCATTCCAATTGTATTGATCATTGGTTAAAGAATCATCTAACTTGCCCAGTTTGTCGAAACTCTGTTGTAGATATCTGACATTGTAATTCATTTTCATCTTGTATAAATTACTCAGAATTTCAAACGTAGTTGCTTTATGAACAAGTTTCCAACTATTTTCCAGAGGAAAACATCTTTTATGCCATCAAATAATAGCATGCCCTGCGTTTGGTTTTTGAGATTCTCTTACTCTCAACTTTCTCCCCATTCTCTCTCCGCAGGACCGCAACATCCTTGCCTTCTCTCCGGCGGTGATCGAGATTCTCTATCAGCATCAAAGGACCAGATCCACGTCCCATAAAAATTTCTGAAAATTTGACATTACCCCTTGAAACAATATTTTCCTCAACTAAAACCCATGTTCTTTTGTTTTCTTGAATAAAACCCATTTACTAGCCTCCAACAAATTCTTTAATTAAGTTTGACTTTTCAAATTGTGTATTTTTTGAATGTCTAAACTACCCCTATTAATACTTGGATAGGGTTTTTGGATCAATTACTTGTTATACCCATTTAATTAATTTTATATATTTTACATAATAATTCACGCCATTCATTCTATATTTAATGGATTAACTTTCAAATTGTTATAAGGTGCCTAATGCACAAAACAAAAGCTATATGTTTCACACAATTTTTACCTACAAAATAGTCTAATTTACCTATTCCATCAAACCAAAATTTAAAGGGTTTAATTTACTTCCAAAATGGTCTTAATTACCTACATGATTTATGTGCATTAGATTAAAAGTTTATTTAATTGCCTACAAGCACAAACCCACAACATTCGAACATTATCTAATATCACTACTTTTTTTGGAATAGGTAAATTAATTTAAATGTAGGTAAATTAGTATAATATTTTACAAGTAGGTAAATTAATTTAAATGTAGGTAAATTAGTATAATATTTGTATGTAGGTAATTACATGATTCAAAATGCAGGTAAATTAGTATAATATTCTATAAGTAGGTAAATTAATTTGTATGTAGGTAATTACATGATTGAAACAATATAGATTTTTTTTTTCGTACAAGTTATGTCTTCTTTTTTTTTTTTAATTTGGTAAACTAATATATATATGTTGCTAATATTTATGATACAAGAAAGGTAAAATATCCATATGGATTTAATTGCTCATCATAATTAGGATGAGTAATAACATTTATTGACCAAATTAGGATTTTGTGGGATAAGTTGTAAATGTATTCTAATAGTTGGTTATATATTTGTCTACATGGCAGTTTAATTGAAGTTTGGGTTTTATTTGAATGTTTAAATTTAGGTGGGTTTTTGTTTGGAAAATAAGAGTTTCAAGGGTCTATATCTAAAGAACCCTAAAAATTTCCACCACTCACGCGAAACCACAACCTTAGCCATCTAGTCGAAACTCTCGATTCAGTCTCCATTGGAGTGGAACTCGGGAGTTCTGGAGAAATAAAATTTCTAATTATTTGGTTATGTTCTCAATCATAGATATACATCCCCCCTCTTGCTGTTGAATCTTGACTTTAGGGGGCGCTGCGTTTGCTAGTTGGATTTGTAAGCAGGGGACTCTGAAAATGGTGGATTTGGGTGGACTGAGAGAGAGGTGAAGTTGAAGCTTCATAACAAATCCATGGTCGTGTTCACCATAGAGATGCCGCGCGAGGGAGAGAGTTCTCAGCAGTGGAAGAATATTGACAAGAAGGCTGACATAAAATCTTGATTGCCACCGGCGAAGAAGGCAAGAATGTTGAAGAGAAAGAGAGAGTGATAAAGTTGAGAGGAAGACTCATCTCAGCCACACATTTTACATAAACGGCTAAGATGATTTAATCCCAAGGATCCCCAAGGAATGGATCCGAAGAGGATCCTAACACGGATAACGGAAGTGTTGACATAATTTCGTAGAGTCACAAATGGTGGATTGTCTTGCTGCTCGAGACTTTCTTTTCAACTTAGTGTGTTTCGGGTTTAAACTCTTCTCCCTCTTCTTAATGTAATGTAGAACATCATTTGTACTCGAAAACACTTTAGAGTCATATTATCATACGGGAGTGAGAGGCGTAATGACTTCTAAAAATCCCCGCCTAGCGCCGCCTAGGCGCTAGGCGGTTGGCCACCGTCCTGATTAATGCCTAGGCATTTGAAAATTAAGAAAGGACACCTAGACCTGCTAAGGCGCCCGCCTAGACCTCGTAGGCACTCGCCTAGCCCGCTTAGACCCGCCTAGGTTGCGACTCACTTAGATAGAAAATAGATAACTTTCATTTTGCATTTTATTTTTTCCAATAAATTGTAAGAGACTTGTTGAATACTTAAATGAATACACATTATATGCATGTTCTCCATGTTTTCATTATGTTCCAATACCTTCTAATATATATGTCATTCTATTTTGTAGTTTATAATGACATTATATATATTTTAAGTATAAATAGACACTTATTGACACGAAATATAATATATTTACTTAAATCCGCCTAGTCCGCCTAAGCGCCCGCCTAGTCCCCGCCTAGCCGCCTAGGCGCTAGGCCCCAGCTCGCCGCCCGACTAGCGCCTAGCGTTTTTTAGAACCTTGATTTTTAGTAATAATAACAATTGTCTAAAACTATCATAAACTCTAATGACATTAAGCATCTAATTCTTTATGGTGTTATTTTTTATTTTTTTGATAAAAAGTGATATATCTAACTCTTTTTGTTGCTAATGTGTTTTACCATAAAATGAGCTATTCTTTTTCTTCCGAAATCAAACTTAGTTATTCTTTAAAATATGATCATATGGCAATAATCAGTTAGTCTAATGACGTTCGATCTCTACTTTTGTTGAAAAAGGTTATTAGCTCAAAATTCATGAACGACAGTTGTTAACTAATACAAAACAGGGAATCCGAATCACAGATTTCACTGACCAACCTCAAATTACATAACACAACACAATTTCTCAACATTCACATTGCTTAACACAAATGTTTCAGTGTCACTTGCAACAAAAATTAAAAAAAAAAAAATCAAATAAATTAGTTTAGGGAGAGTCCATAGATTGATTTTTCTTTTCGGAATTCTTCATCTTTCTTTTGCTTGAGTCGTCATCCTGTTTATATCTGAAAACAATACGACCTCTCGTGGTGTCGTACCGATTGACTTCAGCCTTAACTCTGTCGCCGATCAATATCCGGATGAATTTCTTTCGGATTTTCCCAGAAATGTAGCCGATGATGGTGTCCCCGTTGTCTAATCGGATTCGAAACATACCGTTGGGGAGCGACTCCGTCACCAGCCCTTCTTGGCTGAACTTCTGTTCGTCCACTCCCGGGGATTTGCTCCCGGCGACAACGTTCGAAAACCGTTTGGTGCTGAAGAGGAGGTGGTTTCCGACCGGACAGTGCCTGCTGCTGTTGGTGGTGATGTGGAGATGGAACTGGGGTTTTTGGATTGATTGGAAATTGAGAGTTGATGGGGTGAGGGTGAGGGTTAGGGTTTTGGAGTGGGGAGGGGGAGTGTGGTGGAGGATTGGGTGGCGGAGGGAGGATGATGGCGAGGTTAACGTGGCTTTTGGTGGTGGTGGTGGTGGGTGGAGACAGACAAGGGGAGGAGGTAAAGGGATTGGGTTTGGGCTTTTTGAGGATTGTTTTGAGTAAATGTTGGTGTCGAGCTGATCATCTTGCTGATCATCTTGACAATAACATTTTGTTTCGGATAATGTTAGGAAGATTAAATTTGCAAACGAAATAATGTGTCAGCAATAGAAAATAAACACATTAATCAACATTTAAATAATAATTCAATAATCAATATTCACATTATTTGATTTACAAAATTTAATTTAGAAATTTGGTCTCCCTAGTACTACTTGTATGTTTCTTCCACAAAACTTGAAATTTTCTTTCAAGGAGATTTAGGGTGAAATTGTTTGATGAAATGCCTCATGCATGAAAGCATACACGTTATGCCTTTTGCATGTTTGACTATTTCGTCCTTAGTTAAATTGATAACATAACATGCGTGCGAACCATTTCTCCTCAACAAATCGCACATTGTGGTCTCGGCGTAGCTTAGAAACGGGTCACATATTTACTACATCATCAGTTTTACGGAAATAGATGAGAGACATCCAAACCAACAAGAAGAAAGAAAAATGGATAGAAGACATAAATTGGTACGATATCAAAATTTCACATAATCATGTGAGAAATTAGAACTCCATGATCCATTTTGAAATCACTTAAAACATGGAGGGTTTTAAAATGTAATTAGCAATGTACAACTTTCTACGTCTTAAGTCTGTTTTGATAAAGTAACAAAGCACTACAAGGAGTTAAAGAGCATTTATTCTTGTAGCTCAAAAAATCTTTCAACGCAGAAGAATTGTGACCAAAATTAAAAAGTCTAGTGAGGAGACATAACACCATTTCAAAGCAATGCAAAGAACCCTGTAAATACTGCAAACTATTCTGCAGATATCTCACATTCAGAACTTATTCTAAGCATTAAAACATACACGTCCGATTAAAACTTAAAACCCCTTGCGGGAAAATATGAACAAAATAAAATAGCAGCAGAGCAGATAGAGAAGATAATGTTTAATTCTCTCAACAGTCTGCATACCTGGAAGTGGCAGAGCCTTCCAATCACTTTGGAAATTACCCTTCATTAACAGCAGCGACCTTCGCATATTCACACAACTCTCTCAGCTTTTGAGGAAGAATGCAACGGCCCCCAAACTTCTGCTGCAAGTAAGTGATGCCGGCAAACAGTAGACCTCCAAAAGGTACGATGACATCCCTTGCAGCGGAGTAAAAATCATCTGCGGGACTTGCATAAATGTATGACTTGTTTAACTAGTGATGAGAATAGCTGTGGCCCCTGTAAAGATCATATGCATGTGGCAGCACTCGAACGAAAGTTGTTCCAATGTAGAATGGAACAGACATAGCCTTTTCCTTTGAATTTCTGAAGATGTTGAGAAGAATTTGAGGAACTAGAAACCCATCCAGGACCAAACCAACATAAGATTTCAAGGCACCCAAAACGGGATGCTTTTGGTAATCTGAGAGCACCTTAACATCATTACCAGTGCCAATCTTCCTCCAATCCATTAGGAACAATGTGGCCAAAGCCCCCACAGCATATACTATTGAAACCACACTTCTTCCCCATGACCCAAAGCTCATTTTGGCTTTCGTTGTTTTCAGATCTTGCAGTCCATGCTAGCTGCAAAAGATGCAGTTTCAACAAGAAACCTACGATGGTTAAGGCCCTCACAATCACCTCATTAACCTCAAGCCATCCACCACTTCCGAGGAATGCTTTTCGGTACTTGGTGTTATTTGTGAACATAGCTTTAAAATTTAACATAAGAGGTACGATGCAGCCCAGGGTAAAAATCAGTAGCATGAACATGGAAATGGAGGGAAGGACATCAGGATGTTTTTTCACATGGAAGAGTTGTAATGCCACTAAAACGCATGCAATTGGTGGACATAAGAACCAATGTGACCTCCACATTCATCCTCCAGATTGATCTACTTGCTTCTTTCACATAACCGGAAGCTGAGGTCAAATCCAAATGTTCAAAATAAAGAGGATGAGGATTAGACTTTTTTCACGTGTTTATAATGCTTCCTTTGATTTAACCAAAAGAAGTTGATGGTGGGAACTGAAAATTGACAACAATATCACAATCAACCGAATCAGTTGGTTGTGGACTCTCTGAGCCAAGAACTCTACATCCTACCATGCATAGGCTTCCTTCTGTTTGACCACAGATCCCTTCAGCAGAAATCTGCAGTACTTCATTTGAAACTGATGTATTTCTCAGCTTTGCATAAGATACAAGATTGGTGCTTATCTTGTAGCTAATATGGTAGGTGCTGCGTTGTGGATGTAACTCACGGCTGCTACCATTGGAGTCACAGAGAAGTACCCTTCAGTGCTTGCAACTGAGTTTTCATTCTTCATCGAATACCAATGCTGGTTATAAAACCGGTTCCCAACAAAGAAATCTATTTTCATTTTGTGGACTTTCAAATGTGATCTTTTCGAAGTAACCTGACTCTGACACAGTTTTGTTGCTCCAAATCTGCCCCACATTGCTACTCGTGTTTTGAATTGTCAATATTGCAGGAAATCTCAAGCTCAATCTTGTTGAACAATCACCCACTAGTACTATTAGTAATGAAATCTGTTGCATTCAAGATTCGACAATCAGCAACACATAGCTGATTGTTCTTTGCATCCCATGACGCTTCCCCAACCAATGTTGTATTTGTTGGAACATAGTTAATTTATTTAGTGTTTGGATTTGGGCTTAGCCCTTTAGAATTAGTTTTTTGTTTCCTTGCTTATTATGGATTAGGGTTAGTTTTGTTGAGAGTTGTCCCACATTGGTGAGGGACAAGGTTTGCTATGTGCTTATATGGTCTTGGGCTACTCCCCATATTGCCAATTGGTTTTATGGTGGAACCCCAAATTTCATCATGGTATCAGAGCAAGGTTGTCCACGTGTAAAGCCCAACGGCCACACGCGCTCCACGTCACCCAGTTGTTGTCCACGTGTAGGCTTGAAAATCCGCCACACGTGCGGGGGCGTGTTGAGAGTTGTCCCACATTGGTGAGGGACAAGGTTTGCTATGTGCTTATATGGTCTTGGGCTACTCCCCATATTGCCAATTGGTTTTATGGTGGAACCCCTTTCCGATGTGACTGAATTTCGTAGTGTGGTTGGTGCTCTTCAGTACCTCACCTTTACACGACCAGATATCGCATTTGCCGTCAATCAGGTATGTCAGTACATGTATCGTCCTACCACTACTCATTGGATTGCTGTAAAACGTATCTTACGGTACCTGAAGACTACTCCTGACCATGGTTTAGTGTACAAACCAAGTTCTTTAAATCTTGTGGCTTATGCCGATGCTGACTATGCTGGTGACCCCGATGACCGTAAGTCTACTAGGGTTACTGTATTTTTTTGGGCAACAATCTTATTTCCTGGAGTTCCAAGAAGCAACGGGGGGTCTCGCGTTCGAGCACTGAATCTGAGTATAGGCAGCTTGCTTATACTGCCGCAACTATTTCCTGGTTTCGAAAGTTGTTTAACGATCTTCGTATCCCATTATCACCTCCTAAAATTTGGTGTGACAATATTTCGGCGATCTCCTTGGCATCTAATCCTGTTTTCCACACTCGCACTCGTCATGTGGATGTGGACTATCACTACATCCGTGAAAAGGTCACTCACTGCGAACTTACTATTGGTTTTGTTGCCACACAAGACCAACTTGCTGATTTCCTTACCAAAGGTTTGTCAACAACACGTTTCAATTTACTTCTGTCCAAGCTTCCCGTTCGACGTTGACCGCTCAGCTTGCGGGGGCATGATAAACCATCCAGTCTGCCAAGAGGAAATTCAAATATTTCCTCTGGCCAACAGAAGCCGCAACAAACGCAAGAATCTTTCAAAGATGCTGATCAGTCCTAGTTGTGAACTTATTCAAATTTTGTATTTTGGAATGTAATTATCCCTTGTATTATCTGTTTGTTATACAAGAGTTTGTTCTACATCAAACTCTCCATACAAGAGTTTGTTATACATCAAACTCTCCTTTGTAACCTCTATATAAAGATGAATATATAGAAGGAATGTTCACCGAGCAATTTCATACTCAACCTTTAGTTTTCTATCTTGGTATCACCCTCTTTCTGTCCAACGACTCAAACACTTCTCCCACCTCAATGGCTTTACCCGCTGCACATACCATTTCCCACCCCAATGTCACCAACTTCCTCACTATTAAATTAGATCATACCAATTACCCTCTATGGAGAGCACAATTCCTTCTTCTTCTCCGTAGCCGTGGCCTGCTTTCCTTTTTTGACGGCTCTACTGTTTGTCTACCAGCTTTTCTGTCGACGATTATGGAACACTAACTGATACGGTCAATCCGCTGTATGAGGCTTGGATACAGCAAGATCAATTGGTACTCTCTTGGTTAGCGAGTTCCTTAACTCCCAGCGTTCTCTCTGTTATCGTGAACAAAGTCTGCGCTGCTGATGCGTGGCGCACTCTTCAAGAAAGGTATGCGTCTTCTTTGCATAACTGGGTAGTTCAGCTCCGTGGGGAGCTCATGAATCAGCGTCGTGGTGATCTTTCCATCACAGATTTTTTGGACAAACTTAATTCTTTGGCTGATCAGCTTGCCTTATCTGGGTCTCCCATCACCGATGAAGACTTAGTTGCGACCATAATGAACAATGTTGGTCCGTTGTATGAGCATACTGTTGCTTCTATTCACGCCCGTGAAACACCAATTTCCTATGCTGCTCTTGAAGCTTTGTTGCTCAGTGCTGAACGTCACCAGTTGACGTTTACTCTTCCTGGTGATTCTAATGTCACTGCTATGGCTTCGACCCATGGTCGCCGTTTTTCTGCAAACCCACCTCGTGGTGGCTCATTCTTTGGCTTTCGTGGAGGTTCTTCTTTCGGTTCTCATGGCGGCTCTTCCTCTGGTTCTCGTGGAGGCTCCGTTTCTGGCTCATCCTCTAATGCACATCCTCGTCCTGGTCTTTTGGGTGCTGCTCCTAGTGGTTCTCCATCCAACGATCGTTTCATGGGTGGTAAGATTCAATGTCAGATATATCGACGGTATGGACACTCAGCCCTTGATTGCTTTAATCGTATGGATGCTTCCTATGAAGGACGTGTCCCTTCTGCACGTCTCTCCGCTTATGCTGCTCAAAGCTCTTCTCATGCTCATCCTGTGCAACCTGCCACGACATGGCTTCTGGACTCGGGTGCTAACACCCATATCATTCATGATGCTACCCAGCTTACCAATTCACACCCATACAATGGAACTGATCAAGTGAATGGCGCCAATGGAGGCACAGGTTTGCAAATTTCTCATATTGGAAACTCTTACATTCATACCCCTACCAAATTCTATCTTCTATCTAATACTCTCCACTGCCCTGATGCCTCTCATAATATTCTTTCCATTAACAAGTTTTCTTCTGATCATGCTTGTTATTTTGTATTGCATCCTAATTATTTTCGTGTCCAGGATTCATGCACGGGAAAGACCCTTTTATCAGGCCGGAGTAGCACTGGTCTCTACCTTTATTCAAGTTTTCTTAATGCTACGAGTGCTCAAAATAAAACACATGGAGCAGTTGCCTATGTTGGAGCCCTAGTGGATGATCGTGTTTGGCACTCGCATTTGGGTCATCCATCTCCTTTCATTTTAAAACATTTAATTTCATGTCGTAAATTGTCTCTTGCAAGACATGTTTCTGATTCTATTTGTCATTCATGCCTATTAGGCAAAAGCAAGAAATTGCCGTTTTCATTGTCTACATCATGGTATCAGAGCAAGGTTGTCCACGTGTAAAGCCCAACGGCCACACACGCTCCACGTCACCCAATTGTTGTCCACGTGTAGGCTTGAAAATCCGCCACACGTGCGGGGGCGTGTTGAGGGAGAGTTGTCCCACATTGGTGAGGGACAAGGTTTGCTATGTACTTATATGGTCTTGGGCTACTCCTCATATTGCCAATTGGTTTTATGGTGGAACCCCAAATTTCATCAAGTTTATTATAAATAGAGAGATTTGTTATTTGGTAGAAATTAAGTCATTCAAGATGTAACATCTTCAGTTTATGTAGCATTCTTGGCAATTCCGTTTATATTCATTTTGTTTGTTTGTTTGTTGCATACTCTGATATTCAACTGTAATGGGATTAAAGGGCCTCTGATACCAGGGATTGCTAATGTCTCCAAATTCCACTTAAACTCTCATCCTTTGTGTGTTCTCCGAACACCTCAATAGCCTTCAACGACACAATGCGAGGCAAATCAGAATCAGCAAATGGAGTGCAGTTCTTTGCAGAAAGGCAATGGGTAGAATATTGATCTCAAACTCATGTCTTCTTACTGTTGAAAGTACTGAACAAACTTTCGCTATTGGCAAAGAAATTGGGTGAATATTTCTTCCACCAGAACAACTGTTACCAGATTTATTTAACACCAAAGAGTACTCGTAATTTATACGAGGAATCATCAAATTGAGACGGGTACAAAATATTTTGGATTGCTCTTAGAACTCATCGAGCTCTCTAAGGTTCCAGTAATCCAACTAGTAACACTGGTGGAATTCATGACATTATAAAGCTTAAGAACAGCGGGATAATAAAGCGCACGACCATGTCCCAAGTAATTAGAACCTGATCCAACCATGCAAATCTTCCCAGAAGATTCTGACCAGAACCCACTTAGTTCAAAGCTTACCGAACTAGGTCGAAGACATTTTGAGACATTTCCCACATATTCAAACACACTGCTTCTTTGAAATCGAAGACTTCCTTCAATCATGAACAAGCCTGGTACAAACACTCGAGGGGGTGAACTCAATTGAATTTTCAGGCTCGTGATAAGGCTGAAATGATGATCTTTGACTAAGAATTCCACTTCCACCAGTGTAGTAACCTGTATGGCTCTTGAGAATTTGAGAACCTACATATCCACTTGGAGTTGCCCGGGGAACAATTGAATCACAATGATCAGAATAAGAGATGTGATCGTAAGGTGGAGAAGGCAATGAAACTGGATTATAGAAGTAATTAGAATGTGGTGGAAAGACGAGGAAACGGAGGGCAAAGAAAATACGGCAAAAACAGAGAAGAACATGAGAAGCTTTGGCAACGAGTACCACATCTTCAAAGATACGGTAGCAGAAGACTGGTGTTTCTTCATGTATATTGGGAGAAAGATGAACAAGAAGAAGAGCAAAAAGAAATTCAATGTGGAAGTACTGCAATGTTTCAATTGTTTTATGTACTTTCCATAGTCTGTATTACTGCAAATACGGATTATGTATCAAAGTCGTTGTCGTGACAATTACAAAGAGAACAAGGAGCTAGCTGATGACTTGGTTTTATAGACAACTAGAACAAACAAAACCCAGGTCTGTGAAACCCAAGCTGCATTTTGTTTTTTCTTATGTGAATGCTAAAAGGATAAAAATAAGAGGACAAAGGAAAAGGAAAATATATGAAATGCTAATTGCAGTCCAAAAAATAGCTTCTCACTTCTTACACTCCTGATACTTTCACACAAGAAGGGTTTTAATCAAATTAGTTTTAGAGTGCAAATAACAGTTTCCAATATCTACGGTTTATAAGCTTATTAGGGGTTAGAATTTAGAATCATGAAATTACACCTCATGTAAAATGCAACCAAAATTACAAGCATCTATATGCCAGTTGAAGTTTGAAAAAGTTAGCAACTTAATGCGGCCAGTTGAGTAGTGTGCCCGCCTTCTTCCAAGTTCTAATCCCCATTCTAGTAGATTAGACTAGTTTAGGGTATGTTTATAATTATTTCGTTTTTAGTGTTTAAGTTAATGTTAGAGGTGGAGAGGAATTATAAGGGAGAAGGGATATAGAAGGATGACGGAATGATGATAGGATAGATGTAGAAGAAACGAATAAAGAAATGTACACAAAAAGAGGACTAAAAACCAAAAACTATTCTAAGTTTTTTTCACTTTCAAGATTTTATTTTTATTAATTATTTTTTATTTATTTCACTCTCTCACACCACTCGCTCAAACTTTCATAGCGACAAGTACTACAAGATTACGTTAAAATAATGGGTCATACATGTCACGATACAATGGTCAACAAAGGTCAACATTCTCGCATCTAGGGGCATTTTGGTCAATTTACACCTTTTATATTAAAAATTCTGTGAAATCAAGGACTAGTGCTAACAACTATTGTTGATACTATTTGGACACATAAAACTAACACTTTTGTTTGCAGACTCTCTATATTAGGACTTACATACAATGGTAGAGCTCGCATGTATTAGAAAATGTGTCAACAAGTATGTTAATTTTGTTTGTTCGAATAGTTTTATTGTACTATAATATATTAGAACAATCCTTACATCATGATGAAAACAAACAATAAAAACCGAAAGAGTCCTACTATTTGAATAGACAAATTAATACATTTGTTAACACACTCTCTAATACAGGTGAGGTCCACATACAGTAGGAAGACTGACATCTATTAGAGAGTGTCACCAAGTGTGTTAATTTTGGGTATACAATTTATGAAAAATAAAATATATAATAAAAAGTAGAATCTAGTCCCAAAGTATTCTTTTCATCTTGACCATGCACACTGCCATCTTCACATAAAGCGAATCTTGTACATTATCCACGAACCGAAAAATATACATACCTCTATGTCTTCTTAAGAACTAAATAACCAAAAACTTCCCAAAATCCGACAATGAAACCTACGATTGCAAAGATATAAAACCAGGGAAGCTCACTTTGTTCATTGTCCACATCTTGGTTGAAGTTGTTCTCATTATCCGCATCAATTTCTCTGCACTTATTTGGAAGTGGCGTACCACAAAGTTTAGGGTTCCCTTCAAATGCAGAAGCGTTGAAGCTTTGGAGTTGCGTGCCCATCGGTATTCGCCCTTCGAGATTATTGTACGAGACATTAAAGTCTGTCAAGAAATTAAGGCTCGTCATAGACCAAGGGATTTTTCCGGACAAATGATTCATAGAGAGGTACAAATGCCTAGATATTTTAGATTAGATATTTGCTCAGGAATGCCGCCTGAGAAGTTGTTGTCATCAAGATACAACTCACGAAGAAGCTGCAATAGGCCGATCTCAGTAGGTATACTACCACTAATGTTATTCGACGTTAGGTTATTGTTCCCGGAAAGTTAGACTGTCTACGTGGCATAAAAATTCAATTTTTTCTTATGACGCCAAAGAGAGGAAGTTCAAATTCATAATTGTCTGCTTGAGAAGCATTCATCATTATAACATTGGTAATCTACAAAGTTGTTTTGGAAATTCACCTGAAATTTGGTTGAATGCTAGATTCACATAAAAGAGTTTTGCAAGAGTTCCCAACCAACTTGGAATTGTACCTGTGATTTGATTATAACCCAGATCCAACACCTCTAGATTCTGTAGGTTTGATAACCACCTAGGTATCTGACCATTGAGCCCACAACCAGCCAAACTCAAGACACGGAGATTCTGAAATCCATGAAAATCAACCATGTCATCAACAGTCGGCATTGCCTCGCTATCAAATGAACTGGTAAGGAGGAGTATATGAAGACTTTTGCAATGCATTAATATCTTCATTACCCCGGTGATATCGGTCAGTCGTACATAAACAAGCGAGAGAAAGGACAAGGATTTCAACGAAAGAATCTCAGGTTGTGTTTGTCCTTCTAGATAAGGATTTTCACTCAACCGAATTGCTTTTAGGGACCTACATGAGTAAAGGCTTATTGGAAAGATACCAGTGAAGTTATTCCAAGATGGGTCAAGTTTACCAAGGCGGCTGAGTTTGGAGAAATTAAGTTTGGTGAGGTCTCCTTCCAAATAATTGGATTTCAAATGTAGTTATACAAGGTTTGTGCAATTCATCAAAGATTGGGGCATATTACCTTGTAAGCTGTTGAAATCAAAATTCAAGATTTTTAACTTGGACAGCTTCCCGAAATTGAGAGGGAGCGCACCATTTAGATCATTTGAGTTGAGGTCAAGGATTGTCAGGTGGGCGAGGTTGGCGATTCTTTCACTAATGGCTCCATTTAGTGAATTGAGAGGTAAAGCATGTTCCTCAAGTTTGGTAGCATTATAGATACCTTCTGAAAGTGATTTTGACAAATTATTGTGACCGGCACGAAGAATCTGTAGTTTGAAACACCCACCGAACCCACGGGAAATGTTGCCACTAAATTCATTGGAGGAAAAATCCAATACTCTTATGGAAGGAGGTGATCAGAGACAAATAGATGATGGGATATGCCCAGAGAAGGTGTTGTTGCTGACATTGAAACTAGTCAAATTCCAAGCTTGTTGGAAGAAAGAAGATGGAATTAGACCATGAAAGTGATTGCTTGACAAATCCATTGTCTGAATATTTTTGGGTGGTAGAGAAAATGGTATCTCTCTAGAAAGAAGGTTATAGCTCAAATCAAGGATCTTGAGGCGTTTCAAGGATGAGAAAAATTTAGTTTCAAGTGTGCCATAAAGTGAATTGTGCGAAAGGTTCAAGTGGGAGAGATGTGTGAGATTCCCAAGTGATGAGACAAATACACCTCCTTTGAGCCCCTTGGAGGGTAAGAGCAAATGGGTGACCCAACCCTCTTGATTACAAGTGATGCCGTTCCAATGACAACAATCAATAGAAGTACTCCAATTTAGGGGAAGAGAAGATAGAGTGTGAGCTAAGGCCAGAAGTGAGGTGTGTTCAGCTTGGTTGCATGCATAAATATTTGTTGTAGATATAATGCAAGAGAATAAAAAAGGAGGAGGAAGCCATGAGCCATTGTTTTAACTTGGATATCGCTTAAGAAGAGGAAGAGGAGGAGGTCTGCATATATATAAGCAATACCAATTTGTTATAATTGGTTGTTTTTTTTAATTGTTATTATTTTCATTTTTAGCTTTGAATTATCCAAACCCCAATATACGTTTGAAGAGAATTTGCATGGCATGAAAGAAATCAAAAAGCGAAGACCTTAGTAGGTCATGGAATCGAGAGGGGCCGCACATGAAAACAACTAAATAAAACTAAAGGGTAAAAGTTGTTTTGTCACTGATATTTCTTGTTACTTATAAGAGCAACTCCACCCGTTGCTGTTGCTCGGGGGAGAGTGGAGAACAAAGGGCCTGAGGGCCGGTGGAGGAGGGTCCAGCCGTGTGGAGCCCGAGCAGAGGTGGGAGCCCGAGCAGGGAGGGGGTGGGGAATTGACGGGCCTGTGGCTCGAGGCCCTTAAATTTTTTTATTTTTTTTGTGTCAGGCGCGTGCCCCTCACTCGCGAGTGGGGGCGCGTCGCCCGACCAAAATTCAGAAAAAACAGGCGCGGCAGCAGATGTCGTCAGTGACCGTTGGGAAGCCACGTGGCTTCCCATGGTCCGTTCGATCAAAACCCCTTTAAATAACAGCCGTCCGATCCCAAAAAAGAAAAATCTGATTTGAAATTAAAAAAAGAAAAGAAAAAACTGTTTAATAATTAAGAAAAGTTACCGTTGTGACACGTGGCATAATCTGGAGTGTTGGAATTCAAATTTTTTTAAATCCAACGGCAGAGATTAATTATTTGAATAAAATTTAAAAAAAAATGCAAAAAATCCGAAAAAAATTGTAAAAATTATGCAAAAAATTATGAAATAATTTGTAAAAAATTCTTTTTACTTTTCTATAAATACCACTTCTTCTCCATCTACCTTACACCACAATTTCATATTTTCTCAACTACTTTCAATCAAATTCATATCTTTCTCTCAAAGTTTCAATCCAATTTTTTTCCACAAAATGACTACTGATGCAGGTACGAATTGGTCACTTCTTGAAGATGTTGCGTTGTGCACTAGCTGGGTTGAAGTTACTCATAATTCCCTTACGGGTAATGAGATGCATTTGCGAGAAATGTGGAGTTTCATACATACCAAATTTCTTGAGCAAATGGGTGGGACAAGAACCAAAGAATCAGTGGCCAGTCGTTGGAAATTACTTAGCCATTCATTTAGTACGTGGAGAGACGCCTTGGCACAAGCTAGTAGTAATCTTCGAAGTGGGGAAAATTATGCGGATGAGGTAAGAATATATTATAATCATTTGTTTGTATTATTATTTGTGACCTAATTTATTATTTGTTTGTATTATTTATTTGTTACCTAATAATTTCATTATTATTATTTGTTTGTATTATTTATTTGTTACCTAATAATTTCATTATTATTATTCGTTTGTAGCAACTTCAAGCACAAGCATGGTATGCTTCCAAAATCAAAGCAAAACAAAAATCATTCAACCGGTGGGAATGTTGGAATATTGTTAAAGATTGTCCTAAATTCAAAGTTGTGCCTGTTGGTCCAGAAGTATACATGAACAGCACCCCTCTACATAGCACCCCTATACACAGCACCCCTCTACACTCTACACCCGATCATGGCTCCCATGTTGACGAAGAAGATGGAGAAGAAGTTCCTGAAATGCCGATTCCTGAACAAGCGTCGGGGTCAACCCGTTATCCAATTAGGCCTCAAGGTAAGAAGGCTTCAAAGAGGAAAGGGAGTGCTTCCAAGAATGATTATGGAAAGTACATGCAAGAACTTGCTCGTCAAGGTGAATTGACGTTGGCACGGGAAATGGCGAAATATGAGGCTGATAAGGCTAGAGATGAGGCAAAAGCTGCAGCTATTCAACAAGCATTTCAAGCTGAACAGAGGGAAAGAGAGCTACTTAGGCAAGAAAGGGAGTTGGTTAGAGAAGAAAGAATGGCACAACGAGATCGTGACATTATGAACACGCCTTTAGAAGGGATGTCTCCAGATTCTAAATATTTTTGGCGGTCGGAGAAGAAGGATGTGGTGCAAAGGAGGCGTGCAAGAGAAGCTAGATCAAGAGGAGATGGTCCTAGCACAACAAGACAAGATCATCCTAACACCACAAATTGGTTAAGTGATGATGAATAGGGTACTTTTTGTAATCGGAGCCCATAATTTTCCAATCACTTTGGGTTGTAATTTATTATTTATGTTGTTTCCAATTTATTGAAGTTAGTACTTTATTTAAAGTGAGAGTACATTTATTTAATTTCGTAATATATTTATACTAATAATAGAATTAAAAAACACACCAAATGGAATTAAAAAAAACACCAAATGGAATTAAAAAACACACCAAATGAAATTAAATAAACACACCAAATAAAATTACATAAACATACCAAATAAAATTAAATAAACACACCAAATACAAACAAACATACTAAATAAACTTAAGTATCTTCAGCTTGTTTCAATGCCCACTGGTGCTCTATCAAGTCAATTTGCCGAGCATTGTGCATAGATGTCCTTTGAAGTGCAGTATATCGTGCAATGACCCTTTCATTGTAACGTCCATCCCCTAATGGCTCGTGTTGCACGGGTTCTTCGGTGGCATCATGCGCACAATATATCTGTGTTCTTGAATTGTTCATCGTGTCTGGCTCTGGCTCATATTCATCAACCGCATCATAATCGAACTCATCTTCCACAATCATGTTGTGAAGAATGATGCACGTCATCATGATGGATCGAAGTGACTCTACATCGAACATTCTGGCAGCACCCCTGACGATCGCCCAACGAGCTTGGAGGATACCAAAACAACGCTCCACATCCTTCCTGCACCCCTCTTGACAGCTTGCAAAGTGTTTTTCCTTTGCACTTCGCGGACGTGGCACTGTTTTGACAAATGTTTCCCATTGTGGGTAAATGCCATCAGCTAGGTAGTATGCCCCGTCGTACCTACGTCCGTTGATGACGTACGTGACTTTTGGTGCCTTTCCTTGCAGGACGTCATTGAACACTAGGGATTGGGCAAGGACGTTGAGATCATTTTGAGCCCCCGGAACCCCGAAAAAGGCGTGCCATATCCATGTATCAAAAGATGCCACTGCCTTCAAAATGATAGATTTTGCTCATTTTCTGTCCCCATATGCGCCCTGCCATGCACTTGGACAGTTTTTCCACTTCCAGTGCATACAATCGATGCTTCCTATCATCCCAGGAAAACCTCGCATCTCGCCCTTCTTCAGAAGCCTTTGCAAGTCCTCGTCAGTAGGTTTTCGGAGGTACTCTACGGTGTACAAAGATTCGACTGCTCCGCAAAACCTCATCAGCGCCTCAAGAATGGTTGATTTCCCCATCCTCGCTATCTCATCCACTTGGTCTGCAGATGCTCCATACGCAAGCATCCGCAATGCAGCAGTGATTTTTTTCTCAGGCAGGAGACCCATAGCACCACAACAATCCTTCTTTTGAACAAAGTAAGAATCATGGTTGCAAACATCAGTCATGATTCTGTTGAACAAATGTCGTTCCATTCTAAAACGACGTCTGAAGTACGTATCAGGAAATGCACTGTTATGGACAAAGTAATCGTCCAACAGCTCTTCACCTCGTCGTTGCCTGCTTCTATCAAGGTTTCCAGAACGGCTGGGCCTGCATATCTGAGCAAAAGCTTGGTTGACTCGACGGGAATGTGAGGCTCTGGCCATTCTTGCTTCGTCATCTCTCCTTGTACGCTCCTCATCCTCTTCCATCTCATTTTGGGCTATCCGAAGGTTGAACATTCCTTCAGATTGGTTAAACAATTCTTCCTCTTGCTGATCGAGTTCCCACATCATCCTTGATGAAGAAGAAGACATTGTAAAAGGATGGATGGTGAAGAAGAAGCAGAAACTATGAATAATGAGATAGAGATGTTGAGAAAATTGGTGTGAGATTTGTGAGGATGAAGGGTGGATTATATGGACGATTCAGAAACGATTGGATTGTAGATAGGGCCACGTGGCATGCCATCATTCGTTAAAAATCTGATCGAAATCTATCCTCAAAGATTCTGAAAAGATAACGACACGTGGCACGATCGTATTGGATAAAAATCTTATCGAAATCGATCTCCAATAATTATCTTTTCGGATAAATGACACGTGGCGCAATTTCGAACGAGTTAAAATCTGATCGAAATCTATCGTCAAAGATTCTGAAAAGATAACGACACGTGGCACGATCGTATTGGATAAAAATCTTATCGAAATCCTTCGCTAAATAATTGTTTTTTTTTTATAAAATGACACGTGGCGCAACGAGAACGATTTAAAAATTCTTATCCGAATTTACAAATAATTTTATTTTGTATTATTAAAACAAACAAAAAAAACTAATATTTTAATTGCCTATTGCCAGGGGGAAGGGCTCCATGGGTGGAGATGCAAATGACAATTACTGTTCATTAATGGTAGTTACTATTCATTTAAGGCAGTTACTGTTCATTAGGGTGGATTGCATAGTGGATTGCCAGGGGGAAGGCTCCATGGGTGAAGTTGCTCTAAGTAACACGTTTTAAGTTTGACTCATGTAAATACAATTCATTATAATTGCATTGCAAACCGTCAAACTATAATAATTGACAAACAACACCGTATGAGTCAAGTCAGTTGATTAGGTCAGTGCACCCATTACCTTTCACCCAAGTTCATATCTCTTCATTAACTAAAGTAGATTAGGATATCGCTTACAAGGGATGCAAGGAACTTTGTGAAATGCTGTTGGTTCTGCAACAATTCTGCAGATGTCCCGCATCCAAAATTTATTTGCACTTGTGCTTCTCTCTTTGTCCTTGTCTTTTACATTGTCCTAACTAGGTTTTCTTTTTATTTTCTACTCGAAAATCTCTAGAAAGTTTCTATGCCAACTCAAGTTTTTTATTAAATCTTCTCAGAATCTAGAAGAATTATATATCAATGCAGAAACATGATCGAAAATACATCAACTACTAGGTTTCATTGTATCCTCGAGACATATTTGCATCAACTCCGTCTCCGTCACGCACCTTTTTCACTCTCGTGAAGAAGCAAATATTGTTTTCTTATCTTATAGAAAAGAAAAATGAAAGTGAACATTACATACAGAAAATAAAAATAAAAATAAAAGATAAAAATAAAAAAGCAAAAACTTATTACATCCTCAAATAACAAAAGAGAGATTAAAATACCCTTCAGTAACAGTTGGGACCTTCTCGTATCACCCAACTCTCTCCACTTTTGGGGGAGAATGCAACGACCCCAAACTTATGCTGCAAGAAGATGACGCCAGCAAACAGTAGACCCCCAAAAGGAATAATCACGTCCCAAGTAGTGGAGTCAAAATCTACAGCAGGATTTGCATACAGGTGACTCGTTGAGTTGGCGACGAACAGAGTTGTGAGCCCTGTAAAGATCGTATGCATGTGGCTGTGCTGGAACAAAAGTTGTTCCAACGTAGAACGAAATGGATAGATCATTGTCCTTTGATTTGCAGAACATGTAGAGCACAATTTGAGGCAGCAAAAAACCGTCCAAAACCGAACCGGCGTAAGGTTTGAAGGCAATGCTTAAAATTGAGTGCTCGGCATGGTAGCTCTCCTTACTGGGCGTGATCAACTGGCTTTTGGATTTCAGTAATTTTAGTTGCCCGAAGTTCTTCCCTTCGTAATTTTTCCTGCAAAAATATCTGGAACAACGTTGAGGTATCACCCTAATTCCTGAAATCATTTAACAAAGGAAACCCAAATCCCAAGAAGCTTAGACAAAGTGACGAAGAAATGGGTCATAAAAAGTCTGATCAGAAGGATTATAAATGCATTTACATTAGCATTATAATGGCATGTGAATAGAAATTTGCAAATGACCATTTGGAATGCGTCATTTACTGTTGGAATTTGATTGTTATTTGGTTATCTTGCGGGTCAAGGACAGGGCCGGTCTAGAGTTTTTTGAGGCCCAGGGCGATGCCACAAAATGTGCCCTCATTTTATATAAGAAAATTATTTGTTTTCACACTTAAGACATCGATAAAATTATAAAAAACTAATTTATTTTGTATCGTGAGATGAAAACAAAAAAAACTTTGGGTTTACAAGTAGATAGATATGAGTTTTGTTTTTCATTTGAACTTTTAAAGTGTTTTTGTATGAATCGTGGGGTGTTTTTTTTATTTACTAACCTTGTCAATATGGAACTAAAAAAATAATGATGTTTTTGAGTCTTTAGTTGATATGTATAAGTAATAAATGGGTACTAAATTAAACTTTTTTATGACACGTCATATGATTTGTAAATTTGGTCTAAAAATTTGGTCAACACATTACTCTTTGTTGAAGATTAGACTTGAATTGGTACAAATGTTTTAAAAATAACAACTCACATAGCTACTAGCTACTAATTAAAAATAAATTAACAACTGAAAAAAAATTCGTAAAAATTGTAAAAATTGAAAAGTAAATAAGCACACATGGTGTTTTGAACCCAAGACCTCCTCATTAATTTTAAACAACAAAGCCACCAATTCTAGTTAATTTTCTTTGTCATTGAACCAAATTTTATAAATTTACACTCTTATGAAAACATGTATAAATATACCATCCTAATAATTTTGGTGCCCCCAATTATTTTGGGCCCTGGACGGTCGCCCTGCCCGTACTGGGCCTGGGCCGGCCCTGGTCAAGGATTACTTGCCCATTAAGTATTTGAATTTGTCTAGGATTTGCTTTGGTTTGTTTCTCTATATAAGGTTCTCTTTGTATTTGTTTTAAGTTAGTCACAACGTAGTCTCTTGAGATTCTATAGCCGTTTCGGCATTCTCGTTTGTTCAATAATATTCTTATTAATTTTGTTAGTCTTGTTCGTTGCGCACTCTGATATTCAACTTGGTATCAGAGCATGTTCAATCCTTCGGGATTTAATCTGCTTAGTTGGGTTGGTATATGTTTGTCAGTATGTATGTATGCTAGTTTATTGTCGTTGGTTTAGTTAGCAGAAAAACAAAAAGAGGATTGATGAAGCTTTGTTGTACTTTGCCGTTCACTGTTCTTATCCCGCATCAGATCACCACCGCACAGCCGTCGCTCCACCTCGCCGTCCGCACCATGACCCGCTGACTCCGCTGCTGCACTGTACCCGCATCCCCGCTGCCACATCTGGCTGACCCGACACAACCGCTACATCTCTTCATAGAAAGATGACCCGTTCGAAACTACACCCGCACCTGATCTACATATCACCCTCCTGCTGCTTCACACCACACCATCACCAATCTGCATCTATGGCCGTCATCGAACCCGCTTGCACCCGCACCCAGATCCATAGTCGCAGTTGCCCCGCGTTGCTGCAGTCCAATCTGTTTGCATCAACACCTTGTTCCTGCACTTGCACCGTTTTCTGACGAAGCTTGAAACCTAGCTTTCTGCACTTGCGTGTGTTGCAGGGGTTGTCTGGAGAAGAATGAAGGGTTTGGTTGATTTGGAAATAAAAGAAGAAAAAGAAAGAAAAAAATAGAAAAAGAAGACCGGAAAGGAGGAAAAAAATTTAAGAAAATAGAAAGAATCTTGCACTTGCACCGATGGAATTTCGTATTGAAATTGGCATCGGAAGTTGGAATTTGCATCGGCATCGGCATTGGTACTGGAATTTGGAGTTTTGCATCGGCATTGGCACTAGCACTGGAATTTGGAGTTTTGCATCCACATCTACGATTTGCTTTGGTTTGTTTCTCTATATAAGGTTCTCTTTGTATTTGTTTTATAAGTTAGTCACAATGTAGTCTCTTGAGATTCTGTAGCCGTTTCGGCATTCTCGTTTGTTCAATAATATTCTTATTAATTTTGTTAGTCTTGTTCGTTGCGCACTCTGATATTCAAATTTTACAAATTTCTCTCACATACCATTGCAATGTTCAAGCGGTGCATTTCTAAATCCTCCTCTTTAATTTTTTGTGATCTATTTCTTCCTTGTTATCCTAAATCGCTTGGAATTCAAAAGTTCCTCATCCAAGCATACCCTTAACTTTCCGACTCATATCCTCTTCATGCAGTTGGTTATAACATAACATACTAGCAGACAAAACAATTGTCATGAAAAGAATAATTAAAAATTGGGTAAATGACAAAAACTACCTCAACTATTGGGGTCAAGACAGTATCATACCTCATCTTTTAAAATTGACAATTTCATACCTCATCTTTAGAATTTGATCCAATGTTATACCTCCGTTAGCTTGGCCTTGAATTTCTTAGTTAAATGTTGACCTAGCTTGATCCGGGGCCCAGTCCTCGCCCATATGGATTCCACCCAATGTTTTCCCGCCAAATGGCATCCAACTGAGATTCCCAATACACGTGGATATTCCTTTAAAATTAAAAAAAAATTAAATAAAAAATTAAAAAATAAAAAAAAGGTAAGGGAACGTTGTAAAGTGTGCCTTTCAAATTGGTTTTCCCCCCGATACACCTAAATCATGTCGATCTAATTCCATTCCCAATTCTAGAAAAACAAGAACCCAAACCCTAGTTCTCGCGGCTCTAAATCTCGAACAATTGGATTAAAAATTCAGCGAAAAACTCAAATCATCTTGTCGACTCGCTTCCCTAACTTCGTTGGTGTTGGAAGGGGGTTTCATCTGGGTTCCATTGGCTTCGAAGAAAAATCAAAGAATTCGACATGGGGTGGTACGTGCACGACGATCCCGACGAAACGACGCCTACCTATTGTAAGTTTTTTTTTTTTTTTTTGTGTGCTTTTGATGATTCCAAATGCATACTGAACTTATTATTTGGAATGGGTTTTGTTTATTCTTGTTTGAAAAGGTGGATTCATGCTTTGTGAGTTCGAAATGGTTCCTAGGGTGTTGGAATGGGTTGAATGTGGGTTTTGTTTATTCTTGTTTGAAAAGGTGGATTTATGCTTTGTTAATTCGAAATGGTTCATGGGGTGTTGGAATGGGTTGAATGTGAGTTTTGTTTATTCTTGTATCATTGTTTATTCTTGTTTGAAAGGGTGGTTTGTACTTTCTTAATTCGAAATAGTTACTGAATTGTTGGATAATGGGTTTGTTGCTTTCTTGCTTTGTTTATTCTTGTGAAGATAAGGTGGTTTGTTGTGGTTTGTTGCTTTATTGTTTTGTTTTTTCCTGTTAAGAAATGGTTAATGTGCTTTGGCTGTTTGCATATAGTTGTGGTTTGTTGCAATTTCATATAGTTGCATATAGAATGTTGTGCATTGGTTTTTGTTGTTGGCTTTTAAAATGCAATTAGTTGCATATAGAATGTTGTGCATTAGTTGCATATAGTTTCATATAGAATGGTTTGTTAGGTTAAAATGCAATTGCTTTTGTTTGTTGGCTTTTAATTAGGGTTTGTTTTTGTGAATTTCAGTATATCCAGAACTATTCTCTATTGAATTGCATCACGGTGGGGAGATGAGTTATGACCTCTACACTGGGGGAAAAGTGACATATATAGATAATTGTGATAAAGACCTCATGTCACTACCAGTTATAGATGATATGGTGAAGGCTCTTGGATACAGTGAGTGGTTCATGAACTATTATTACAAGATTCCCAACATGGACCTTTCCAATGGCTTGAAGCCGATTCAAAGTGATTTCGATGTTCAGTCCATGTGCAATTTTATTCCAAAAGATAAAGTGATTGAGATGTACACGAAGAATTGACAACAGAAGAAGCCGTAACCCAAGAGCAACAGTTTCTGAAGTCCATGAAAGTCAGTGGTCCAAGTAAATTGGTTATTGAGGAGATAAGTAGTTCAGATGGAGATGTTGGGCCAACAACAGTTAAACCAATTAGATCTAGGGGCTTGCTAGTTATTAAAGGGCCATAAGTGGATAATTGTTGCACATCTCAACTAGTGCAAACATGTGTGACTGAGGTAGGAGAGATAGATGCTGATTCTGGGAATGATCAGAAAGATAGAAATTATGAAGGGTTAGAGGAGAATAAGAGGAAATATGTGGCTGAGGTAGGAGAATAGGATACTCATGTAGAAGAAGGGGATACTGAGGTAGGAGAGGAGGATGTAGGAGGGGGGATGCTGAATTATTCTTTGATGTACCTATTAGTTTTGAGGGGAATGTTGAAGAAGAAAATGAAGAAGCTTCTCAAGAAGATGATAGTGACTCTGAAGAGAGTGAATATGGGAGTGATGATGATAACCTAGTGTTTTCCAAGTTTGATGGTATTGTGGAAGAAAGAGAATCTAAGAACATAAAAAAAAAAAAAAAAAAAAAAGGAACTCTGAGCAAACAGATGAAAGGGATTATGAGGAAAGAAATGCAAGACACTCTAAGCAAAGCCAGGAAAGAGAACAAGAGCAAAGAGAAGAATTTGACACTGTAAATGTGGAACAAAATGTGGTTGATGATCCAGACTATAACTCTGATGCTCTTGAGAGTGTACACTCTTCGGATGATGAAAGAGGCAAAAAACATGAGCGATTTCGAGAGTTCAATGAGAAAACAGACATGAAGAATCTCATTCTTACACTCGGGCTTGTTTTCAGGGATCATGTGCAATTCAAGCGAGCTGTCATCATGTACTCCCTAGTGAATGGATATGGGGAAATCCATTTTCCTAGGAATGAGAAATTGAAAGTCACAGCAAAGTGTACAAAAGGGTGCCCTTGGAAGTGTTGTGTTGGAAAAAATGTATGGTTCAAACAGCATACAGATCAAGACCATACTTGATGAACACATATGTGGGAGAACTTGGACAAACAAGAACATGAAGTCCCATTTGCTGATCGATTTGTACATGGACAGGAAAAAACTGAATCCCACATGGCTTGTGGATTCTGTTTTAGCAACTGTCGAATTAGAGTGGAATCACAGTTGTGGAAAGAGGAAAGCTTACATGGCTTTAGATAGGGCTTTAAAGATCATTGAGGGAAAACATGCTGAGCAATAAACAAAGTTGTGGGACTTTGCTGAGGAAGTGAGGAAGTGAGGAAGACTAACCTTGGAAGCACAATGAAGGCGAAGTTGGATAGGGGGAGGTTCCAAAGGATATATGTGTGTTTGGGGGCTTGCAAAGAGGGGTTTAAGTCAGGGTACAGACCATTGATAGCATTAGATAGATGCTATTTAAAGAGTGTACATGGAGGTCAGCTACTTTGTGCTGTTGGCATTGACCCAAATGATGAAACATGGGTTATAGCGTATGCAGTTGTAGAAATGGAAAATAAGTCCAGTTGGATTTGGTTCTTGGAGTTATTGGCCGTTGATGTTGGGATTGTCAATCAAGGGGGATGGACATTTATCAGTGATCAACAAAAGGGGTTAATTCCGACCTTTCAAAAAGTCCTTCCTAATTCCCACCACATATTTTTTGTGGGACATTTGTATACCAACTTCAGAAATCTGTTCAAAGGGAAAACATTGAAGGATGCTTTGTGGGCAGTAGCCAAAACAACAACAGTTCCCCACTTCAAAAAAAACAATGGAGGACATGAATAAGCTCGATGAAAAGGCCTACAATTGGTTGGTGAAGAAGCATGCACATCATTGGAGCAAGTCCCATTTTGAAACATATCCCAAGTGTGACATGTTGCTAAACAATCAATGTGAAAGTTTCAATGTTGTCATACTTATGCCGAGACAAAAACCTATTGTCACCATGCTACTCCTTAGTCACACACTTTTGATGAAGAGAATTCAGATGAGAAGGGATATAATGGTGAACAAAGTTGGAGATCTCTGTCCTAAAATCAAGAAGAAGTTAAAGGAAGCCAAAATTCAAAGTGGCAGGTGCATTGCACAATGGTCAAGGGGCGCTAAATTTCAAGTTGATGCTGGAGGGGGGAGCAATATGTGGTTGACTTGGTTACGAAGACCTGTTCTTGCAGAAAGTTTGGCTTGACAAGAATCCCATACAACCATGCAATAGCGGCCATAAATTTCAAGAGAGAAAAACCGGAGGACTATGTCGATGTTTATTATTCGAAGGCACAATATTTGGAGCTGTATTCTCATTTAGTAATGCCGATGAATGAGATGTCTTTGTGGGAGGAAACTGATAACCAACCAATAGTGCCTCCTACATGTACAAGACAACCTGGTAGGCCGAGGAGAAGGAGAAACAAGGAAGCTGCTGAGAGGGACAATGAGGGTGAACAAACTCCCACAAACCCAACCACTAATCCTCAAGGTCCTCCTCAGCCACTTAAGCTAGGAAGGAAAGGGCAAGGCACTTTGAAATGTACTATATGTAAAAAGGAAGGTCATAATGCAAGAACCCTCATAGACATCTTCCTCCAAGGGACAAACAAGTAACATTTTCTACTTTATGTGGTTTTTTAAATCCTTTAACATCATATCAGACTCTTAATCCTTTAAATTGCTTTGTAGGCATCCACATCTGCTCAAGGATTGCACCATCAACAAATTCAGCTCAAACTGCACCTAAAAAGAGGACAAGGAAAACAAAGGTAAAAACTAAACCATTTCCTTAGTTGTAAACTATTTGGATTTTGTTAAAAAGCTTGCTTGGTCTCTAAATGAACTTTGGATGTAGGCATCACAATCTGAATCACCTAGAAGCACCAAGCAGAGGAAGACCAAGCAAACCCATAATTGAATCATCCAAAGGCACCAAGCATAGAAATACCAAGCAATCCAGCCACCTTTTTTTGCACAGATGGTTTTTTTTTTTGTAAAGGAATTGTAAAGTTAGAACATGTTTTATGCATCCAATACGTATTTTGTGAATTGAATGGATGATGTAGCAGGTTTTTATGAATTCAGTAGGTTTTGTAATGTTGGTTGGAGATGCTAGATGAATTCTGCTAGTTTTTTGAACAACTTTATGAATTTCTGGATATTAAGCAAGTTTTATGCTTAATTTGGTCTAGTTCGTGTTTTTCTTGGAAATGATGAGTAGTTTGTGCTTGAATACACTTGTTTTGTTGTGGTTATATCATTATTTTTTGGGTGAGATTTTTATAATTTGAGGTCAAAGATGATAATCTGCGCTTAAAGTGGAAGATCATCTTTGTCTCAATTTTTGGCGAGAAAAAATGAATTTCAAATTTGAAATTTTGAAATTCAAATTACCAAAAAAAAAAAAAAATCAAATATATTTTCTAAAGTGGATGCCATTTGGCGGGAAAACATTGGGTGTGGTGCCACGTGGAATCCATCTGGGTGAGGAACTGGGCCTCGGATCAAGCCAGGTCAACATTTAACTGGGGAATTCACGGACAAGCTAACAAAGGTATAACATTGGACCAAATTCTAAAGATGCGGTATGACATTGCCAATTTTAAAAGATGAGGTATGATACTACCGTGACCCCAATAGTTGAGGTAGTTTTTTATAATTTACCCTAAAAAATTATGACCATAACCATTTCAATGTACGATAAAAATTGTATTTTTAAATTTAGTTGTGTTTATCATTTTTATATCCAATCATTTTGTTTATCATTTTATATCCAGTCAATTGTGAATACCCTTCATTGGTTATTTCTATGTATAACTCAGTTGATTCCCACAATTTAGAGAGCTTTTCCTCCACTGAAAGCTCTTGCGGCATATTAGATTGCCCAAAATAGAGCTCAAGATGCTTTTGTAAACTTGGGGTGTAGAACTCTGAATATGGATTGTTCCAATTTCTTTTTGAGTCGTTTATCATATTGGTATGCTCTTGGACAAACCCTGGAAAATATTCACTTTTGGGACACTCCGAAATATCATGGGTCTTCAAACAGCAAAGTGCACAAATTGTAGGTTTAAATCCATAAAAACCCCATTCTGCAAATTTGACCCATAACGGCAGTCCTGGTGATGGCGGTTCCCACTCCATTGCAGCAGTGCTCTCAAAGATCAACAAACAATAACCTGCAAAATAAAATAAGCAATTAAATAATAATAATAAAAATATATGTACAATAATAATTAACTAAGAGTTGATAAACACAAATTATTTAAAACAATTCCCGGCAACGGCGCCAATTTCTTGATAGGGATTTTACCACCTACAAAAATAGGGATAAAAACACTTAAAAATACTTGCAAGAGTACAAGGTTGTCGTAGTATAACAGCTCAAGTAAGGTCGTTCTCCACAGGGATTGAATGAATAATCTATGTTAAAACCAAATCTTAATTAATTATTTGAAAACAAAGTTTAGAAGAGATTGATTTAATGACCTAAAATATTAAAAACGAATTTAATTAAAAATAATGAAATAAATTGACAAAGTAAAGAAAACAAAAGAAAAGAGTTTTGAAAACCAAAATTGTAAAAACCTAGGGTTCTGCCATCCCCTTAACAATCGTATGTAGATTTACCAATTACTTATGAATTACCCATGCAACTTTGAAGGTTAGGTTTTCCTTATGCATATTCTACTTGTGGCATTCAAGCTAGAACGTATATCATGCAATCCGTCTGTGTCATTCAGATCAAATATAAACATGCATGACTCATTACGCTTTGTGAAAACCCTTTGAAAAACCATGCAACCCCTAAGACGTGGCATTCATCCTAGGTGAAATTACAACTATGAATCACAAGAAGCAATACTCAATCCCCCGGTGGCATTCCGATCGAATTGCATCCGATTACTTATCTAAACATCCTAATGGTAGCTAAGCATTAAGATATAAAGACAGTTTAAAGCACAGTGATTAATAATTCAAAGTATGCATGCATAATATCATAAGCAATTAAATAAAAACTACATATTCATGCTAAGGCTCAAGGCATTGCCCTAGCAAACAGAAATTAGTTACTAACAACCATAAAACAAAAAGAATTTTATTGAAATAGAAAAAGGATAGAAAACACCTGAAATACAAATCGTCAAAACCTAGCTAAGTTCTCCAAAGTAGTGTCTCCTCAATGTTGCCTCCCCCATTCTCTAATGGCTAAAAAAGCCTTATTTATACTACTAGAAAATAAAACCCTACCTTGAAAAGATCTTAGAATGAAACTAGGAAACCTAATAAAATAATAAAACAGAAAATAAAAGGTTTCCTATTTGAACTGCAATTCGGACTTCTCAGAAAATCACACTTTTGACTGACCAAATCAATTCCGATTTGGTCCTAAAAGGTCTCTTTTGAAAGCTTGAGACGTCCCCTACAAATCCTCAGAAGGAATCTTCCTCAAAATATGCCATCTTGACCTCCAAAATACCCAAAACGTCCAGACAATCTGGGAAAGCTGCGCGCTGGGTCTTCTTTTCATCGCCACGGTCAAACGGCTCGGTAGAAAAATCTGGAATTTTGATACAATCATCTTGAAAGACTCACGAACATCCTCCAATTGGAATCACTCCAAAATTCATCCGTTTGATCACTTTTTGCTCCAAAGGAAGTCGAGTGTCCTACATTGGAAATATATAACAAATTATCAAAATTCTACCAAAATAACCAATAAATTATAACTAAGATTAATGTAAAATATATAGTATAAAAGCGACTCATCAAATAGTCTTCACTGACTTGGAAAATCTAGCATTACAAGACCACCAAGTCGGTCTCATGAGTCATGACGACAAGACGATGTTGCCATTTAGCTTTTAATTGGGAGGGAGGGACCAATTAAAAGGAATGACTTGGTCAGGAGACAAAATCTTAATTTCACTCAGTCAATGTCAACTTTCGTTCGGAAAAATGAATGATCATGTCAGATTAAAGAACACGATAAAAGAATAATAAAGCAAAAACTATTTACGAGCTTGTCCAATGATACTTCTTTTCTTTATAGACGAAAGAAGTTTTTTTCTTTATTAACAAAAAAGTTAAACCTGATACTATTCACTTTATTTTTTATTTTGTTTTCACCGTTAAAACAAAAAAATTTCAAAAAATTTTCATTAGTTTTCTTTTTTTTCTAATAATCAATAAGAAAAAGAAAACTTGTTGAGATTAGTCTTCATTGACTTGGAAAATCTAGTCATTGCAAGACTACCAAAAAAACATTTTGAGGTTAGGTCAAGTGACGGAGATAACTGAAAAACTTGATAGCCACTTCCATAATTTAGTTTTCTTTGAATTCCAACTGCAAAACGTCATCCATATAAAGTTACAAATCCAGTCACCAAGAATCAGATAGTATATTTAATTAGGATGCTGGATTCAACCGAACCAATTATTAATTAGGGTTAATTAGGACTAAATTTAGATTCGAGTCCACCGCTAAAACACTATCCCAAATTATCATTGTGATAAGTCGAAATTGGACTACCATTCAATTTAATTACGTGTAAATAATAATCAAACCCCAACCGTATGGTTCACTACATCCTACGAAAGAATGACACTTCTCTTTTATTTTATTTTTTTCTCTAACAACCCATATTATTTACACTAAAAAGAAGGGGGTTAGTTTATCCTCAAAATGGGTTAGCAATAATTAGTTCAAATTCGCTTTTGACAAAAATTGAATATAAGACATTTCATTTACCAGTAAAGAAAAATACTAATAGACTGTAGTACTAAGAGACGATTGACACTTCTCTTTTAGCTTCGCACAAAATTGATACTCGATGATTGTCTAAAACTAGCATCCACAATTCTATTTTCGTGGATTCTGGCGAGTGGTGGTCTCCGGGGTTGGATCATGTAGGAGCAACCCCACTCCACTCACTTTTGTCTCTATTCGTTGATAGATCATCGATCGACCTTAACTCAAGGAAGGAGAGAACTCGAAGAGAGGAAATGACAAGGAATTTTGATATTATTTCATAGCTGTTTTCTGTTACTTACGAACCCAAGCTATGATGCCATCTGGCACAATCACAACCATCTTAGTTATTAGTAATCCCATTAGAATCCTAACATTCGTACGTCGATTGTCCATGTACATTAGGGACCAAAATGAGAAGGGAGATCAATTTTAAGGGCAACATTGATTAATGTTGGAATTGAGGGACCAAACAGTCTCCGTACACTCCAATCGTTGTTTTTTTTTAGAAAAACTAATGAAAAGTTCAAAAAAACTTTAGTTTTAATGAAAAATGACAAATAAAGATCTAGTAAATGGTATCAGGAAAAGATAAAAATGTGATTTTTCTTTAAAAGTGAATAGTATCGAGAGTTTCGTTAAAACTTTTTTTTTTTTTTTTCCATTAAGAGTGGATGACTATTCTGGAGTATCAAGCCAATAATGACTATTTTGGTGTGCCAAGCCAATAACGGCTTTTTTTTTTTTTTTTGGAAACCGCCAATAACGGCTCTTGCCTTTCAAAATTGTGTTGGACATTGGGTGTCCAAAATTTGGGGTGTGAAACAATCTCCATCAAACAAAACACCATCACAATAAGCATCACTATTATACAACAAGGCTCATTTTTAGCAATGTTAAATAGAACTCGATTTTGATCCCACTTTGTTCCCTGAAACTAAGAAGTCGTCACTTTACACTTGGAAAATCGATATTTGCTAACTTTGGAAGGATTCCGTCAATTCCGTCAAAATGGTGTCAAATGTGCTGATGTTCAAGGTAACATTGTCATTTGTCCCAATTGGCACTATTTAGAAAACCACGTGACAGCTTCTGGTTGGTTAATTGACAACCTTAGGGTCCAACAGTACCAATTCGGACAAAATGACAATGTTATCTTGACACATCAGCAGGTTTTGACATACGAAATCCCGCCAAAGTGAAGCAAATATAGAGTTCCAAAGGCAAAATAAGATCAAAATCGAGTTCCAAGGGGCATTGCTAAAAGTACCACACAACTTACCGGACCTATCACATTCTCCTCTTCTTTTCCCTCCCCACTCAAATGACATGCAGGCTAAATGATGAACGAGAGACAGAAATAAGTTATTCCTACGAAAGATTTTAAAGCATCTGGAATTTCTACTCCAATACAATTAGTTACCGCAAAGTTTGATAAAAATTCAGGCCGGATTATCAGCTTTACAATTTCAGTAAAACTATAAATTTCAGAATGGTAGTTTCAGTTCCGAACAATCTCATCCATACTGGCATCTATATACAATATCCCAAAACATATTTACGCAGACGGATGGATTCCATAAAAGACGCTCTAATAAATTAAGTCTAAACTTTTTGACCAAAAAAACAAGTCTACTGATTATTTGCAGTGAAACGAAACCTAAGTCTCACCTCCTAGATGTCTGACATAGTCTTGAGTCTTGAAAAATCAATTTTTCAGCATGAAATCATTGACGTTGCAGCCTGAGGCATACTGGCAATTTGGTTGTTCCCAGATGTTGCTGGTGATACGAATCTCTCGCAATCCTTGACCCCGATTCTTGTAAACTCTGCGACAATCATAGGTACATGGTCGGCTACAGAAGTTTTGAAACGCTGTGAGCAGCTCTTGTCACCCTCATCAACATCTTGAACACCACCTTTGACTAGACACCCCACTTGAGCACCATCCATGTATGCTTTGCATGCCACCAGAATGTCACGAGCACGATTGTAGAAATGCCCCAGAACAAGATCCTCAAAATGCTGCATCCAGATGTAAGTTATAACTGAGAACTTAAATGTTGCATGATGTAGGACAGAGTAGGGCAGTGGAATATAGATAGTTTAGCGGAAGCGAAAATATAGAAAAATTAAAACAAATAATAAAGGATAACTGGAAGTGTGCCAGATTTGCCTAAAGCAGCAGTTTTGGCAGCCAACTTGGGCATTATGACAAAATGACCACTAAAAATTATTTGTCAATAACACCAAATATTATCCGCTCATAGATGATGCTTGTGTAGTTGAGAACGTCAACTGCTTAGTTAAAGATAATTCTCTAATTTCTGGACAGAAATTACTATCAACTGATTGTATCATGAATTGGCAAACGGAATCCTTGCAGTTTTCACTCTATCATTCATTTGCATAAAAATTCTACGGGAGTGATATTCACACAACCTTTAGCTTCTACACACCCCTCTATATTTCTAGCCATCGAACTGGATAAATCAAACTGAACAACGGTAAGAATTAAACAGGGGTATGTGAGAGGCTAAAAAGGGTGTGGGTTTCTCATTTCCTTATATTTATTCAAAAATGAAGTTCTAACACTTTCTTTCTATATGTTCATTAAAAGAACTGCAATGCTGCATTTGGATAAGTGAGGGGCAATATTTAAAAATGGGCTTATTCTCAGAAGTTGTTAAAGTTTCGTGTTTTGTAACCAGTTGAACATGATGGAATGTGAAGATATGTGTCGGTGGCAATGTGGCAGTGGCGGTGTGAGTGGTAGCAGCAGCAGTTATGGAGGAAGTGACATCGAGGGTGATGGGAACGAGGTGATGATAATCAGGTGGGGGCAGGGTTGAGGGTTGTGGCAACAAGGTCAGCAGAAAAGTGGAGACATGAGTAGTTTTGGTAGTAGTGGCGGCAACAGTAGAGGTGGGGTGGTGGCAGTGGAGATGTGATGGTAGTTGTGGTTGCTCTGGAAATTTGTTAAACGTTAACTGTCTTGGAATTTTGTAATAACACCTATGATCTGGGAATTTAAAGCCAGTGTTAATGACTCTAATTCCATATCTGTTTCCATATAGAATTTCAAAATTCACTTGATACCAAACAAGAAATTAGAGTCACTTCAGAAACTCTGACTTTCCCCTAAATACCTAGTTCAGTCCTATCATTTTAAGTTCCTAAGACACTGCAAAAGAAATTTGATTCCTTCTCAAACTCCAGAAGGAGCCACATGATGAGTTTGAAATGAAATAAAAAACTTCAGTGATGAAACGGTTTTAGAAAATAAAGGAAAAAATTTGCATTTTCAGAAATTTAAGATTATTCTTGTTTAACACTTCAGCGAACTCAGCATTCATTGATATGCTTAGCCTGATTATTCTCAACTTATCAAAAAGATTCTACTCCACATGAACCATTATATAAAAAACTACAGCCAAAATGTCAAGCAGATAATCTAAAAAGCTTCATATCAAACTCATACTGCAAATGGACTGAGCATAGTCTAGAGTATCAAGAAAACGGAGAAACAAATCTTACCTTCGGAGGCCTCCTCATGCTGTACACCATTGTCTTCAATGATAGGATGAATGTATTCTCATTGTACTCCTCGGACCTCTTTTCACCAGCTGCTGAACCATTCGTATTTGCATATCCAGGCTCATTAAAGTAGGGCTTTGTATTCAAGATCAGCCCTTGTATAGAGACCAAAACTTGTAGCATGGTTGACACACCTGGGAGCCACTTCTCATTCTTGTTCCCAGACCAGGTGTTAAGAAGGCTGAGGCATACTTTTCCACAATTGTACAAATTTGGATTTAATCGAAGGCCACCAGAGTGGTAGTAGACATTCTGCATTACGGAGTTCCCAGTTAGCCCAAGGATGTAAACAGATATAAATCAATTCTAGGCGTTCAAGATTATCACATACCGGTGGTACATTGGGATAGCCACAGGGGAAGCAAACATCAAAGAAGAAGAGACCATCATGGTAAGGAGTACCCTCTGCCCCAACAATTACAGCTCTCAAAAGATCCATTCTTGTCTCATAAGCTCTAACAAATATTGTATCTGTGGATGTCAATAGAAAAGGGGTAAGTGCACCTAAGTTTCTATAGTACAAACAACAATCCAACAACTATATTCCATATATTATAAAATTCCAACTTTTAATGCAAAACCAATTAATTACAGCAGTCAGCATCATGAAATAGTCGGTGTGAATTATTTGACTAAATTGAAAAGGCTGAGGAGGGGAAAACTTCACGACCATAACATTCAAAACAGTTATCTAAAAGAAAATTAAAAGTAAAAAACAGAAGAACTCACCAGGCAAATCCTTCTCCAGGCTCTTCCACTCTTCCTGAATTTTCTTTGCCCAACTCTTTGGTGGCTTCAGAATGAGTAAAACCAAAGCACAATAAGATAGGGAATTACAAAAGAAACCATAAAAATGCATTAACTAAACCATCCAAAACTTACTTGCTTCGGTGAATAGCCACACCTACTATAGTGATGGTCTGAATGATCTTCAACTGTATCAAATTGTTTGAAACCCTTAAACTTCACTATCATTTCATCCATTTCCATGGCAGAAATTTTCCTCCCAGGGCTTGTTGAAATGCCTCCTGGAGCAAGATTATTTTGAATTTGCGCATTGGCAATCCAAGGACTACCTGCTACTTCCCCAGGAGAATATAATGAATCTAGATCGTACAAGCTTGAATTAAATGGCATGGTATTAAATTTGGAAATGGGCCCAGGCCACCCGGGAACGGGCATGGGTTTATAAAAAGCACTTGAACCCTTTTTCTTTAGAATGCTATGAAAATACGAAGCAGAAGATGTGTCAGCTCCGGAACCAAGCTTCATTGCGTCAAATTGATTCGTTGAACTACTCGAAGAAGCTACCTTCTTTTTAGACTGGAAAGGTCCTAAAAGCCATTGAGACTTTGATGACTCTTTCCCAACTGGGAGATTAGGAGCACTCCCTTGGTGTTGTGAAGCAGGTTGTTTCTTTTTACTCCTGGCAGTTTTCGTAAGTTTCCATGCAGATGATAGATTCACTTCAGGTGGGTGGGAAATACTATCAATTTGGGTCTTCAAGCTTGAACTACCCCCAAAAAGTGGCATCTTAATGACATGATCAGGCTCTTGTTGCATTTGAAACCTCTTATTGACGGAACTACTTCCAGAAACTGAATTAACTTTATTTTTAGGAGGATCCGACAACCAAGGAATAGGTGCCTCTATTCCAGGGGGAATATCCACATTATCAAAATGGGCTTGCAATTGGGCATACTCATCAACATCCATAAACTCATCAAGAAAAAGATCAGCGAAGTCATCATCTTCATATGACAAATCAGAAGTATGACCATCTAAGTTGATCACGTTAGCTGGAACAAAACCCTTAGTAGCTTCAATCCCATTCGCTGACTCAGGGGTTGCCATAACAGAAGGGCCAAAAAAGCTATTGACCTCATCTTCCTGAAAATACTAGTAATATCATAAAGTAAATATGTTAAGAATGCTAAAGCTACAATTGAATATGTATCATTCAACAAAATGACAACAGCCAATTGATAGAGCGTCATTCAAGTCAATCATACACCTTATAATCATAGTAGCCATCAGAAGAGTTTTCTATTGCCTTCCCTTTGGCTTTTTTATCAACTCTATCATCAACGAGCATTGCAGCAACTGAATCTTCATCTTCATCAATTTCAATCACATCATGCCGAATAACCTAAGAAGGATTAATCAAAACAAATATCTGTTCAGACTGACAGAATTCAAACCAACATCAGAAAACAATAATTTAAAAAGAAAAAAAAATCAACAAACAAAAGGCATCCTACAGCAAAACAAGAATGTTCAGGATTAGAAACGGTGGAAAAAAGTCATTGGTTGAAAAATACTAATGAAAGAGAAAACAAGAAAATGGATAGAATAGGAAGTAGGAGGTAAAACCTCCTAACAAAGCAATAAGAACCACATTTAATTGAAAAGAAAAGCACTTAACAAAGGCATGATTTTATTTCCTCAACCATCATCAAGCTTGAACAAGACATAACGACAGATGTAGTCTATTCCTATAAACATGATATTTATAGTAAAAGACATTCAATAAAACGGAAAAAAGACAATGCCTGCAAAGACACACCTTCATCCAGCCCTAAAAGACATAGATAATGGTAGCAGCAAACCCGGCTCTATGCATGCAATTCAATACACTCTAAACTCAATTGAAATCATGGAAAGAAAATTGAATAAAAGACAGATTGATAACACGAGATGGAAGTTCAATGTCCTCAATATACACAGGACTGCCACGAAATTGGTCAACAACGTAAACAATAACGGGTGCAGTGAATGAGCTTGAGACAATGCTTTAGCGATGCCCAAAAAACATAATCTTTCAGGAAATTGGGAACAAATTATCACTACCATAAAATTGCTGAAAGCCTAAAACAAAATTAACAAAAAAAATAATCTAAAATTTGGGCAATTAAGTGCCAAGATTTTTACACAAATGTTCCAATCAACTCGTATTAGTCCGAAATCACACGTACCCTAAAATACCCAAAATTTAACAGTGATCACTGATCAAGACGGTAACTTGACTAATCAAAGCAGAATACCAGCTCCAAAGGAATACTAATTTCATCATAGTTGCATGATCGAACCCGGTAAATCACAAGAACCATCGAAAAAATTGAGTTCTCGATTGATAAAACGACAGAGAAATTGTACCTCTTTGAGTTTGAGTTTCTGAAATTTGGGGGCCCGAGTGATCGGAGTAGCCGGCGGCGGAATCTCCACGACGTCGTCGGAATCCATGCACCCAGAACCCCTATCGGAAAACAACCGCTTCTTCCTGTTTGGAGCGAAAGAAAATCAGAGAAAACAGAGAGAGAGAGTTTTGTTGTTTTGAAAATTTAGATAGAGAAATAGAGTACTTGGAATTCAGAGGGTTGTTTGTATGTAACGGCGGCGGCTCCATTGGACCGGCTGTTCTGAATAGCAGTCGGTTTGATTTGGGGGAATGCGAAAGGGCCCAAATAAAATTATAGAAGGGGATTCAGCGGCTGAGAGAAGCGGCGGCTCGGCAGCTGAGCGGCTGGGGAGGGGGATTAGGGAGAAAAGCGGGTTTAGGAAAGCGGTTTAGGAGAAAAGTGCTTTTGGCAGAGAGTGCGTTCGCGCGCCTTGTGAAGGAAGATCAGCGTATAGATTATTACGACGACCAAAAGAGAGTGTGTGCTTGACCAAAAAAATAAAATAAAAAACAAAACAAAGAGAGTGTGTGTTTGTGTGTGGGAGTAGGGATGACAACAGTTCACTTTGGAAACGAAAATACTATATTTATCCTCATATCTACGAAAATTAATCATATTCATAACCGTAAATTAATTATTAGGTACTATCCATAATCATACCCATCGGGTAATGGATTCTCCATCGGTTAACAGGTATAACCATCTTCATCAATACAAAAAATATATTCGTTCAGTTGAGACATTATAAGTTTGTAGATATTAATTTCATTATTAAACATTTGATGTATAAAATGATCCAATGAATGGATCTTGTTGAGTATAAAAATTAAAACACTAATGATGTTGACTTGTCTTTGATATCTCACATAAGCATTATTGAGTTCGCATTGATTTTGATTCAAAACTTTACTTTCCTACAAAATGCAACTTTTGTATTCTCAAGGTAATGGTTCAGTGAATAATGGATATCCAAATATATATATATATATAATGCTAGTATGTTATTTATTAATCAGGTTAGATTCAGTTATGGATACGGTTTGAGAACCTCTATAATCATATCAATAACCATAACCGAATAATATAAACGGTTTTTCCCCATATTCAAAATATACCCAAACTTCCATACCCAAATTCGTTCCATTTGAACGGTTATCCACGATTATCAGGTTTAACGGTTAGAATTGTCATCCATATGTAGAAGCATTCATTTTCCTATTAAATAATTAAACGCACACGTTTTGTGCCACGAATTACCATTTATACCACTTCTCCCACTGCACACAACGAAACCATTTTTTTTTTGTCGAACAACGAAACCAAATTATTTCGGTAATAAGAAATAAAAAATCGAACCAAAATTTTCGGTTTATAAAAAATCAGTAAAACCGAAATAATATCGATTTTTGGGTCGATTTTTTTTTTGAGAGAAATACGATATTTGATATTCATTGCAAACAAAGCAATACAAGGGCAAATTGACAACAAACTGAGGATAGTGTGCATATTGGGCCTCGATAAAACCTTGCCGGAGAACCCGGTCTAAGGAAAAAGAGTGTCCCGCACAACGAAAGGAACTATCCCCAAATGTCAATACATAAACAAATTACAAGAAATCCCTAAGCAAATCAGGGGAATCTTCCACCCACCAAACATGTAGCGTATAACCATTGTTGTGCTGTGAGCGTCAACCAAGCGGCAAAGCATGCGACCATGGCTTCCATAGTCCCTTCCACACGCTGCAAAACCAGCCTGAACCACCAACTGAAAATGTGTCCAACAAATTAGAGGTAACTCGACGCCAAACGCCGTAAACAATCTTCAGACAGGCGCTCTCCTAAAGAACCTAAGGAGACTTAGGAACCCTAGAGAGCAATTTTCCTAGGAATACCAGGACTAAACAATGAAAACTAAATTAAACTAAAATTACAAAAACTCGCCCGAAGCGAAACAAAGGGAAAGAAACCAAGAAGGAACCACAATCCGGCGCACTAGGCCAGTGGGATGCCGACATCCACACACCAAAACCAAGCCGCACTAGCCGAAGGGGGCCACAACCAGATCTGGAAACCACATGTAGCGGGCCTCCAACCAGATCGACCCAAGCTGTCCGCGGATGAACCCCAGAAAAATCGCTGGCAAAATCAAAGCAGATCTCCCAGCACCAAGAGGGAAGGCAGAGGAGGCACCTACTGCCAACAACCCAAAAACCAAACACCAACACTGATTCGGACCCACAAACAAGGAGACAGAGGAAGGCTATGAGAAGGAGGAACCGAGGAGGATTCGACAACAAAATTACATTTTTCTTTTTTTGTTGTGGGTAGACTAGACGACAAAATTACAAGAGAATTTGACGGAGATGTTGCAGAGGAGTTACAGAGAAGAAATTGTAGAAGAGAATCTTGTGCAAAATCAGACTGGTGTGACATGCATGGGGTGGTCTGGTCGGAGAAGTTGCAAAGGAGAAGTTGGGAGAGGGATGGAGGGTGTTGACGTCGAGGACTTGGGAGAAGGGAAGTGAGAGGGTAAAACTGAGTGAAGATCTAAGAGAGAAAGTGAGTTGAGCTTAAAGCCTGAGATTCAATCTCAACGAAATCCAACAATTCAAGCTAAGAACTTGATCAAAATAAGACTTTGGACCGGAATAACTTTATTTATCATTCATCCCCTGTAATGTAAAGTGCTTTTTCTCTCGCTTCGTTCCTTTACCTGTGTTAAAATGGCTTAAGACTCCTTGATAAAGCTCATCCTCTTTCTTTTCTTCTTCGAGAATGCCTAAATTGTGAGACTTGTAGGTTCTAGTGGTAGAATATTAATTCATTTAATAAATAAAAACATTTTTAGTTCTGTTCGACGGAAATGCACCTGCAAAACAATTAACACCTAAGATCAAGGCTAAGAGCCTCACGCGCCCACGGTGAATTGGGGGGGGTGGGGGGGCTTTGGCTGAAGGATCTCTGATGCCAAAGTTAGAATTTAAGAGATAAAATGTTTACAGAATTTCAGAAGATAATTGGACTTAGGTTTTTGGAGAAATAAGGGGCCATATATAAGGGTGTGGCCGACCCTATTTGGAGAAATGGGGACCGGCCACTTATGGTGGTTTCTTGGCTCTAATTGCAAGATATTATGTCAAATAATATCTTGCAATCAATTAGGAAATTAATCAATTAATTTTGGTAATTAATCCCAATTTGAAAAGGATAATTGGGAGTTACCTTGTGGGTGAAGATTTGATGAGGAATGATGAGAGGGTTTAAAGAAATACCATTTTGATCGCCTATGACCTCGATTGAGTCGTTATTGTCTGTTGCACGCACGTGTGAATCCCAGTGTGCCTCAAGGGTAATTTTGTCTTTTTACCCAAAGGTCCACATGTTGCCTCCATATTTTTCTTGATTATTTTTGGCTCCACAAATGCCCCCACACCTGTTGGGCTGCTTGTAGGAAAGGGCAGCAGGTGTAGAGATATTCTTGCTTTAGGAAACATAGGATTGTTTCATATTTTGATGTAGATTCCCTCTTTAATTGGAAATTAGATCATTCTAGGAAAGGGAAATAAATTACTTCTGAAGTCTATTTAAGTCTACCTTAAGTAAATTATTAAATCAACTTTAGAGAGCAATTTATTCTATCCTACAAGAGAGAGAAAGCAAGATGATATTTGTTCCCTCTTTCATTGCTTTCTTCATCTTTACGCCGCACCAAGGTAAGAAAAAAATAATTTTTCCTTGTCTTCGTAATTTTTAGGAGCCTTGGGGCTTGAAATTTGGCTCGACGGGAGTCGAGAATGAGTGAAAAATTGGTTGGGATGCCACTGCATAGTTGCTGTCGTAAGGCTGCTTAGTGCGGCGACGACTGGCTGGGCCAGGTGCGACTCGGCTCAGGGCGAGCTGATGGGCGCTAGGCTGGACCTAGCACAGACCAGGCTGGTGGACTGGGGCGAGGAGGCTCGGGCCTTTTTTTTTTTGCTGGGCTCGGGCCTGTGCAAGAGAGGATAGAGAAAGGGGTCGAAAGTTGCTGGGTTTGGCCCGCCTGAATAGGCTTAGGTGTGTTATGGGGCAACTGCCCTATTGCTTTTTATTTGGGCCGAAAGGGCTCTGAGCTGAGTGAAGTGGCGCGATCCAGGCCGTGGGGTCTGGCGCTGCTGTTGGGTCATGGGGCATGGTGCGCTGAGTCCCTTTTTTTTTTCTTTTTTTTCTTTTTTTTTTTTGTGTGCAGTCGTCTAACGAATTTTCCTCACATCTTTGCAGAGTTTTTTCGAGCATGTCTTCTTCGAGCCACTAGGAGGATGATGCTGTAATGACGTTGTATCGCCAAGGCGGGTCTTTGAGTAAGGTGGGCTATTTCAAAGTTGCTAACTTCAAAATTAGCTCCGATGATTCATTTAGAGATTTTCTTGAGGCATATAGGCACGCTATTTCGTCAGGGGTGCGTGTGAAGTGTGTGGATGCAAATTTTCTCCTATTCGGTCTTGGACGATTTTGCACCTACAAAACAATCAACACCTTAGGTTAAGGCCAAAAGCCTCACGCGCCCACGATGAATTGGGGGGGGGGGGGGGCTTTGGCCGAAGAACCTCCGATGCCAAAGTTAGAATTAGAGAGAAAAAGTGTTTAGAGTGTTTTTGCCAAAGGATTGGAATTAGGTTTTGTGAGAAAATGGGGTAGTATTTATAGGAGAGGAGGGGTGGCCGGCCTATCTAGGGTTTTTGTGGGAGATCTAGGTTTAATTAGCCTATTTATTGGCTAATTAAACCAAAAGGGGTATGTATTTGTATTTATGAAAAGGGGTAATAAGGAGTAATTGAATAATTGGCTTAAAAAGGAGGAAAAGGGAAGAAAAATAGGGGAAATAAAAGGGGAGTGGCCGGCCTCTCTTTGGAGAGAGAGGGCCAGCCCTTTGAGGTATTTTCTTGGTCTTCAAGGCTCATTTAATTGACAAATCAAGGAAGAATAATCCCATTAATTTGCCAATTATCTTCATTTATGTGGGATAATTGGTAGATTTATGAGATAATTGCCTTAAATGAGGATGGATGAAATAATTCGGATTTGTTTACCTTTTATGGGCGCTTTTGACTTGACCGACGATAATTACCGGCTGCTCGCGCGTAGGAATTCTGATACACCTCAAGGGCATTTTTGTCTCCTTAATCCGAAAGTCCACGTGTCGCCTTGTGATTATTTTTGGCTCCACAAATGCCCCCACACCTGTTGGGCTGCTTGCAGAAAAGGGCAACAGGTGTAGAGACTCTCATGTTTTAGGAAACTTCAAGCTGCTTCCCGTTTTTTTGATTTTCTTCTTGTAATAGGAAGATAAATCCCTTTAGGAAAAGGGAAGTAGACACTCCCTTAAAGTTTATTTAAGTCCACCTTAAGTGGATTATTAAATCAACCTTCAGAGAAGAATTTACTTCACCTTACAAGAGAGAAAGAGAGCTCAGAGGATATTTGTTCCCCCTCCTCTAGCAGTCTTCCACATCTTGCCCGTGTAAAGGATCGCTCCTTGCTGCTTCTAGGTAAGAAAAAATTAATTTTCTTGTCTTCCTTGAGATTTTTGTTGAATGAGGACCCGAGACTTGCGACCGGAGATCCATGAGTCCATGGAAAAATACATATGAATATACATATTTTTCCTTTGCTTTTCCTGGGCGCGGGGTGCTGGTGAGAAAGAAACCAGGCCGTGGGGCCTGGCTGGTTGCTGGGTCCTGCGGCAAAAATTTTTTTTTTTTTTTTTTTGCCGAGAGGCATGCTGCCCTTTTTTTTTTTTTTTTTTTGCAACCTCCTAACGGATCTTTCTCGTATCTTTCTTTGTAGAATCTTTTCCTCCATGTCTTCTTCGGGCCTCAAGAATGATGACAGCGTGCCGCCGTTGTATCGTCAAGGCGGGTCTTTGAGCAAGGTTGGCTACTTCAAGGCTGCTCACTTCAAGATCAATTCTGATGACTCTTTTAGGGACTTCCTTGAGACCTACTGGCATGCCATTCCATCCGGGGTGCGTGTGAGGCGAGTCAAGGATGATAGCAGTCATGAGCCATATGATGAGGTTCGGAAGGCTATCAAGTTCCACCCTTACTACTTTGTATTGGGGTTCACCTTTCCCATGCCGCGTTTTTTCCAAGAAGTGCTCTGCTCCATGAGATGTGCGTCTGCTCAATGCTCTCCAAATGCAGTTCAAGTGATGGTGGGGTTCCACAACTTGAGCCAATTCTTTGATTTGGGACTCACCACCAACGAGTTCTGGTACTTCTTCGACATAGGCCGTGTTGATGGAGTTGGGCAGCTGCGGACTAGCATAGACTCTTTGACAATTCAAGCAAGGGTGACCATGACTGGGCCAAAGAGACCTTGGAGATAAGCGGCGAGTGGGAGTCCGATCACTCCCCCGAGCTGCGGGTGTCAACAGTCTTCATATCCGGTAAGCAGGATGTTTTAATTTCCTTCTCGGCTGCTTGATTTTGACGTTAAACTGCTCTTCGATTTTCTGATTGCTCTCTGCCATATTCGTAGATTCGGAGTTTGGTTCAACTCCTAAGGTTTCTCCGGACATGAGAAAAATGGCGCTGGCTGCTAAGTCCTCTTCGTAGGGAGAAAAATGGATTGCCCCCAAAGGAAGAAGTGAGACGGATCAAGGCAGCTGCATTAGCTCGTCCTATCACCGTGGTGGAGCCTGTTGCCAACGAAGGTGGAAGAAAGAGGCATTCTCCGTCCGCGCAAGAACCGCCTGCTCAAAAGAAGCCACGGGTCGTTCGCGAGGGTTCGTCCGCTGCTCAGGAGGGGTTTGATGTGAAGAGGCCAAAGACTTCCTCCGCTGCTCCCAAGGGTCCACCAGATGCTCCCAAGCTTGTGATTGACTTGACTTCAAAAAAGACTGCTGGACCTGTGCTAGTGACGCCTGCCGTTCCGAAGGCTGCTAGCTCGATCGCCGATAGGATTGCTCAGCGTCGGGGTCCGTCAGTGCCGAAGTTTGTGCTGAAACGTCCGCCTGGGGTTAAGTCTGATTCTCCTTCAGAAAAGCTTGCGTCCGTGAAGAGTGGCACGACCTCCTCGTCTGCTAAGGTGACGCCAAATCTGGTTCCTCCCGCTGCTGAGGCCAAGTTGCCCGCTGAGAGGGATGAGACTGCTTGTGCTAACGGTCCTGGTAAGTCCGCCAAGTCTAATTCCAAGGAAGCTGCTGAGATTTGTGCGCTTTTGAGGCCAGACCTTCTAGAGGATGTGGACGCGTGTGCTAAATTTGTTGACGGCGTCAAAGGGATTATTGGTCCAGGCTCCTTTGTGAAGTATACGCCTGAGTATAGGAGGGCTGCTCTGCTGACTATGATGCAAAAGACGGCAATCTTGGCTGCCGAGTCCGTGGTTCTTGATCAAGAGGATATCAAGGCTGCCTAGGAGGTGGCGAGGTCTATGGCTGCTGAAGCTTATTCCTCGACCGAGAAAGTTAAAAATTTGGAGTCTGAGCTTGCTGCTTTGAAGGGGTCTAACGTCTCTGCCCCTACTTCTCTGCAACTTGAGACCGCTCGCCACGAGATCGTGAACTTGAAGGCTAGGCTTGATGCGACTCAAGTAAAATATGAAAGTGCAGAGAAGGAAATTGAACGTTACATACCTCAGATTCAGGATCTCGAACGCTCCATCTCTGAATCTCGCTCCGCTGCTTACGCTAAAGATGAAGAACTGATCGCTTTTTACAACCAGGTGATACACCTCAAGAAAATTGTTGACAGGCGTGAGCCTCAAGTGCTGGAGCTTCAAGGTGCTTTGAAGATCAACGAAAGTCTGAAAAAAGAGGTGGAGGAAATGCAGCGGGTCTGTGCTTGTCTGCTTGAGGAAATGGAGCAGCTGAAGATCGAGAAAGCCGGGTTCGAGGCTTTGCTGACTCAGAATCAGTCCGACTTCTACAAACTTGGTTATGTTGATCATCTCTTTGGGCGGCCGTCTGATTTTGAGTTTTCTGAAAAAGACTTTGAGACTTTCTCCATTTCTCCAGAAGATCTGCTTGCCTTTACTTTCGAGTCCTCCATTGGTGAAATAGCTGGAGATGGGAGTATCCTCGACGGGGCAGTCGGAAGTGAAGCGCCGGATGGTACCACTACTGGAGCTGCTGTGGCTGCCGAAGGTGTGACAATGGAGCAGTCGTCGGATGGCCAAGCTGCTGAAGAGTAGTCTTCTAGGTAGCCTTTAGGATTTGTTTTTCCTTATTGCTTTTGTTTGAACTCCTCCAGTCTTTGTCAGTTGTTTATCAATTTTGCTAGAAAATTTAATAAACTTGTCTCCTTCGTTTCTTTTGTTCATGCCTTAACCTTTAGACTTTATAGGCCAGTAGCAGGCGCGCCACTTTTTTATAAGCAGACAGGCCGCGTAGCCTACACAGTCGTAGGTGTTGGTGTAGAACTTTTCCTTGCAAATTTGCTAGCCGTAGGGTTGGCAGCCGGACGCCTTACTTACAGAAGCAGACAAATCCGCGTAACCACTAGGCTATTAACCTTTGCCTTCTCCAATTTCGTAGGTTGCGCAGCGAGTGCCACAACACTTTAGGACTTGGTGCAAGTTACCGCAAGGTCGTTGGCCGCAGGATCGCAGCCGGATGCCTTACTCACTGTAGCAGCCACATCCGCGCGATCCCTTGGCTGTTAACCTTGGTTTTTCCCAATTCTGTAGGCTGCGCAGCAAAGTGCCACAATACTTTAGGACTTGGTATAAGTTGTTGCAAAGTCGTTGGCCGCAGGATCGGCAGCCGGATGCTTTACTCACTGTAGCAGCCGCATCCGCGCGATCCCTAGGCCGTTAACCTTGGTTTTTTCCAATTCCGTAGGTTGCGCAGCAAGTGTCACAACACTTTAGGATTTTGGACAAGTGAAGCTTATCGGCTACGTAGCATGTCGGTAGTGGATAAAACTTCACATATGCCTGCTAGCTTGTTTAACCTTTCACAAGAATGTGCGGTTGTATAAGTCTAGTATGGCTTCACTGCTTGAAGGGCAAGCCGTAGGCAGTCTTCCGGGATCCGTAGGCTACCTTAGTATGCTCGGTAGCAGCTTTAGGGTTTCCAGGGATAATGTGCCCCCCCCCGTCTCTAGGGCCCGGTTCCCGCGGATTAGGCCAAGAGACCCAAAATCCTTCAATTAGCTAAGCCTTGAAAAAGACCATTGTGGCTACTTCTAGGAATTCCGTCGCAAGCCATCGTGCAGCTAGTTACACTAGGGCCATCAGGCTCATCCACGTCTGGATGTTCGGAGTGAAGAGTTTATCCTCCCGCGTTGGAGAGTAGATTGGTCCCTCGGGGGCCTTTGTTCCTGCAGTGAGTCCCTAAGAAGGGCGCGAGCTTCTCTTGAAGCGCAGGAGTTGTCAGTTGTCGCAATGGAATCAAGTTGTAAAAGCGTTCCTTATTGAAAAACAAGTGAACAAATAACTTAATTGTAAAGATTGCGGAACAACTGGTAGTCCTCGTCTTGCAAGGGTTGTGCCCGTCTGAGCTGCTTGAGCCTTCGGGCGCCGGTGGAGATCACACGTGGTATTTCCTCAAATTGTAGGCGTTCCACTGTTTTTCGATCTCCTTATCATTCATGGTGGCGAGGGTGTAGCTTCCCTTGCCGCCTACTCTGCTGATCTTGTAAGGTCCTTCCCAAATGGGGTCCATCTTCTTCGATCCCTCCCTTCGAGCAATGATAAAGGCCTTCCTCAGAACTAGGTCTCCGGGTTGAAATTGCCGTATTTTGGACCTCTTGTTGTAGCTAGAGAGGATCTGCTGCTGGTAGGATGCGATGCGGGCTATGGTCTGCTCGCGCATTTCTTCCGCCAGGTCTAGGTTTGTGGCCATCTCTTCTCTGCTCTACTCAACATCTGGCAGCAGGGTGGTGATGCTTGGCATGATGATGTTGGGATGAATGATTGCTTCCGAACCGAAAGCCAAAGAGAAAGGGATTTCTCCGGTTGCTCGTCTTTTGGTGGTACGGTACGCCCACAGACATCCGGGGAGCGCGTCTGGCCACTTTCCTTTCTTATCGGCAAGGGATTTTTTGAGGCAGTCGAGGATCGTCTTGTTGGAAGCTTCGGCCTGCCTATTGCCTTACGGATACCTTGGTGTAGACATATGTTGCTTTATACCGTATTTCTGGAAGAATCCCACTAAGTCTTTGCCTACGAACTGCGGGCCGTTATCGGTGATGATAGATTGAGGGATACCAAAGCGGCAAATGATGTTCCTCCATATGAAGCGTTCTACGTCTGTTTGAGTTGTCGTCGTCATGGGTTCCGCTTCTATCCACTTGGTGAAATAATCGGTTGCCACGATCATCATTCCTCTGCCCCCAGCAGCGGGCGGCATGGGCCCAACTAGGTCGATCGCCCATTGCATGAACGGCCAGGGACTTGCTTGTGGATCGCTGGCGGGCAGGGTCGGTACAGGCTTGTAACGTTGGCAGCGGTCGTACTTTTGCACTAACTCCCGGGCATCTTGATGCATGGTTGGCCAGCAGTAGCCTGCGTTGAGAGCTTTTTGCGCCAAAGATCGTCCTCCAGAATGGTTCCCACAAACGCCTTCATGGATTGAACTTAAGACCTTCAAATCATCGGGAGGTGCCAAACATTGGAGGTGCGGTCTGGTGTAGGATCTTCGAACTAAGATGTCCCTCCACATGTAGTAGCGTGCTGCTCGGGTTTGAAGTTTCCTTGACTCCAATCTCTCCGCAGGGAGCGTGCCGTTGACCAAGTAATCTATGATAGGACTTTGCCAATTTGGAGTTGCACTAACCTGTGTCACCTCGGCCACTGGCTCGGACTCTATGCTCGGCTTATCTAGGTATTCCACCGGGATTGACCGCTTAAGCTGGTGATCAAGGGCGGAGCCCAGGCCGGCTAGCGCATCTGCATGGGCATTCTCCGATCGTGGAACCTGAGTGAGCGTGTAAGTCTGAAATGCCTTCAGCTGCTCGCGTACCTTCTCAAGATATTGCGTCATCCTTGGATGCTTCGCCATATATTCCCCCGCGGTTTGGCTAGTAATCAGCTGAGAATCAGAATAGATCGCCAGCTTTTTCACCGCTAAGTCTTTCGCCATTCGGAGGCCTGCCAGTAAGGCTTCATACTCTGCTTCGTTGTTGGATGCCTTGAAGCCTAAAGTGATCGCCTGCTCGAGCAGTGAGCCATCTGGGGTAACAAGAACCACGCCTGCCCCCGAGCCTTTATGATTGGATGCGTCATCGACGTGCAGATGCCATTTATCGCTATTGAGGGAAACGGGCAGAGCTGGGGTCTCGACTGCTTTTGGGACATTGTCGGGCTCGTCTGCTGCGTTGCTTGGGCCAGGTGCGAACTCTGTTATGAAATCTGCCAAGGCTTGGGCCTTTATTGCCGTACGGGGTCGGAAGACTAAACCATACTGGCCTAGTTCAAGTGCCCACTTCATTACTCGTTGAGAGGCATCCGGACCATGCAGGATGGATCGTAGAGGGTATTGAGTCATGACGATGACTGTATGAGCTTGAAAGTACGGTCTGAGCTTCCGAGCTGCCACCACTAGAGCCAAAATTAATTTTTCAATCTTCGGATATCTTGTTTCCGCATCGAGGAGAGCTTTTGAAGTGTAGAACACCGGTAGTTGGGCCCCCAGCTCTTCTCGTATGAGGGCAGAGCTCACCGCTACTTCGGAGACTGCCAAGTAGATGTACAAGTCCTCCGCAGCTTCCGGCTTGGATAGTAATGGAGGCGATGTGAGATACTTCTTCAGGTCTTGGAAGGCTTTTTCGCATTCTTCATCCCATTTGTCACGCTGCGCCCTCTTGATGGCTTTGAAGAAAGGCTTGCATTTATCGGTGGATCGCGATAGGAAGCGGTTGAGGGCGGCTGCTCGTCTAGTCAAGCTTTGGATCTCCTTCAAGGTTGTGGGAGACTTCACTTCCAGAATTGCTCGGATCTGTTTGGGATGCGCCTCGATCCCTCGTTGGGTGACTAAGTACCCTAGGAATCGGCCTGAAGATACTCCGAATGTACATTTGGCAGGATTGAGCTTCATCTTGTATGCCCTAAGGATGTTAAATGTTTCCGCCAAATTGCGAATGTGGTCTGACCGCTGCTTGCCCTTCACCATGATGTCGTCGACGTAGACTTCCATGGTAACCCCGATCTGTTTTTTGAACATCATATTCGCTAACCTTTGGTAGGTTGCTCCTGCGTTCTTGAGGCCGAAAGGCATGACTTTGTAGCAGTATGTACCTCGCTCGATTACAAACGCGGTTTTCTCCTTGTCAGGTTCGTGCATGGCTATTTGGTTGTAGCCAGAATATGCGTCCAGGAAGCTGAGCAGCTGGTTTCCAGAAGTCGAGTCCACCAAGAGGTCGATTCGGGGGACCGGATAAGGATCCTTCGGGCATGCTTTGTTGAGGTCGGTGTAATCTACGCAAACCCTCCATTTGCCTTTCTCCTTCTTCATGACTAGCACGACGTTGGCGAGCCATGCGGAGTATGCCACCTCTTCTATGAATCCGGCCTCCAGCAGCTTGTCTATTTCGGCCTCGATGATTGCTACTCGCTCGGGCGCAAAGTGCCTTCTCTTCTGGATCACGGGTTTTGCAGCGGGGTCGACATGTAACTTGTGGCAAGCCACATTTGGGTCGATGCCGGGCATGTCTGAGGGTGACCATGCAAAGATGTCTCGGTTCTTCCCGAGGAAGGTAATGAGTTCTTCTTTCTCGGTTGGGTTTAGGCGAGAGCCAACCCTAGCGGTCCTTTCTGGCTGCTGCGGATCGAGAATGATTTCTTCAGCGTCTTCTTCGGGTTTCCAGCCGATCCCGTCTGCTTGAGCGCCGTCTTCTCGATCCTCCTGCTGTAACTGCTATTTGGCAGCTTCGTCATCTTTTTGAATCTCGGTGACCTCCGCGGGAGTGAAGGTCTTCTTCCTTGATTCTTTCAGCATTTGCACGGTGCACCGTCGGGATGCGGCTTGGTCGGACTTAATTTCTCCAACTTCTCCGCCTGGGATGAGGAAGCGGATTTTTTGGTACTTGACTGAAGTGACAGCATCTAGCTTGATCAACCAAGGCCTCCCAAGGATCCGGTTGTAAGGAGACGGGTCGTTCACAATCGTGAATGTTTGCTTCGAGACCACTGGCGATGTCTTCACATCAAGCGTGATTTGGCCAATTGCGGTTGAGGTGTGCCCATTGAATCCAGTGAGTACCTCTGCTCGTCGTGTTATCGTGCTCTCCAAGCCCATTTTCTGGATGACCGAGAATTGAAGTAGATTGACCGCGCTTCCGTTGTCCACCATCATTCGATCGATTATGGCATGAGCTATTTGGACTGACACCACTAGCGCGTCGTCATGCGGTAAGTCAACGCCTTCTACGTCCTGCTCAGTGAAGCCGATTATGGGTCCTGGTAGTGCGCCGGCCGCCTGGACTTGTGAGATCAATAAGGCTTGCTGGATCTTCCTCTTTTTCGAGTTGTTGGTGGCCCCCAGGTGTTTGGATTCGGCAAAGATACCATTAATCTGAATTATCTTGGCAGGTGGCTCCTCCTCCCTCTCAGCGTTCCGTCTGGGCTGCGCTGCTGGCTTGTCCAAATACCTGTCGACTTTGCCTTCCTTCACAAGCTTCTCTAGATAATTCTTCCAGGTGTAGCAGTTTTCTGTGGTGTGACCTGGACCTCGATGGAACGCGCAGTACCTGGTGTGATCCAGCTTGGAAGTATCTCCCATCGGCTGCTTCAGCGGTTTGAACCACGACTCGTCTTTTACGTCGCGAAGGATTTGATGGATTGGGATTGAAAACTTCGAGTAATTCCTGGCCATCGAGCCGTCTCTGGTCACGGGCCTGTCCCTCCGCTTGGCCTCCTGCCCGCTCTTGTTGGGTAGCTTTCCATCTTCCTTTCTTTGAGCCATCACCAATTCTTTTTGAGGCTGCTCGGGCACCTTGTCTGCTCGTCGGGCCTCGTCCCAGAGGGCATGCTTCTCTGCTAGGGCTAAGGAATCGGTTAGAGTCAAGTCTTCCTTCATGATCATCTCTCCAAATAGGGGATGATCTGCAGGGAGGCCTTTCTGAAAGGCTGCACTGGCTATCGAGTCGTCACACCCCACGATCTTTGCCTTCTCCGCCTTAAACCTCTTCACGTAGTCGCGAAGTGATTCCCTCGGGTTCTTCTTTACGTTGAACAGGTGATCGGATTTTTTCTTGATCGAGCGGTAAGACGAGTATTCTTTGGTGAAGACCAAGGAAAGATCGTCAAAGCTCGAGACGGATCGTGGCGGCAGGGTATGGAACCAATCTTGAGCTTCGCCTTGCAAGGTGGTGGCGAATATTTTGCACATAAGGGCGTCATTACTCCGGTAGAGGACCATTGCACTTCGGTAATGCTTCAAGTGCCTTTCTGGATCTCTATCTCCTTTGAATGAGGTAAAGTGCGGCATGCTAAACTTGCGCGGGGGTTCCGTCTGCTCGATCTCATCCGTGAAGGGGGTTCGGCTTATCTTGGTCATCTTCCGCCGCAATGCTTCATCGGCCGTGTCGCCACGTCAGAACTCGCGCAGCCGTTCGTTAAAAAGCTTCTCCACCTCTTCTTGGATTTGTCTCCGGTGGGGCAGCGGAGTCCTGAGCTGTCCCAATTCTTGGCCCATCGGCCTGGGCTGCTCCTCCAGGCACTCCACTTGTCGCTGCCTCGGTTGCCTAGCTGGTGAGGGATCTCTCCGTGGGCTGCCTGTGGAACTTGAAGCGGATCGAGTAGCTGCTCGCCTTCGTGCGTCGTGCGGCATCCTCCGAGGTGATGTGGAATATGCTCCTTACGGGCCTAGGCGTGAATGAACGCTTTGCCTGGAAGGCTGCTCACGCGGTTCTTCGACATGTGGCCCCAACCTCGATTGTATGCTTGCTCGCGGGCCTAACCGAGAGTGCACGCTCCTCCTCGCGCTAAGACGGGAGTCCACGTCATCTCGGGGGCCCAGCCGAGACTGCACACCGTCCGACTGCTCAGTCTGATTGATCGGCTGCTTGCCAGGACGTCGACGGAAAGGTTCCTCGTCTGCCCTCGTCTTACTTCGGGACGCCTCGTCCTGGGCGCTTTGGATCTCGGTGCGCTGCAAGAGTCGATTCACCAAGGTTGTCTGTTGTGCTAAGGCGCTCGTCAACTCCATGACTTGTCGGGACAAGTATTGCTCGCCACTCAGATTGGATGAACTAGATAGGAAAACTCATTCTCGAGCGGTGGACGGGTGGTTGGTTTCGGGCACGACTCGGGCTGCTTGGGACACCACTGGGGTAGGCCGGGCTGCAGGGGCAGGCTGAGCTGCAGGAGCAGGCTGGGCTGCATGGGCAGGCTGGGCTGCATGGGCAGGCTTGGCTGCAAGAGCAGGCTGCTCAACACGAGGTGTGCGCGAGCGCGAGGCTCGGATTGTGGCGGTGGTACCATGGACCTCGCCGCGGGTGGTCACCGCGGTGGTTCCCATGGTGGAGCCTCGTGGTAGTGGCGCCATCTCCCCTAAAGCCATATTCAATCTCGTAGATCGCCGCGGTCCCACGCCTTGAATGTTTGAATTGTTGCTCATCGAATTTCCTTTGTGTGCGAGAGTCTTTTCTGAGCGTAAACTTCTTCTCTCAATGAAAGCACCAATTTGTGGATGCAAATTTTCTCGTCTTCGGTCTTGGACGATTTTGCACCTACAAAACAATCAACACCTTAGGTTAAGGCCAAAAGCCTCACGCGCCCACGATGAATGGGGGGGGCTTTGGCCGAAGAACCTCCGATGCCAAAGTTAGAATTAGAGAGAAAAAATGTTTAGAGTGTTTTTGCCAAAGGATTGGAATTAGGTTTTGTGAGAAAATGGGGTAGTATTTATAGGAGAGGAGGGGTGGCCGGCCTATCTAGGGTTTTTGTGGGAGATCTAGGTTTAATTAGCCTATTTATTGGCTAATTAAACCAAAAGGGGTATGTATTTGTATTTATGAAAAAGGGTAATAAGGAGTAATTGAATAATTGGCTTAAAAAGGAGGAAAAGGGAAGAAAAATAGGGGAAATAAAAGGGGAGTGGCCGGCCGCTCTTTGGAGAGAGAGGGCCGGCCCTTTGAGGTATTTTCTTGGTCTTCAAGGCTCATTTAATTGACAAATCAAGGAAGAATAATCCCATTAATTTGCCAATTATCTTCATTTATGTGGGATAATTGGTAGATTTATGAGATAATTGCCTTAAATGAGGATGGATGAAATAATTCGGATTTGTTTACCTTTTATGGGCGCTTTTGACTTGACCGACGATAATTACCGGCTGCTCGCGCGTAGGAATTCTGATGCACCTCAAGGGCATTTTTGTCTCCTTAATCCGAAAGTCCACGTGTCGCCTTGTGATTATTTTTGGCTCCACAAAGTGTGTCAAGGAAAGTAGTAGCCATGAGCCATATAGTGGGGCCCAAAGAGCCATCAAGTTTCACCCCTACTACTTCATGTTGGGATTTTCTTTCCTTATGTTGCGTTTCTTCCAGGAAGTACTCTGCTCCATGAAGTGTGCCCCCGCTCAATGTTTTCCGAATGTGGTTCGTATGATGGTGGGGTTCTTCAATCTAAGCGAATTCTTTGACTTGAATCTGGCTGTCAACGAATTCTGGTACTTCTTTGACATAGGCCACATCGAGGGGGTTGGGCCGTTGCGATCCTGCAATAGGCTCTTTGACCATTCGAGCAAGGGAGATCATGACTGGACCAGGGAGACTTTGGAGATAAGTGGAGAGTGGGAGTCTACTTCTTCCTCCGAGCTACATGTTCCGGCGATTTTCATTTCCAGTAAGTAGACTGCTTAGTCCTTCAGCTGCTTTGTGCTTTTGCCAAGCTGTTTTCCGATTTACTAATTGTTTTCCTTTGCTTTTGTAGATTCGGAATTCGACTCGACTCCTAAGACTTCCCCTGATATGATGAAGGCGCATGTTGCACTAGGTATCCCTTCTGAGTACCGAGAGTGGCGTTGACTACCTAGTCCACTTTACTAGGGAGAAAGGTAGGCTGCCCCCAAGATAAGAGATAAAGCGGATTAAGACGGATGCACTAGCTCATCCGATCACATTTGTAGAGCCTGCCGCAAATGAAGATGGGAAAAAGAGATATTTCTCGCCTGCTCAAGAGATGCTGGCTGAGAAAAAGCCAAAGATTTCTTCCGCTGCTCGCGAGGGTTCGTCGGCTGCCCTTAGGCTTGTGATTGATTTGACTTCTTCCAAGAGGGAGAACGACGAAGATACTAGATCTGCGCCAGTGACACCTGTCGTTCCAAAGGTGGCTAGTTCAATTGCTGATAGGATTGCTTAGCGTAGAAGTTTCGCCGTGCCACCAATGCCGAAATTTATGTCGAAACGTCGTCAGGGGCTAAATCTAGTTCACCTTTGGGGAGACTTGATACTATGAAGAACGACAAAGTGGACTCTGCTGTTAAAGTGGCGCCAAAATCCATTCCCCTCGCTGCTGAGACTGATTCGCCTGCTGAGAAAAATGAGACTGCTCGTGTGGGCAGTTATGAGAAATATACCAAGCATGTTTCCGGGGAGGCTGCTGAGATTTGTGCGCTTTTGAAACCAAATCTGCTTGAAGACATGGATGCGTGTGCCAAGTTTGGTGATGGTGTTAAAAGGGTTGTCTGCCCAAGTTCCTTTGCGAAGCATATAACCAAGTATAGGAGGACTGCTCTGCTTGCTATGATACAGAAAACGGTAATTCTGGCAGCCGAGTCTATGCTCATTGACCAAGAGGATACCAAGGCAGCCAAGGGGGTGGCAAAGGCTATGGCAGCCGAAGCCTATTCCTCGGTCGAGAAGATCAAGAGGTTAGAATCTGAGCTTGCTGCTTTCAAAAGGTCTAATACCTCTGCCCCCACTTCTCTGCAGATTGAGACCGCGTGCCAAAAGATCATGGATTTGAAGATTAGGCATGATCTGATCCAAGTTAAGTATGAAAGTAGAATGAGATTGGATGTTACATACCTTATATTCAAGACCTTGAGCGTGCAGTCTCTGAGCTTCATTATGTTGCTTATGCAAAGGATGAAGAGCTGATTGCTGCTTATAATCAAGTGATCCACTTCAAGAAGGTCGTTGATAGGCTTGAACCCCAAGTGTTGGAACTCCAATGTGCTTTGAAGATCAACGAAAGTCTAAAGAAGGAAATGGATGAACTACAACGCATCTGTATCAGCCTGCTCGAGGAAAATGAGCAGCTGAAGGGTGAAAAGGCTGGGGTAGAAACTTTGTTTGCTCAAAGTCAAGCCGATTTCCCTAAGCTGGGTTATGTAGACCATCTTTTTTGTAGGCCGTCTGAATTTAAGTTTGCTGGGAAAGACTTTAAGACCTTTTCCATTTCTCTAGAAGACTTGCATGCTTTTACTTTCATGGCTTCCATTGGTGAAGTAGTTGGAGAAGTTGGTGCCCAGGCTAGAGCAACTGGGGGTGAAGTGCTTGATGGTGCCGCTATTGAGAGTGTCGCAACTGCTAAAGGTGCGGTAGCCGAGTGATCGTGGGATGCCTAAGTTGTTGAAGAGTAGTCTTCTAGGTAGTCTTTAGGATTTTCTTTGTTTTCCTTGTTGCTTTTTGCTTTGCTTAAACTCCTTCGGCCTTCGCTAGTTGTCTATCAATATTGCTAGAAAATTTAATAAACTTGCTTCCTTCGTTTTTCATCATCTTCGCTCCTTTTGTTCATGCCCAACCTCTGACTTCTAGACCAATGGCAGACGTGCTACTTTTTTATAAGCAGACAGGCCCGTGTAAACTATGCAACTATGGGTGTTGGTGTAGAACTTTTGCAAAGTTTTTAGCCATAGGGTCGCCAGCCGAACGCCTTACTTATAGAAGCAAACGAGTTTGCATGACCACTTGGTTGTAAACCTTGGCTTTCTCCAATCCATTGAGTTACATGGCCTGCATCACAACATATTTATGTAACCAATTCTATGGGTTGCGTAGCAAGTATCACAACACTTTAGGAATTAGTGTAGATCGTTCCACGCTTTGGCAGAAATGAAGCCCATCGACTGCATAGCATGTCGACAATGGATGAAGCTTCGTATATACGCGCTAACTTGTTTAACCTTTCACAGAAATGTGCGGTTGTATAAGTTTAACGCGGTTTACTGCTCGAATGGCAAGCCGTAGGCAGTCTTTTGGAAATCGTAGGCTACCTTAGTACACTCGGTAGTAGCTTTAGTGTTCCAGGGAAATCGTCTATAGGGCGTACTGCGTAATGTGCCCCTACATCTCTAGGGCCCGGTTCCCCACGGATTAGGCCAAGAGACCCAAAATCCTTCAATAAGCTAAGCCTTGAAAAAAGCCATTGTGGCTACTTCTAGGAATCCCGGCATAAGCCATCGTGCACCAAGTTATAGTAGGGCAGCCCGACTCATTCATATCTGGATATTCGGAGTGTAAAGTTTATCCTCTCGCATTGGAGAGCGGACCCATGTGGGTGTCGGGGAATTGGTTTACCCTCTCGCACTGGAGAGCATGGTTGGTCCCTCGGGGGGAGCAATTCCTACGATGAGTCCCTAAGAAGGGCGCGATCTTCTTTTGAAGTGCAGGATTGATCAGTTGTTGTAAACATGTAATCGAGCCAAGTTGTAAATTACTTCTGAATTCCTCATTAAAAACAAGTGAAACGAGCGAAAACTTACTGTAAAGTAGAGACTGCATAACAACTGGATAATCCTAGGCTCGCGAGGTGGTGCCTATTTAGCTACTTGAGTCTTCGGGCTTTGATGAGCTCATATTTATATATATTTTACATCAAATTCACTTGTCTTTTCTTAGTTAGTTCCTTATATTTTTGAGCTATTTACTTTGTTTTTGTGTTTTGTAGGATTTGTCAAGCAAAGAAAAGAAAAATAGCACAAGTGGGATTTTAAGTAACAAATTCGTCAAAACTGCCTGTGCAGGTCAGCTGACTTTGGAAGCAAGTTGCTTACGAATGTCTATTTTCTGGAGCATTTCACGGATTGTTAAATATCATTTTTCTAGAAGAAGTTATGGTCGTTTTAACACTGAAAGGTTCACAAGAGACTGAGAAGTTTGTAACTGCAATGAAAGCAATAAATCCAATAAATCTAGCAGCCAAAACTGATGCCGTCAAGAACAAGCCAGCTGACACCTATTCAAATATAAGAGGAAATGGAATTAAAGATGAGGATTAAGAGGGAGTAATTGGCATAAAGGCTACCTAAAGAGTTACAATTTGTTTACCATTTCCTCTCACTTATTGTCATCACTAAATTGCAATTAGTGGAGGGATTTATGGAAATGATGCAGCAAGTATTGGTTTAAAATCAGCTTTGGGGGAGGTAATAAAGAGCAGTTTTTACATAAATAATTTTGAAAAAAGAAAAAAAGAAGGCTGCAGGTTGCAGCGGCAAAGAAAAAAAAAGAAAAAAAATGGAAAGGTGCAGCTGATGGAAAGGAAGGAAAAAAGGCAAGGCAACAAGAAGTTGGACGAGGAAGAGGGAAGCAATATAGGAAGGAGGAAATCTTGGCATTCTCGTCTTTCTTTTGGTTTAATTTGAGAATAATGTGTAACTAAATTTTTAGTAGTTAGGGGCTGTTTTGAAGCCCCGAATATGATTGCAAATGTGTTATGACATTTCGTTTCAATTTCTTTTATGTAAGGATGAAAATTGCTTCACTACTTGTCTCATTGATGAATTCTTTATGTGTTTTCTACGGATGCATACTTAGTAAGCATATCTAGGATTCTAATGCTATGAATATGTGTGTGCATGCCCTTGTCGAATGAGAACCTACATATGTTCTAGAGTACTACTTGTTAATTGTGATTAACATGTGAATCAATTTCTAAGATAAGTAAGACAATGCTAATACTTACGATGCCTTGTGATGACTCAAAATCTTTTCATTCTTAATGATTTCTACTTGTTAAATCTATGAACACGCCATTCAAGATTGCATGCTAGGGACTAAGTTAAGTTGAAAACGCCATTCTCTTAACATACTACATAAGAAAGAGTAATAGGTTGAGTTCTAACATTGAGCCAACTTGAGCATCATCATTCGAAAATAAAAGGAATTTGAATGAAACATAACATGTTTGCTTGATTATTTGGTGGTGGATAGCAATTCCCCTAACTCATTTTTCTTATTTGGTGAACTACTTAAAATCTATTTCTGTCATGTTTTTGTTCGATTTAATTTAAATAGCAAATCTACTCCAAAAATTCCAAAAATTTGTGTGAGTGTAGCTCTGTGTGTCTAGTGTCTGCATATAAAATTTTGTAGGCTTTAGATAAGTGTGAGTTAGTCTAATAATTATTTTTTGGTGGCTGGTCAGTAGGGACAGCAACCCAGTTTTTGTGACCTTTTAAGTAGTTAGATAAAACAATCTTCTGCGGGAAATACCCTTATTTTCATATGCTACAATTGAAAAATCTTAGGGTTAATAAGGAAAATCAATAGGACATTTGTGTGCTAGTTTGTGGTGTGTTTTTAATCCTATCAAATTTTTGGCGCCGTGTCGCCGGGGATTGTTATTTCTAATTACTTTTTTTTTCTATTGTTTTCTTTTCTTGTCTAATTAGTGTTTTTGTTTTTGTTTTTATTTCAGGTACTCTTCGTAGTATATGCATACTCGAAGCTTCAAGAGCATTGATCTAGCTTTCTACAATCCTGAGCTTGAACGAACACTTCGAAAGCTTCAAAGAAAAATCAAGTAGAAGCGTGCATCGGTGTCTTTACCACCATCTTCTCCACTACATTTGAGTTCGGATGAGGAGGAAGAACCACAAGAAGGCATGGCTGATAACCGTACTTTGAGGGAGTTGGCAACGCCAAATACGGATCAACAACCATTGTGCATCACATATCCAAATGTAGAAAGAGGATTTGAGCTCAAGTCCAGCATGATTCACTACTTGCCTAAGTTCCATGGCTTCTCAACAGAGGATGCCAACAAGCATCTCATGGAGTTTCACGTGGTATGCTCGGGAATGAGACCAGCAAATGTGGATAAGGAGCAAGTCAACTTGAGGGCATTCCCATTTACATTAGAAGCTAAGGCAAATGAGTGGCTTTACAATTTACCTCTGGGTTCAATGAACATATGGAACCAGGTGAAGCAAGCATTCTTGGAGCAATATTTTCTGGCCACAAAAGCTGCAAGCATAAGGAAAAACATATGTGCAATCAGACAACAACATGGAGAGCCCTTTGGAGATTACTATAAGCGGTTCACACATGTGGTTGCATCTTGTCCTAATCATCAGATTTCAGAGCATATTCTAATACAGTACTTTTATAAGGGATTGTGTGGTACTGATCGTGTAATGCTTGATGCAGCAAGTGGAAGAGCATTCATGGATAAGACACCAACTAATGCTAAGGCATTATTAAAGAACATTGCTGGCAACACACGACAATTTGGAGGGAGAGATGAGCTACTTCTTAAGAAAGTTAACAAGGTAAATGATAATTCTAGTACTAAATTACAATTAGCTAACTTGACTAATCTTGTGCAACAGGTTATGGTGGCTCCAAAACAGGTGTGCGGTGTATGTTCAATGATGGGACATGGCACAGACATGTGCCCTTCGTTGATGGATCAAGGTGGTCTTGAGCAAGCTAATGCATTATAAGGGTTTCAAGGGCAACAAAGGCAAAAGTATGATCCATACTCCAACAACTATAATGCGGGTTGACACGATCATCCACACTTAAAGTGGAACAATCAAGACGATAGACAACAATCTGTTCCCAACAACTATAACCGTCCACCTGGCTTCTTTCAAGCAAGACCGCAGACACCATTTCAGCCTCAACAACAACAAGCTCCAAGTAAGTCTTTTGAGGATTTAATTGCTTCTTTAGCTAACTATACTCAATCTCATCAACAAAAAACAGACAAAGCAATTGAAAACCTTGAGTGCCAAATGAGTCAATTAGCAAGTTTGATGGGGCAACAACACCAACCAAGAAGGTTGCCTAGCCAAACCGTAATGAATCCAAATGCGGAGCAGATGAATGTTGTGACTTTAAGGAGTGGAAAAGAAGTTTTTGAGCAGCCGATGATGCAAAAGAGGACTAGAAAAGATACAAATGAGCAAAGGGAGTACAAACCAAAAATCTTGAGCAAGATGAGGCTTCAACAGAAACTGAAAAGTCACCTAAAGCTACATAATTGAACAAAAAAGATTCTGATAAGGTAAGTAAAGAAGTTCAAAATTCATTTAATTCATGTGTCCCTGTTCCTTTTCCTCGTAGGTTTATGAAGTCTAAGAAAGAGCAAACTGATAAGGAAATCTTGGATACTTTCCAAAAGTCCAAGTGAACTTACCTCTTTTAGATGCCATAAAACAAGTACCCAAGTATGCAAAGTTCCTTAAAGAGCTTTGTACGAACAAGAGGAGATTCAATGATCAAGAAACTGTGGCATTAAGCGAGGAAATATCAACTATTTTGCAGAGCAAGCTGCCACCGAAGTTGAAATATGTCGATAGCTTTACCATTCCATGTGTAATCGGAGGGAAAAAGTTTGGGAGAGCATTGTGATTTTGGGGCATCCATCAATCTGATGCCATATTCAATGTATGAATCATTGAACCTTGGAGACTTGAAGGAAACAAAGGTAGTAATCCAATTGGCAGATCGTTCAAATAGATATCCCAAAGGCTTATTGGAGGATGTACTGGTGCAAGCGAATGAGCTCATTTTTCCTGCTGACTTTTTTGTTCTTGAGATGGAATATGACCATATGCCTACTGCACTTCCTCTTATATTGGGAAGACCATTCCTTAGAACGGCGCATACGAAGATTGATGTCTACGATGGTACCTTAACCATGGAAATTGATAGAGAAAACGTCAAGTTCAAAATCTTCAATGCTATGAGGTACCCTAGTGATTTTGAATCTTGTTTGTCGATTGATGCGTTTGACTATTTTGTTCAGGATTGTTTTAATGAAGGTGTGGGACAAGATAAATTAGAGAATGTGTTAGTGCATAGCATTACACGTGGAAAGCTTAATTATTTCGAGCACATTGAAGAAGAATTAATCCAGACAGTGGCAACCCTTGAGTCTCTTTCACCAATTCGTGGTAAGTCTTCTTCTTATTTTATTTCTCTTCCTACTTCTAACGAAAAAAACTCTTCCTTCTATGATTCAGGCACCCAAGTTGGAGCTTAAACCGATTCCTGAACATTTGAAGTATGCATTTTTGGGAGAGGATGAAACATTATCGGTCATCATATCGTCACAACTCACATCAGAAGAGGGGGAGAAACTGATCCGGGTATTGAAAGATCACAAAACTGCCATAGCTTGGAGCATTGCAGATATCAAAGGTATAAATCCAGCTACATGTATGCATAGGATTTTGTTGGAGGAAGGTGCAAAACCAAAAAGGGAAGCTCAACGCCGTTTGAACCCATTCATGATGAAGGTCTTCAAGAAAGAGCTTATCAAACTTCTTAATGTTGGCATCATATATCCTATCTCGGACAGCAAGTGGGTGAGCCTTGTTCAAGTAGTTCCGAAGTGATCCGGAGTCACAGTTGTTAAGTGAAGATAGTGAGCTAGTGCCTATATGTGTGCAAAATAGTTGGAGAGTCTGTACAGACTATCGGAAGATAAATAACACCACACGCAAGGATCCCTTTCCAATTCCAATCATTGATCAAATGTTAGAAAGGTTAGCTGGTCATTGTCATTATTTCTTTCTTGATGGTTATTCTGGATATAATCAGATTGCATTTGCTCCGGAGGATCAAGAAAATATAACTTTCACATGTCCATTTGGCACATTTACATACCGGAGGATGTTGTTTGGACTTTGCAACGCCCCCGCCACATTTCAAAGGTGTATGATAAGTATCTTTTCTGATATGATTGAGAAAATAATTGAAATGTTCATGGATGATTTTTCAGTTTATGGTGATTCTTTTGATACATGTCTACATAATTTTTCCCTAGTTTTAAAACGTTGTTAAGAAACTAATCTGGTCTTAAATTGGGAAAAATGCCATTTCATGGTTTCACATGGATTAGTTCTAGGACATATCATATCTAAAAGGGGAATTGCAGTTGATAAATCTAAAGCATAACTTGTTAGTTCTTTACCCTTCTTTACTACTGTCAGGGAGATTCGTTTGTTGGAGACTTGACCTTTTGTAATTAGTTTAGTTGCCTATTTGAGTCTTTGTAATCAGATTGTAATTAGGTTATTTGATGTTTCTTTCCTTGAAAATCACTCTTGTACATTATATATTTTCCTCCTTGGTGAGAATAATGATATCAGAAAATTATACCCCAAAATAAGCCTTAATTAGCATGGTATCAGAGCAGAGATCCTTGGATTTCTGCTCTGCCCGTTCCCTCAAGCAAACTCGGCCCTCCCATGGAGATCCTACCACCACTCCACGGTGGAAACAACCTCATCCTAACCAATTCCAATTCTACTCTTACACTAAACACTACTACCCTAACCGACCCTACCATGAATCCTACCCTACCTATACCGCAAGTTGTTACACAGATTGTCCATCATGATTCGTCTACTGCTTTGATTGGCATCAAACTCAATGGTGTCAATTATGGAGTTTGATCTCAGATTGTTGAGATGTTTGTTGCTGGAAAAGACAAGTTGGTCTACTTATTTGGGAGTAATCCCCAACCACCTATCGACGATCCGGCCTTCACCAAATGACGTACGAAGAACGCTATTGTGAAGGGTTGGCTCAGCAACTCTATGGAACCTAAGTTGATTAGGTACTTTCTTCGACTACCGACGACAAGGGAAGTGTGGGACGCGGTTGCTCGCACGTATTATGACGGCTCCAATATATCTCAAGTCTATGATCTTACCCGCAAGGCCTCTCGCATGAGGCAAGATGGACGACTGGTAGAGACATACTATAGTAATCTTCAATCTTTATGGCAAGAGATTGATTATCGTACCCAATCCAATGAAATGCAGTACTGATATTGAAATTTTTAATAAAATTGTTCAAATGGATCATGAGTACACTTTGCTTGCAGGATTGGATGTGATGTTTGATAAAATTCGTAGTGATATTCTACGAACTGAGCCCATTCTTTCCGTCAAACAAACTTTTGCCTATGTTCGCCGGGAGGGAATGTGACAAGCTGTGATGAATACCGGAGGACAACTGCCAAGTGGGGCAGCCATGGTGGCTCGGCCTACCACACGAGCTGCGTGCCCAAGAAGTCATCTACACCGAGCCCAAGACTGCAACCCCAAGCTACTGCCCCAAGCCCAGCACAAGGCTCGCTCTTTGCTGCTAGGATGGCCTCACTGCCCACAATGGGTCCCCATCTTCCTCATCCTAAACCACCGGTCCCGGCTGGTGGTTGTACTCACTGTGGTAGTGAGAAGCATAGCTGTGATAATTGCTTCCAACGGCATGGCTATCTTGACTGGTGGGAACCGTTGAAGCTTCAGAAACAACGAGAACTAGACGAGCAAGCCAATCTCGCCTCCCCATGTCCCAATTATCTTTGATATCTCAAGATGATCCTCCTCCTGTTTCGAGTTCTTCCGACATGTCTTCGGAGTCCTCAAGTAACTGTGGTTATGTTTTTAATATGAATAGTGATGCTACTCCATCCGAATGAATCATTGACTCCGGTGCCACGGACCATATGACTTATGATCCCATTGATTTAGCTTGTGATACCGTTCCACTTCGACATAATATTACTAATGCTAATGGAGTCACCTCACGGATAACTGGCACTAGCACTGTACGCCTCACGCCCACTCTTTATTTGCCTCATACATTACTTATACATTCACTAAAGCATAAATTGATGTCTCCGGGCCAAGCTACTGAACAATTGAACTGTTGTGTGCTAATATATCTAAAATTTTGTCTTATACAAGATATTCTCACGAATGAGATAATTTGTCATGGTACTAAAAGGGGGGATCTCTATTTTGTGGATGATGTTAGTACAGGACGGGTCAATCTCGCCCAATGAGCCATTGATAACAAGCAGCGTTAGATATGGTTATGGCATCATCGTTTGGGTTATTCATCTTTCAGTTATTTGCAACATATGTTTTCGGATTTATTTGTTGGTTTTTTAGTTTCAGACTTTAAATGTGACACTTGCATACTCGCCAAAAGTCACTGTGTTTCTTATCCACTGAATTCTAATAAAAGTGTTATTCCTTTTGGTCTTGTTCATTCAGATGTTTGGGGACCATCTCCGATTACTACTTCATCTGGTATTCGATGGTTTGTAACGTTCATAGATGATTGCACACGGATGACATGGTTATATCTTCTTAAGCATAAAAGTGATTTTTTCTGCTTTTAAGACCTTCCACACCATGGCTCAGACATAGTTTTCTACTAAAATACAGATTTTGCGTTCTGATAATGGTGGTGAATATGTTAATAATGATTTTTTCCATTATTTAACTAATCACGAAATTCTTCACGAAACTACTTGTCATCAGACTTCTCAACAAAACGAGGTGGCTGAGCGCAATAATTGTCATCTCTTACAAACGGCTCGCTCACTCTTGATTGGGGCGTCTGTTCCTCGCTCCTCTTGGGATATTTCTCTTCAAACCCCCACTTATCTTATCAACCTTCTGCCATCCAAAGTCCTGGATTTTCTTACCTCCTTACAAGTTTTTGCTACCTTTATGCATCTACCGTCGGTATTGGTACTTCTACCTCGGGTTTTTGGATGTGTTGCATTTGTTCATCTTCATAAAAATCAACGGACGAAACTTGAACCGTGTGTTATCCGTTGTATTTTTATAGGGTACGGACTTCATTAGAAAGGGTACCGTTGCTACCACCCTTTTTTCCCGTCGAATGTATGTTACTATGGATGTCACTTTTTTCGAGTCTGAGATGTATTACCCTTAAGGGGAGACACGACATAACGAGAAGGATTGGACCATGAATGATATTGCTGATCTTTCGCTGCCACTAGCCAAACCTATAGCGGCTGCGTTGCCAGCCCAGCCAACAGCAGCCGTAGTGTTGCCCACAGAATCAACGGAAGGCACGGCAATACCGTCTTCACCCATGGTAACAGTGCTGCCACTTGTCAACTTTGAGACTTCTACTGATACTAATCCTCCCTCGTCTCCAAATATAGTACCACTAGATGACCATACTCCTGAGAATATTCCTGAGGTAAGCTCCACTATCCATGTTGATGTATCTGTTGTTCCGAATTATCAATTACCTTTCAGTCATAACCGGTGAAAGCCACCCAATCGATATTCACTGAACACAACAAAATGCTCTAATTACCCCATTGCCAACTATGTGTCATCACAGAAGTTATCAGAACTCGGCAAAGTTTTTGTACAACAAATATCCAATGATAGCACACCAAGTTCATTGAAGGAGGCACTATCTAACGATCGATGAACCAAGGCAATGAAGGAAGAAATGGTTGCACTCCAAAAAAATCAAACGTGGGATTTAGTTCCACTTCCCCGAGGAAAGAAAATAATTGGGTGTCGATGGGTGTACACCATCAAGTACAAAGCTGATGGGTCCATTGAACGATACAAAGCACGATTGGTGGCCAAGGGATACGCTCAGACTTATGATGTTGATTATACAGAGACATTTGCCCTGGTAGCAAAGATTAATACGGTAAAAGTATTGCTTTCATTGGCGGCCAACTTAGATTGGCCATTACAGCAGTTTGATGTGAAAAATGCTTTCTTACATGGTAATCTTAAAGAAGAAATGTATATGGATATTCTACCTGGTTATGCATCAGTTTTACAACCAATAAAGCATTGTATAGGGTTGAAACAATCACCTAGAGCATGGTTTGGTAGGTTCTGGACGGCTATGAGGAAATATGGGTAGGCAAAGCAATTCCGATCATACACGTTTCTTGAAACATCGAATGGGAAAATTGACGGCACTTATCATTTATGTGGACGATATGATTGTTACGGGTGATGACAAAGAGGAAATCTCAAGGCTCAAAGATTACCTAGCAACCGAGTTCGAGATGAAAGATCTTGGTGGTTTGAAATATTTCTTGGGGATAGAAGTAGCTCAATCTAAATAGGGTATATTTCTGTCTCAAAGAAAATATGTTCTAGACTTATTAGCTGAAGCCGAAATGCTTGATTATAAACTGGCTGACACCCCCATAGTCCAAAATCACCATCTTGCACTGCACCCTGATCAAGTTCCCACTAATAAAGATCGTTATCAAAGGTTAGTTGGGAGGTTAATTTATTTATCTCACACCAGACTTGATATTGCATACGCAGTAAGTGTTATTAGTCAATTTATGCATTCTCCGAGTGAGGCACATATGGGTGCGGTTGAACTCATCCTACGATACCTAAATGAAGTCATCACCGGGTAGAGGCATCATGTTTTCCAAGAATGATCATTACCGAATAGAGGGTTACACCGATGCAGATTGGGCAGGCAACGTTACTGATCGTCGGTCCACATCTGGTTACTTTACATTTGTGGGAGGAAACTTAGTGACTTGGCGGAGTAAGAAACATAAAGTGGTTGCTTTATCAAGTGCAGAGGCGGAATACAGGGGTATGGCAAAAGGAGTATGTGAACTATTATGGCTTCGGAGGTTACTTGGTGAGCTCAGGTATCCTTTGAACTCAGCCTCAAATTTATTTTGTGATAATAAAGAAGCTATCGATATCTCACACAACCCAATTCAACATGAACGCACAAAACACGTGGAAGTTGACAAACACTTCATTAAGGAGAAGTTGGATGGGAATATTATTCAATTCATGTTCGTAAAGTCAGAGGATCAATTCGTGGATATCTTAACTAAAGCTATTACAAGTGAAGCGTTCTACAACTCTTTTGTCAAGTTTGGCATGAACGACATTTATGTACCAACTTGAGGGGGAATGTTGGAGAGTTGGCCTTTTGTAATTAGTTTAGTTACCTATTTGAGTCCTTGTAATCAGATTGTAATTAGGTTATTTGGTGTTTCTTTCCTTGAAAATCATTATTGTACATTATATATTTTCCTCATTGGTGAGAATAATGATATCAGAAAATTAAACCCCAAAATAAGCTCTAATTAGCATCTCTTGGACATACAGGTTTCTACCGTAGGTTTATGAAGGAACTTCTCAATGATTTCTAGACCCTTGTGCCGTTTTCTTCAAAAGGATGTAACATTTGATATGAATGAAGAGTGTGTGGTAGCATTCAACAAGCTTAAGGAGTTGTTATCCACGGCTCATGTGATCATGCCACCATATTGGAGTTTATCTTTTGAGTTGATGTGCGATGCTTCAGACTATGTCGTCGGTGCAGTTCTAGGGCAGTGTGTCAACAAAATGCCACATGTCATCTATTATGCATCTCGAATACTCAATAATGCATAGTTGAATTATTCAACAATAGAGAATGAGCTTTTAGCTGTTGTATTTGCTTTAGAAAAATTTAGATCTTATCTGATTGGGACTAAAGTTATTGTGTTTTCTGACCATGCAGCTTTGAAGTATCTACTTACAAAAAATGATGCAAAACCTCATTCGATGGATACTTATGCTTCAAGAGTTTAACTTGGAGATCAAGGATAAGAAAGGGAGTAAGAATGCTGTAGCAGATCATCTTAGCAGACTTATGCATTCAAACACAGAGGAAGATCTCATCCCTTTACGTGAAAGTTTTCCGAATGAGCAATTGTTTTCGTTAAAGGCCACTGGCCCTTGGTATGTAGATATTATCAATTACAAGGTCACCAAAAAGAATCCGGATGATTTTACACGTGCTTAGAAAGATAAGCTTGTCAAAACCGCCAAATACTACGAGTGGGATGATCCTTATTTGTGGAAATATTGCCCTGATCAATTGATTAGAAGGTGTGTCCCCGAATCTGAGTTTAAATATATTCTAACTTTTTGTCATTCTTATGCATGTGGTGGCCATTTTGGAGCAAAGAGGATAGCCGTTAAGGTGTTAGAGAGTGGTTTTTATTGGACTAGTTTGTTTAAGGATGCGTATGCGTACGAGTTTTGTGCAACATGTGATCGTTGTCAACGAACAGGTAACTTGGGCCCAAGAAATCAAATGCCACAAACCCCTATTTTGATTGTTGAGATCTTTGATGTGTGGGCCATTGATTTCATGGGACCTTTTCCATCTTCAAATGGTTTTCTTTACATTTTATTGGTTGTGGATTATGTTTCTAAATGGGTGAAAGCGAAAGCCACCAAAACTAATGATTCAAAAGTTGTTTCATATTTTATTAAGACTAACATCTTTGCAAGATTTGGAACACCTAGAGAAATCATCAGCGATGGAGGGAGTCTTGCAATAAAACATTTGAAGCGTTGCTTAAGAAGTACAATGTCACACATAAGGTGTCTACACCTTATCATCCTCAAACTAGTGGTCAAGGAGAAGTATCAAACCGTGAGGTGAAGCAAATTTTGGAGAAAACTGTGAGTTCTAGTATGAAGGATTGGAGCATGCGCTTGAACGATGCATTATGGGCTTATAGAACTGCTTATAAGACTCATATTGGAATGTCCCCATTTTGGTTAGTTTATGGGAAACCATGTCGTCTTCCAGTAGAGTTAGAGCACAAAGCTTATTGGGTGATCAAAGCCTGCAACATGGACATGAGTGTTGCTGGAAAGTAGAGGAAGCTTCAATTGAATGAGTTAGACGAAATCCGAAATGATGCATACGAGTCTAGTCGAATATACAAGGAGAAATCAAAGGCATTTCATGACAAAATGATCCTAAGGAAGAGCTTTGTCATTGGACAAAAAGTTCTTCTATTTAATTCGTGCCTTCGGTTATTTCCAGGTAAGCTTTGTTCTCGATGGGTTGGTCCATTTGTTATAACTAATATTTTTCCTCATGGTGTAGTGGAAATCCAAAGTGCAAAGACCGGAAACGTGTTCAAAGTGAATGGGCATAGACTCAAGCCATATTACAAGTCTTTTATGAAGCATGATGTGGAGGTTGTATCCCTCCAAGAACCAGCTCCCCTTGGATGATTACTCTTGGTACCGTCCGGTTGCAGACGTAAAAGCAAGCGCTTATTGGGAGGCAACCCAATATTTCTATTCATTGTTTTTTTTCTGTCATTTTCAATTTTCCGTTTGCTTTTTCTGAATTTTCTTGCATGCTAAACTGAATTATTTCTTTTCTTTGTAGGAACATTTGGTTATGTCCACCGTTGGAGTTTATTGCAGAATTGAAGTTTGGGGGTTATCGTTTGATTTTACTGCAAATTAGGGAAGTTTTTAGTCCAAATACCTTTTTTTTTTTTTTTTTTTTCTGACATTGGGGACAATGTCCAGTTTAAGTTTGGGGGTAAGGATTGAAAACATGATCAAATTACAAATTTTCTTACCTTCGACTAAAAACTGGTTTGATTCGTTTCCTTGTTGTTGCTTTTTGTTTTCTTAATTAGTTTTGTTTACTCTAAACAAAAACACAAAAACATTCTGAAAATGTGAAAATCCAAAGAAGAAGTCTTATTTTCTTTATTGTTTTGAATAGATTTTTGTTAGTTTTCCAACCCAATGATATAACTGGATTGAATTTGAACCACGGTGATCAAGAATTTAGTAAGCATGAGTTGAGTGAAATTCCTAATTCTTTTGTTAGTTTTGTACATGTTTAATCATCTTCGAAAACTCAAATGCACATAGCCTTGTTGATGTGAAACTAAAGCATGACTTAAAGCTTCATATGTGAACATAGTGACCATATACAATCTATGTGAGTTTTTGAGCCTATTGAAAGTGTGTGCATTTTTCATACACTCATATTCTTTCATGTATGATGAACTTATGTGAATTACATCTCTAGAACTTGCGTAACGATCTTTCAAAATGTTTGTCATTGATTGCATGAACATGAAAATGATAGAGGCATTAGGTTTATCACCATGGCCCAAATAAGCATGTTTCCTAAAGAAAAATGATATCATTAGATTGCCAATTTGAGCCATATATGTTGAGCCTTTTATTTCTTATCACTAGATATGTCTACCCTTATACCTTAAACATTTTTCCTTACCCTTTCCAAGCTAGCTAGTGAGCAATGTGAGACTGTCTTATGAGAAATCTTTGTGAAGTACTTTGAAGGAGTTTGGCAAAAGAATAAGTGTGGGGGTATTTTATGTTTGTATTTAGTTATGTGCAAAATTGCTTCAAAAACAAAAAAAAACAAAACAAAACAAAACAAAACAAAACAAAACAAAAAGTAAAGAAAAAGAAAAATTGTATACAAAGCAAATATAAAGGTTTTTAAGTTTCAGTTTAGGGGTGTGGTTGGAGGCATTAGTAGAGTGGTTGGAGAGCTTGAGCTTTTATAAATCTCAACAAGAGAATTGCTTGCAATGTAGATTGGAACTTGTGTTTACCTATCCTTTCATTTCTATAACCCTCTCCCTAAATCTCATTACAACCAATAAAAGTCCTCTTGATTTAAGTTTTGCAATTATGATTGTGGAGATGAGATCTTTATGCAAGCTTATGGTAGATCTTTCACATTTGATTCTTTGAGCGAAACATGTTAAACTAAACATTTTGTGTGATTGAGTGTATGTCCAGTGAGAAGGCCACTAGTTTGCATGTGGTGTTTTTTTTTTTTTTTTTTTTAAAAGTAAAAATAAAAAAACTTGAAATTGCATTAGCATGACTACTACACACACTACACTTCAAGGATGATTTAAAGGTTATTGCTAACATTTGAATAGGAAGATGAGCTTGGATTAGCTTGTTTGGAGCTAGCTAAGGTTCTTGATGATTTGTTTCCTTGAATGAAATTCTATAAGGGTCACATAGGGGGAAGCTAATGTTTTTCATGTTGCTACTTTTTCATGTTTTCTTTGTTTTGCTTGAGGACTAGCAAAAGCCAAGTGTGGGGGTATTTGATAAGCTCATATATATATATATATATATATACCTATATATATATTTTACATCAAATTCACTTGTCTTTTCTTAGTTAGTTCCTTATATTTTTTTTACCTATTTACTTATTTTTGTGTTTTGTAGGATTTGTCAAGCAAAGAAAAGAAAAATAGCACAAGTGGGATTTTAAGTAACAAATTCGTCAAAACTGCCTGTATTTTGGAAGCAAGTTGCGAACATCTCAGAACGAATTAAAGAATGAGCCTTATATGCTTGGAAAGCTACGGATGTCTATTTTCTGGAGCATTTCACATATTGTTAATATCATTTTTCTAGAAGAAGTTATGGCCGTTTTAACACTGAAAGGTTCACAAGAGACTGAACAGTTTGTAACTGCAATGAAAGCAATAAACCCAATAAATCTAGCAGCCAAAACTGATACAGTCAAGAACAAGCTATGTAACGCCCCACTCCCGAAATACTAGTTTCATTTCAGGAAATAATGATAATAGTGATAGGCCCACCAAAAACTTATTTTATTTGCTACCATTTCCAATTTAATTTCATTTTATTCTTAATTCCTCATCTTAGACCAAAACTTCAACTAAAAGTAAAATTCCGAATAATTCACTCATTTTCTGGCTGCATCTAACTCCTTGTTAGACTGCCTACGTACCCTAAACAGGGATCAAGCCATTCGTAGTTCACCTTTTAATTACCAACCCATTTACGAAAATTTATTTAAGTGACTAACAATCACTAATTAGATTCAAACAAGTGAATTATATAATTGGCATATCAAATATAAATTTGACATATCGAAATTTACACAAAATGGTAGTGTTAGTCCACGCGCGCGCCGTGGGTGGCGGTCGGCCGCCACGAATCGCCAGAAAATATCAACTATTTCTAAAAATTCTCAAAAATTACAGAAATGAAGATCTCAAAGAGTAGAGTAAACTTTATACATGTGGCCAAGTCCAATTTGGCCGGAAAAGGCTCCAATTTTACCAAAACCCGCCGGAAAACCCTTAAATGGGTGTCCTCAACCCGTCACCTCCGGTGCTCCGCCACCCCTTCTATTGTTTTGGCTTTGTTCCAGACCTTAAGGGGAGCCTAGTGGTGGTAGAATTGGAGGTAGTTTGCTTCGGATTTTGTCGAATCGCACACACACCCGCCTCACCCACCGTACGTTCTTTACCAGTTTAAAGTCCAAATTCATATAATTTTAGGGTGTAATAGGAAGGGGAAGGGTCGTGGAGGGGTTTCCGAGGGCACCGAAAAATGGGTGAAAACCCGTTGGAATTTGCTAAAACACCGGTCCGGTCGGGTCACCAAGACCCGGGTCCCAATCCCTCGTTTTTCTTTCTCTCATTTCCCCTCCCGGTTCTCTCTCCCCATTGGTCCCTTCAAAAATATAAATTTTGACCTCGAAAGGTCTACGTATTTTAAATAATTAATGTCCAAACTTTAAACCTCGTAACTAGTTTAATTTAAAACTAAACTTTTATGAATTAATATAAATTCTCAATTCTTTTCACATATTCATAATTATGAATTTCAAATTCATATATTTAAATTTTCTGGGGTATTACAAGCTAGCTAACACCTATTCAAATATCAGAGGAAGTGGAATTAAAGATGAGGATTAAGAGGGAGTAATTGGCATAAAGGCTACCTAAAGAGTTACAATTTGTTTACCATTTCCTCTCACTTATTGTCATCACTAATAAGCTATTAGTGGTGGGAGTTATGGAAATGATGCAGCAAGTATTGGTTTAAAAAGCAGTTTTTACAAAAATAATTTTGAAAAAGAAAAAAAGAAGGCTGCAGGTTGCAGCAGCAAAGAAAAAAAATAGAAAAAAATGGAAAGGTGCAGCTGACGGAAAGGAAGGAAAAAAGGCAAGGCAGCAAGAAGTTGGACGAGGAAGAGGGAAGCAATAGAGGAAAGAGGAAATCTTGGCATTCTCTTCTTTCGGTTTTATCTTCTCAAACCCATGTCTTTCTTTTGGTTTAATTTGAGAATAATGTGTAACTAAATTTTTAGTAGTTAGGGGCTATTTTGAAGCCCCGAATATGATTGCAAATGTATTATGACATTTCGTTTCAATTTCTTTTATGTAAGGATGAAAATTGCTTCACTACTTGTCTCATTGATGAATTCTTTATGTGTTTTCTACGGATGCATACTTAGTAAGCATATCTAGGATTCTAATGCTATGAATATGTGTGTGTCTGCCCTTGTCGAATGAGGACCTACATATGTTCTAGAGTTGTACTTGTTAATTGCGATTCACATGTGAATCAATTTCTAGGATAAGTAAGACAACGCTAGTACTTACGATGCCTTGTGATGACTCAAACTCTTTTCGTTCTTAATGATGTTTACTTGTTAAATCTATGAACACGCCATTCAAGATTGCATGCTAGGGACTAAGTTAAGTTGAAAACGCCATTCTCTTAACATACTACATAAGAAAGAGTAATAGGTTGAGTTCTAACATTGAGACAAGTTGAGCATCATCATCCGGAAATAAAAGGAATTTGAATGAAACATAACATGTTTGCATGATTATTTGGTGGTGGATAGCAATTCCCCTAACTCGTTTTTCTTAATTGGTGAACTACTTAAAATTTGTTTCTGTCCTATTTTTGTACAATTTAATTTAAATAGCAAATCTACTCCAAATATTTGTGTGAGTGTAGATCTTTGTGTCTAGTGTCTGCATATAAAATTTCGTAGATTTTAGATAAGTGTAAGTTGGTCTAATAATTATTTTTTGGTGGCTGGTCAGTAAGGACAGCAGCCCAGTTTTTGTGACATTTTAAGTAGTTAGATAAAACAATCTTCTGCGGGAAAGACTCTTATTTTCATATGCTACAATTGACAAACCTTAGTGTTAATAAGGAAAATCAATAGGACATTTGTGTGCTACTTTGTGGTGTGTTTTTAATCCTATCATGTAGCGGGAGGTCACACTTGGTACTTTCTCATATTGTAGGCGTTCCACTGTTTTTCGATCTCTTTGTCGTTTATGGTGGCGAGGATGTAACTACCCTTACTGCCTACTTTGCTGATCTTATACGGACTTTCCCAAATGGGATCCATCTTTTTGAAGCATTCTCTGCTTGCAGTGATGAAGGCTTTTCTTATGACCAGATCTTTGGGCTGGAACTGCCGGATCTTGGCCCTTTTGTTGTAGCTGGAGAAGGGCTGCCGCTGGTAGGCTACGATACGGGTGATGGTCTACTCGCGTTTCTCCTCTACCAGATCTAAGCTTGTGGCCATCTCCTTACTGTTTTGCTCGACGCTTAACAGTAGAGTGCTGATACTTGGCATTATGATGTTGGGTTTTTTCCAGCCCATGATAAGTTGTCCTAAGTCTATAAAGAGTTATAGTCTTAGAGGATTAAATTGTTTTCCCAATTGGAGTTGTTTTCCCAATTGGAGTTAGTTTCTCAATTGGAGTAGGATTTATAACTAGATTCCAATTAGGATTAATAATCCTTATTGAAGAAGACCTTTATTATGTCTATATAAAGGGCTATTGTACTAGGTTTAAGTTAAGGGCAAAGTGTGTGAGAGAGAAAAGAAAATAGAGAGTGTATTTCTTGTTCTTGTTCTTTCAGGTTTTTTCGTCAAGTCCTAGTTCTAGAGATTTGGCAAGATTATTGGTTGTACTCATTATTGATATAGTGAAAGATTGTTGTTGTTGTCCCGTGGACGTAGGCACATATTGTCGAACCACGTAAATTCTTGGTGTTATTTATCTTGGTTATTTGTTTTTCGATTTCTGAAGTTTGTTCTAATTTTCCCATTCTTAAACGCGATATTCTCAACAGATGACATTCGGATGAATGATTGCTTCTGAACCAAACGCCAAAGAGAAAGAAGTCTCACCGGTGGCTTGTCATTTGGTGGTGCGATACGCCCATAGACATCTGGGGAGTTCATCTGGCCACTTTTCCTTTTTGTCGAAGAGGGATTTCTTGAGGCAGTCGAGAATCATCTTGTTGGATGTTTCGGCCTACCCATTGCCTTAAAGATATCTTGGCGTGGACATATGTTGTTTGATGCCATACTTTTGTAAAAACTTCGCCAAATCTTTGCCTATGAATTGCGGGCCGTTGTCTGTGATGATGGATTGAGGGATGCCAAATCGGCAAATGACGTTCCTCCATATGAAGCACTCTATGTTCGTTTAAGTCATGGTTGTCATGGACTCTGCTTCTACCCATTTGGTGAAGTAATCGGTTGCCATAATCATCATGCCTCTGTCCTCAGTAGTGGGCGACATCGGCCTTACCAGGTCGATTGCCCACTGCATGAACAACCAAAGACTCGTCTGTGGGTGTAGTTCGTTGGCAGGCAATGCTGGTACCTGGCTTGTAGCGTTGGTAGCGGTCGCACTTTTTTACTAACTCCTTAGCATCTTAATGCATAATAGGCCAATAGTAGCCTGCATTAAGGGTTGTGCTAAGGATCAACCTCCGAAATGATTTCCACAAACACCTTCGTGGATTGAGCTTAGGCAACGGAGATGTGGTCTAGTGTAGGATCTTCGAAAGAGAATGTCGTTCCACATGTAGTAGTATGCTGCCTTTATTTGGAGCTTTCTAGACTTCAACCTTTCCGTGGGGAGTATGCCATTGACCAGGTAGTCTATAATAGAACTTTGCCAGTTTGGAGTTGTACTAACCTATGACACCTCGGCTGCCGGTTCCGTCTCTATGCTTGGCTTGTCTAGATGTTTCACCGGTATAGAGCGTTTGAGTTGGTGGTCGAGGGCGAAGCTTAGGCCGGCTAGCGCGTCTGTTTGGGTGTTGTCTGCCTATGGAACTTGAGTGAGGGTGTAAGTCTGAAACGCCTCTAGTTGCTTTCATACCTTCTCTAGGTAGTGTGTCATCCTTGTGCTTTGCCGTGTACTCCCTAGTAATTTGGCTAATGATTAGCTGAGAATCAGAATGAATTGCTAGCTTATTCACCGCCAAGTCTTTTGCCATTCGGAGGCCTAGTAGTAGGGCTTCGTACTCTGCTTTGTTGTTGGATTCTTTGAAGCCCAAAGTGATTGCTTGCTCGAGTATTAAACCGTCTGGGGTAACAAGGACCACGCCTGCTCCCGAGACTTTGTAGTTGGATGCATCATCGACAAGCAAATGCCAGAAGTCTCCATCGGGTGGAGTAGGCGCAGATAAACTGTGATTGGCTATCTTCGGGGGATCGTTAGGCCATTATGTTGCGTCGCCTAGGTTAGGCGTGAATTCTGATATGAAGTCCACCAAGGCTTGGGCCTTTATCGTCGTGCGGGGTCGAAAAACTAAACCATATTAGCCAAGTTCCAACGTTCATTTCATCACTCGTTGAGAAACGTCTAGACCATGTAGGATTGATCATAGAGGATATTGAGTCATGACGATGACTATATGAGCTTAAAAGTATGGTATGAGCTTCCGAGCCGCAACAACTAGTGCCAAAATTAATTTCTCAATCTTTAGATATCTAGTTTCCGCATCGAGAAGAGCTTTAGAAGTGTAGAATTTCGGCAGTTGGGCCCCCAGCTCTTCTCATATGAGGGTAGAGCTTACTGCTACCTCCGAGACTACCAAGTAAATGTATAAATCCTCCACTGCTTCTGGCTTGGATAGTAAAGGAAGTGATGTAAGATACTTCTTCAGGTCTTGGAAAGCTATTTCGCACTCATCATCCTATTTGCCTCGTTGTGCCCTATTGATGGCCTTGAAAAATGGCTTGTATCAATCAGTGGACTGCGAGAGAAAAAGCTTAAGGGCGGCTACTTGTCCGATCAAGCTTTGGATCTCTTTCAAGGTAATTGGAGATTTCAACTCTAGGATTGCTCGGATTTATTTGGGATGTGCTTCGATTCCTCGTTGGGCTACTAGGTACCCTAAGAATCTGCTTGAAGATACTCAAATGTGCATTTGGCGGGATTGAGCTTCATCTTGTACTTTCTAAGGATGTTGAAAGTTTCCGCCAAGGTGCCGATATGGTTTGACCGTTGCTTGTCTTTTACCATGATGTCGTCAACGTAGACCTTCATGGTTACTCCAATTTGCTTCTTGAACATCATGTTTACCAATCTTTGGTAAATGGCACCCGTGTTCTTGAGGCCAAAGGGCATAACCTTGTAGCAGTAAGTGTCTCGCTCGATCACGAACGCGATTTTCTCCTTGTCTAGCTAGTACATGGCTATTTGGTTGTAGTCGGAGTATGCGTCTAAGAAACTGAGCAGTTGGTTCCCATAAGTTGAATCTACTAATAGATCAATTCGGGGAAGTCGATAAGGATCATTTAGGCATGCTTTGTTGAGGTCGATGTAGTCTACACAAACCCTCCATTTGCCCTTCTCTTTCTTCTTCACTAGCACGAATTTGGCAAGCCATGTTGAGCGTGCTACTTCTTCTATGAATTCGGCCACCAATAGCTTGTCAATTTCCCTTCGATAATCGCTACTCGCTTAGGTGCGAAATGTCTTCTTTTTTTATCATCGGTTTGGCAACGGGGTCGACGTGCAGCTTATGGCAAGCTATCTTGGGGTCCATGCAGGGCATGTCGGAAGGTGACTGTGCGAAGAAGTCGTAATTTTCCCTACGGAAAACCGTAAGTTCTTTCTTTTCCTTCGGGCTCATACGTGAGCCAATTCTAATGGTCTTCTCCGACTGTTGGGGATCAAGAATGATGTGCTCGACATCCTCTTCGAGTTTCCATCTCGTGTCATTTGTTTGCGCATTGGTTTGGACACCATCTTCTTGACCCTCGGTAGCCTCTAAGGGGGGGTAAAGGTCTTCTGCTTTGATTCCTTCAGTACTTGCACATTGCATCATCGAGATGCGACCTGGTCAGACTTGATTTCTCTGACTCCTCCTCTTGGGATGCGGAATCAGATTTTTTGATACTTGATGGAAGTGATGGCGTCCAGCTTTATTAGCTAAGGTCGTCCTAGAATCCCATTATAGGGAGACAGGTCGCTTACTATCGTGAACGTCTGCTTTGAGACAACTTGCTATGTTTTCATGTCAAGTGTGATGTGGTCGATGGCAGTCGAGGTGTGTTCATTGAATCCGGTGAGTACCTTCGCTCGGTGCATGATTGTGTTTTTCAGGCCCATCTTCTGAATTATTAAGAGATGAAGTAGGTTGATTGCACTTCCATTATCAACCATCATTTTGTCGACTATAACGTGGGCTAGTTGGACAGATACCACTAATGCGTCGTCATGCGGGAAGTCGGCGCCCTCAGCATCCTGCTAGGTGAAGCCAACGATGGGTCCAGGTTGGGTGTTGACTGCCTAGACTTGTGAGACTAGTAGAGCCTGTTGAATCTTCCTTTTCTTATAATTGTTGGTGGCCCCCAAGTGCTCGGATTCGGCAAAGATGTCATTAATATGAATCGTCTTAGTTGGCAGGTCTTCGTCAGCGTCTACATTTCTTCTAGGCTGCACAGTTGGCTTGTCCAAGTATCTATCGACCTTGTCTTCCTTCACAAGCTTCTCTACGTAATTCTTCCAAGTATAGCAGTCGTCAGTTGTGTGCACAGGACCTCGGTGGAATGCGCAGTACTTGGTGTGGTCTAACTTATAAGTATCTCCATTTGATTGTTTTGGCAGCTTGAACCATGGTTCGCTCTTGATGTCGTAAAAGATTTGGTGAATTTGGGATCGAGAACTTAGAGTAGTTCTTGGGCGTCAGGTCTCCTTTAGTCGAAGATTGGTCCATACGCTTGACCATCTGTCTGCTTTTATTGATATACTGTTTTCTATCTTACTTCTTTTGAGCCACTGCCGATTCTTTTCAAGGCTGCTCGGGTGCTTTGTCTGCTCGCTGAGCCTTGTCTGAAAGTGCATGATTCTCTACCGTAGTGAAAGAGTCTGCCAAAGTTAGATCTTCTTTCATGATCAATTCTCCAAACAGCGGGTGGTTTGCTGGAAGTCCTTTTTAGAAGGCTGCATTTGCTATCGAGTCGTCACATCCAACTATCTTTGCCTTCTTTGCTTAGAATGTCTTCACGTAGTCACGGAGCGACTCTTTTGGATTCTTCTTCACATTGAACAAATGATCGGACTTCTTCTTGATCAAGTGGTAGGACTAATATTCTTTAGTGAAACCAAAGAAAGATCATCGAAACTTTAGATAGACCGTGGCGGCAAGGTATGGAACCAATCTTGCGCCTCGCCTTGCAAAATGGTGGTGAATATCTTGCACATAAGGGCATTGATGTTCCGATAAAGGACCATCGTGCTTTGGTAATGCTTCAAGTGTCTTTTTGGATCTCCATCTCCTCTTAATGATGTTAAATGTGGCATGCTAAACTTGAGTGGAGGCTCTGCCTGCTCAATCTCGTCCGTGAAGGGTGACCTGCTCATGTTGGTCATATCCCGTCTAGTGTTTCATCAGTAACCTCGTTACGTTGGAAATCACGCAATCGCTCAGTCAGGAGTCTCTCTACTTCTTCCTGAATTTGCTTTTGTTAGGGTAGCAGAGCTCTCAGCTACCTCCGATCTTGACCTGCTAGCCTAGGCTGTTCTTCTATGTGTTCGGCTTGTCTATGTCGCGGCTACGGTCCATGTGGTATGTTCCTAGCAGGCGAGCAAATTTCTCGCAGGTTGCTGGTTAAACTTGAGCCGGATTGAGTGACTGCTTCTCTTCGTTCGTCATGTTGCCTACTCCAATGTGAGGTGGATAATGCTCTTTGTTGGCCTAACCGCTAATGAACAATTCGCCTAGAAGGTTGCTCATGTTAATTATCGAAGTGTGGTCCTAACCGTGAATGTATTCTCATCTGTGGGCCTAACTGAGAGTGCATGCTCTTCCGCGCGCTAAGACGAGAGTATACACTATCTCGAGAGCCTAGTCGGAAGTGTACACTACCAGAACACTCGGTTCGTGGCTGGTTGAGTGGCTGTTTGCCTGGACGCTGCTGAAGAGGTTTTTTGTCTGCCTTTGTCCTACATCAGGACACCTTATCAAAGGCAAGTTGCATCTCGGTGCACTATAAAAGTTGATTCGCCAAGGTCGTCTACTGTGCGAGGGCACTTGTCAACTCTATGACTTGTCGAGACAAGTGTTGTTCACCATTTGGGTTGGAAGAGCTTGGACGAAATGTGTCTCCTTGAGTAGTGGAACTGTGGTAGACTCCAGGTGCAAGATTTTAGTTGGGAAATGTCAAATCCGTGGAGAAATGTGGTGAAAATGCCCCCGGTTCAACTGTCTTCCTAGAAATTTGGAGCCGAGATGGTTGAACCATTCTTGGACCGGTTTGGGCTGCTTGGGACACCACGGGAGTGGGCAGGATTGCATGCGGCACATGTAGGTGCGAGGCTTGGATTCAGCTCAGATGCGCGCTGGGTTCACGCCTGGTCGTGGCTCGGGCCGGCTATCCTTAGGCCTGAGCCTGTGTGGTTTGAAGTAGCGAGGGTCGATGGGCTGCCTTTGGCGCTACTTGGGCCGTGAGTTGAGCTTGGGCTCGCACTGCTGGGGCAACAGCTTGGGCTGCTCTCGGCGCTTGGGCTTGCTGCTCAGCGTGGGTTATGGGCTTGCCAAAGGTTGCCACAGTGGTGGCTGGCGTGGTGGTTTCCATGGTGGTTGTCGTGGTGGTTGCCATGGCGGCTGCCACGGTGATGCCCCGTGGGGGTGGCGCCACTCCACTTGTCGTCGCGTTCAGCCTTGTGGATCGTCATGGTCCTAATTTTTGAACGTTGGAATTTCCGTTCATCATGGTTTTCTGAATCTCTTGCCATCGTACTTTTCTTTAACGTTTATTAAAAAAAAAATTGTATAAAATTTTTTTAGAAATAAGAACGTACGAAAAATCTACGAGTGAACAAAAAATTAGAAACCTTGAATGCGAGAGTCTTCTACGAGCATGTGAATCAAGACTCTCAATAAAAGCACCAATTTGTGGAAAACAATTAACACCTAAGATCAAGGCCAAGAGCCTCACGCGCAATTTGTGGAAAACAATTAACACCTAAGATCACTTCTTCTTGGACGAAAATGCACCTGCAAAACAATTAACACCTAAGATCAAGGCCAAGAGCCTCACGCGCCCACGGTAAATTGGGGGGCTTTGGCCGAAGGATCTCCAATGCCAAAGTTAGAATTTGAGAGAGAAAGTGTTTAGAGAATTTTAGAAGAGATAGAATTTGAGAGAGAAAGTGTTTAGAGAATTTTAGAAGAGATTTGGACTTAGGTTTTTGGAGAAATAAGGGGCTATATATTGGGTTGTGGCCATCCCTATTTGAAGAAATGAAGACCGGGCACTTATGGTGGTTTCTTGGCTCTAATTGAAGGTCTTATGTCAAATAATATCTTGCAATCAGTTAGGAAATTAATCAATTAATTTTGGTAATTAATCCCAAATTGAAAAGGATAATTGGAAGTTACCTTGTGGGAGAGGATTTGATGAGGAGTGATGAGAGGGTTTAAAAGAATACCATTTTGGTCACCTTTGACCTCGATTGAGCTGTTATTATCCGTTGCATGCGCGTGGGAGTCCAGGTGTGCCTTAAGGGTGATTTTATCTTTTTCACCCAAAAGTCCACGTGTCGCCTCCATATTTTTCTTGATTATTTTTTGCTCCACACGAACAAACCCATCATGGAAACCAAATACCATACCAAAATTTTCAGTTTCAGTTACCAAATGGTTTGGAGTTATCGTGTTCAATTGTTTTGAGCTGGATTCAAATTTTTTATGTATTTTTTTTCCAGCCCTACACAAAACATAGCCTTTGGGTTGTCTTTGGAGAACTTAAATGATAATTTTTCTGTCTAATAATATAATATCACATGAAGTGAGATTAACACATAACATTGCCTTGTGCATTAGATGGAAAATACTGTTTATTTAAGTTGTTGGCCTGATTTATCACTTAATTTTTCAGTCTAATAGTGTTTCTTTTTATTTGTAAATTAGAGGACATAAAAACACGGATACGCCAGTGTACAAGGTACATAGGAAAACTGGGTTGGCTTGTACTATGCCCTTTATGTTCTTCTTCTTCTTGGTGGGTCCCACTTGTTGTGGAAAAAAAAATTAGGCTGCGAAACCGGATTCCCTCCGGACCCAAAGGAACTGAGCTTACTCATCAAATGATCTGGGCCATTGAAATTTGATCCAACAACTACAAATAGGGGGCCCTCTAAAAGTTATAAAAATTGTAGTTGTTGGATCAAATTTCAATAGCTCGAATCATTTGATCCTTGGGCTCAGTTCCTTTGGGTCCGGAGGGAATCCGGTTCCCTTAGGCTGCATGTTTCTTCTAACTGCCAATGGGAATTTGACATTTGAGTGAGGGTGGGTCATGGTGTTGACGTGGCAGCTTTTAAGGGACAAAACTGTGAGGCTGAAGTGTAGGATGGGTGTAGAGGATCCCAACCAAACTTGGGATCTAAAAAAGAGCTTTTTTAAATAAAAATAAAATATTGCTTGCTGATTAGCAAAAAGAAAAGCGTCGGCATTTTTAGCTGATTTACAAAAGGAAAAAGGTGGGCCTTTTTGCTGATAAGCACAAAGGTAGGAATTGATAAGGTAACAAAGGTACCGTTTGGTACGCAGACGGGACGGAACGGATGTTTCGTGTTATGTTTGGTACGCGCAGGACGGAACAGGACAGTTGTTCCGTTCTGCGTTTGGGAGCGTATGGACGGAACGGAACAAAAAGATTAAATGATTAAAATACCCATGTTTCGTCTATTGTTTGGTACAATATTTATGTGTGGAACAGGACGAAACTTTTTTTTTTTTTAATTTGTTCAAATTTGAACACTATTTGCTTATCCATTATTTGTTTTTCTTGGTCCAAATTTTATTAGGTATATGTTGTGCTCCACATGCAAACCACTTTAAAATTTATAATTTACGTCTTCTATGATTTAGGTTGATGAAGTTAGACTTCCTCGAGCTAGTGAATATTGGAAGTGATGAGATGGTTAGCATGAATGAGATGGTTGAGATGGTTATGTCTCTATGGTCATGGTTGCCATGCAATGTCAAAAAATATATAAGTTTAATGATCATGCATGTCGTAAACGCTTTAGGATTTATACATTCAGAACTTAAACAAAGAAAATTAAATATCCAGAACTTAAACATGAAATATCTGAAATCAAACATTCGTCCTGACTTAAAAACAAATAATGTCTTGCTAAAGCAATAATGAAAACACTAGAAGTTGATAAAGTTCATCATACTAAAACCCCAAATGCTCAAAGGCTCTCCATAAACACTTTAATGAAATCTAGCTTCTGTGAGTCATCCAACGTAGACCAAATACGCATCAAATCGGTATCTTTCACTAACTTCATCGAAATTCTTAGCACATGATCGTATGGGAGACCCATGGTCTGAAGTTCAGTTGGTAGTCTAGCTTTCGCTTCTCCAAAAGTAAAAATTTCACCTAATTTTTTCATTTCAGTAACAGCTTTATTCCAACCTTCACTAATAACAGATACAATATTTGCATCACCATCATTCCTACTTCTCTTCCTCTTCCTAACAGGTTAAGATGCACTAGATGTAGCAACAGAAGGAGATGGGGTAGGTGAAGGCGGAGGCATCTCGGAAATCTCGCAATCCTCACTTTCCAAACCCATATTTTCGATTGCATCTGTTGCTGATTCAGCCATACTACCTGTTGCTCGGTCTCTCCCCAAACACTGTACATAAGCGTGGATACAACGAAAATGGCTTATTTGGTTTGCAAGATGCATTGGGATATTTCCACAATAAGAACCCAAAGAAATCAAGGTTAAGACTTTCAAAGCAACTAATTGAGAAAAGATAAGAAACAGTAGTATTTCGTCACTATCCACAACAACACATTTTTTCTCATCATCCCAACCAAATCCAGATGTATTCATCATGTCATATGCAGATGAATACTTTTCTTTCAAACGCTTCAATTTGTTTTGTATATGTTTCGGCTCTATGTTAATGCCAGGAATCTGTTCCCTCATCTTGGAGGCAACCATTACAAAAGTACCAGCCTTAAAACTGTCGGTCTCACACCTAACACCATCAGCAACCATCTCCTCGAGGATGGTAAGTAGTACATCCTCTTCATGATCAATCCAATTACGTGAGGTGGCCATATAATCTATCAAAGAAGCCATACATTACATAAGTAAAACAAATAAACATATTAGTAAGATTATGATCTATTGCCTACTAGAAATCAAGGTAGAATATAATTACCTTGCACAGAAGTAAGACTGTGATGGAGGAAAAAAAAAAGCAAAAAATGTACTACAATATGAGTAGTTGATGGCGTCCTTGTATGGTACCCACACAATTGATCAGCAAGCAATGATGAACAATCTCGTGATAATTCCAAATCATCATTTTTTTTTTTAGATGGTAATTCATTCAACACTTAAACAATAGAACTCCCATATACAAGGAGGAGATATGAGCGTATATGAGAACACCAAATAAACACTAGATGCCAGAGAATTAGAATAACAAGGCAATTCATCAAACAATAAAAAAAACAATTACAAACTGTCATCAAACAATGAAAGACAATTACAACAACAAAAGACAATTATAACAACTACCATCTCAACCAATTTTCAAGCCCTCCTTCCTATCCACTCATCATATATTTGTTTTGCAAGATCATCTGTCACGCCCCGATCCCGACATACGTCTAAGATCGACACGTGATATGTGCAAATACAACTCATGATCCAACTACTTAGTAATATTTCGTACACTTTATGGCTACATCTAACCTCCTCGTTAGACTGCCTACGTACCCTACACAGGGATCAAGCCATTCGTAGTTCATCCATACATTATCCTTAACTTTTATCACAGTACTTTTAAGTGGAAAATCAAAGTACTCATCGGTCAATTAATAGAACTTGACATGCGTTCAGGGTTACATAACAATCCCACATGACCATTAATATTTCCACTTCATCCATCGCAGAAATCATCATTTTTCTCCACAGAAAATCATAATACATAACATGTAACATATTAAAGAATCAACAAAGCACAATATTATTTTCTAGCCACATCGATCAACTAAAATAATCATACTAATAACAATCATATCCAGCGTCATTCCACAATCCTGTCAATTAATCAATTCATGAATCAAAGATGCACGATCTTAGCATTTAATTACATTAATCAATCAATGCAATAACATATCATTTCACGAATTTAACCAAGGAACTCTATATATTTCCCTACTTGGATTATGAGTAATAAACATGATAATTCTAATTTGTATTCACAAGATCTATTGGGGGTAATTCTCATTCACTCGAATCTAGAGTTCTAGACTAATCTTATGGAAATAAGCAAGAGTAAGGATTCCGGACCACTCAACGGAATCGAAAATATCAAGCGGTTTCTCTTAATCTACCCAAATCCATCACATGTAAACTCATGTCTACATCATGGAATTGATGCACCTAGCAAATTAGAACCCGGAGAAGCTGCAAAGCTCACGTGAGTAACAATAATACAAGTATGTGATATCCAATAAAAACAGACCATTGATCACAATCTATAAACATCAATTATAGAATCATGCTTTATGAAATCATAATCAAGCCGCTAAAAACTCCGAAGGAGTCACCCAAACATCCAACGACTCTTCTAATTCAAACCACAAGATTCTCAAAATCATCGTTCATATGTACATTAAAAACTAGGGCTAGAGGGACACAGTTCGGCCGAAGCCTACATAAGTAACCAAACAGGAAGTGGGCCCACCCAAAGCGGATTAACCAAGCAGAGCCACCCCTGAGAAAATAACCAAGTAGATAGTGACCCCCCCCCAATGCGGATTAACTAAGCAGAGTCACTCCTGCAGCTGTTAGGAAGTGATCACCCAACGCGGATTAACCAAGCATGATCACTCCTAAGCATACATGGCCATAAGGATCGCCCAACGCGGATTAACCAAGCACAATCCATGTATAGTATGGTTCCCCAATGCGGATTAACTAAGCAGGGTCAAGATAATCAGGTAGGTAGTGATCACTCAACGCGGATATACCAAGCATGATCATCCCTAGAATGTGTATGGTCCCCCAATGCGGATATACCAAGCAGGACCATCCATATACCACTGCTACATGGTGTAGTAAATCCAACATACAATCTACCCTTACCTCAATCCCTATGAGTTACAACGTAGGCACCAACACTATCAACTTCTCATGACTACTATCTTGTCATACAAGTATAAAAGTTCTACATAACACTTCTAATAAGATTCTAGGTTCACATCGTCATAAAAATAATCATACATATCATTCATATTAACGAAAGCCAAGCTCATAAGCATTTGAATCATGTTATCAAGTAGTCATACAATTCCACCAATTAACATGTAACAGATAATGTGAAGCTAAATAATATACATATAAGGGTTCCCCGATAATTCCCCCTACCTGGATTCCAAAACTTAACCTGCTCCCATGATTTACCACGTCACCGTCACAATGTGGCAATGTCCTTTTCTTGCGTGACTAAAGTTCCTAGTTCAATAACAATACAAATAGTTGCTATATAATCATTATATAGTAATTATTTTATATTCCTTATTATAGTTTGGTTCTAAAATATTTCAATTTAGTACCCTACTAATTGGTTCCCATACTCTTTTGTCTTAAAGAATTTCTGAGTTTACAAAATAGTCCCAAAACAGAAACTTTTTTTCCATTTAAGTCCCTGGTATGAAGCAGCGGCATCATACCTGTTTTTCCAGAAAATTAATACAACTTTCAGGCTAAAACACAATCCCTCAAGGGCAGTGGCGAAGCTACGTGAGGGCGAGGAGTGGCGGTCGCCACTCCCCTCGCCGGAAATCAAGCCCAGGAGCGGTGGTTCCTTCCCTCCGGTCTCGTCGGAAGTGATGAAATTTCGTGTGGTTTTCCGGCCTTTTGGATTTCCCTGCTCTATCGCAGCACAGGCTGATTGTGAGCTCTCTTTTTTTCCAAAAAAAAAAAAAAAACCTAGGCCAAAGAAAGGAATAATGAAGATCTGCATTTTGCAGCTTCTGGAAATGGGGAGGTCTGACGAAGAAGAAGAGAAAGGAAGAAGAGAGAGACTTTCTCTCTCTCTCCCATCCCACCCCACATGCCCCTTCAATTACAATTTTTTTTTAACTATTGGCCAATCAATTTGGGCCACCTAACTTACTATTGCTTATTTATATTAGAATTTGTTTTGTTTTTTAATTATTATCCAATTAATTTGACCACTCTTCCAATGTTTTTTAAACCACTTGTTTGATACTGTTATTTATCTTAAAATTCACTAAAAATTTATACGAGCTTCAAAAAATAATTTGTAAAATACTATTGTATGATTTTTTTTTCTCTTACCATCAAATTCAACAAAGTAATAAAGAAAATTTGTCAATATTTTTATATTATATGTTTTATAATCAAAAATTTTCGAATATTATATGGTATATAATAAATTGACAATTATTTATACAGTATATAATAAATTTATTCAAAGTTGCCTAGATCCTCGCCTAAGTGTAAAGTCATGTCCATCGTCCGACTAGAGCTTAGCATCTTTTAAAACTTTGTTAATTATACAGTTAAGTAATAGGACGATACAACAAGAAACGGTGCTAAATCATCCTTCAAATAATATTGTTGTTCAAACCCTCCTTCGACTATTTTGAGTAGTCCAAATCCTCTTTTGAATATTTTGGTTAGTGCAAATTCTCCTATAAATATTACTGGTAGTTCAAATAATCTTCTTGCAAATCCTAGACTTAGACCTCAAATGAATGTTCACATTTGTTTGAGACCCTAAACTTTTTAAATTTCGCCCCTCCCCCCGAGAATTTTTGGCTTCGCCACTGCTCCATTGAGTCCACATCTAGCTTGACTCAACGGTTTCAATGTAGGCTAAGACTTCTGATAAATCTTCCCCTATAGGCAATTCATCAAATGCAAGCCTTGAGTTTTCCTCAAGATCAACCGCCATATACTTTCTGATAAAATTATGAAGTAGACTACATGTTGTGATCATTCGTCCTTGAATCTTGATTGGATAGTAGGAAGGACTTCGCAAGATAGCCTAACGTCTTTTGAGGAGGCCAAAACATCTTTCAATGACAGACATTCCTAGCATGTGAGTGTTTCATATTAAAATATTCTTCATGATTCCTAGGTGCACGTGAGTTGTCTTCCTACTCTTGCAAATGATATCTAGTACCTCTATACGGTGCCAGAAAACCCTCACCATTCGTATATCCGGCATTAACCAAATAGTATGTACCTATATTAGTTAATAATAAATTTTAGTTGCTGGCCAACAAAAGTGAGAAAGAAAACTAGGTACTTGTCTATCTTACCGGTTGGGACCTTGAGGCCATTAGCTCTAGTAACAGCGTCACCAAGAACTCTCGAATCAGTAGTTGATCCCTCCTAACCGGATAACACATATACGAATTTGAGATCAAGTGTGCATACACCTAACACATTAGTTGCTATATGACCCTTCCTTGTTCTATATCTTGGTCTATCGGCCTCAGGCACAGTGACCCCTATGTATGTTCCATCTAGCGTTCCTAAGCAACTCTAGACAAAATAAATACTTATATTAATTAGCAACTACAAATAATTATGTTATCAATGATTTTACTACGATGCTTACCTTAAAGCATCTCCATCTCGATTCCGTGCAATCCTCTGGGATAAGGGTTGGTTTTGCAAACAACACGTCTTGCAAACTGAGCAATGCTCGCAGTACTCTGTGGACATACCGGCTAATAGTTTCACCAGACCTAATGAATCTAACTTGAATTGACCTATTTTTATTGTGGTGGGCTAATATGTTAACAAAAGTAGCTACTTGCTCCTCTATTGTTACATGACCATCATCTACCAATCCACCACGAGTTTTTAGTAAATCACATAAAACTGCAAGTACATTCCTATCCATTCGCAGCTCCCACAAACAGTTAGTATCACTCAATCGTGTGATACGATCTATCTCCTCTCTCCTAACATGAAGTCTAACAAATGTCTGATGCTCTAAACTAGCTCTTTCCCTTTGTCTCCTTTGTTGTTGTCTATACCTCAACAATTGTGCATTCATAGTAAAGACTTGTGCCATTATAATCCAAACGTTCAAAAGAACAAAGAAGTGAATCTCATTTTCATCCATGCCTTCACATGCAAAAAAACAACACATGAATGAGTGGAGCATCAAAACACACAAGATTCCATTTAAAGGTATGATTAAATGGTAAAACAAAGTGTAAGTGGAGCATCGTTTTTTTTAATAAATATTCATCGGGTTTTTTTTTTTTTTGGGAAGTGGGAACTACATGAAAATCCAATCAATATGCACTCAGCACGTTAAAGAAATAGTATTGAGTTTGTAATGTATAAAACTTAGCCATTTCGAAGTACTGAAATACAAATCAAAGTTGAAATACAAGACTACACTGAGTAGAAAGAAAATCAAGAAGGAAGAAAGCATAATATAAAAAACTAAAACAAATTCCAACAAGAAATGATGCTCAAAAGCTGAAGAACTACAAGCACAAGTTGAAGGCCCTAACCTAAGATAGCATCGTAAAAAAGCACAACAAAAAACATAAAAGAAGTATGACCAAAGAAAAAGATCAACAGAGTGCAGTGGAATATTTCGAGTGAATATACCTAACACTAGAAAATGAACCCAAGCAGCTAAATTCAGAACAATATATCATGGTACCAGTACCACACATACAAAGGAAAGAAGGAAAAAAACGCAGCACCCTTCCCCAAAATGAAAGGAACAAACAAAATAAGAAAACTGTACACCAGTATTGCTTTGTTACTAACAATGTAGAATAACTAAAATGTTCCTGGTTCTGAATTTATATAACTAATCAAGCTAGCATAATAGCTGATGAAATTGGGGTTCCACCATAAAACCAATTGGTAATATAGGGAGTAGCCCAAGACCATATAAGCACATAGCAAACCTTGTCCCTCACCAATGTGGGACAACTCTCAACACGCCCCCGCACGTGTGGCGGATTTTCAAGCCTGCTGTTTATACTGACAGTTCTTGCAGAAGAAGTTTTGAATAGCCTGCCAAGATCAGAACAGAGAATAAAAATAATCATAATATAAGTAACAAAAAGAAACAACCAAATGGAAAGAAAAAAAAAAAAGGATTCACAACAAAAGTGAATAAGAAGAGCATACGTCTACTTCATCCTGGGTAAAGCCAAGGGTTTCACAAATGCGGAGCAAAAAAAAAAAGAAAACTCATTCACAACTACAGAGCAAAAAAAAGAAAACCCCAATTAATTAATGCACACACTGGAATTTGAAAGGACAACCATCTTTATCTCGTTTGGCCCTCTTATCTGCAATCCCCTCAACCACAAACAATCCAAATACTACAAAAAGGTCTCTATATAACTCTCACAAATCTGAAGAAAAATACCAAACTCTCTCTCTCTCTCTCTCTCTCTCTCTCTCTCTCTCTCTCTCTCTCTCTTGAAATGAAGGAAAGCAGAACAAGCTTCAACCTTTGAGCCTCTGAGTTTTCGGGATCTTCATCCGTGTCTTTTTCGAGCTTTAGGGTTGTTCTTTAGGAATTATTGGGTTATTAGTAAAAGTGATTATTTACCTTAAAAGCTTCAGCTTTTTTACTACCTCATCACCGACACCAAAGTATCTACATATATGTTTTTCTAGAAAATCCTTTTATCTAATTGCAGACATTGCTAGCAACCATAAATGACACACCCCGACCCAGACTCCACCACACCCCAGGCTCCGCCGTAGCACGATATTGTCCACTTTGGGTCCCGACCACACCCTCACGGTTTTGTTTCTAGGAACTCACGCGAGCAGAACTTCCCAGTCAGAAACAAAACCGTGAGGGCGTGGTCGGGGCCTAAAGCAGACAATATCGTGCTACGATGGAGTCGAGCCCGGGTCGGGATGTGACACTAAAGTCCAGAAAACTTTCAACCCAAACGCAAAACAATGAAACAAAACGAGCACAAAAAAAATTGAATCAGAAAATATTCATCGATTAAGGTCAAAAACTGAGATTCAACAAGCTATCAATCATATATCTGGGTCAATCTGCAGCGCGACAGTAGTGGCTCCATGCTGCTGCGTGCTGGCTGGGTGCAGTCAGCAGCTGTGGGAGAGGATGAGGATGAGGAGGAAGTCTACTGGAAGAGAAAGGCAGCGGCTGAGAATGATTAAGGTTTGTTTTATGATTTAGATGGTGTAAATATTGAAAAAGATAAGGGACAATTTTGTCTTAAAATGTTATAAATTTGTGTTCCACAGATGTGGAACCAGTCGTTTCGGGAGGGAGGTGGAACAAAAAATCAGCCAAATTTCATCCCGTGGGACAACGCGTACCACGGTTTTCGGGCGCACCAAACGTGGGACGGAACACCTCGTCCCATTGCGCTCCGTCCCGTCCCGCGTACCAAACGGTAACAAAGTGAGAAATTTTTACTGTAGCGATTTTTAGGGGGTGTATTCAATTGGGAATTTGAGAGATTTCAATAGATTTATAAATCTATGGATTTTTAAGGAGTTTAATTGATTTGTAGAGATTCCATATAAAATTTTGATTCAATTCTCTCAAAATCTCATAGAGAGATGTGAGATTTGTGGATGCTAACAATACACTACGAAATCTCTCAAATTATCTCTAATTCCTTAACTTTTTCAAATTCTTTAAAATCAAATTATAATTGAATACACCTGGAATGTTATAAACTTCTTTAAAATCTTAATTGAATACACCCAGATTTCTAAGGATTTTAATAAAATATCGTAAAATCCTATACACATTGAATTTCAAAGAATCACTTAAAATCATGATTGAATACCCCTAGATTCATTAAAAGAATTAAAAATCCCTCAAAATCCCAATTAAATACTTAAACTCTCGGTTTTCTATTTTCTCTTTTTTTTTTTTTGTCCATTAATTTTGTTTTGAGTAATTCAATCTTCGCTACGAAAAAAATATGTAGAAGAAAAAAATTGAGTGAGAAAATCACTTCCTAATTTTTTTTTGGCTACTGCAAAAGTATCACCATACCTGTTACTATTACACACACTACAAGATCAATAGCTGCTAAGGTTAATATGTTTACTTGGAAAAAAATGATGCACATATTATAATTTAATGTTTTTTTTTTTTGATAAAAGTGTCCAATTGGTGACCAAGTCATGACAGTCCATCTTTTTGGAAGCCGAAAAGACTCATAAAGGCATTTCAACCTTTCTATGTCTACCCATCATATGTTTCACCAGCAGCAAGAATCGAGTAATTTAAGTTGGATGGAAATGAGATAAGGATGTTTGGGAATCATAAGGTGTAGGTGGATAGAGTTTTGCTTATTTGGGGAAAATGGTTATTGATTCAAACTCTATTTCCTTCTCCTCCTTGCGTTGGCGCCTTGATATGGAGAGTTGTCCAGAACAAAAATACAACAAATAAGGAAGGTTGAAGCTAAATGATTGCTTATTCTATTTTTTGGTCTAATGTTTTAAATTATAGATTGCCACTTAGTATTACGGTATAGTGGTATTCCTATTCACTTGTAAGTGAGAGGTCTTAGGTTCATTTCTCGCCAAAGGCGAATTTGAACCATATTATTGCTTGCTCATTGTGAGGCTTAGCCCACTCTCACCTCTTTAGTGTAGATGCTATCGTTTCTTCGGAAAAAAAGTTTTAAATTGTAGATTAAAAAGTAGAAAATTCGGATAAGGTATGGGCTAGGTGTCTAAAGAGGAGTTTTGGGTGTAAAGAGAACCCTTCAACTTCAATGCGACTCACTTCTAGCACATGGCTCAATAGAACTTGGGATATACAATAGCTCTAAATCGTTGCAGCACTTCCATATCAATGACTATCGAAAGCACATTATTTCCCCAAAATATCAAAATATTTTCAACCTCGCAAGAGACATCCCAAAATGGCCACATCTTCATCACCATCAACCGTCGATTATGTTGATCCCTTGGTCGTCGATTCCGTTGATCCCTCCTCCGCCATCGTCGCAAGCCCTCGTCCGTCATCTGTTACAACCCGTCTCTAATTTTCTTGTAAATAATCTATTGATGTGAATTGATCAAAATACTTCTAGAAGAGTAAATTTATAAAAATATTATAACCTATTACAGAAAAAATATTTTCAATTAAAATAGAAAGAAATATGATTTCAAAGTGAAAAATAAAATAAAATATATATATATATATATACACACACACATTAGAACCTATTCTACCCAACCCTAGCCACATATGCATGCAACCCGACGAACATGTACCTAGATCCACCGCGACCCCACATGTTACGATGCAAGTTCCACCGTCATAGTCTCAAGAAATTAATTCCAACCACCTTGTCTCCGACTATATAATAGAGAAACAAACTGCAATTGAGAGAGCCATATATTACCCTTTCTCTTTGTTTAAGTTTAAATTTACAGAAAAAAAATGAAAATCAATGAGAAATAACACATATAAGAGATAAAACTTCCAATCTGAAAATTATTAAGGTTGTGACATAGAAAATGTAAGATCCCACATCGCCCAGGGGTGTGGATCATGTAAGCCTTATATGTATATTCACATATCTACCTAGCACGAGGCCTTTTGGGAGCTCACTGGCTTCGGGTTCCGTAGGAACTCCGAAGTTAAGCGAGAATGGGCCAAAGCATAGCCAGGATGGGTGACCCACTGAGAAGTTCTAGCTCGCGTGAGTTCCCAGAAACAAAACCGTGAGGGCGTGGTCGGGGCCCAAAGCGGACAATATCGTGCTACGGCGGAGTCGAGCCCGAATGTGGTGGGGGCCTGGGCAGGGATGTGACAATTTGGTATCAGAGCCAATCCCTGGCCGAAAGTGTGCCGACGAGGACGTCGGGCCTCTAAGGGGGGTGGATTGTAAGATCCCACATCGCCCAGGGCTGTAAGCCTTATATGTATATTCTCATCTCTACCTAGCACGAGATCTTTTGGGAGCTCACTGGCTTCGGATTCCGTAGGAGCGAGAATGGGCCAGAGCATTCCTAGGATGGGTGACCACTGGGAAGTTCTGCTCGCGTGAGTTCCCAGAAACAAAATCGTGAGGGCGTGATCGGGACCCAAAGCGAACAATATCATGCTACGGTGAAGTCGAGCCCGGGATGTGGTGGGGCCCGGGTCGGGATGTAACGGAAAATTAGGGGGGGTGTTGCAAGAAAATTGGGAGAAGAGAGAATGTTGGGGAGGAGGTCGGGGAGTTGGGAGGAGAATAATTTTTCGTTTAGCTTTTAAATTTTATATCATTTTTCACTATTTTAAATCAAATAGATAATTTTATAAATAAGTATAATAATCTCTGAATTTTTTTAACAGAGATGGAATGTCCTTAATTGGCTATCAGAGATAAATACAAGGGTAAATTACAAAAAACTACCTCAACTATTGGGTCATTAACAGTTTCATACCGTCATCTTTAAAAAATTTCAATGTTATACCTTATCTTCGAATTTGTTGCCAATGTCATACCTTCCGTCAGTTGTCTGTCAATTCCTCTGTTAAATGCTGGCGTGGCATGTGACGTGGCACACTTTATATTAAAAAATTAATAAAATATTATTAAAAACGTAAAAAAATATTTTAAAAAAAAAAAAATTCTTCTCTCTTTTTTTTTCTCTTCTTCTCTCTCCTCCTGTTTCTTCTTCGTTCGTCCCCCCCCCCCCCATCCCAATCCCCTGCAACCCAGAAAGAAGAAGAAGTAAGAAGAGGAAGAAGGAGAGAGAGAGAGATAGAAAAAAAAAACAACAACAACCCCGGACCCCTTGCAACCCAGAAGAAGAAGAAGAAGGAAGAAGAGGAAGAAGAAGGAGGAGGAAGAGGAAAAGGAAGAGGAAGAAGGAGGAAGGAAGAGGAAGAAGGAGGAAGGAGGAGGAAGAAGGAGAAGAAGGAGGGAAAAAAAAAACCGAACCCCCTGCAACCCAGAAGAAGAAGAAGGAGGAAGAGGAAGAAGGAGGGAAAAAAAAAAACCGAACCCCCTGCAACCCAGAGGAAGAGGAAGAAAAAGAAGGAGGGGAAAAAAAAAAAGGAACCCCCTGCAACCCAGAAGAAGAAGGAGGAAGAGGAAGAAGAAGGAGGAAGAGGAAGAAGAATGAGGAGGAAGAAGACGAAGAAGGAGGGGAAAAAAAAAAAAAAAAAAACCAAACCCAACCCAGTTCGACCCCCCACCCCCCCCCCCCCCCCCCCCCCCGGCCCGAAACCAACCCCCTGCAACCCAGAAAGAAGAAGGAGAGGAGGAGGAAGAAGAAGGGAAAAGAAAAAAAAAAGGTCCCCCCTCCGCGACAACCCAGGAAGAAAGAAGGAGAAGGAGAAGAAGAAGAAGGAAGAAGAAAAAAAAAATAAAAAAAAAAAAAAGGAAACCCCCCGCCCCCGGGAACCCAGAAAGAAAGAAGAAGAAGAGAAAAAAAAAAAAAAAAAAAAAAAAAAGAAGGAAGAAGAAGAGAGAGAAAAAATATTAAATCATTTTTTAATATAAAGTGTGCCACTTCAGCATTTAACAGAAAAATTGACAGACAACTAACGGAATGTATGACATTGCAACAAATTCGAAGATAAGGTATAACATTGAAACTTTTTAAAGACGAGGTATGAAACTGTTAATGACCCAATAGTAGAGGTAGTTTTTTGTAATTTACCCTAAATACAAAGACCAAATTGGCCAAAATGAAAACATGGGGACCAATTGACCCAATGACTAAAACACACTGACCATTGTGACATTTAAGCCAATTTTCTAATAAAGATTTAATGGAATATCCTTATTTGGCTAACAGAGATAAATATGAGGACTAAATTGCTCAAATTGAAAACACGAAAACTAAATTTACCAAATAGCTATAACACAGGGGACCATTTTAACATTTAAGCCAAAAAGATTTTCCACACATATCAACTTCTTATTTTCCACCCATATTGTGTTCGGGACATCAAACTATCATTTCTACAATATGGAATTGTTCTCACATGTAAGAACCCGCATTACCCGCATTATCTTTTCAAGGCTCCTAATGCAATCCGTTGGTTCCTTATGGTGGATTGGAAGAATTGTTTATGGCTACTTTGTCAAATGTGGTTTATATGTACACATATTTATCAAGAAGGAAATTAGGTCGCAGATCTTTAGCTTCAATTAGAACAGATAGGTATGCTTATCACTAGTGATCTACGGTTCCAAATTTTGTTGCCTCTGCTCATGCTCGTGACATTTCATTTTGTCGTTGTTATCGGTTTCGTTGATCATTTGGTAATTGTGGGTTCTCACTTTTACGCTAGGATAGGTGTCTCGCTCACAACCATTGCCGAATAGATGATCTCACCTAATCTTTCTCCATTGAACTTAAAAAAAATTACAAAAAATAAAATAATAATAATAATAATAAAATAAAATAAAGATTATAAGACAATTTTATTTGTCTTGTGTTCTTTGCAATCAAAACATATAGGAGGTTATTCATTATAATCCAATCCTGAAGACCAACCAGGCAAAAATACATTATTTATGAACCATTGATGAAGTCAAGGGATGAATGGCCTCAATCTCATATGAGAATGAGTGGGTTTAGTTGCTCATGTCAGTTTCCAGTTTTCCATTGACTACGACCAATCACAATGAAAAATCCAAAATCCGATTTCATATATAGCTTTCTCCGCCACGCTCAAACCCCCAATCTTTCTCCTGTGGTCAAATTTATTTGTTCCTTCTATTTACAATGAATCAATTTTTTTTTTAATTACGATATTTATTGATTATATGTTTCAATAATTCATATGAAGATGATAAGATATTTAGTGGGCCTTGATAAAAATTATGTCAGAAATTTTAATCATAATCAAATATTAAACTTAAGAATTTTGAGCCTTTTTTGTTTTTTGTTTTTTTTTTGTGAACGTTTATTTCTTAGCTTTTTTTATTAGCATCTCACATAATATTGAATGCACCCCATATTAAAATTTAATATTAAGTGGCTTATGTAACCTACTATGCAATGACAATTTCAACCTTATGAGGTTTAAAGAAAAGAGAGCTACTAGACCCACCCCAATGTCTTATTTCTCCACCCACGTTATAATCTCACCCAACTTAAAAAGCTAAAAAATTAAAATGCTATTTCCCCACCCACTATTATTTCCAAAATAACCTTTAACATATGCATACATATGAAATTATAAAAAAGCATATAATTTTCATAATGCATCACAGACATGGTATTTCAACTGGCTCTCATGCCAGGGTGCTGCTGATTCATTCCAAGCGTTCTAAAATGCACACGACAATGAAACAACAAAAAAGGAAAGGATTGTTTGATTTGCTTAAAGATTTTCGTAGGTGAGTTTTGTGTTTCTCAACATATGTTGGCCAAATTCAAATAAGCAATAAAACTAAGGATATGATGCCCAAATCCTTTTTGTTGATCTTGAAGTCACAAGTATGCAAATTCAATTGGAAAACACAGAGGTATCCAATTCAAAAGGAAAACTTCGACGGCAAATGCAAAAGACCCACATACAAAATTATTCTTTTACCTCTTCAATAGAAACATAATCTTCTACCTCTTCTCTAGAAGCGTCATCTTCTACTTCTTCAACGAAAAAGTCATCTAAATCCCTTTTCTTTTCTTTTTTTCTCTAGATGAAAAGAGATGGAAAAATGAGTTAGGGTTTAAGATAAACTGAGATGGAAATATTAGTTAGGGTTTAAGATAAACTGAACGTGCAACCCAACCCATTTTTAACGCAAAAGAGGATAATTAATGTCTTTATCAGTCATTTTACAAATGAACAAATTTGTAATTAAAAAATTTAATAAAAGGTGGGTGAAAAGATAGGACAATGGGGTGAGAATAACATCACTCAAAGAAAATAAGAAATTTCTAAATACACCCTAAATTACTTTTAACGTATTAGTTATCTTCTTCAACTATCAAAACTCCTCTCACCCCCCACTCCATTAATTGTTGAATAAAATTCTAACTATTGAAACTATAAACACGTTGATTGAGAAAAAAAAATTAACGAATGGAACACGATATTAATATTTTGGAAGCTTCACATGAGGTAAAATTTCATATTTGTCATTGTTTTAATTATTCAACGACATCGGTAATTATTTAAGCCCGCTTTTGCTTTCCATACTACCCAATTTCATAGGAGGCCAACACAGCAACGCCTTTTGCGTTCTTATTCATCGTCTGGGTTTACTTTTGCTCAGTTAGGTTCCTCCCAGTTGCCCTTTTTAGCAGAAATCCTTTTTTATTAGCAAAAGGCTTAAGAGACAGAGAAAAGGAGATTGGATGTGATGACCCAATGAAACTCAAGCTCAACAGACCGGATTGTAGACTTCTCTTTTTAGAGAATGTTAGAGTTTTAATCATAAGTCAATTTAATTTATAAAATTGAAAATGAGTATTATAAGATTTGAAGAATGTGGGCTGTATAGAAAATGTGGGGTGTATGTGGAAAATATTAGGTGTATGAGAATGTGTGTAAGAGTATTATGAGAAAGTATGTGGGGTGTACTAAAATCATTTTTAATTGAAAAAGCAAATGTGGGGTGTATTAAGTATGTAGGGTTTAATTAACAATATGTGGGGTCTTAATAGAATAAGCCTTATTTCTTTTTTGGTCCCTTTAAATTCACAAACTACACCTACAAACTTTAATTTGGACAGGGTTTGAACAGAAGAGTCTTGCTCACCTAAAGTCCTCATTTTTAAGGCTTAGGAGGAACCAAATGCATATTAGCTACAAGATCATACTAGTTTATATCCAAAGACTTAAAATATTTGATAATTTAATAAAGTAAAACCAACTTAAAATATTAGTTTATTAAGTTGTCAAATATTTTAAGCATTTGGACATAAACTAATATGATCTTGTGGCCAATATACATTTGATCCTCACATGTTTTCAAAATTTGGCAAGTTCTCTAAGCACTTGGATGGTGAAAACTTCGTGGGAATTTGTCCTTTTACATGCGTAAAGGTAGTACAACCTTTTAAGTTTTAATATTCCTGTAATTTTTATACTATATCTAATTAGTAATCACAATGAACATTAAGGCTGAAAAAAAAAAAGAGCACAATCCTCTAGTAAGTTTTTGGTGCTCCTAAAGCGGTTTCAATTTGCTGCATATAATCTGTCAATAAAATACAGATGATTCAATTTCCCAAACCCATGCCGAATGGGGATGGAGTGGGGAGGATGGGGGAGGATGGGGGGATGGGGTTATTTTGGGAGTGAGGACTGCAGGAGGGCATATCCGAACTCGCCTTGCCAGTTATTATCTCCAATAAACTGAACATTTGCGACTAATTAAGTACTTATGCATGAAGCACTTGAAATCATTTATGAATTTGCTAGAAGTGCTTTACTATTGAAAAATAATAATATAAGTTTGTTAAAAAAGCACTTCAAAAATAGTTTAACAAAACGTCTTTGGAGATATCCTTGATCACTTTATGAGAGATTTAGAAAGAGAGATATCCTCGATTACAGGCAAGTTTCTCCCATATGTCTTTTATAAGGGCCAAAGTGCATGCTCATCTCCATTAATTATACTACAAACTAAGAGCTTTAGGGATAACAATTAATCTATAATCTTTTCCCAATTCATGAGTTAAGAACTTGAGAGTGAGAAAGAGATACATATCTCAATTCATATCTCAATATGCGCGCACGAAGTGATATGGTCATCTTGTAAAAAAGAGAACTGAAGTTGACACGAGAGGAGGATAGCAGGCCTAGCCCTCCATTATCAAGATTCCTTCGGACGTTTCTCGGGAGACGTGTGCTTCCCTCATGCCTCGAGGCCCCCACCTACAACTTACTATCTACTGTAGGCCCCTCCTCCCAGCAACTATCACCCTTGCTCCTTCCCTCTCCGTGCATCTATAAATTCAGGACAATGGTGCAGATTGGACATACAGCAAGCAAAATACCATTCGAGCTATACCCTAAAACACACTTCAGTTCCAAGTTCTAAGTTCATCTGCAACATGTCGGGCAAGTGTGACAACTGCGACTGTTCTGACAGCACCCAGTGCGTGTAAGTAACGCTTCTTTATCAGTTTAGTTATGGATCTGTAATTCTTGCATGGCTAAATCTTGCTCATAGCTAGTACTGCTTGAACTCAGCTTGCTCTGTATATAAGAGAGCAACTTTCATGACATGAGTATACTGTTGTCGTGATTAGCATGAGATATTACGATGACGGTGTATTTGTGTTATGAAAGTCTTTCTTCTGTATATAGACTATACAGATGGGACGGTCTTGGATATCCTCGTAGGTATGACACCATGGATGTATCACTGAAGACTAAACCCTAGCTATAGTGCTAATCAAATCAAGATACGTGATAAGTGCTATAGGAATATGGTGATATATCCTCTGTGACTCCTAAATCTTTCTCCAATAGAAAGGGTTTGATAATTGTTTTCGACTAGGGTTACCAACTAGTAGTTTACTCGCTTAATAACAAGATTATATAGGGTATTTACTTGCTCAATGCGAATTAAATAACTGATGGAGGGCTTAACTGAAATGATTTAGCTCTAGTATGTGGTATTTCTCTTCTTGACGTTGAAGATCTCCTGTTTCAGATTCATGTTTTTCGATCTAGTTGGTGCATGTATGCCTTCGAAGCTTTAACATGCCAATTTTTTAAATCGCAGGAAGAAGAGAAACAGCTACGACTTGGTGATCGTTGAGACTGAGAACCGGTACTTTAGTCATAAACTTCAATACATTCTAAGAATTAACTTTTCTTCTCCTTGTTTCCTTATGACTAATTGTGGAGAGTTTTGATTAATTTTGCAGCTCCACGGACACCATCGTCGTGGATGCTCCTGCCGCTGAGCACGACGGAAAGTGCAAGTGTGGCACAGGCTGCTCATGTGCGAACTGTACCTGTGGTCACTAAACCCATACAACCAAATTAAAGATGTAAACGAATAAAGTGTTTGTGGGAAAACAACGCTGTGGCTTTGTCTTTGGTTTGTTTATAGTATTTGTGTCTGTTGAGTGACATGTAGTGTCTGTGAAAACATGTCACTCATATGTTTATGTTTCTGTGATTGTGTCATGTAATCGCCATGTTCGTGGCCTTGTGATGTTATGAAATGATATTATTAGAATACATGCTTTGGCTCTCTTAATTCCGTTTTATTTTCTCCCTAACCATAATTTTGCTTCACATCATAGCTGCAATTAATCAAGGAATTGCAGATAGGAATGTAATAGATGTATTCTTGCATACAATATTATGGATAACGATGGACATACAGCTCAAGTAGTTTAATTTACCCTTTCATCTGAGGTTTGATGTTCGGTTATCCCTCCGTTAACACCGTTATATAAAAATGAAATAAAATATGACGGATATGTCCGATATGTTCTTATTTGAAACCCTTTTGGATCTTGGGATGGGTATTAAATGGGAGATGATTAGAATGCTCAATCATCTTTATTTAGCATTTGAAGATGTTTTGATTCCTTTTGCTCTTCCTTTGAGCCACCAAAACGAATGGCACAAAACGCAGAAATAGAAATCCCATTTCACTGTGGGTGGTGTGACTAGGGAAAGGGATTTACATGAAACGCATAGCCACATGACATCGCATGATTCGAGACAACACCAACTAGGCGTGTATGTTTATTTATGCAAGTCCTCGTGAATAAGAGGTTAGCAAGGCATCAGTTCATCGAGGAATTTACAACTATATGAATGAAAAACTAATTCGAGCGAACCTTACAATTAGCCCAGACAATAGCATATATTAAGCTCACATATTGTAACTTAATAACTTTTGAAGGGTGTAAGTCTCAATAATATTTAAGTAAACAGAACTACAGAAGCTCTTCTTCCTTGTATTACTCACCATCGTTCAATTATTACCATGTTGTATGTCTAAACCTAAAGTTTAAATGGTTTCCTTTCAAAACTGTTGAGCATAGCCTTCAATTTATTATCTTAACCATCCGGAAATTTCAAACATTGAAGCCCTCTGCACGAAGGCACTTGAGATGAGCATCGATCCATTTTGTGCAAGCATCTTGACCATGTTCTACAATGCATTCATCTCGCAGCTTCTTAGTATCCGGGCAAGCACAGCAGATCTTCTTCTTCGGCTTTGTGTCCAGGGCAGGAGTAGTGACTGCTGATCCTTGATTAGGCTGTGACCTTTGCAAAACCAAGGCAGAGGAAGTATTTTCTGCCGGCAGTCCACCCATTTCTCAAAGTTCTTGAAGACCTAACAGAAATATGCTATTAAAAACAAGAAAGAAAACAAAGAACATCAGCTTCCACTCAGAGCAGCCTCGATGATAAACATGTATTCATAAAGGATGGTATACACCATATGATACCTAAACAGATTGAACGGAACAGAGAGATATGGCGTCGTAATTTATAAAAAAACACCCCGTAAAATACGTTAATCACGGATTAGCCTAATCACTAGACAGCTAGCTCATGAAAAGGAAAGGAAATCACCCGTAAAGCAAAAACCCTAAACCCTAATTCTCCAAAAGGGCACAAATCCACAGGAGTACCCCAAAACAAAAAACCCAGATGAAGAAATAAACTTTTTCACAATAGTTTCGGATTTCAATCAAGATTCAAGACACATCCTTTATCCAACACCCAGTCGAGCATTCCCTCAAACACATGGTGGGCACTTTGTTACTGCAAGCAAACGCGCGCATAAACACTACATATTCACCAGATGCAGCAGAGACTATAAATATTAAATACAAAGGCAAAGCAGAAAACCCAGATGAAAAGTAAAGCAACCCATCTAATCAAACGACAATACGGCCATAACCACACAGATTTTGGAACTTTACATCCATAATTCATTGGATGGAAAAGTAAATATGTCTCAGAAGGGTAACGAAATTGGTGACAGAAATGTATGAGCGAGGGAAGTAATTACTTACCGCTGAAAAGGAAGGGGGAGGAGAAGCCGAAAGGAAGAAGTTTTGCGTTTTCTGGAAGGCAGAAAGTGGGAGCAGAGAAAAGGTGTATGTTCTCTGAAGACGAAAGTGGCCGCTCAAAATTTCAGGGCTAAAACTGGGCCGCGTATGAGTCGAAAGGTCAACCCTTGTCTTGGGCTCTGTGGGCCTAAATATGCTGAAAACTTTCATTTTTTTTCTTTTTAATTTTTTTAAATATTTTTTTATAGCGTTTATCAAATTGACTCTTTCTTTTCTTTTTTTTTGGAGTTCGGAATCTTTTTGTGAAGAAATTTTTAGTTGTGACGGGAACACGAATGGCACACCACGTGTTTTTATGCAAGTGGTGGGAAATTTTATTTTTTAAGTTATTAAATTTTTAACACACATATCCCACCATTTATATAACGACACGTGGTGTACCACTTCGTGTGACGGTCACACTGAAAAATCTCTCCTCTTTGTGAGGATTTCGCGGATTCATGATCGTGTCCGTTCATCATATATCATGCAGTCAGAAATTATTTTAAATATTTTATTTAAAATTAAACACAAACAATACTTGATAAAAACTGACCTCAAGATATACGATGACCGAACACGATTCACAGATCCTTAGGATCCTCACCAAAAAAATCAAGAGAGAATCCTGTTGGTTTTTTTTTTTTTTTTTTATCAGACAAATTAACCTAACGTAAATATAAAATTGTAGCACAAACTACCAAAACCATGTTAAGAATGGCCTTGTAACCGTATGTTGTACTCTCTTTTCAAATTCTAAAAAAATATAGGCGTGAATTACATTAATTGGTCACGCGTCTCGCAAAATCAAGTGAAAGACATAAATAAATGCATTTTTCATCATTTTATTCGTTCTATGATTTGAGGAAATTTACAAGAGGGGCACAACTGAATGTGCAAAATTGCAAATGAACAAGGGAGTTTGTAGAACATGTTCAAGATTAACAAGATCCAAATAACCTATAAACTAACCACAAGTGTGAAATCTAATCTTTGTTTTTCTCTATTTGCAATTCTTGTAGTTACAAGAATTCAACATCATTTGTTTTGTTAGACATGATGATTCCCATTTCCAACATCATATGACCAAGAAGCTGAGGAACGAAAACCACAATTCCATTTCCAACAAATGGAAAATGTGCAACCGTGAAATATAAGATACTTCGGAGCACCGTAGAATTTCAAGCAAAGCAACTGCAGTTGTTTGCTAATCATACTTCTCCCTCCATGAGTACACAAGAAGTAACACCCACGAAAGCGCCAATGTGATGTCGCCGGCGACCTGTTTTGGCCAGTCTCCGGCTAGGTCTTGAAGGTCCCTTTCAAAGTAAACTCTCCAAATGGCCATAGAAATGTGAAGCAACACACAACCCTTGGCAAAGAAGCTCTGGAACTTGTTGTCCTTGACAAAAGCAACCATGAAAAGAATGAATCCAACAGCAAATAGAAGCAGACCGGAGAAGGAATCCGCAGTTCGGATCAAAAGCCGGCCGTGAGGCGTTGATCCTTGGAGCTTGCTTGCTGTATCATGGCCATGGATGAACACAGAGAATTCATAAGAGTAAAACATCATCAAAGCTCCACAAATCAAAGCAACAACAGAGTGAAGCATACATATTAGGAAAAACCCAGATAACCCCATAGCTCAAAATCCCAAGTAAAACCCTAGTCTTTCTTCTTTACACAGACAAACTTCGAGACGTGGGCGCGGTGACATTAGCCAAAGCAGATGTGCTCTTCTATGTACCGAGATTGAATCCCCTTATCCGTAGTTTAGAATATCGCTTGTATCATAGAACAAAACGAAATTCCATTATATTCAACCACAATTTGCTAAACAAAAAACTCTAAAAAGATCACATATATATCAAAAACCCTAAAGTCTCACTTTACAAATCCCAACCAGAGCAAGTAAACTAATCAGAAGCCAACCTTACTTAGCTTCCACTCAAAAACTCAAGAAACCCAGATTCCAGATAGACCAACAGACCAAGATTTCAAGATTTTTAAGGTTTGAAAAAAAAGAATCAAACCTCAAACAAGGAAAACCCCAACAAAACCCTAACTTTATTTATCAATGTTTTCCACATGAATCAAAGCCTTGGGGGCTCTGAAAGGAAATGAAATTGAAAAAAAAAAAAAAAAAAAAAAAAAGGGGTTTTACAGTTTTGACATAGGGGAGAGAGGAAAGAGGAATGGATCTGGTTTGAGATATTTCAGCAACTACAACATGCTGAATAGCTGATTGTCAGCGGATGGATTTTTCTATATGTGGCGAATTTTTTTATTTTAATTGATTCCGATTTGATTAGCTGTAGATATTTAAAGATGCTATAAATGGAAAAGACTATCCATTTAAACTAGCGGTGGGTTCGGTTCTAATCGGTTCGGTTTTTTGCCAAAACCGAAACCGAACCAAAATTTCGGTTCGGTTCGGTTCATTTTTTTTCGGTTCGGTTTTTTCCGGTTCGGTTTCGTTTTTTTTTTTTTCAAAAAATGAAAAAAATTGAAATCTTAAATTTTAACATCTCCAACACAATCATAACATAAATATTTCAACTATAATCAAAGACAATGAAAGTAAACATTTAAAGTTCAACTAGAATTATAACATAAAGGTTTTTTTTTATAATATTTTGGGTTTAAAGTTTAACTGTAAATAGATTTTTTTTTAGAAAAGTAAAATTTTCTATCATTTTCTTCACACCTCAACTCTTAACTATGAATAATATAAAGAGCCAGTATAGATTGGTGGACGTGAGATGAATTATTTTATCATGATAGTACGTACAATGAGAGCATTAGGCTTACAAATTGAGTTTAAAAAATAATACCCAAGACAAATAATTAAATAAATAAAATTAAAAGATATTAATTTAATTAATTCGGTTCGGTTCGGTTTATAGACCACTAAAACCAAACCGAACCAAAAGAATTCGGTTCGGTTCGGTTTTTTCAATTCGGTTCGGTTTTTTCGTTCGATTTTTTCGGTTTTTTCGGTTTCGGTTCGGTTCGGTTTTCGGTTTTTTGAACCCACCCCTAATTTAAACATTGCTTTTGATTCCTTGTTCTGCAAAGCAATTGAAACGTTTGTGGGGTCATGGAACCATTGGGTTCTACATTATTTTTCTAATTTACTTTAGGTTAAATTTATTACATGAACAAAAAAAAAAAACTATATTCAAGAAAATATTTTCTCAGAAAAAAAGAATAGTTACTTACTCAGTAAATTGAATATTACATTACATGACCATATGCTACTTTGTTCATTAATAGCAAAATCCCTATAAGAAGCAGGACTTTGAAGGGACTTCCACTTCAAGTTGTGAATCTTTCAAACTTTTCCACTTGGAATTTGGAAACCCACTTCACACAGTGAGCTGGTGCTGACAGGATCTTCTGCATCTGCATATAAAAGCCAAAAAACAAGTACAAATCTTCTGCACCCAAAGGCCAAAGGCTTTTAGATGGATGGTTGTAAATCCATGTACAAGCTGTCCTGCTTTGTTCTCTTCTATACCAACCTAATGACAGCAACTTTACCATATCTTAAATGCATTGAGATTTACATAACATAGAAGAAATCACCATCAAATGAGACCACCACCTCACTTGCAGGCTACAGCTGTGGAAGTGGAAGTGGAAGTGGAAGTGGAAGTGGCCATTCTTTTTTATTCCAAAGGCTTATCTTTGGACATTGGCTTATTTATATTTATGTCGTGTTCGTGTCAATCCACAAGTTGATTAGTAAACAAAATATATAAAAACAATAATTTAACTATACAATAGCCCATACTACTCTTAATAAAAATTGAGAAATTTTATTGTTTAATCCTATTCACGTGTTTTATACTTTTATATTCATGCGAATTGCAAATCGTGTAACATGTCATGTTTGGAAATTGCCACTCTTGGTGTGTTGCTCAATCCCTCAAACTCATCAGGTACATTTACCAATGCACAGCCAAGTAATGGCCAGAGTATGGGATCACATGATTACAGCTCCTCTCCTTGCATCTTGCAAAAGCAAACCTCCTCGCATCTCCTCTCCCACCTTCAACGGCATGTGCATCTACAACCTCCATTTTTTCCTTGTATGTTTTAGCTTTCCCAGCCTTTTACATTAAGAGCTCAAATGATGAACGATTGATCGTTTTGTGTCAATACGATAAAATGAACACAATCAACGTTGGTATGACAAACCGTAACGCGTTGAAAAAGGATTTTGAAATGGGACGTCAAACAATATTTCTGTCACTAGTTTTCTGGAGCAAGCACGAGGAACATGGCAAAAGATTATGCACAGCTACTTGAAGAAAAAGGAACAAAAACTTGAATGATATCAACAATTCCAACACAAAAATTTGAGTTTCTTTTATCTGTCCTTTCCTATCCTGCACATATCTAACCAAATCTTCGTACCCCGCGACGTATAATTTGTGACAAGGGGGGAGGAAGATTACATTTTTCCTATAGTCAAAGATTTCTCAAGGGGAAAACAAGTAAAAGAAAAATTAGAATGTCTTGCTGTCTCTACTACCACCAGCAACCTTACGATGGCGCTTCTTATCTCCTCGTCCACGCTTTTGAGAAATCTTCTTCCCGATTGGAGTCTTTACAGATGTGGTACCATGAGACAAAGATGGCGGACGACGAACAATAACCCTAGGAGGTGGGGGAGGAGGCATGTGCTCCAGTAACTCTCTGTGGTATGCCTGCACATTGCAATCACTATGAACATATAATAACATGTAAAGCTTATGAATTCAAAGGAAGAGAACGAAAAAGAGACAGGAGGATCTTATAGCATAGTTTGGCACATTGACATCCTAGTAAACTTTACCAGCTACCACTAGTTAATATACATTGACTAGTACCTTCGTTCTGAGGATAAGCTTTTACCTTCATATGCTATGATGATGAAAAGAAACGTTCAAACAGCATACAATTTCTATTTGGGAAAAATGAGCCATTTTCCAAGTAATTCCTGGACTCTAAACAGAGCACCGTTAGCACAACAATGCATCTAAATCTCCAAGATTGCAAAACACAGATGCAAGCGTCTGTGGCACTAAATAAAAAGACCTAGTCGCTCAACAGAACCCTGTGACTCTACAACATCCTGACAAACCTAAAATATTCCATATAAACAAAACATGTTGAATGGAATACAGTAATTTTTCAAACCACAGATATTACCTGAATTACAAAATTCCGCCTTTCACAATCCAAAAACATATTAATGCTCCAATCAACTTTTCCCATGATTCTATCCCTCACTGTGGAGAAGCTTAACTGATCCCTGGAGGTAAAACGATCAACTTCGTTGAACCAATTGCAGGTAAATAAATTTGTGATGGGATTGTGTTCCTTTATGATAACACAACCTTCAGGAACATCTGCAGAAAGTAAAAGAACAAAGCACCCATTCCAGATCAAATAAAGAGAAAGATAATGCTACTACATGCAAACCGAAGCAGAAAAACATACACTGCCATATGTATGCATAAGCTTACATATGACCGCACGTGAATAAATGACCTACCACTCGTTATTGGAAACTTAGCCTCTGAATAAGGTTGCAAACCCTCCTTAATATAGAAGTCAATCTGCTCATTAATGGTGGAATTATCATATTTTCCAGCAGCTTTGTTAGCTTCAGCTTCTTCAAACACATCATACCGTTTATAGTGCCTTGAAATTGCAAAGTTTGCATTCTGACGCCACAAGAACCTGAACATTATTTAAGTATTCAAAAATCAAGGTTTATTTATGTAAAACTCAAAAACGAATATGAATGTGCACAGCAGCATAAGAACTGGTTGCAATATCACGTTGTTACATAAAGTGCATGCTGAATTAAAGAATCACTGTTAAAATCACTGATAATTAAGTAAACACCCAGTTGTTGTATGAGGCAGGGTGGTAATTTCAGATTCTCAACTATACTACTACAGGCGTGCACATGGCATTAGTAAGAAAAGAAGTGTACCTCTCAAGGACTTGAAAAGGATCCACCACAAGGCGAAGCTTTCCATCAATCCATATAGAATATCTGACATTGGGGAAAATCCTATGCAATAGAAGCTTCGGAATCTGCCACAAAAACATTAAGTGTCAATAACATCTAAAAACTTCCCCCGATCCCTTTTAATCCAGATGGAGTAAATTTTGGATAGCACGCCACTATTTATTAAATTAAAAGCACCACCTGATATAATAGATTGACATTAACTTTTCCTAAAATCCATACACTGCATAAAGGGAACACCAAAACCCAGGTTAGGAGTGCCAATTTGACAACAGACCAAACTCCTGTTGCAAAGCCCAACATCTACAGGTTAAAGGTTCAACTACAACTTGGCAAGCAGCACTTGGAACATAACCAAGACCAGAAGTTGAATGTGAGCTGGATGCTGCAGCCAGATCGGTCAAAAATATTTTTCTTTTAAAAGGGCCAGGCCGGTTTGGTTTAGGAATTATGCTCAAATTATACCAATCTTTGTATATCAGCATCCTCATGCATGTTTGTCTATGCGCGTTTCTTTGCAATGCTTCTATCAATTCCCATGAATCATATAAACTAATCTTAAAAGTACCAATCTCCTATCTATAAATGCAGTATGGAAGAAACAAAACATTTAAGAGCACCAGTAAATCCTTGAAACCAAAAATAAAATTTAAATAACAACTGATCTAAGCTACATTGTGGGATGTGGCCAAAGGATGAACCAAATCAATCAAAACAAACTGACCTTTCCATTACGCCTTGCATCACTGTAAGGAACGTTGCGGACAACAATAATTTTCCACAACCCTATCCTCTTACTGTCTCCCAGGACACTATAATTCTTCATATAAGCTTCTGTCTCTTCATCAATAAACAAGTAGAATGGAACATTTTTCCTCGAAAACTCACTGATGTTCTTTGGCTGTTGTATTATGTCATAGTTTCCTGACAAAGATGCAGATGCAACCATGAGAAAAAGTAAACCATATGCATACAGTTAAGTAAACATCCCACGATTTCTTAAGCTCAGATTTACCAAAGACAGCTGATGCAACAATGACATCATGGTACATCTCCAACTCCATAAGGTCAGCTTCATCAACATCAAATCCAGACCGGTGACCAGGTTTGCTTGCGTTCACAAATCTGAAAAGCACCAAGAGAACACAAGAAAGGGTCAATGCAATCAGCGATAGAAGAACAAACTGAAAAGGATCACAAAATCATTAATTAATAAAAAGCAACCAGGCAAAACAAATGATGAGAGTAAACATACCCACAGTGGACCATCATGGATTCTTTTATATCATAAGAGTCATTCCTCTGCTTTAGAGTTGGAAATCCACCAAATTCAGAACCTCTATGTGGTTCAACTCTAGTAGGATTTTCATCATAAACATATGTCAAATTATGTAGGACAGGTGATTCTGAGGGGTAGCTTGGCATACTAGCTATAGCCTGCTCCACAGGTAGATAGCATACTGGGCATGCTGAAAGAAATTGAACAATAAATTCAATGGTTCAGCAACAGGATATGTATCACCTCAGAACGTTTGTGATAACTTCTCAAGTTCATGTAAAGATGTTAAACCATATTGAATATCATGGTATATTGCTGAAAGAATAGGAGACCAAAAAAATCACTGAAAGACTCTGTAACCAAAAAAAAAAAAACTGAAAGAATAAAGAAAAATACAAAAACTTACGGCGTGGTCCATAGCGTTTTCGATTAGTTGGAGGAGGAGGAGGGGGAAATGCAAAATTTTCACAGTGGTGAGGCAATAGAGGGGCATTTCCACGAACAACAGCAAATGGTTGAGTAAGGGAATGGGGAGAAGGAAGTTTAATGTCATGTCTATCTTCCACGTCTTCAAAAGTTACAGAACTGCTTGACATCTCCTCGCGATAAGGTATCACATTTTCACTATGTTGAGTCATAATGACATTAGTGCTTTCTGGTCCATGATCATAAAAAAATGCATTATCTTACTTAAAAGAATTGTAGAGAACAATAAATAAATTTGTACAGAAAATGGGAAAACATTCTACAAAATCAGAATTTGTTCCAACATCAACAAGCAAGGCTCAAACATACTAGCTCCAATTATTTAGAAATAGATACAGCTAGGTAAACTCAATTGAGTGATATTTCTTACAATATATCAAGGTGTGAACAATAATCATGTTTGTTCCATACTTTCAATCAGACCCCATATCAAGACAGCTTCAGATTATGCAAAATAATACTAAGCCTCAGACAATCGGTTACGTGTAAAGTTTCAACTGCTATAAACTCAATCAATATGAGGACTCTGCATGTACTCTTGTGAATTCCTGTTTTAAAAATGAATACATTACTGTGGATTTAAAAGCAGCAGGGATATTGAAAACAAACCTCTATTTACAGTGAAGGAATTGAATACGAAAACCAAAAGAGCAAGGACAACCAAAAGAAGCATTGTGACTCGCTTTCGACCCAAGAATCTACAGACAAAGGGCAAAACTCTTTCCTTCTCCCTTGAACCGGAAAGAAGCAACTTTGAAGGCTTGCGGGTAAGAATAGGTATTGGCTGATTATGTGAAAGACCATTCTGTATCGGTTGCTGTTGTAGTAATGATCCATAACTCCCTGTACGTAGACCGAATGACCCTCCAGTCATTGTACCTTCAAATCCACAAATTCTTTAAGTTTTATTTCCTTCTTCTTCGACTAGAGCCTCTCATTCAGGAAACCCAGATTCTTTTTCCAAAGTCCGAAACTTGAAAAACGCTATGCAGAAAGAGACTTAACTTCTTACACTTCCAAATTCACATCAACAAACCCACAATTCTTTTGCAAAGATATCATCGAAAACACCGCCCCCACCTCGAAATCATACTCCAAATCACCAGAAAATCCTCAATGAATTACACTTCGAAGCTGCAAATCCAAATATGCATTGAAATATCTCCAACTGAATCTCCAAACCACAATGAACCAAAAGGATCCCGAAAATCAAAGCACGCACTTAAACAACTCTACATATAATTGCCTACGATCTGAAACACCAATGCGCTCGAATACTCTGAACCAAAAGCACACAAACCACATTCTATGCAAAACCCACTTCCTAAAAGCACTTTTCCTTCCAATCAACCAAACACCCAGTCCAATCCCCAATCCAACCAGAAACCCCCAAATCAATTAGCATGCAAATTGCAAATCCAACCCAAAACCAAAAACTAACCCAGATCAATGCCAGCACAAAATTGAATTCCGAGTAGAGTTTTAATTACAAAAAGCTTCCAATTACGTACCTCTATCGGAAAAAGCGCTCCAAATTCGAACTCAATTAAAAAGGTTTGTAGGGGTTATCCACATCAGATGTCTCTGTCTCTAGGGTTTCGGTGGCGAATATTTTGGGGATTACCATCCGCGCTGTACCGCTGTTGTCTCATTAATATTTTCTTTTATTACTCTTATTATTTATTAGAAACATTTATTTTTGTGTGTAATTATGGAATTAGGACCCAAATTATAACCCATTAATATTAAATCCTCTTATTTTCTAACATGAAAGTTATTAAGATTCCAATTTCCAACCATCACTTCATTGCTTTTGGAAACATTATAATGTTCTTGAACAACCATTAAGGTCAATTGGTAAAGCACTAATCAAATTTCCAACTTTTAAAATGTTTCCTGACAAATAAAAAGGTTAAAAAAGAGCTGAAATATCTTTAGCTTTTTCGAGTTCCAAATTAGTCATATATTTGGAGTTGTGGGATACTTCAGATTTTGGTAAAAAAATTGTTTCCCGACAACAAAAAAAAATTTAAATGAACTCAGGTCGCAAAAGATTTATAGGTCAAAAAATTTGGAGTTTTTATTTCTGTATTCAAGGTTTTAGATTAATTTTCCTTTCTCACACTTTTTTTTTTTGTTTGTTAAATGGATAATAGAAATAATATATTTTTTTTTATGAGTTTGAGCTGGGAAGCTTTGATAACCATGAAAGGAAAAATATTACTAAGATGAACGCAAATATAATTGATTTTTAAATAACGAGTCATACGAGAGTTAACTGAATTAGTAAAAGAGATTACAAAAATATATTTAGGAAAAATAATTAAAGAGTTCAATAATTTATAATGTAATAGAAATATAATTATTGTGAGAGAAATATGTTAGGGCAAAAGAAATTTAGAGGGTAAGATTGGACAATTTGAAGTAAACTTGGGAGTTGGCACCAAGCTATGAGCTATCTTGAAAACATTTGTATTACGACCGAACTACAAGTCACTAGTATTACGACTCCCTAAATTAGAAAGTATGATTGGAGTATAAATTGTTTAGAGCTCCTAAAATAGTTTCTTAGCCGTTTTGGCTAAAATTTAACTAAAAAATAGAGAACATGATTAAAGATGCTCTTTTTGCCAAAAAAATTAAGTAAAAAAACAATTACGAGTTAAGCTAGTTCTCAATGTAGTGTGCACTTCCACTTGTACGCGAGTTTGAACACCCCTACGACTTTAATAGAAAAATTAGATATCCCTTGACTAATAAAAATTGATGCTTTCAGTCGTCCACCGTTTTTTTTGGTGCCATTGCCATCAACTTGATGATGAAATTGACTTTATAGGTTCCTCATTAGAAACTGACTGATGCACCCTTGTAGACTTGTAGTTGTTGGTATTTGTCACTACCATCGACTTGAAGAAAATCCCCGATAGTGATCTAACCAAATCATACAAGATTTGAACACTTTAAAATATGACAAATTTATTTATTTATTCATTTTTTGCATGATTCAATTAAAGTTTTGTCATACCTTAAGCTTCTTAAAATTCATAGGTCATAACATATATGCTCTAACCAATGAAACTCCGTTATGGTATCGTTTGGAAGTTGGGATTCGCTTTTTCATTTTCTTGTCGAAACAATTAATAAAATAAATTATTTATTTGACTCAATAAATGGTATGGCTGCTTTTTTAACTTTAGTGTTAAAAATTACATGGGAAAATTATAAATAATCATACAAATTATTTATTATAAAACGATCATCAATGCAAGTTAAGGATTTGGCTACAATGCTTACATGTAATTAATACAATCAAGATCTGACGGTCAAATAGTTATTGTACTAAATACATGTATTCACATCACATAAGTTTATATTGATCGTCAAATGGTGGTTGTATTTAATATATGTAAGTATTATAGTCAAACAAACTAGATGAACTTAAACTCGAGTTAAGGAAAGTGTTCGACACTTTGACTTTGAAAAGAATTACGCATCACACTAGTGTTAATAGTTATTGACACTCATCTCCCATAATACGAAGCATTGCAATTGCACAAGGCTCCTTTGAACCGGAATATGCAGAAACTCACTCACATAACAAATGAATTTTACAGTAGACTACTCTATTTATAGAAGTAGAAGAGGCCTATCATGTCCGCGGGTTCAAGGTATAATCCAATTCTGGTTAGAGCCTTTCACGTATGAAGTTGGAAGCCAAACAACAATTGAAAGTTGCAGTGCTTTGAACAGTTGAATATAACTTTCAAGAGGTAAACCATATTTTACGTTAAAAGCTTATATATATATATATGCATGACTAAACCGTCGGTGTTCATTGCGATTTGTCACGGATCTATGGAAGAGTGAGTAGAGTTTTGGCTCAGGTGTTCGCACCACCAACTTTGTTGACCCTTGTTGGTCCTTCCTGGTGTTTGCCCTTGCCGGCGATGTTGCTCGTGGAATCTTTCTTCTTCCTTGCTTCCTTGGTTTTGTGGCGGCGGTCGTTGTGGTTGTCATTTTGAGGATGATGCGGCCTTTTTCTTTCTCAATTCTGGGGCTCTTGCTGGCGTGATCTTTGGTGCTTGTGGGTGGGGGGCCACGATCAATTGCAGTTGTGGCACCAACAGAGCTGCAACGGTTTTTGCTTTCTGTGTGTTTGTTGTGGGCTCAATCTTTTCTTCTTTTCTTTTTTTTTTAAAAAAAGGGACAACTGGTGGCAAATCATGATTATCCATCTCTTCCAAGTCCGGGGAGGATATGGGGAATTTCACCATTTCCGTGGCCACAGTCAAGCAGATTTACCAGCTCGGAGCATTGAAGCCAACACCTCCCACTTTTTTTTATTTTATTGGAGAGCCGAATTCATTATCCTAACCACTGAACCACTTATTGTAGTTTGGGCTCAACCGTTGTTTTGGGTTTTTTTGGCTTTGTGAGTCTATCTTTTAGTCTTAGCTTTATTTGTAATTGGGCCTGTGTTTGTGTATATTTGGTTTGTTAGTAATGAATTTTAGCTTTGTCAAATAATAAAAAAAACCACAAATTATCAAATTAATTAACCACAAAAATTTGTTTATGAACAAAGCAAAAAATTGAGGCTCAACCCACTCTCATTCGAATTATTAATCCATTGTGAGGTTCAGCCCACCTTCTAATCTTAATTTAAATAATATATTTTATTTATTATTTTTTTGAAAGGTAAAAAAAACAGAGAATTGGTGAGTAGCTTTGCCTTTTGCCTAATGCATAAAGAGTCGACTGCATGGAGACAAATCAAAATACAGAGGCCAAGAGCGTGGGGCCCCAAGCTAGAAGTCTAAAATTTGAAGGGGGCCGGTTGGGATTGAGATTCTCTCTAAAATTTGAAAGAAATATTGTACATAAAATTAGCAGTAAAATAAACTAATTGGAACTACAAAATTTAAACCGAATTACTTGATTCGCAGACTCCGGACTCCGAGTATAGGATCTCAATCTGTTCGATTGTCGAGTGGGAGAAGAGTAGGGATGGGCAACAGTTATGGCGGACGGGTAACCGCGGTTAATTTGTCATAATTTTCTTTTTCTAACAATTAAACATCGTTATAGGTACATTCATCATACATTTCCGCATTTTAATTTTTTAAGTCCTTATACCATTCCAATAATTGAAATAATAGTTTACAGACGATATTTTTAACTGTTAACAATGAAGGTAATATAAAATTGGCTAAGTATTCTTGGGTTACGAAAACTGTTAAAATACAGTATTCTTTGGTTATTTAACTTGGAATGTAAAATATTAACATAATATATATAATGGACCATGAAATCATGCACTATAGTCAATAGCATTGATCTAAGTTTTGTCTTATATGAAATATGGTTTGTGTTAATTTTACATATATACAATAAATAGGTAAACGGTTACCCGTTTATAACCGCGGTTAATACCCTTAACCGCCCATTTAAATTTCGTGAGTAAACGGTTATACCCATAACCGTTTATTTACCTAAACGGCTACCCATAACCGCAACCGTTTAATTAAAACGGACGGGTAACCGCGGTTACTCATAACCAAATAAGTATTTGCCCGTCCCTAGAGAAGAGACGGCCATAAATTTCATCGAAGCATGATGACGTGGCAAACTGTTGGTAAATTAAATAAGACAGGAGAGAGCTCTCGTTGGGTCATTCATGGGTTTTGTAATCTAATGCACCATTGGTGGACCCACCCATTAATGATTATTAGCATTCATATTCTTAACTTATTTACATGTCTCCTCGCGCTAACTTGTCTATATGTCTTGTATCACGTCAAATGGGTCCAATTATTATGAACCCTGAATTTCACACATTGAATCACTTCATAGCACGCGACATTTACAATCGTAGATCTAAACGCATTGACGTGGAATTAATGTACGCGCCGGTAACACAACGTTACGTATTATGTTATTTTATGAATTCATCATAGAATGATATATTCATATTATCGGATTTAAAATTTATATATATAATCACGGCATAAATATTATGATTTGAATGAATTCGTAATGTATTTACGTTCTTATGTTTAAAGTTTGTATTTGAATGACTGTAATATATTGCCAAAAATGGTCTCAAAACCTGGTCTAACCTGGTCTAAAATCACAATTCCAAACCTTTTTTTTCTCAAGAAATCTTACCTCTCCAAGTCTTAAGTGGCATCAGATTGGTTTGTCAATGATTGATGGCCGAAATCATGAACATGCTTAATTTGAAAATAAAAATTGTCGTTAACGTACTTTAGTGTATAAATTTTATACTCGAATTTGTTCAATTTCTTATTTTCATTTGAAGATCATACCTAAAATATTCATTTGAACAGGAGATTGTTTAATCATTCAAATGTATCAAATAAATAGACAGTGCATCATAAATATGTTATTTGGTACTTACACCGATTTAGTCCATGCATTTAGATGCAAAATGATCTTTGATTCAATTATTTTTCTAGGGAGGGATAAGAAATTGAGCGGATCTAATTTAAAAATTTATACGGTGTATGTTATTCTCAAGATATGAGATATGTGCATTTTTTCATGTGGGTGCAAGTATTATTTATAACAACGTAATAAGGTTCATAGAAATATGCGAAAATTTACAATACTTATGAGTATTGAATAATTCGTCACTTATAGGCCTAAAATCCAATCTAATGGTTGTAAAATTGGATCTAAGTGGTGGAATATCATAGCCTCACTCAAAAAATATGAATCCATATTACGATGTTTTCGTTGCACTTTTTTGGAAAATGATTTCGACATTCATTGTTTTTCACACACTATTGTATATTTTGAAATTGGGTCGAATCAAACAAAAAACAATAATAAACAAAAGTGCATAAAATGAGAAAGAGAAAAACTAATTGAAACTGAGTGAGAGAGAAGGTTAAGAGAGAGAGAAAGGCTCAGGTGTATATCATCCTCGGTCTTGTACCTTCATTAAACTAATCATAATGAGTTTTCATGCCTTCCAAGTAATACAAAGCTTATGAGGATTTGATTTCAAATCCTATTGAGATTGTACTTTAAATTTACACAATCATATTCCTAAATAAAACACACTAATTACAATACTCTCCTTGAGTGTGTACAACTTAAGAAGTAGTCCCATTAGATTTTCATGATTAAGAGATGACAGTTGTTGTCGCCAGTTCTCGGTAGTTATAGTAGTTACTAACACGAGTCTCTTAGTAAGGGCGCGTATCAAAAGAAAATTTCACAAAATCTAGCTATGGTAATTAAACCAGCGGGACAAACTCATAGTCTAAGGATAAAAGTGAGTTAATGCAGGCTACCAATGTTTCATATTTTTCAGAATGATTGTTAACACACACAAGGTTATGACCAGCACAGAGTAGGTGCTCCTGATTGTAAGGCTACTTATTTATAAGTCCATGTAAGGTCTCTCCTCTCATCAATGTGAGATTCATTCTCAACACGCTCTTTCATGTGTGAAGAATTTTCAAGTCAAACACCTGGATAACATAAATGAGGTGACGTGGAGCGCGTGTGGCCATTTGCTTCACATATGAGACAATCTGCTCTGATACCATGAAGAAATTGAAATGCCACCAAGAAACCAATTGATAATATGAGAAGTAGTGCAACTTTTTTTATCAGCCCATATAAGTTCATTTCTCCTATCAATGTGAGATTCATTCTTAACAGTAACAGGTCAGAAGTTAGGGGACATGACAACTGACATGTTCATGACCCGGGCTAGGTGACGACTCAGCGGCTCATGTGATTCAAGGTTTTGGAATCCTTCGTTTTTTTACCTTTTTGATATGTCTCTACATATTCATCAATAACATGCATATAAAGGGACATGGTCTAATCACTAGAGAGTAGTATCCATTCTATCTCTCCCTCGTTACGAACATAAAGTGGTGGTGTTGTACACTGGCAGTTGCACACCACCTCGTAGAACAATAATTATAGCATGGCATATATTATATTGGAACCAAATAGATTAGGGTTTAGGATTATTTGAATTTTAAGATGGCAAAAAGTTCTCGTAGGGTTTCCTTCGAAATCCTCTCCTTCTCAGTGATACACTTAATGCTGATAATGTATTGTAAAGCTAACTTTGAGAGTAGGTGAAAGAGTGAAGGTCGATTGATAATATATTAGTTCATTTATTTATATTAATCATAATCGGCTTTCTTGTCTTACAATTAATACAAAGCATACAAAAATTTAATCTCCAAATCCTATTGGAATTCAATAAAATTTACACATTTACATTTCTAAATAAACATACTAATTACATTTTTAAGGACGATTAAGTGTGTTTGGGTTAATATTTGAACATTGAGTTTGAATGAGGGAAAGTCCAAAGATGCCAATTAAAAGGAGACTTGCCCGAAGCCTAGCATTGAGCCCAGAAGCAAGTTAAGGCCTTCTCAGCCAAGGGACACAAGCTACATGTCTATAATTGAAGTGACAAGCGATGGAGACTAACTTACTACCAGCCAAAGAACACTTTATAGTGGCATTACAAGTAAAAAACTGATGACTCACTACCCTCCAAGTGCTTTCGGGCAAGAGCGAAAGCTACATCAGTCGGGCTACACTGCCTATAAAAAGAAGAAGAAACGACGGGGCAAAGACACTCAACCAATCAAACAAACAAACATACAAACTCTGCTCTCAAAGCCAAATTTGCATCCAAAAGCTGAAATCAACTCAGATTCAGTCATTTTAGCGATAGTCTTTTAAGAAAGCTATCTCTTGTCTGGTTTAAAAAGCTCTGCTACCTCCCTTAGTGGTGTAGTATCGATTCTCTGGTGTAAACTTGTTTACCATCCATCCATTTTTGACATATAAACCCTGTAAATACAAAGAGAAGTGACTGCAAGAAGTTCAACCTTGCCAGACAAGGTGAAATCTTACCCGAAACTCTTTGTTTGTTTTTTAAATTAATAGATCTATTGCTTAATGCATTCTCCAGCATGTATTTAAATCATTTCCACTTGTTTTTCTGTTGTAAGAGCTCCATTTGAATATGGATATGGTTAGTTTAATAGATATGTTTTCATTAAAAAGCAATCTAGGACCAAACAAATGACTTAAGGGGCTCTGAAGTCCCTCCATTCCAGCATACAAGATTATAAACTAAAAAGTCATTGTTTACAAGGCAAGCAAAATAACTTAATGTGGACTTAACTCATCCACGATAATCCTTTGATAACAAGAAGTCTAAGGGGTGCAAGTAATCTATTTAAAACACACTTGTTCTACATCTGTTATACTAAGATAACAGTGGCATGCCTAACACTTAGTTTTGATTGCGAGCCTCAAAGCTTACACCTAAGGCCCCACAAAGGCACATTTCAGAAGTAACTTTATTTTCTTCTTGTAACACATTAACAAGTAAGAGCCCGACTATACATCCAAAGTGCCAATCCCTTGGAAGCTGTGTGCTGAGGTTCGAGAATCCTTCTCCAAAGAAATCTCCGCCCCGAACAAAGTGAGGAGTGATTTTATTAGGCGAGTGAGAGGAGTGGTTTGGTTGTATAGAGTTTTACGTTGTGAGCGGCGAGTCGGACAGTAATTCCGTCTGTTGAACAGTTTTGACGAAGCTGGGAAAGCAGTGGAAAAGCCAACGACATGAAAACCTTGAATCGGCGAAAGACGTTAACATCGCAACCCAGATGTTTTGTCTACGGACCACGTTGATAGTAGACACAGACCAAGTATATTTGCAACACTTTCACTCTCCTTGCAAGCATGTGAGATGCACTCGCGTCTTCTGAAAAGTGCCGCACTGCCATCACGCACCCCAAAGGAAATAATTTATTCATGCTTATTTTTGTTTCTTAATTATTCCTTCATTTATATTAACATGGTCTGAACTTGGACGTCGTTTCATTACATAGAAAGATTAATAAAACTTTTTTTTTTTTTTTTTTATAATAAAGGATAAAATAATTTACTATTAATTGAAACTACATATTAATAAAATCTTCTTTATCAATAAAAAAAAAAGAAGTGAGAAGACAATTCTATGTTTAATCTCCCAAAAAAAAAATTATGGACAATAAAGTAATTTTGTACAGACTGTATTTTACATATTTTTTAAAAGGATCACCTACATATGATTTTAACAAATCTCTAATTTAATAAATAAAAATATAAGCAAAAACTCATCCCCATTTCCGTGTTCTGTCCCTCTCTCTCTCTACTTCTCATTTTAAAAGCAAAAATAAAAAATTGTTCACACAAAGTATGTGGGCATATGCTAGTTTATACTAGGGCTGGGTTCGGTTCAAATCAGTTCGATTTTTTGCCAAAACCGAAACCGAACCGAAATTTCGGTTCGGTTCGGTTCGATTCATTTTTTTTTCGGTTCAGTTTTTTTTCAGTTCAGTTTTTTCCGGTTCGGTTTCGGTTTTTTTTTTTCAAAAAATGAAAAAATTTAAATCTTAAATTTTAACATCTCCAACACAATCATAACATAAATTTTACCAATTGGTTGTAAAATCCGTGGCTTTTACCATATTTAAGTTCTGGGTTTAGTGAATTAGGGTTTATTCCTCATAAAGGGGCCAATTTCACATGGTGAGCTTGTTGGTTGGTTGTCAATTATTGTGTGATGCAGCTTTTTTCCGGGCTGCTTTTTGCAGTTGGATTGTGGGTGTGATTATTTTTTTTTGTAGAAATTAAGGTATTTTAGATGTGTAGGGCATCATTGACTGTTTGGTTTGATGTCACATGGTTTCTCACTTGAGGAGCACCGTTGCATTGCCTTTTGGGTATATTATATGGATTACCATTTCTTTAGTACATTTTACTGTGTATATTTGTATAAGTAGAAGGGTTTATGTGTATTTAATGCCAAAGATTTAGTTTTTATTTTTTACAACTTCATTTTATTGAATAATTGGATATGTGAAAGTTGTTCTCTGTACCTCTAGAATATGCTTCTGCTGCAAACACATATTTTGAAGACAACTGGAGTATTTTCGACAGCCGATTCTGTTGCTTTTGTAGAATCATATGTTTATTTGAACTAACACATGAAGTTGCAAAATTGTTATCCTAATTTCCTTCTTTGTGGGGTGAGGTGATACTGCGAATTTTTTTTGTTCTTAGAAGAAGAATAATAAATATGTTATTTTGCTCAATATAACAAGTAATTAGTATTATATTATTTTTCTATACATAACAAGTAATTTACTGTTCTTGTTTTTGTTTTTGAAATTGAGAACATGGGATTTAGTTTCTGGAAATTGCTTGCTAGTTGAATTAAACAACTACCATATAAAAAATGAATGCATATGGAATTAATGTTATTTTCCAAAGCGTATTTCTATTTTTATATTTTAGAATTCTGCAATGGTAGGGGGTATAATTTTAGTTTTCATTTTTTTATAAACAATAACGGAGGAGGGGGGATTCAAAAACAGGACCTCGGGTGTAGGGCTAAATGGCTACAAGCCCCTTGCGGGGGTATTATCATAGTTTGGTATCTTTTTTTTATCTATTTGCTATGATCATTGTTTTAAACATTTTTTTCTTAGTGATATGAGCTTGTCAGTAATTTGGCTTAGTATCAAAATAGAATGACCTTTAGTTTATTGATTCAATGTCCTTAGTCATCTATACATGAAATCTTTTGCATGCATTGATATATCTGGAAGTTTATATAGTTTATAAAATTATACCATTGAACCGATATGGATTAAGTTAGTCAGTTGCCTAATAATATGGTTCAAACCGAGGGTGTGAATTTTTTTGCTGTTCTAGCAGTCCTTTGTTATGAATAAATTGAAATGCAAATTTAAACTCCTCAAAGAAGGTGAAATACATATCATGGCATTTGCCATCTAATGGGAATACGAACTTTTCTTTCTTCTGTCTTACTGCATCATGTCTCTTCTTAATCTCTTGATTGATCCCATTGATGCACAAATAATTAAATAAATAAAATTAAAAAATATTAATTTAATTAATTCGGTTCGGTTTCTAGACCACCGAAACCAAACCGAACCAAAAGAATTCGGTTCGGTTCGGTTTTTTCAATTCGGTTCGATTTTTTCGTTCGGTTCGGTTTTTTCGATTTCGGTTCGGTTTGGTTTTCGGTTTTTTTCGGTTTTCGGTTTTTTGAACCCACCCCTAGTTTATACTATAAAAAGGGATAAGAGTTTGAAAATAATGCTTAGTGAGTGGAAGAGAAAATATTATACACAAGGACAGTATTATATTAAATTTTCTAAGTAAATGAAACCATGTATGAATCTAGAAGTTCTAATTTCGGTTCCTAAGCCACGAATTATTATATCCTGATATTTTTTATCTTTATTTTCTCGCTTCTAGTGTAAATATATCGTTATTTAAAAAAAAATCAATTTCTAAAAATTGCTAGGATTCCAAAATGAAGAAGGCGATTAATGTTAAATTGACCAAAAATGGTAATGAGTTATTCTCATGTTTTGACAGCTAAAACATTAATGCATGAATTGGGATCCCTAGTTTTTGAATATTTTCGTTTGACAAATGATAACGTTAGTTATTAAGAGAAAAATGATTGGTAAGAATCAAACTCGTACTATAATAGATTGGTAAGAATCAAATCTGCATTATAATGCATATGTATTATTATTTTTCGCTATTGCAGTAAAGCGCCATCTTGCAAAGTTTTTGAAATAGTTTCCCCCACTTTGGCAAAAACATATCTCTAATTTGAATCCTCCACTCCTAAAACCATTTCCAACCCTGACCTATAACCTATTTTTTCCTTTATGTTCTCCCCCTCCCCTAAAATGAACCCAACCCAAGTGGAAAATTAGACCTAAAACCTAAAACCTAAAACAAAGTCAGAAATAGCACAGGATTTAGCCTAGAAAATGGTGTTGTGACAGCCCGTCCCGAAGATTGTATATTTCTTTTTCCTCGAGGACGTGAACTTACGAATTTACCCTTGAACGTTGGTTCGTAGTTGTATTTTGGGCTAAGACCCAAATTATTTGTTGTGGACCAATTATCTTATTTCCATGTTTTTGGGAACCAATTAGGGTTAGGATGTTAGGGTTTAGTTAGTTAGATTTGTAGTAGTTTAGTTCTAGCCCAATTAGATCTAGTTTTTTTTTTTTTAGGCTTGCCCAGTCAGACACCGGTACACACACACACAAACTGAAAACCATTTCTCTCTCCTCCTTCCTCGAACTAACTCTCTCTTTCTCTGCACATTGTACGGACACCGTCCGTTGACCCTCAAATTTTCACGGATCGAACCTTTAAGACCACCTTCGTGATCCTTGCAAACCCTTGAGTACAGCCAAACCCCTGAACAGTCGCCGGCATCCGGCGACTCACCAGAGACGAAGGGGAATATTCCGTCAATTTTGACGGAATATTCCTAACAGCGTTAACTGCTACCGTCAGTGCGCCAGGCATGTGCCTGCGCTTGGGCGACGCGTGCCCTGGCCGGGGAGTGGGGGCACGTGAGGCTTCCAAATTTTTTTCTAAAAATATGAGGATGTTCCTGAGGTTGATTAGATCACTTTGGTATTCCCCCAATTGAGCAATGTATGAGAAGTTATTACCTAGTTCTTGGTTATGTGCGTTTAATTAATGTTTATATAGTTGTTTCACATATAGGTGAGACCTACGCAGATGACGAGCGTAGTCAGGCAAGGCTCGGGGGTTACGACCCTTCCACATACCAGTGAGTGGGCATTTGTTTATATATATATATATGTATATATGCTTGGCGTTTTCCCAAAAAACGTATTTAAAGAGTTTTATTCGTTTTATTGCCATGATGCTTATCTATTATCTTAAGAAGTACATTGCATATTCTATTATGTTATTGATGGTGCTGTGGACACGGAGGTAAGCCTCAGGTAAGTGGGTATGCTTTGGTTGGTAAGTTACATTGATGATTGCATTGTAGACGCATTTAGAACTCATTAACCTGCACCCCGGTGTTAGTGCTCCCGCCCGTGGCCAGGGCATAGTCCTTCACATGATTTTCACCTCCCGCACCACATGTTCATCTTGGATCCAAGTTAGGTGCACAGTCTTGTCGTACAGACCACTATAGGTGGTTCCGACATGTAAGTGACCCGCGAGTTATCGCACAGCCTTCACGTGATCGTAGCACTTGAGCGTATATATATTACACCTAGCCCTGTCGTACAGACCACATTAGGTGGTTCCAACTCGTGTGCAGGCATATTAGATGAGTTATAGGTTCAGCCGTACAAGCCACATTAGGTGGATCCGGCTGACACATATTCATTTATTGTTTATGCATTCTCTTTCATACGGGTTATTCATTTGTTGAATTTGATTATTTTGTTGGCATATTATCTAGCATCTTACTTTGATATTGATTTGAGGTTGTTTTTGAGGTACATATATATTTATATATGTTCTATTTTTTCTAGGAAAACTATACAGGTTTTACAGCGAGGGGTTATAACTTTTGAGAAGTAAATGTTTTTGAAAACCTTTGTTTTTGCCCACTCATGCTTTTTGTTTTGCGCCCCTCCAGGTACTAGGTAGGAGTGCTTTCTGGTGGTTCACGAGGATTCGGCGATTTTGACAAACTTTAGTTGTTGTAGGTTTACTTCTTTGGTACTGTATAATTAGTATTCGTCCTGCTGGACTGCACTTAGGCTATTTATGCTCTGATTGTGTGTTGTTACACTTAACTCTCAACACTTGCACTCTCATATTTTACTTAGTAAGTTTCTAGGTTGGTTTTTGTTTACTCTCACTTTTACCTTCTTATCACTTCCGCACTACTCACATGGTTACGTCACCCTCACGTGACGGCCAACAAGCCTTGATTTAGGTCGGGGTGTGTCAGTGGGCACCACCAGCGGGACCCCACCCACATGGGCATATCCCTCATAACTTATTGAATCTAACGGCTGAGATCGAATATAATCAAATCTAATGGTTCAAATTTAAATCCAACAGCTAAAATAATTAAAAAAAATATTTAACTCAAAAGTCACCCAAATTTAGTGATTTTTCAATATTTATTGGAACCTAAATATTTTTTGTTTAAAATGTTCATAAAATTAAATTAAGATAGTGTACATAATTTTTTTTTTTAAATTTACTTAAAAGAAAAAATTAGCCTAATTTATTTTTTAATAATCTCGGGCTAAAAAATTTAGGTCATAAGGGTTAGAGCAAAAAATTGTTTTTGGGTTAAAACCTAATGGCCTGTTTGGTATCATATTTGAAATTTTTTTTATCATTTCTCAAAACATTTCTTGAAAATAATTTTCTTTAAGACTAAAAAACTTGATTGATTTGCGATTTAAATTTTTTAAATCTTACGACTTAAACTAGACAAAGAATTATATAAAAGGGAGTTGCAAGAGAGGGAGAAAGAGGAGAGAAGAGGAAAAAAAGTAAGAGATGATTGAAGGAAAATGAAAGAAGAGAGAGGATCAGACGAGATAGAGAGAAAGATGAGTGAGCGAAAGAATCGAGAGAAAGAAGATAGTAGATTTGAGGAGCGATGAAAAAAGTAAAAAAAAAAAAAGAGGAGAGAGAAAGAAGAAAAGGAAGAGAGATATATTTGGAGAGAGAGGGGAGGAGGGAGAGAAAATAAATGAGTGAGTTTACTCTAAAAACTCACTTTTTATGTTTTTATATAATAGACTATATTTTTGAGTTAGTCTTAAGTTTAATTTTTGAAAATAGTCCTACCAAACAGGTTTTTAAGGCCTAAAACTTGAAAATTATTTTTGAGTTTAAAAAGTTGGATTCAAGTAGAGTACCAAACATGTCCTAAATTTTTCGGGTTATGCCAAGGGTTGAAAATGGTCTAATAGGGCATTTGCCTACACATTTTATGTGCATAAACACATTTTTTTAGAAAATGAGAAGGAGAGAGAAAGAACGTGAGGGGAGTGGGAAGCTTTTGTTTTTGTTTTTTTTTTTTAAATTTTAAGTATTAGAGATATTTTAGCATTATTTGTAGGTGAGGCTTCAATAAAAAAAATAAAAGTTGGACCTATGAAATTACATTATTGCCCATAATTTTTTTTGTGGGATAGAAGATTAAGTTGTCTTTTCATCAAATTTTAGTTGACAAATAATGTTTCATTAATTAATAAAGATAAATAATTTTTCTTAAAATGGTAAGAATAATTACTTAATTTGTTTAAGGTAGACGGCGCGTGTGAGAGACGGTGAAAGAGAATGTCATTTTTGATGTGTTGGAACTCTACAAACTACACGGTCAGTCTTTTCTCTTTCACTGAAAGCTGCTGCTGCTACTGCTACTGCTAGGGGACACTACCCCTTTCTCACTCTACCAGTTTTTTTTTTAAAAATTTTTTTTGCTCAATTTTATTGTATTATTCCTGAGATTTGATGTTAATTTTTGTTTAATTCTTTTAATTCTCCTGAAACCCTCCAACTTTACGTGTCTCTCTCCATCCCCTGAGAGAACTTTGATCCATGTCCTTCTTCTCCAAAAGCCCTAAATAATTTTCTAGGGTTTCAGTAATAGAGGTGCTTTGTCTTCAAGGTACTCAACATTCTGCAGATTCTGCAAAAAGGTTTGGACGTTTTGGAAATTGGGGTTTTGTTTGTTTTGAATTTGTGGGTATTGTTGTCATTGAGAGTTTGCATTCTATATTGAAGAACTGGCATTTTTGAAGATTTTATGTGCTGAATTTGAACTTACTCTGGTGAAAGATTGAATATTTTCAAGATTTCTAGGGTTTGGGTTTCTGAAATTGCGGGTTTTTGCTTCTGGCAAAATGTGTGACTTTGGTGGGTTTGTGAAGGGGTTGGATTCATACATTTGGTGCTTGTTGGATTATAAATATATATTGGATGAGTTGAATTCTGGGTTTTTGTTTTGAGTATTTATATTTTGAAGTTTTGAACTTTTTGTATATGGGTTTTGGTGATGAGGATTGTATTGTAAAAATGCAAGATTTCTGAGAGTGTGAGCATTGGTTCGAAAGGAGGGGATTGTTGGGGTTGGTTTTGGTGCATAATGGGTTGCATTTTCTGTAAGCCTTCTGCAATTGAGGATAGCAAGGAGAGCCCCAGAGAGAGATTGTCAAACAAGGAGGCATCAGACTCACGGACGACAAGGGTTGCTTCATCCAGGAGGGAGGAATCTTATCGAGGGAAAGATCGATATGATGGCAATGATGGGAGAGCAATGTTGATTGATAAGCAAGTGAATGGGCCTGTTCGATTGAACGGGGAGAATTTTGAAAGGAAGAGGGAAAAGATGGAACATATTGTTGCTCAACATCCTGGGATTGGTATCATTCCAAAAGCTGCAGAAGGGGAACAGGTTGCAGCAGGGTGGCCCTCCTGGCTAGCTGCAGTGGCTGGAGAGGCCATCAAAGGATGGGTGCCGCGACGTGCAGATTCATTTGAGAAGCTAGATAAAGTATGCTTCTTTTCTTTTTTAGTTCTTTAGTACCTTTATGATGCAAATCAGATCTTCATTCTTTCCTTGTCTTTGTTGTTATGTAATCTTTGATTTTGGGTTATCCTATTTTTTATTATTGAGATTGAATTTGGTATTTTCTATTCTATTGAAAGCTGTTTCCTTGTGCATCATAACTTATTGAGGAACAATTTTTTACTTAGTAGTTTGGGGTCACAGGACAGTATTACTGTTATTACTTTTTAGTTATTTCCGAGTTTAAGAATGTTGTGTCAAGGTATACTTATGAACAGGCACATGGAATTCTAGTGGTGCAAAGTTCACTCTTTACTTTCCTGTGAGAGTATAAGAAACCACATTCACTAGACTTTGAGACAAGAATAGGTGTTACATTTGCTCCTTTTCTTTACTAGCATGCAATTAAATCAGTTGACATGGATAAGTAGTTTAAGCATAACGGTTTTACGGTGGGAGTCTAGACTTTATGTTGGTGGAGTAGTTGGGTGTGCAAGTTATGAACTGGATTATCAAAACTTAGAGGATTTTGTTGATTTGCATTTAAGCAGATTTGCGTTTCTTGTTTTTTTAAACTCTTCCAGTTTTATGTTTTGGGTGCTCTATTGGATGCTACCTAGAATCATCTTCCTCTTATCTGTTTTTCGCTTGTTGGTTACTATGCTTATATACCTAACTGGTTTTGACGATAACACTGAGAAAAGCAATAGGTTTGTGGCATTCAATAAAGACTATATCGTTCTATTGGGTTCTTCCATCTGGTGATATGATATTTCTGGTGTTTTTGTTTATTTTTCCTTAGCACTATCCTCTTTCAATTTCCATAACTGTTGGCTGGCTTTGGTTGTGTCCTTATATTTATATTTTGCAGATTGGTCAGGGTACTTACAGTAATGTTTATAGGGCCCGTGATCTTGATCAAAAGAAAATTGTTGCCTTGAAGAAAGTGAGGTTTGATAACCTAGAGCCTGAGAGTGTTCGCTTTATGGCAAGGGAAATTCACATTTTACGAAGGCTTGATCATCCAAATGTGATAAAACTAGAAGGTCTAGTTACTTCAAGGATGTCTTGCAGCTTGTACCTTGTTTTTGAGTACATGGAGCATGATTTGGCAGGGCTTGCTTCACACCCTGGTCTGAAGTTTACAGAAGCACAGGTATTTAGTGGTCGGTTTTGCCTCTTAGACTAACCATAACAAGTTACTGGGGTTTTTCGTCAGTTCTTGCTTCCTGTATCTGCAGTTCATGATGTTCCTGTTATGAACTTTCTCTCATCAGCACCCATTATGCTGCTCGTGTATTTTGTTTAATTTTATATATATATATATATATATAGGCAACATAGAGATTGTTCAGTTGGATGGAGGATTGAGATTCAGTTGATTTATTGGCAGGTTAAATGTTACATGCAGCAACTGTTATGTGGACTTGATCATTGTCATAGTCGTGGTGTTCTGCATCGTGACATTAAAGGTTCCAACCTTTTAATTGACAACAATGGCATGCTGAAAATTGCTGACTTTGGTCTGGCAAGTTCTTTTGATCCTTGTCAAAATCAGCCTCTGACAAGTCGTGTTGTAACTCTATGGTATCGTCCACCTGAGCTTTTGCTTGGTGCTACTTACTATGGGACAGCTGTGGATTTGTGGAGTACAGGTTGCATAGTTGCTGAACTGTATTTCGGAAAGCCTATTATGCCTGGAAGAACCGAGGTATTTAGAGTTTTTTTTGGCTTGTGGGCATGTAGAGTTGATGCTCCACTTATTTTTATCTTCCAACTATTTGGTGGCAAAAACACACACACACACACACGTAGTTCTGCATTTAAATTGAATACTTTCTAGTTGGTGGAAGAATAAGAAATCAGCTAGGAACCTTTTTTATTTAGTGGAACTCACCATACTCCTAACCTGGTTTGCTGTGATTTTACAACATAACCCTAGTGGTGGCATGTTGCATGGCTGTCTTGTGGCTCTCTGAATTATTGTTCCTTTTAGATTCATTATACACTATGAAGTAGTTTGAGTGTAAAATTTCAGTTATTCTTCCCCTTTCTTAGAAATTGTTTGTTAGATGTGAGATGGCTCTTTAGAGGTGGCTTTGTAAGTAATCTCATTGGGCCGTGCAGCCATGAAAGATTTGTGGTTATTAGCTGGTAGGTTAGTGATAGTTTACGAACTGTTTCCAATTCCATTCACTTTGCTTAATTTCTCTGTTCCCTGTAGTTGTGCTGACTTTGTAATTATTAGGAGGTCCCCTTTCTGATTTTTACATTCAGAATCTCTTTTGCTTCTCTCCGATTTAAAGTGTTGTGCAACTGAATAACCGGAGTTTGTGGATTTTTGCCTTGTAGGTGGAGCAGTTGCATAAGATTTTCAAGCTTTGTGGCTCACCTTCTGAAGAGTATTGGAGAAAATCAAAGTTGCCTCATGCAACCATATTCAAGCCTCAACAGCCTTATAGACGCTGTGTTGCAGAAACTTTTAAGGACTTCCCTGCACCAGCTTTAGCACTTATGGAGACCCTTCTTTCCATAGACCCTGCAGATCGTGGATCTGCAGCTTCTGCTCTCAAGAGCGAGGTTTGGATCTTAAATTATTTCCTATATCATTCCGTTATGCTGTCATTATTTTTGCTGCAGTCTTTTAGTTTTTCATTTAACACCATTCTAGATCTCTGTGTGTGCCAATGCATGCTTACATGTGCAGTAGATATTTTTTTTGTGCTTTCATTCTGTTGCCTATGTTGCTTTGGAAATGTCAACTTAACTGGTTAAGTCCTTTTCAAATGTTCTCTTATAGAATCTCTTCTCTTTTTCTGCCATTAACGACGGTAGCTAATTACTAGCTCTGAGAATCTTGTCAACCAAACCACCAGATTGCAGCAAGTTTCTTTTGGTTTTCTTATTCTTGACTTGACTATACTTTGAACATTGTTATAGCCCACATTGAGTATTTCAATTGGCAGGAACATTTGTTAACTCTCTTCAGTGTTAGCAACTATTTAGATTTAGAGTGATCATGTTTTCATTACGAGCTTTTCTACCATAACTTTGCTTTGGTGTTTTCTCATGTGTTATCATTTTGATCCTTTGTTTTTCACAGTTCTTTACAACTAAACCTCTTCCTTGTGATCCGTCAAGTTTGCCAAAGTATCCTCCAAGCAAAGAGTTTGATGCGAAAGTGCGTGATGAGGAAGCTAGAAGGTGAATATTGTTACACAAAATAGTAACTACTTATTTACTCTTTCTCAATTTATAGTTGGAAGGCACTTGCACCAATTTACATTTACTTATATGTACTATTTAAACTACTTATATTTGCAGCATAATTGTTCAAGTCCCCAAAAGACACAAAAATATATGCCTAATGATACATGCACTATGAAAATTGAACAAGTCAGGCACATTTGATGCATGATTCCTTTGGGTGAAGCTGTGCTTCTGTGATTTAGCAATGAGCTTCTGAACAGGGGTTGTTGGGCCTTGACATCAAATAAAGGGAAACTAAAAAACTTATCAGCTGTTTGTGCTTAGCACACATCATGGCATGGTTTAGGCTTGGTAATTAATAAGTGAGATCATAATAGTCTGGACTCTGGAGTTTGCCTAAAGCAACTGAGTTTGTACATATTTTTCTGGTTGGGGTTATATATGGTTATGATAGTCTCGTTTCTGAAGTGCATTGGTGTAAAACCGTTGGTTATTTCTGAGTGCATGTTCATACACTGATAATTATTTGTTGAATTCTGTCTTCTCATTTTCTTAAGATTTAATTTGAGTATTGTGAATCTGATATCAATTTTGGTCCTGTATGTGTATTTTTTTTCCTCTTTTATTTTTACCACTGAAAGTGTGGGTGATGTATATAGTAATAATCTTTTTCCACACATTGGTAGACAAGGAGCAGCAGGGAAGGGCCAAAGGCTTGACCACGAAAGGAGAGGAACAAGAGAGTCTCGAGCCGTACCAGCACCTGATGCCAATGCCGAATTAGTCATGTCAATGAAGGTAACCTGAGGTTACCTTAACTAAAAACACTCACTTAACTCCATCATTGATTTATGTTCTAATTGTTAAGCATGACGATATTTTTTTTTTTTTTTTTGACAAATGATAGCGTTAGTGGGTTAAATTGTTAAATATTAGGAGGGAAGGGGATCGGTGGGGGTCAAACCAACACCAGGGTGCATATGCATTTAGCATGATGATATTTATGCGTTGCCTTTTTGCTTTTGCATGAACTTGCAGTAATAAAATGATATATTCAATGCACTGTTATTGCAAGGAATCTGTTGGAAATTATCCTCTCCTTTCCTCTTCGATTTCTTCTTTAAAAATCAAGGTTTTTTTTTTTCTTGTCTTTTACTATGAAAAGGGGCTTTTACGGTCCGCCCAAAATTTCACTTGAGTTATATATACCCAAGGCTTGTGTTTTCTACCAATACAATAACTCCACATAACATCGATGGTCTTGTTAATTACAAACTTGCTTTTCTTCAACTACGGAATAATGTATTTTTCCAGTCAGCTGTGAAATAATTTCTTTCACTTATAATCTTGCGCAAGGTTCTAAAAGACGTTAGGTGCTAGTCGGACGACGGGCTGGGGCCTAGCTCCTAGGCGGGGGGCCTAGCCAGTTTTAAGTAAATCTATTATTTTTCATGTGAATAAGTGTCTGTTTATACTTAAAATATATATAATTTCATCATAAACTACAAAATAGAATGACATATATATTATTTTGTATTGGAACATAATATAAACATGGGGAACAAGCCTATAATGTGTGTTCATTTAAGTATTCAACAAGTCTCTTACAATTTATTGAAAAAAAAAATCAAAATGAAAGTTATCTATTTTCTGTCCAAGTGAGTTGCCTAGGCTGCCTAGACGGGCGCCTCAGCAGGTTTAGGCGCTCTTTGTTAATTTTCAAACGCCTAGGCATTAATCGGGGCCGGGCCTAGTCGGCGGTAGGCGGGGCCTAGTCAGGTAGTGGGCGGGGATTTTTAGAACAGTGATCTTGCGTGGTCCACATTGCATGTTATTATTCAATGAAAAGGACTTTTGGACTCAAATTCCTCTTGGAGACCCTTTGTTTTAAATTATTCAGTATTGTTTATGGTACCACTCCATATGGGATATATATCTCAATACAAGGGTTTTCTTGTTTCAGAAAAGACAAGACAGTTCTAAGAGCCGGAGTGAGAAGTTTAACCCTCATCCAGAAGAAGTTGCTTCTGGCTTTCCAATTGATCCACCTAGGACATCACATGCCGTAGATGCAAGTGTAGCACATCATGGACATAATCATAATCGAGCTTCTCATTCAGGGCCATTGGCTCACCGGGCTGCATGGGCCAAGTCTACTAAGAACCCAGATGATGCTCCAAAGGTTTCAACTGGGGTTGACTTGTCAGCAATGTCAGGTTTAGTGGCAGCAAGGAGGAGTATGTTATCTGAGGAACACAGAAAAAGGTCTAGTTCTTCGCAAATGGAAGTTCCAAAAGCAATAGGCAGGTTTCCAGGATCCTTCAAGGAGGCATCAGATCCCTTACAACATGATCAAAAGCAAGCCAACGCAGGTTCTCGTCAAAAAGAAGATATTAGAAGCAACAAAGATCCAATTATTGTGAGTAGTTGAACTCATGCCTTTTCCCCTATGATGGGGATTCCTCATTGATTTATAATTTTTCTATAAATAACCTTAAGGGTGTGCCTAGTGTTTTGATTGTGATTTGTGGTTCAGAAGCTATTCTTTTTGGTTTATGTTTCTTTTTTATTTTTGTTTACTCTTATTGCCTAATACAGCATTCTTTATTTCTGGTTATTTTAGGTTGGTTACGGATCTAAGGGTCACAAAATGCACTACTCAGGTCCGTTGCTAGTACCCTCTGGCAACACGGATCAGATGCTGAAGGACCACGATCTCCAGGTCCAAGAAGCTGTTAGACGAGCACGCCTAGACAAGGCAAAGGTCAGAAAATTCCATGCTGAGGCGAACCAAATATCCACCAATTCATTATTTGTTTCTGGTCGTTGAGCTGGCATAAGTAGAACTGAAAGCAGAGCATCAGCAGCAGATAAAATTGCTGGTTTTCTCTTGGGAAATATGAGTCATACAATGGTGGGGGTGCTTTTCTTTTTCTGTATAGGAGGGGCACCCGTGGAAGAATAGCCGGTGCCCATTTTTAACTAAGTTTATAGCTTAGAACACACGCTCGCTTACTCTCTCACCTGTATCGTTATCATTGTCCCCCCTTTGCTACTGAAAAACATGGCCCATTCATGCAGAGCTAGTTATAAGCCATAAGCTGTAGAGAGTGTGGGAAATATGAAAATTGTGTTTTGTGATGTAAAAGCGTAATTTCCCTTGTACTGTTAAAACACATTTCCCTTTATTTGTGTACTTTTTTGAAGAAAAAAAGAGAGGGGAAAGGATGAATCTGTTTACTCTTTTGAGTTCAGATTTCTCACTTCCACATGTAATTATGATTACTCCCATTTCGTACGGCTTGACTGCAGTGCTATATGCATCAATAACAGTTGCTGCAGAATTTCCTAGTTCTCCTTTGATTTTAAATAATATTTTATCTTGAAAATGGGGACCACCCTGATGATTACCTCGACTAAGACTTGCCTAAATTGTTGGGGAGATTGGCAGACTAAGACTTGCCTAAATTGTTGGGGAGATTGGCACTTTAAGGTTGAAAATTTATCTGGTTGTGTTTGACTAGGCGTTTGTATTTTTCTTCAAACGTTATTCTAATCTAATCTAAAGTACGGGAAGGGAAACATTTGAACTTTAGTGGGAAAGGAGAAGCATATTACTATAGCCAACTTAGTTACGTTCAGGTCTGCTCTTATTGTAGACATTGAAAGACCAAACTTTATAAAGAAATGATTTCCGCACAACTTTTTTTTCGCACTTTGATTCTCCCTCGATTTTTTAATCCAAAGATCAGAAATGAATCGGCGTGTGTAAAGAAATGTGAGGAAATCAATTCTCAAGTCTATGCTTGTTCACTCTCGTGTTTTGCCACACAAATGTTGACTTGTTAAAGTTGGGTTTAATTCAATTTTGTTTCTTCTGGAAGGCAAGGCAAGTTGTATATATTTTGACCGCAGGATGATGCAGAAAACTCAAGGCTTGGTGCAGGTGCCATAGAATTCAATGGAGTCCCTTCAATTACTTGTACTATTCCTAACCAACCTCTTTCTCCTCCAATCAAGTTTGGCAGTTGATTTCTCCTTCACTGGTTTCAACTCATCTGATATCTTACTCTTTGGAAATGCAACAACAGATTCTGGTGTTCTTTCTCTCACAACCAACACCACATTTTCCATTGGCAGAGCTCTCTACAATGCCAAAGTCCCCACAAGGTATCCAAACTCCTTAAACCTTCTGCCTTTCACAACCTCCGTCATCTTTTCCATAACCCCATACAAGGACTCTCTCCCCGGCCATGGGTTCGTCCTTGTTTTCGTTCCCTCTCCCGGCTTCCAATCCGCCTCTCCATCCCAACATCTCGGCTTCTTGAATAAAACCAATGACGGTAACCCCAACAACCACGCTTTTGGTATCGAGTTTGATGTGTTCCAAAACGAAGAATTCGGTGATATCAACGATAATCACGTCGGCGTTAACGTCAATTCTCTAACTTCTCTGGCTTCTTACAAAGCTGGATACTGGCTTGGTGAGGGCAGTAACGACACTAACTTGTCTTTCAAGGAAATAAAGCTGAATAGTGGAGACAACTATCAAGCTTGGATTGAGTACTGGAATTACCAGCTCAGCATAACATTGGCTCCTGAAAATGTGAAGAAGCCTGAGCAGCCTTTGATTAGGGTTCCTCTTGATCTCACTCAAGTATTTCTTGATGAAATGTATGTTGGTTTCACTGCATCAACTGGCCAACTCATTGAAGATCATAAAATTCTGAGTTGGAGCTTCAATAATTGAAGCTAGTATAATTTTGAGAGTATTTCGTCGATATACTCCCTAAACTTGTAGTTCATTTTCGATTTTTAACTCGATTGTTTTTTAGAATAATTGCGACTCAAACTATAAAAAAAGAAAAAAAAAAAGAAAAGCCAATTACCTTTCTGTCGTTGTATTTCCTAGCGTTACATTAAATATTTATCATGAATTTGTGGGTTGGAAGATTTGTACCTTCAGAAATAAGTAAGGTTCATGACATGCCTCATCAAGCTGGCTTAATGGAGGCATGAAATATTTGTTTCTTGTTTTGATTTTGATTAAGTTGATGGTATTGTAAAACGATTATATTTCTCAGTTCTTTTTCATGAATGATTTTTGTGACTTTATATTTGACATTTTCTTATTAAAGACGATATACTATTATAAACTACTCTAATTTATAAGGGAATTGTTATTAGCATTCCAAAAATTTCAGCACTCTAAATTTTTTATAATTAGAAAGAAAAATACAATTACGAAGAGTGTAGAATAAGATTTTTGGAATGCTAATAACATTTCTAATTTACAAAGAGAGACTGAAATTCGATGCAAGAAGATGTGACCGCACTACGTTAGTCAAACTGTACAAATTCACATTTGTTATGTCTGCCATTTCCAAAGTATCATTTGTTGCATATGGCCCAAAGGCCACAAAACAGAAGATTTGAATGTGTCAAATTGGGGCATACATGTCCACCACATATACTTCAAACGTGTCTAGTAGGGCAAACATGTATGTCCACCACCCACCTACAATTTTATTCACCAATTTGATCAATAATTTAAACACACACAAAAGTCCCTACCAAAAGATCTTTCATTCCTCTTCAAAAAAATAAAAATAAAAGACCTTTCATTCAAAATAAATAAATAGGAGAAATAAAAAGAACTAAAAAGAACTGAAAAAAGACCTAACTCTAAGACCAAAGTCCCAACCTTAAATCCATTTTTTTTTATCTACATACTAATATTTTTGCATGAAATCTTTGATTGATTAAATGAAATAATGTTGTCATGGTTGATCTTAATCAATAATCGATCACCTAACATGTCACACGATATGAATATAGAATATTGTTATATGGGATAGGATCATTAACAAATTCCTTTTGGTGCTAATTTTATGCTTATATCCAAAACGTTATTATAGGTTGGGTAATTTTAGGTGGACTAAATTTTTAAATCAAATTTGCAAACCAAATGATGTGTCCCCAATAAGAAATAAGCACGTTAATCAACACTTAAGTAATAATCCAATCATCAACAGCCACATCATTTGGTTTACAAAATTTGGTATAAAACTTTGGTCTCTCTAGCATTACCCTTATAGGTTTACGGATTGAGCATTTTATTTAGGGAGTTTTAACAATACACTCAAGTACTGTTCACTTTTAACGAAAAACCATATTTTTACCTTTACCTGACATATTCCAGGGCTGGTTTGGTATTGCTGTGCTTTGAAAAAAAGCTGCTTCTGCTGTGCTGTGAGAATAAGCAGCTGTGAAATAAAGCAGCAGAGTGTTTGGTAAACTTTTTTGTAAAAGTGCTTTTGAAAAAAAAAACAGTATTATAGTGTTTGGTAAACTTTTATGTAAAACAGATGTGAAAAAGCCAGTTTTTGAAAGCTGGGTTTTGCAGCTTCTTGTTTTTGGCTTTTTTCACCCAAAACTGTGAAAAAAGCTGAAGCTGAATGTTTACCAAACACAAAAAAGCTCCCAGCTTGCTTTTTTCAGAATCACCTCAGTACCAAACCAGGGCTCACTATACCTTTAAAAAGGGATTTTCGTTAAAAATGAAGTTTTTTTTGAACTTTTCATTAGTTTTCCTTTTTATTTATCGTGGAATGCAATCAAACTTCTCATTCTATCTTCTCATCTTACAATGATGTACAATGATTCAAACCGTTTATTTTCTTAGTCACTCTTTAAATATCATCTCTACAAAACTTAATTGAAACCAAAATCGTTTGCTCACCTAGTGGTTATCTCAATAAATAAACGATCCATTTATCACTTAAATATTGAAATTTTGAAAAAACGTTGTTCAAACAGTTAAATAATTTCTAACTAGGTTAATTTTTTGCAAAGTTAATCTTTAAAGGGTGATCTAGAATTAAAGAGTTTTAATCATCAACAGGATTGCAAGATAAAATGGAAGTCAACATAAAATGAGAATGTTTTAGAAAGTTACTAGCATATCCTTTTTCGATATGCTTTCTTCCTTTGATATTCCCAAATTTGGGTAGCTTTAATAATCTCTAAGAGACTTGAGTTCAAATATGATTAATTTTTTATTTTAGGTTGGAAGTTCAAGTTTGATGCTTAATACAGTTAAATGGATGGATTACTGAGCACTAAATCTAATCAAATTTTTTTTTAAACAATCGATATTATTTACACTAAGGGGAGGGGTGGACTTAGCCTTACCATTGGCTAGCAATAATTTGGTTCAAAATTTGGTTCAAATTCGTATTTGGCAAGAATTGAACCTAAGACCTCTCACTTAACAATGAAGATGAATACTATTAGATCGTAGTATTAAGTGGCAATCAAATTATGTTATTGAAGACGCTAACAAATCTTGAAATCTAGATTTCTTTTATTACATTATCTGTTTCTAGTAGGTACCTAGAATTTGAGGACATGGACAAGTACCAAATATGTTAATTGTTGGGTACCTTTCAAGAGAGGTTCTATATTATGTGGTGGGATAGAATGTTTATTTCGTTTTCAGTCTTTATTTTTTTTTATAAATTATTTAAGAAATCTTGTTTGGTAATTATTTTTAGTTTTAAAAAATAAAAAACTAAAACTTGAAAACTCAAGTTCAAATTTTAAAAACTCAAGAGAATGTTGTAAACATTCATAGTTTAAGTGTGATTGTGTAAATCCTAGATTAGATTTGATTCTAGTTATCATTTCCTATTACAACTTGTATTACTTGCGAAGGCATAATGTAGGAGGGATAACAACACACACATCCCCTACAATTCTACAAACACATCTCTTTTCTCTCTTCTCCTTGCCGCCGGCCCTCTCTCTTCTTGTCAGGTAAAATAGGCCACAACACGTTATCAACACGCTCCTACCGCTGCGCTTAGGAATCTGACGTTCAAAGAATTTTTTTGCATCAAACCAGTTCATCCATATCATCACGCAATCAAGTTCTTTCAAAACAACGACTTTTAACTCGATATTTTTGCAGCCCTGATAAGCATGAACATTCACCATGATGCATAACCCAACTTTACATTTTACGAATTTTAGATTCCACATAAATTGTGTATGCCTCATAACCATAATTATTGAAATTATGTGAATTTGATATTTGCTATGAATTGCATCAAATATATTTGTACATGCATCACATTGAAATTATTGTTTTGCATATGCATCAAATTGATTTTTTTTTACTGAATTATATATCAATAATTTGAAAAAAAAATTGGAAAACCTATGGTTCATTTGAACCGTGCCATCACCCACCCTTATCGATGGGCTTCCGAGCCAAAGACCACAGCTGCACTTCTGCTCCTAGCCCAAACCCTTAACCCCGACACCCAGAAGGTGTCGCCACCACTCCATCACCATGCTGCATGGCCTGCAGCCGTGCCTAGCCTCTTTGACGACCTGCAGATCGTCCGCGGTGTCCTATGGCAAAAGATTCTCTCGAATATCGTCGGAATTTCTATGAAATCCCGATTCGTTTTCTAGGGTTTTGATATCTCGTCGAGATTTTCTCCAATCTCCGTTCATATTTGGGTCACCAGTTGGACCCCCGTGCTTTGCAGTGCCATAAACCCTGAGGACAGTCGCCTGAAGCGATGCCGACGTTCCCCCCGGTTCAATTCCGACACTCAGCGCCGCTGGGTGTCCTGGTTCCTTTCGACCCGAGCCCTAGTAGGCCTCAGGTCCTCGGCCTGCATCGCACAGCGCCCATTGGGCTTGCTGTTGCGTTTGATCTGCTCAGCCCGTGCGAAAAGAAAAAAAAAAAAATTTTGTTTTGGGCTCGCCTGAAGTGGCCCGTATGGTTTTTTTTTACTTGGGCTTGCCTGCAAAACCCACCTTTCTACCCATATCTCTCCCGTAGGCCCGCGGCCTACACCTGAGACTTCCAGCCCAATTCTGGGGCCTGGGACACACAGACCATTTTATTAAGCCATCCGTGGCTTAGTTGTTTGCTTTTGGGCCCCGAATGTTATTCGCCTAATTATTTTTAGGCCTAATAGGGTTTTATATTTTTTCCCACGCTTTAATTTGGCCTGAAGTCCAAATAATTAAAATTCAATTATAATTATCAACCTCAATTTATATTTTTTACATATTCTTGTTGCATATTTGTTTGCATATATATATATATATATATATATATATATATATATATATATATATATTTGTGTTTGCCTATAGGAATATATGAACCTGAAGTTCATCATTATTTTGAAACTTGAAGTTTCTTATAAACATGCCTTGTTTGAAAACCTGAAGTTTTTCATTTAAAAACATCACCCATGAAAACCCGCAGTTTTCATGCAAAATTCAACCAATACATGTTTATTAGAACCTGTATGTTCTACTTCTACGTGAATGGATTGATTCTTCTCCATTACACTAACCACATCTTGTCCATCTATTTTGTAATAGGAACATGTCGAATTTGAACAAACTCGACTTCACCGCTTTGGAGGTCTTTGGAAAGAACTACCTCAAGTGGGTTCAAGATGTGAAACTCCACCTCACTGCAAAGAACTTACGTCCTGCTATTGAAGAAGCAACAGACGAGCCTGTTGGCGAAGCTGAAAAAGCCACCGCTATGATCTTCATTGAAGACATATTCATGACGCCCTGCAAACTGAGTATCTTGCTGAGGAGGATCCACGTGCATTATGGGTCGTTTTGATCACCAAAAGGACATATTCTTGCCTGAAGCAAGACACGACTAGCAGCATATGCGCTTCCAAGACTTTAAGTCTGTGAATGAATATAATTATGAAGTTTGTCGAATACGATCAATTCTCAAGTTTTGCAATGAAACTTTGACTGAAGAGGATCTTCTGGAGAAGACCTATTCGACTTTCTCTGCTTCTAATATTGTCCTGCAGCAACAATATAGAGCTCAGAAGTTCACTAAGTTCTCGGATTTGATATCTGTTCTATTTCTTGCTGAAAAGCAGAACCAGCTGTTGATGAAGAATCATCAAGCTCGACCTACTGGGGCCACTGCTGTGCCTAAAGCACATTATAGCACAAACCAACGCCCAAAACGCTCAAAGAGGCGTGGTAGGGGCGGCCATAAGCCATCCCACCAAGGTCAACATAGTCAAGGCCCGTCCAAGGGAGGAAACAAAACCCAGAAGCGCTCAAACCTCGCTCAAAGCACCTGAAACCGTGGATGCGAACATGTGCTATCGCTGTGGTTCAAAGGACCATTGGTCCCGTGTTTTCCGAGCTCCCAAGAAGGTTGTAGATGAATATCATTCTCGTCGTAAGAAGTTTGAATCAAAATTCATGCAAGTGGACGAACCTGAGACTACAAAGATGAAGGTTTCCGATTTTCAGGAGGATACCACCCCTATGGAAGATTAGAATCTTAGACATAGACTTATTTTTAGTTGAAATAAGACAATTGTGGCCGAATTCCACCTAGTGGCCGAACCCCCCCTTTGTTTTTGGTTGATTTTTGATCAATTTTCCTTTATGTTTTGGATTATTAGTTGGTGATTTGTTTTGGATATTAAGTTTTTCCTTGAATAAATGAAATTATTTTGAATTGATAATTATTTTTATAAACTTTTATGCATGTGACCGATTCAAATTAATTTTTCATTCTAGGTATGACTAGTGGGAAAGTTAGTTGTCTGGCATATAGTGCAACCACACACACAGTTTTGCATGAACGCATCTATTTCGCTAACTTCATACCTAAAAATGCATCTCTGACAACCCTCTCAGGCCCATCCAACCTGATAGAAGGATACAGTAAAGCACGTATATTGTTGTCCAATGGTACAATTTTGACTATTGCTGAGGCACTATATTCACCACGTTCCGGAAGAACGTTACTAAGTTTCAAGGATATTAGAGATAATAATTACCACGCTGAAACCCACGTAGAAAACGGAGTTGAATTTCTGTGCATAACTTCCTACGAATATGGCCAGAAGCGTATTCTGGAGAAGATGGAGCGTATCCCGAGTGGTCTGTATACTACAACCATATGCCTCATAGAATGCCACTATGTGGCCGACCCTACTACTGGGACCGCGCACGAAATTACACTTTGGCATGACTGTTTGGGACATCCTGGACGAATAACGATGTGCCGTATCCTCAAATCATCGCACGGGCATCCACTAACCCAAAGTTTAGGTTCGATCCAAGGAATCGCATGTCAAACATGTTCAATGGGAAAGCTTATTACTAAGCCTTCTTATCACAAGATTCATTCGAATCCTCCCATTTTTCTACAACGGATTCAGGGGGACATTTGTGGACTGATTCACCCTCCCTACGGACCATTTAGATACTTTATGGTTTTGGTTGATGCTTCCACACGTGTGTTTGTTGTCCACAATGAATGCTGCATTCTTCAAACCGTTGGCTCAGGTTATCAAGCTCAGGGCTTACCACCCTAATTATCTGATCAAATCTATTCGATTGGATAATGCTGGAGAATTCACATCTAAAACTTTTGATGACTATTGCATGTCGATTGGGGTTAAAGTTGAACATCATGTACCCCATGTTCACACCTAGAAGCTTTCATTAAGCGCTTACAAATGATTGCTCGATCGGTTGTCATACGTACCAAGCTCCCGATCGTTGCTTGGGGCCATGCAATATTGCACGCAGCAAAGTTGGTCTGCCTGAGGCCTGTTGCGACACAACCATTTAGTTCCCTTAAGTTGGTTACCATATACGAACCCGACATATCACATTTGCGTGTTTTTGGTTGTGCGGTATATGTGCCGATCTCGCCGCCCTTACGTACAAAAATGGAGCCTCAGCGAAGGATGGGAATCTATGTCGGATATGATTCTCTTTCGATTATTCGTTACTTATAACCTTTGATAGGTGATCCGTTTACCGCTCGCTTCGTGGATTGTCATTTCTATAAGACAGTCTTCCCGTCGTTAGGGGGAGATAAGAACGACGCGAATTATCGTGGACGACTCCCACTTTGTCTTATTTAGATCCCCGCACCGCTCAGTCTGAAACTGAAGTGCAGCGCATATTAGATCTCCAGAGCATAGCTCAGAGCATGCCAGATGCTTTCACCGATCTAGCGCGCGTGACAAGATCATATATTCCAGCTGCAAATACGCCTGCAAAGATAGATGTACCAAATGTACGACGGACTGCCCTCTTGGAAGCCCGGGACGCCAATTCTGGTGATCCACGTACATTAACGGCTAGCCAATCATCTGCCCTTACACAAAAGCGTGGCAGACCTCTTGGTTCAAAAGATTCACACCCCTGGAAGAGGAAATCCACGGCACAAGGTCTTGAAGAGCCTCCCGTGAATCCTACAATCGCTTACTCATTCTACCCAACTCATGAGGAAATTCTAGATTATGGAAGCGTCCTTGAAGAGACGAATCCTCCTCCTGAGAATCATGAGATTTTGGTCTATTATGCTAGCTTAGATGATGTGTGGCGTAGAAATGAGATGATTGTCGACGATGCATTAACATTTGCAGTAGCTACTGAGATCATGTTGAGCGATGACATTGAACCACGTTCCGTTGATGAATGTCGACGTAGAACTGATTGGTCAAACTGGAAACAAGCAATCCAAGTCGAACTCGATTTGCTTGCGAAATGTAAGGTGTTTGGACCTGTAGCTCCTACTCCTCCACATGTGAAGCCCGTTGGCTACAAGTGGGTTTTCGTTCGGAAGCGTAATGAGAAGAACGAAATTGTGCGTTACAAAGCTCGTCTTGTTGCACAAGGTTTCTCACAACGCCCCGGGATTGACTATGACAAAACTTATTCACCCGTTATGGATGTGATTACTTTTCGCTACCTTATCAGTTTGGTAGTTTCTGAAAAACTGGATATGCAGCTGATAGACATAGTAACCACGTATCTCTATACGGTTCTTGATACGAAAATCTATATGAAAGTTCCCGAAGGACTTACGTTGAGTGGCTCAAATATTTCCAAACCCCGGAACACGCTCTTGATTCGACTGAGGCGTTCACTCTATGGTTTGAAACAATCTAGAAGAATGTGAGTGAGTATTTGACTAGTCAGGGATAAGTGAACAACGAACTATGCCCTTGTGTGTTCATTAAGAAGTCACATTCCGAATTTGCGATTGTTGCAGTATATGTCGATGACATGAATCTCATCGGAACTCTTGAAGGAAATGCCGCGCACCTGAAGTCGGAATTTGAGATGAAAGATCTAGGTAAGACTCGCTAGTGTCTTGGTCTCGAGATAGAGCATTGTTCGGATGGAATCCTAGTACATCAATCGAACTACACCCAGAAGGTGTTGCACCGCTTTAATGAGGATAAAGCGAAGCTTTTGAGTACTCATATGGTCGTTCGTTCACTAGATACAAAACGAGATCCCTTCCGTCTGAAGGAGGATGAAGAAGAGATTTTGGAGCCTGAAGTTCCATATCTAAGTGCGATAGGTGCTTTATTGTACTTAGCTCAATGCACTAGACCCGACATCTCCTTCGTTGTTAATCTTTTGGCAAGATACAGTAATGCACCTACACGCAGACACTGGACTGGCGTGAAAGACATCTTCCGTTACCTTAAGGGTACTATAGATTTGGGCTTGTTTTATCCCTACGAATCCTCGAATGGTGCTGTACCCTATGCTCATCGAGTCGATTCCCGCCTTGTTGGTTATGCCAACGCAGGATACTTATCTGATTCGCATAAGGCACGCTCTCAAACCGGTTATGTCTTTACCGTTGGAGGCACCGCAATCTCTTGGAGGTCAACTAAACAGACCTTAGTTGCCACTTTGTCTAACCATGTTGAAATTCTCGCCTTACATGAAGCAACTCGGGAATGCTTTTGGTTGAGAGCAGTAATGGGCCATATTCGAAGCTCCTGAGATCTTTATCTCGCCGTTGATGTCCCGACGACGATCTTTGAAGATAACGCAACATGCATCGAACAGCTCAAGAAAGGTTACATCAAAGGAGACAACACCAAGCACATTGCGCTAAAGTTTTTCTTTTCACATCAACAACAAGAGCATCAGAAGAATGAAGTCACACAAATCCTTTCGCAAGACAATATGGCCGACCTCTTCACCAAATCACTGCCGAAGACAACATTTCAGAAGCTTGTTCATGGAATTGGTATGCGTAAACTTTCTGAATTGTAACTTTGCTATTTATCTTTGGAATTATGTCAAACTCAGGGGGAGTATCCTGTAGATACTTGCTTGATCTTAATGTACTCTTTTTCCCTACGATTAGGAGCATTTTTTCCAATGGGTTTTTACTACCTAACTAGGTTTTAATGAGGCACCCACCTTGGGTTGGTCATATCCCTGATGATGTCATCTAGACGTTTCTTTTGACTTTGCATTTCTCACACATTTTTCCTTAGACTATGGATTTTGTCCCTACTCGGGTTTTTGTCATAGCCTTAGGTTTTTTTTAGTGAGACTTACTACTTATGCAAGTTCCTACCTTATTGAGAATAAGCGTTGTTCCTTAGAATTAGTGCCAATGAGTCGACTTCCTCAACTTCTGCATGATGCTGAATCTACCTTGAGTATTTACACACTCAAGGGGGAGTGTTGTAAACATTCCTAGTTTAAGTGTGATTGTGTAAATCCTAGATTAGATTTGATTCTAGTTATCATTTCCTATTACAACTTGTATTACTTGCGAAAGAAGGAATATCCTCTCTCCTTTTATTACTATAAATAAAGGCACAATGTAGGAGGGATAACAACACACACATCCCCTACAATTCTACAAACACATCTCTTTTCTCTCTTCTCCTTGTTGCCGGCCCTCTCTCTCCTTGTCAGATAAAATAGGCCACAACAGAGAATAGTTTTTAAATTTTTGTTTTCAGTTTTTTTTTTAACCGAAAGTAATTATCCAAATAAGATTTTATTTTTTATTTTTTTTAAAGTAAAAAGTAAAAATGTAATGATTTTATTAAGGTATGGTTTTTACTAAAGATAAATAAATCACATGCATGCCTTTATAATTGTGATATTTCCGTCGCGGTTTGCATAGTGTAAAGTGGTTAAATGAAATATGGACACACACATGCTTTATAATTTTTTTTAATACAATAATTATTTGTATCTTTATATTAAGGAGTAAGAGACGGGACTACGCCACATAATGACCAGTCATCATAATTTGGTTTAAACTCGTCATTCACAAGAGTCAAGTTTAAGACTTCCCACTTACATGCTTATAATCAACATTTTCATTCCATAAGTGAAAGCGATTAAATATGGACCCTGTTTGGTCATTCCTCTTTTAATGACGGTGTGATATCCTTTCATCGTACAAATGTTATAATCAAACTTCAATATATCATAAGAGACGGTTCATCTTGAAGATGTTACTTGTTAACATAATCGTCAATTTGTTGAACACATGGATGACTACATGGTCTCTAAATTGAATGAATCTTCTAGAGATGATATGCTGATAAAGATAATGAACAATTTTGATTATAACGTTTATACGATAAAATAATGTCAAGTCGTCATTAAAGAAAGAGTAGCTCAAGCCATAGTGTAAGATCCCACATCGTCCAGGGGTGTGAATCCTGTAAGCCTTATATGTATATTCCCACCTCCAAATAGTACGAGACCTTTTGGGAGCTCACTGGCTTCGGGTTCCTTAGGAACTCCGAAGTTAAGCGAGTTCGCGCGAGAGCAATCCCTTGATGGGTGACCCACTGGGAAGTTCTCGTGTGAGTTCCCAGAAATAAAACCGTGAGGGCGTGGCCGGGGCCCAAAGCAGACAATATCGTGCTACAACGGAGTCGAACCCGGATGTGGTGGGGCCCAGATCGGGATGTGACACATAGTCTAAGCTAATTATCATAAAGGGTTGAGACTAAAAGTATGAAAATATGGTAATGACAATATATCATGAATTTCCTACTAAAACCAAGGAATCTACAATGTTTGATATATGCATGAATATGGGAAGATGACAATATGCAATTACTACTGATGCAAAAAGGGCCACAACTCTCAGTCTCGGCCAACTTACAAGAAACAAGTATTTCTCATTCAGGTGCTTTTACAATTTGTCACAACATAACTTTCTCCTAAAAGCATATACTTTAAGATAATATCTCACATATATAAAGAGAGGCTTCAATTAATGACAAGTAACACATCACAGAAAACTTCAGTGATGATAAAAAACTTGCTACTTTGATACCCCCACACAATTTATATCCTCATTACCAAAAATAAAGCCCATAACTTCAAATTCAACTTCTACAAATGCAAGCATAAATATCTAGAGTGAAGAACAAACGAAAGTATTAATCAAGTATACATATTTGAAACACGTATTAGATATTCGTTGAAGAATGCTAACAACACTCAACATTCCCGCCAGGGGGACCAAAATGCATTGTGAACCCTAAATGCATCAACAGTCAAAATCAACTCATGCACATGTGGACGTCCTAATCTTATATTTAGTTGTATTAGTTGTGAACATATTGAGTTTTGTGGTGGTTACGGTCTTTAGGAATAGTAATATATAAGACTTAGGTGTGTTGATTTATTATTATATTTACAATTCGTGCATGGATAAGTGAGAATGGAATTGAGCTATAGTTTCTACTTTAATCTTTAAATTATTAGGGTTTGAGGGGAAGATTAGGGTTAGGCAGATGGCACTGTCAACATGAAGTAGGATTCTCTCATCTCTTTTTTTTCCTCTCATTCTCTCTCCTTCTATTTGAACGGTCACGGTTAAATCACATCAATATCATATTATAATTTTTTATAGAAAAAGAAAGATAAAATAGAGAATGTGAAAGGAATGGATGAAAGAAGATAGAAAAAAGAGGGAGAATCCTAGTCCATAAAACATAGTCCATAAGATTGATTTTTCTACTTTAATCTTTAAATTATTAGGGTTTACGGGGAAGATTAGGGCTAGGTGTGCAGATGGCATCCTCATAAAACAGAGTCCATAAGATTGATTGACAGGCCAACCACTTCCCAATATAAAATATGGCTTTTCCAATTAGATTAATCAATTGTGTTGAGTTTTATGGTGAGATCAAAGTAATCATCTGTTTATTTATAAACTACTTAATCTTGTCCCTTTCTTTCATTTGTTTATAAACCCATAGTTTATTGCTTTGCTTTTCAACCTGGATGGTTTAGAACTTTCTCCTTTGGGAAAGAAAACGTTCGCTTTTCGATTTTGGTTCAACGATTACCCGTTTCTTGGTAAATTAATCAAAATTAACTCTACTAATGAAAGTAATTCAAAATTATTGTGACCAATATTACGAATTCTGATCTTTTGAGTTTTTTTTTTTTCACAAGAAATGATAACGAGATCATTGCCGTTCTACGGAGAGATGAACTAAGGACCGGCAACCCCTATATCTCTGAACGACTGAACGGTAGTGGTATTTCTCCTTATTTGTAAGTGAGAGGTCTTAGGTTCGATTCTGGTCAAAGGCGAATTTGAACCACATTATTACTAGCCCATTTTGAGGCTTAGCCCACTCCACCCATCATCTTAGTGTAGATAATAACGTTTATTCAAAAGATAATGAGATCATTTGAGTGAATTTGAAACATTGGATTCGTTTAAAAGATTTTTAAAATGATTGAAAGCGTTTTTAAAGAAAATACTCTTTGATATCAAAGATTCAAAAGTACTTGAAGTACTTCATTCAAGAATACGCTTTTAACCATTTTAATAACACTCTCAAACAAGCTCATTATTTTGTCACGTAAAATATGAGAAACACGTACTCATCCGTAAAATATGAGAAACACGTAAAATATGAGAAAAAAGAAGAAGAAGAAGAGAGCAGTGCACAAACTGATCCGTGCGTCTCTCTCTTCTCCATCTTCCCACGTTCGTTCGCACTATACCAAACAACCGGGAACCACCGAATGGCTTCCAGTAGCGCCATGGTTCCACTGAATCCTCCAACTTCCCCTCTCCTCCCTTCCCTACTCCTTCATCCCCATTTCTCATCGCCCCCAACTATACCGGTTCACGTGAAAAACAACTCATAATATTTATTTCTATTAAGTTTTGATTAGAGGATTTGAATGATAGTTTTATGAAATTTTAGTTGACAATCAGGATTATATTAATATGTAATATAGATGTACAAGTACTGTGTTTGCAGCATAGTTTAGGTAGATGATTGTTGTTTATGATAAAGTATCCTCCACCGATGACGGAGTGAGTTGCAACAGTTATTAATTTTTCTTCCCTATTCAAGAAATAATTTAAACAAAACTCGGTAATACTCGTTACTGTATTTACAACCGTTGGATACATAGGGATTAAGGTGGTGAAAAATGACCAAGCGTGTTGAACAAAAATCCAACAAGATCCTCTCTGGATTCTTTTGGACAGAATTCTGATTATAAATTATGTTTGTTTATTGTATATCGTGTCATCAGTTTTTATCCGTACTATTTGTATTTAATTTTAAATAAAAATATTTAAAATAATTTCTGATCGCATAATGTTGCTTATTCAACAAAAATGCACTAAAAAGATAATATAATATTTCTCTTCTGTTTCCAAGTTACAAATTGTTTTATAATTCCATCATGGCCCACAAAGGTTTATTATATTACTGTTTTGCCTCTGATCTCTGATATAGGAACTAAAAAGATATAATATTTCTCTTCTGTTTCCAAGTTACAAATTGTTTTATAATTCCATCATGGACCACAAAGGTTTATTATATTACTGTTTTGCCTCAAATCTCTGATAGGAAGAGGTCTTTGTTGAGCCACGTTGGTAGTTTGGAATAAAGCGGGAAGATAAAGATGGTAATGCTGAAAGTTGAAAGAGTGGCCTCTCTTAGCTCCCAGCACGCACAAAAAAGTGATGTAATAGGGAACTTTACAAAAATTATGTAAATATATAATCTTTTTTTATTTATTTTTCTGGGTTTCTAATTTTCAAACGGTCTGTGTTTTTTCTGGGGAGATTTTGTATGTTTTCTTGTTGAGAAATATTGGGGAATTTATAAGGCTGTGGAGGTTTCGTTTGAGCAGTGCTGCTGCTACAAGTTCTGTTTCTCTTCAGGTTAATAACCTAGCAGAACACAGAACACGGAACTCCGTTTTCGTTTGAGCAGTGATACTGGTAACTCACTCTCTCTCTCCTCTCTCTTTCTCTCTCATGCAATATATTGAATTGTCTCTGTGTTTTGAGTGTTGGGTAAGAGTTTTTTCTTTGTGGGTTTTTGTTGGTGATGGTGGTTGAGATTGTTTGTTCTGAGAAATTGCATGTATGTGACTCTATATATGATTATGAATTAGGTTTTGTAAAACTGTTCTTACTTTTTGTCAGATCATTGTTATTGTGTTGGTGGTGGAAAGCTTTTTCCTGTTTTCCGTGTTCATATTTGCATAGTTAAGGTAATTAATTAGTTTCGTAATTGTGGGCAGCTGGGGATCTGTCATTTGTTTGTGAAGTTAAGAACTTGCTGTGCCTGATGAGAGACTCGATCTTCGCTGTATCTGTCTGCGCCGCGGAAATGAGCTTCTGATTCAAGATGGTAATGGTGGAAGTGAGAGAGTGCAATACAAGTCGGAGAACTCCTCCGTTTGTTGGATGTGCGTGTTCTGGCTTTCATGCTGCTATAGGAGGATAACAATGGAAGGCTCATCTGAGTCTGCTTGGCAGAGTTCTGATAGTTCTAGAGGATTGAATACTTCCAGAGTTTCTAACCGGAATCCAAGGCTTCATCGTGCTGGAAGGTTTGGCTTGTCGGGTGAGGCATCTCAGGATTCGGACTTAAGAAAGGATAGAGATAGTGTTGTGGTGGCACACAATGATGACCTTACAAACCAGGGTGGGTTATCAGGGGTTTGTGAGGACGAGGTGGCGGTTGACCGTTTTGTCCGAGCTATTGAATGGGGTGATGTTAGCTTGAGGCAGTGGTTGGACAAACCGGATCGATCTGTTGATGTATTTGAATGCTTGCATATATTTAGGCAAATAGTGGAAATTGTTAATGCGGCACATTCCCAAGGGATTGTTGTTCATAATGTGCGACCTTCATGTTTCGTTATGTCATCTTTCAACCACATCTCCTTTATCGAGTCTGCCTCTTGTTCGGATTCTGGCACTGATTCTCCCGAGGATGGGTTAAACAGCCCAACTGAAGAAATTAAGGATTTTCCCTCTCTCTCGCATCGTAATTTGCATCAGCAACGAAGGAACTTAGGAAGAGAAAATTTTCAGTCTATGACAACTCCAAATGCCTTGTCGGAAACGAGTTGCATGCAGTCAAGTTCTATCTATGCAGCACGCGAATCGTTGGTACAAGAGAGTGAAAATAGAATCAGAGACCGAAATGTTGAACTAGAAGATAAGAGACAACCGTTTCCAATGAAACAGATATTGCGTATGGAGACCAGTTGGTATACTAGTCCCGAAGAGGTTTCTGGTGGATCATGTTCATGTGCTTCAGACATTTACCGATTAGGGGTTCTTCTTTTTGAGGTTTGTAAATAAAAGCCTTCAATTGTTTAAAAGTTAAATAAGATCTTCAGATGCATTCAATTATCGCTTTATATAATGGTAAAAGATGATTTTGTTCGGAGTTGTTTTGTTTTTGTTTTTGTGGACTAACGTGGTTGTGCTTGTGACCAGTTATTCTGTCCATTCAGCTCAAGAGAAGAAAAAAGCAGGACAATGTCTAGTCTGAGACATCGAGTTCTTCCTCCTCAATTGCTGCTGAAATGGCCGAAAGTGGCTTCGTTTTGTTTATGTCTACTGCACCCTGAGCCAAATAGCCGGCTAAAAATGGGGTGAATACTTATTACAAAATGGCCTTCTATCTCAGACTTTGATTTTTCTTTTCAAAAGCTATATATTCACCCTAAAATAATACAGTGCATAAGTGCCAATATATCTTGAAAGTGGAATTCCATTCCCAAAGAAGTCCGTGCACGTCAAACTTAGGTTAGGTCAGTCAGTAGGAAGGTTTACGTAGATTTTCCAACGAGTGAAATTGATATATTCGAATAAAGGATTAGAAGCATTATGAGAAGAAGCCACTAGATTAGTGTGTCTATATAACTGGATGTACATTTTTCATTTTCACTTGGAAGTTGGTTGATTAACTTGATGTTACAAATTTTCTCGCAACGGAGGATATACTCCATTTATGCCACTTTCTATAATTTGGACTTGTAGTTCATAAAACCCCTTGTATCTTTCGCTTTATTCTGCATCTTTTCCTCTTCTATTGACTTGTAAAATAACTCTCTCCTGTTTCTTTGGTGTTATGCGCTATACCTCCAGCGAGGTCACAATTTCTAAATCTACTTTGTCATTTGTTTCAGTGAGTTGCAACAAAGTGAACTTCTGAATGAACCACGAGATGATTTAGAAGAACGCGAAGCAGCAATAGAGCTTAGAGAGAAAATAGAGGAGCAGGAATTATTACTGGAGTTCCTGTTGCTTATACAACAAAGGAAACAGGAATTTGCAGATAAGTTGCAAAATACTCTTTCGTTTCTGTGTTCTGATATTGACGAAGTTATGAAGCACCAAATAACTTCTAAGAAAAAGAGCAGTTCAGTCCCACAACTGGTGAAGGAAGATGATTCAACATCAAGTTTCCCGTCTATGAATATTTTTGACGATGATGATTCTGCTAGTGGGTCCAGAAAAAGGTCCAGACCTGGCATCCGGATTCACAACGTAGGGGAAAGCGATGATAATTTGGAAGGTCAGAAGACGGATCCCGAAAATAAAGAAGGTGTTCTCTTGAGAAGTTCTAGATTGATGAACAACTTTAAAAAGCTAGAGGCGGCATATTTTTTAACGAGATGGAGGCCTGTAAAGCAGTCAAGCAAACCGGCTAAACATTCACCAATAAGTAGTTCTGTTGTAACTGAAAGAAGTTCTGTTAATAATTTGCAATCAAAAGAACAACATAGTGAAGGTAGACGAAGTGGTTGGATAGATCCATTTCTTGAGGGGTTGTGCAAGTATCTGTCTTTCTCGAAATTAAAAGTCAAGGCAGATTTGAAGCAAGGGGATCTTTTAAATGCTTCAAATCTAGTATGCTCACTTAGTTTTGATCGTGGTGGAGAATTTTTTGCTACAGCCGGTGTTAATAAGAAAATTAAAGTATTTGAATGTGACACAATAATAAATGAGGATCGCGATATCCACTATCCCGTGGTTGAAATGGCTAGCAGATCAAAGCTAAGCAGTATATGTTGGAATAGTTATATTAAAAGCCAGATTGCTTCAAGCAACTTTGAAGGTGTGGTGCAGGTAAGTCAAGCCGTACTTGTGATTCAAGTTACGACCTTCTATTAGCTTGTTTTAACTAAATTGCTCAACATGTTCAGGTATGGGATGTTACAAGAAGTCAAGTTCTTACGGAGATGAGAGAACATGAAAGGCGTGTATGGTCCATTGACTTTTCATCAGCAGACCCAACAATGTTGGCCAGCGGGAGCGATGATGGTTCTGTAAAGCTATGGAGTATCAATCAGGCAATTCTACTTTTGCACTTGGTGGATGTCAGCTTTGAAACTAAACGTACTACATTGATCTATATGCATGATGTGTATGTCTAATTCTGGATGTCTGATAAGCTGATTCTCTTTGTGGGTTGCCTCTGCAGGGAGTAAGTATTGGTACAATTAAAACAAAGGCGAATGTCTGCTGTGTACAGTTTCCATTGGACTCTAGTCGTTACCTTGCCTTTGGTTCAGCGGATCATAAAATTTACTACTATGATCTTCGTAACTCAATGGTTCCTCTGTGCACATTGACCGGACACAATAAAACTGTGAGTTATGTCAAGTTTGTAGATGGGACAAATCTCGTTTCGGCATCCACTGACAATACTGTGAAGCTTTGGGATTTGTCAATGTCCTCATCTCGGGTCATTGACACTCCAGTTCTATCATTCTCCGGCCACACGAATGTGAAGGTACCGCCACTCATTTATTATATCATAGCAATTCTAGGCATACTTTATGAGATTGATGTGAGATTGGTATATGATAATTTTGTGTTCTAGATGCAAAATATTTCAGAAGCTTAAATACATGATAACATTTGCATCAAATGTTTTCCTGTAAATATTTCAAACCCTCCAAAATAGGCTGATTCTATAACATAACCCTTGTGGTGAACAATGATATATTGTTCTCCATTGACCAATATACTAATTTAAAGCTTTTTGATCCTTTCGGATGACCAAAGTTTTCCGCCATGAGTTCTTTAACTGCAAAAGCTTCTCATTCAATTCCAATCATCATTGCTATGGATATTTATGAAGGAAAACTGCTAAAGAGCATCGTTTGTAAACGAGTAAATTCTTTTATACAGTTTTTCGAAGTTAGTCATTTGCATCTACACAATGTTATTTTTAGCCCTGATGCATTATTTTCGTGTATTAGATGCATTATTTTCGTGTATTAGATGCAAGTTTAATATGGCCGTAGTGGTTTATGATTTATAGCTTAGATGTGTTTTCCTTGTTGCAGAACTTTGTGGGGTTGTCAGTTTCTGATGGTTATATTGCTACAGGCTCAGAGACTAATGAGGTAATTTAGACAAACGTCTCTACTTTACCCCATGCGCAGGTTGTTCACATCTTGCTTCTATCATGCTACGACCAGTGAACCCAAATTTCAACTTTCTTATTTTCACCGGAAAACTGTCTTTTGGGTTCAAAGGAGGCCTAATATGAGAGGATGAACTTTCATTGTGGGTATGGGGACGAAAAATGTATAGTTAGAGGTTTCCAAAGCTTTGTTCGAAAAGTTTAAGAAAAATGACCTCTTATAGTTGTAAAAATTAGGAAGAAACATGCTTTGAGAATAGCAAATCAGCTAGCTACGTAGTTTTCTTCGGCGTCACTGTTCTAGTGAGTAGTGACTCGTTTAAAAAGAATGTGATGTGCTGTTTGAAAAGATAAGGTAAATTGCAGAAGTTACCTATGCAAGCCTAAGAAGGATCTTGCCTATCTGTTTAGTAATCAAATGTCTCGTACGAAAACTGTCATACGAATTTTGAACAGACAATGCAATCTGTTTTTATTCATATTTAATGAACAATGATTATGTGCTTTGATTCATCAGGTTTTCGTCTACCACAAGGCTTTTCCAATGCCAGCATTGTCGTACAAGTTTCAGAACACAGACCCACTTTCCGGCCACGACACAGATGACGCTGCACAGTTTATCTCTTCCGTTTGTTGGCGAGGCCAAACCTCCACTTTAATTGCTGCAAATTCGACCGGGAATATCAAAATTTTGGAGATGGTTTGATGGTCTCCAAGGAAATACTTGAATCTGGCAGGATCTATGGGGTGTTGAGAAGAAAATGAGGTAAAAGAACGTTATGCCAGAGAAGCTTGTTAGCTCATAGGGGCTTTAGAAGGTGATGGGAATTCAATGTTTGCAAGCAAGATAGCAAATTTTGGTATTAGATGATAGCGGGATAAGTGGTTAGTGTGAAAAGTGAGAATGTCCTTGTTGAAATGCCATGTGTAGATAAAAATTTAAAGGAAATAGGAAGGTACAAAAATTGGTATTTCTGTATAATTTGTAATACAATTCCAATCAATTTATATACTATAAGAGTTTTCGAATTCTTCTCTTTCGTTGTTTGTCTTCTAAAATGGTGATCAAAGGTACCGTTTGATATTTGTAAGCGAAATTTTATTTGAACCCATGTAACATTTTTCTACACTCAGCTTAAACTTTAAATATGAAATGTTTATATGATTTTATTGCATAATTACTAGCAAGTACAAGTTACAATTAACAATAAAAATAAGGTTTATCAATAAATCCACACCCAATAATCAAATTCTAACAAAAAAATGACAGCATCCAGTACAAATCATGTTATTAAAAAAATGATCAGCAATACAATTTTTATGTTTATGTTCGTACTTCTTTCTCTTATACCAAAAAAGAAAATATCCAGTACAAATAAACAAGAAGTTTTCTCTTATACTAGTTATACAATTTAGTGGTATTCTACTTCACTTTCATAGGTTCAATGTTCAAAAATGGTAAATTCGAAGTAAATTATATTGTGTGACTTAACTCAAGTCCCCCACCCCTTAAAATATGCAGTTCAACAAAATTCTTGTATTATAGCTGACTTCTTGTGTGAATTAATGCAAATTACTTATCTTTAGTGTAATAATAATGATGTATTTAAAAAATACTTGACCAATTTAAAGCAGTAAGCAATGTACTCGAAAAAAATCAAATTCAAATACCACATCTTAAATAGATTCTCCCTTTGTTCAAAAAAGAAAAAAAAAATGATTCTCCCAATGGACCAATTTTTTTTCTTTTCGGTTAATAAGGTTTGGTCATGCATGTTCATGTTTTTATTACCAGTTCTGTCCTTTTAAAATTTGATTTTGTTTTAAATTTAGTAAAAAATTATTCGATTGAAAGTTTTTTTTTTTTTTTTTTATGATTTATAATTTTTTACACATCTATGTTTATTCTTGGTTATTAAATTTAATAAATCAACTGGCGAACAAAGAACAAACATAAGTGTACATAAGAAGAACAAAAGTAATTAAAAACAATTTCTCTTTTTTTACGAGATTATTGCTTTGTTTGTACCTATTTTAAAAATGATTGAAACTGCTTTTTATGAAATTGATTTTGGGTTTCGAAACCATTTTAAGTGTTTTTTGAAAGAAGCACAAAGCATGAAGTACTTTAAAGTATTTTTTTCAGGATCCTCTTCAATTTTTACTAAGAATTAGTTTCAAAAGTCTTTTCACCAAAAACATTTCTAATCATTTTAAAAACACTTCCAAACGTAAAAAAAAGAAGATTCAAATTTGAGCGCTATAGATTGATTAACAAAACCTAATTCACTACAACATTTGCATTTTAAAAATGGAGGTTCAATGATGGAAGTCCGGCCACCCATTTGTCTAATTAAAACTGATTTGTTCTTGATTTCTTGATATCTTCTTCCACCCATTTTGATGTAAACACCACAATTAAAGGTATAATAATTATTTTAAGATTCGGTTAACAATAGAAGATTATCCTCACCTACCTTAGAGTCTAGTCAGCGTGATGTCATTATCATTCATCACTATTCACTACGAGTGCTTAAATTGCTTTTGTCAATTTCTAAGTTAGGTAAATTTCAGACATGTCAATGACTCTTTAGGTCTATCAGGAGTCGGTCAAGTGAAAGTGAACAAAAGTTTGAAATTCCAATCTTAGTTATTATTCATTGAGGATATCGACTCTGCTTTGGTGTAGTATTTAACTAGGGGACCGAAAGATGATACCGCCTCAAGAGTTACTGAGGTTGCATGAAGAGAGAAATTAGTCTGTCATCAATATGTGATGAGATACCTCCTATATTCAAAACGACTTACCTAAAACTTAGAGAATTTGAACCACTCGATAGGTGTTCGAGCACTGCTCGAGGGGCCTCAAGAGGGATCCAGAATGGCTCAAGGGAGAGAAAAAAATAACAAAGAAAGAAAACAAAATCTAGAAAATGAAAATAACTTCTTTTGCTTTTTTTGTTTTTAGTTTTCACTTGGTGTGCGTTTCCCTATCTTTTACATCTCTCTCGTCACTCTTTCTCCACTTTTCAATTTAACCAATGTATATATCCCGTCTCTAACGTCAAAGACAAAAACACAAACTAAAATCAAAATGATTATCAAACCGACACGTAGTATAACTATTAAGAATACAAAGCAAGGCCAAAATTCTAGTTCAAAAGGATAAGAGAAGCAAGGTGGAAGAACAGCAAGAGTATACAACATATAATAATGTATAATTGTAAAAGTTGCAGATATAGATCAACCTAGACGACGACCAAACACCTGTTTGGTTTCAAGAATGTGACAACCTATGGATATGCTCAAAGAGACACTAATCTTAATCTTCCTCATCAACCTTAATTCCATCAAACTTAAGCATAAAAAACTGATGATCCCTTTAAATTCCCAACAAACTGCTTAGACTGTTGATACAAGTATAACTTCTCTTCTTTTTCGTTCACTAATTCAATTTCCAAGAATGTCAACACAAACTATTTACACTGGTTTTGACCAAACTTGGCTGTCAAGGTAAGCCTACCCACGAGGTGGCGAAGCCTGTCGGCGCCTGGACTTGGTTTGATCTTGTTCGGGTTGCCAACCCTGGAGCATTTCGGTTTGCCAGCACACCAACCGCCGGGAGTGAAGCTCCCCTTTCTTCGGTGAAGTAATTCCTTGTCGATCCTGTCCAGGACGGGGTCATCATGCCTGAATTTTCGAGCAAAGGCAGCACCACTTGCAACCATCTTGTTTGTGTCATTAATGTTGAGGGTATGGGGATGCTGCTTGGGAGGAATGTCCCAAGAAATGTAATGCAAATCATGGTTGACGGCAGTTTTAGCAAACTCCGGCTCATTGCATAAAACAGTGTGAAAGTAGCCTTCCGGCGAAGAAACAAAGTTTGCGTAGTACATGAGAAGGGTCCTCGGAAGATTGTCCCAACCCCAGACGCAGTACTCAACAAACCAGCGTGATAAGACCATCCATGCCGAACCTGCAACAGAGGTGCATGTTAATTGATTGTGCAAAACAAAGACCAAAACTGGCAATGCAGGATGAAATGATATATCCTGAGTTACAGCCAACACTATCGTTTTATACGGAGTGAAAACAAACAACTCTATATCAATTTGAGAGCTACTGATCAGCTAATGTAGTCTGCCCACTAAAATTGCTCGAAGTAAATATATCTAGTTTTCAAATTGGTTCACTGATCCAATGTCGAATTACAAATTTCATCCCCTGACAAACGGGGTAGACATGTTACAAAAAAAGTAACAAACAACGAGATTATTGCACCAAGTTGTATGCTTATGTAAATCCCCCAAAAGACTCACTAAGAATTCCAGCAACCAGGCTATTTCTTCTCAGCAGAAGAAAGAACAAACTAGGCAACAACATATACAAAATATCATTAATCAAAATATACATTTCACCGAATTTCCCATGTTCAGATTCATCAGTTAAGTCTTCTCTACATGAAGATTTTGAATTTGCCAGGTTAAAATTTTTGTGAGCGACCAGAGATCTAGGAACTAAGTAAATTACTCACCAGTAAACAATTTAAACGAAGTGGGCAATGTTCGCCGTGGTGTAACCCAAAATACATCTTGTTTTTTCAATGAGTAGAGGCCAGGGTCTAAAATCAAAGGCATTGCTCGTTTATCCCTGGAAGGCAAAAGTAAACATAGCATTAGTGATAGTAATAAATATGTAAACATTCTGTATATGTCCACACAGAGAGAGAGAGAGAGAGAGAGAGAGAGAGAGAGAGAACTCACTCCTTCCAGCCAAGTTGGCTTGTGTGCTCAATGAAATTCAGATTTCGGTTTAAAGTTGAAAAAGTGTTAATAAGATCTGCAAAAAACAAATCAAACAGTTTCTTTTAGCACAAAAGCTCACATTTTAAGAAAAGTTTACAACTGTGATTGATATGGACTTACCATCTTGAGTAACAAGCGGATAATCTGAGGCGCTGAGATTGATAAACCAATCCCAATCCTTGCTCCTCCTGAGAAGAATTGCGCAGGCATGAAGAGTATTAGAAACCATTGTTGGTCCTCTGTAAGTTACCATATTAGCTTTCTTGATCACGAAAACATTCCCAACTGTATTAAAGAGAGTCTCATTGTCCACTCGCGAAGCGAGCTCCAATCTTTCTGCTAACGGCGACTCAAGGTCTAAATGAAGAACATATTGATTCAATGGATGGTAAAGCGCTTTGAGAGTTCTCCAAAGCTTTTCCAAATCCCCCTTTGAGCCTGAAATTAGATAAGCAAAGCGGGGAATCGATGGCACTGGAGGAGGGGGTGGACCTTGTGAAACTATAGTCTCAGCAAAAGCTGGACTAGATTGGTTTGTTACTACCCTAGATGGTAAAAAGGAAAAGATCGAATTGATTGCTTGTCGTGATGATACGAGACCCAAGTTCAAGGAGGTGGCTAGAAGGAATATGCATATGACGGAGCTTATGACAAGAGGGAATAGCCATTTCTTCTCCATTGCAGACCCCATTACCAGACCTTAAGATGGGTTGTTCCAATCAACAACTATTGCCACATAACCATTTTCCTCAACTGACCAAGCACGCTCGCGGATTTAAACAAAGCGGATGAGATGCAGATTGAGACTCCTTTCTCAATAATATTCCAAAATCCAGACTTTTGAAACAGCTGTTGAATCAAACACCAAATATTAAAACGCATGCATTTGATTCATAAATTGTAGCTTATAACTCTGGTAAAACAAAGAATATTGGAGCCTTGCCGTATAAATTTAGCAGAAGAATTGGTGCTAAAAACTGCCAAAACAATACTTATTTATAAAATTATAATCAAGCAAGCAAAAAGTAATAGCATAAGAGACAGAATTGAAGCATCAAGAAAATCGACCAAGGAACAACAGAGGATTCAAGCAAACAAAATTAAAAATATATAATTAAAGAATGGACTGTAACCTTGTTTCCAATGAGTCAATACAAAATACATATCTGATATACGCCTTGATAATGACACAATTAGCTGCAAAAAGCTATGTCTAATCAGAAGAGAATTCCTAATTTTGTATCCCTAATAACAATATGTAATATCGGCAGAGAGTCTAAGAAAAAACAACCCTATTGATTCGGTCATGCAAAACAAAGAAAACCCAGATCAGAATATTGCAGTTCTGTGTAATCCAACAAAAACAGAGAAATCAGATGTCACATACCAGGGCAGCTGAATCGTGAGCTCAAAAATACAAAATAAATAAAACCCAGAAAAGTTTGGAATGCGTTTCGATACAAAGATGTAAACTTTAGTGAGAGAGAGGGATGTGAGAGAAGAAGTAGAACCTGTTGATTTTTTTTCTGGTGGAGAAGATGAAGAGCGTCCGTGCACGTTGAGGAATAAATAAAAGGAAAAACAAAAACAAGATTTGGAGAGAGAGAGAGAGAGAGAGAGAGACAAAATCATGCGAGAGGAGAGAGAGAGAGTGGGGAAGTGGGGAGATTGATTGTGTTTTATAGGGAATGCATGTTTCTCTCTCACCTGCACTCGGAGACTCAGGGGTTTCGGTTTTGCTGGGTCTCCTCTTATCTGGGATTCACCAACGCGGCAACTGATTTCAACTGTTTTCCATCTCTTGTTTTATCTGCTGTTGTTTTTGTTTCTCAGTTACAATCTCTGCGGTTTCATTCTGCTCTCCCTTTGCTGTTTTTCTTTTCTTTTTCTTTTTTTTTTAAAGGAGAAACGGTAGCGTTTTTATTAGATTGCTAAGAACGACTACAATCTTTGTGAATAACGTCACGGATAATATCTGGAGGTTCCTCAAACCAACGAAAATCAGTTTTTTTTGTTTTAATAATTTTCTCATCAATGTGTAATTTTCGGTTGTAATTGCTAATTAGTGTGGTGATTCCATGTTGGGGAAAGTAATCCATATCAAAGACTGTCGTTAGTCATGAATTGAGTGTTGGATTTCATGGAATTTGTTATCTTTGCCATAAATTTCATCTATCTTTCATATGGTAAAATCAAGGAGAATAAATGATTGTTTATTTGGTCAAACCAATATCATTAAGGGAGTTTTAACGAAAAGCCCACGGTACTGTTCACTTTAACGAAAAACCACATTTTTACACTAAAAAGTCAAACCTGGTACTATTCACTTTACCCTTTATTTTGTCCTTATCGTTAAAACTCAAAGTTTTCAAGCCCTTTTCATTAGTTTTCCTTGATGGAAAGAAAGCAGTTACAAATAATGACCAATTTAAGGAGAATTAAAGTAGAAGCATTTCTAACGAATATGTTAAATTTTAAATATAAAATTTAAATTTGACAGTTTATATAATATTTTGATATTTTTTAAAGTTTTGATATTCACTTGATATGTCAAATTAAACTATTATTTTAGTACATTAAACTATTATAATTAATGTTTTAAAACAAAAATAATAATAATAACTAATAAAAATGTAATAATAACCAATTTAAAAAAATTGAAGCTGCTGTCAATTTTGATAGCAACTGTGAGAGTTGCCAATCCATATCATGCCACATCTGATTTGATGTTTATGTTGAAAAACATTGTTGTTGCCTTGTTTTTACTATTACTGCTGATTTGGACAATTTGACATCTCATTTGGAAATACTCTAATTTGTTTGGTCAAACTAAAATCTTTAATCTCCTATTAACTTGTTTGCACTACATTTGTAGCGAGTGCATCTTTTCTGACCTTTCCTCTCAGTTACCATTAGATTCGTTTGGTTAATTAATCTAAGACACAAATCTCGAAATTTATACTAATCTAATGGCTTTAGTGGTGACAAAAATTTATAAGCATTTATACTATCAGTATTTTTACCATAAACATGACGAAATTTAACTAGAAATTCAAGCACTTACGGAAAAAAAAATAATTTTGGTTGACATAAAAAACCTCTAGTCCTGAAGGAACCAGGTTGCATTTAGACGGTTTGGCTTCAATCTAAGGGATTTAATGAAGAAATATTAGGGTATCTCTAAAGTTAAAGAGTCAATATAACTTTTGACTTTAAATTTAACTCAACTTCTTGCATCAGAACATTTGTAGTCATATATATACTCAGGGTCAAATATGACTCTCAGAATTAAATTCAAGGTCATATTTAATTCTTTATGTGACTCTAAGCTCTTCCATAGTATGCTGGAAAAAATTAGGATAAGTTGCTAATGATATATACTTTGTACAGAAATACATAGTGTTCATACTATTGATTGTTTTGAGCTATTTCAAATCCAAATTAGTTTACCTATTTGTTTATATCCAATGATAGAAATATTTTTTTCAGAAAAAAAGAAAATGATAGATATATTTTGTTTGGTGGTTTTCCAATATTTGCCACTAGGAGCGTAGTTTATGCAATGATTTATGAAGTTTGGTAAAATTGCATATAAATTCAGATTTCGGAGTGGAAAAGGAAAAGTATGTTGCTAAGACCAAACTATAAAATTTGACAAATAAATCAAATAACCAATGAAATTTTATTTTTAATAAAATGAAATGAACAAGACAACCAATCAGGCAGTGGGATGCTAACTCTTCATTGGCTTTCTACTTGTTTGACTTATGAATTTCTTTCTTTTATTTTTCATTTATTTTTGGCCTCAAAGATGACATATAAAAGTAGGACCACAACTTTTTTTGAATCAATACCATACCATAATGCTTGACCTATATGCGAATTTGTCCCCTAAGTTTTAGACTTTTTTCACTTCAGGTCCTTCCACTATTTTTCGTTCCAAGTATGTTCTTAAACATTTTAAAGTCTGTTTAACATCAACTTATTTCGCCACTTAGTATTATGGTCTAGTGGTGTTCTTCTTTACTGGTAAATGAGAGGTCTTAGGTTCGGTTCTCGCCAAAAGCGAATTTGAACCATATTATTGCTAGCCCATTGTGAGGCTTAGTCCACTTCCCCACCATTAGTGTAGATAATATTATTCGTTTCAAAAGTTGCCACAAGATCTCGTGTCTACAATCTCAAATCATTTTAACGACACCTCTAATTTGACCAAAATGCCCTCAATTTAGACCTTTTAAAAGAAGATGAGTAATGTTATCGGCTAGCCAAGTGGGCACTTTCAATTAGTACCATTATGTGGAAAGAGGCTCCTTGTTACATCCCGACCCGGGCTCCACTACAATCCGGGCTCGACTTCATCGTAGCACGATACTGTCCGTTTTGGGCCCCGACCACACCCTCACGGTTTTGTTTATGGGAACTCACGCGAGAACTTCCCAGTGGGTCACCCATCCTGGGAATGCTCTTCGGAGTTCCTATGGAACCCGAAGCCAGTGAGCTCCCAAAAGGCCTCGTGCTAAAGGAGGTGGGCATGTACATATAAGGCATAGATGATCCACTCCCCTAGGCGATGTGGGATCTAACAATCCACCCCCCTTAGGGGTCCGACGTCCTCGTCAGCACACTTCCGGCCAGGGATTGGCTCTGATACCAAATTGTTACATCCCGACCCGGGATCCACCACAACCCGAACTCGACTCCATCGTAGCACGATATTGTCCGCTTTGGGCCCAGACCACACCTTCACGGTTTTGTTTCTGGGAACTCACACGAGAACTTCCTAGTGGATCACCCATCCTAGGAATGCTCTGGCCCATTCTCGCTTAACTTCGGAGTTCCTACGGAACCCGAGCCAGTGAGCTCTCAAAAGGCCTCGTGCTAGGTAGAGATGGGAATATGCATATAAGGCATAGAGGATCCACTCCCCTGAGTGATGTGGGATCTCACATCCACTCCCCTGAGCAATGTGGGATCTAACACTCCTTTTGATGTTATCTAGGATGTCCTCCTTCAAGTAATGTTATCGTCCCCTTTTTCACCAAAAAAAAATGGCTAAATTGTTTATTCTCGCCTGTCATCGTTTACAACTGACATCACTATTGTCCTTATTAATTACATTTAAAATAGAAAAATATTATTAGCATTCCAAAATATCATTCCACACTCCTCACAAGTGTATTTTTCTTCATAATTATAAAAAAGTTAGGAGTGTAAAATAAGATTTTTTGAATGACAATAATAATTCCTTTAAATATTTAAAGACATTCATGTAATTGGTGAATTGTCCTAATTAATAAGATAATTTTCTATAATTCGCCACGTACTGAATTCAAACGATTTCTCTCCTCTTATAACTTTATATCGCTCGTAATAATAAATAAAACCAACATTAGACTCCAAAAACTTTGGAGCTCAAAGTGGAAGAATCACCAAAAGGCCCGAATTTATATTTAATTACAAGGATTCACCGTGGACCCGACAACATTGCATCTGAACGCCATCAATTAAAATGTTACACATGCATTGTCCTCTCATGAACATCAATTATGATGGTTTAACTAGAACCAAACCTTCTTAAAGAGCTTTTATGGTGGTCTATTTATATATAGAGATCGAAAACGTATGCTCTCAGTTACTTGCGTTTATAGTGGAGGCTGTTCCTAATCTGATTAGATTCAACGTCAAGTGCAACGCATTGAATTTAATGCAGTAACAAACTTTGTGGACTAGAAATCGAACCTATGTTTTTAGGTGCATGACGCGTAGTAATGTAGTTTCTTTAACATTTTCCAGAGAAGCATGAAGGACTAGTGCGTGTGCATTCGCAAAATCAGGACTGAAACAATAACGTACTATGTACTTGGTGTTTTTATTTCTTCCGCTTCAGTACTTGGTCTCTCTACGTCGGTTTTGTTTTTGTTTTTCGTTTTATGTTAACGAATAGAGGTATGGAGATGATATAGATAAAGAAAGGTGAACGATGGACTCACCAACACATATAAATCTTATTTCTATTAAAACAACATTACAAAGATGTAATAATATAACATTTTTTAACTTAATTTGTTACGGAAGCAATCACTGCGACTAAATTGGTAAAAATAAAACATTTCAAGCCGTGGTAAAAAATATGTTATTGCTTGTAAACATGCCACCGCGTTAGACGCAACGAACATTCTTGCATTGAATGGCCAAAAGATTCCACGTGGTCGTCACGATAATAGTTATCCAATCATTACGTTTGCGCCAATACGGCACAAAACTTTCTGGCCGTTCGATCAGCGGACCAATGTGGAAGGAAAAGTATTTTAAACATTTTTTAATGTTCTTCTGGAAGATAAACTATTACAACATGTTGGAAAATTCAATAGAAATATTTAGGGTTGATTTGGTATTGCTGTGCTTTGAAAAAAAACTGCTTCCGTTATACTGTGAGAATAAACTCATTTTTGCTGCCTCGCGTTTTCAATTTTTTTTCATCCAAAATTGTGAAAATAAGCTGTTTTTAAGTGTTTACCAAACACATTTTTAAGCTTAGTTTTTTTTTTTTTTTTTTTTTTATATCTACTTTTTTATAAAAGTACCTCAGTACCAAACCAATACTTAATACCAAGTAAGAAAATGAGTGTTGGTCTGCAATTTAAATAGTCCTCAAGTTGAAATCCTATATCTTCTGGTGAGTGCATTTTGCTCACACCATCAATTGGTAGTATTGCCCGTGATCTTATTTATCATTGTTGAATGTGTTAAATTTTAAAAGTTGTGTCTATTTATTATACATATCTCGAAATTTAAATTTATCTAACAGTTATAAATAGGGTATTGAGCGAAATTATTCTTTTACCGTTATTAGTGTGACAACTTTATGTTTGTTCTCAAATTCTTTTATTTATTTTTAAATTTTTGTCACAAATGATCATTTTGGTATGTGAAACAATTGATAACACGTTGCCTTTGAATTTGATTAAGGACATCGGTGTCGTCATACGATTTAACTTCTGTCAAATATTCTATTTTTTTTTTCCGTTGAAGAGTAAATACTATTAAAGAGAAATTAGAATATTTACATCAGAAGCCAGAATGTTAAACAATCATTTTGGCTCAAAGCGATTCCACATATGATACCCCCCCCCCCCCCCCCCCCCCCCCAATACGCGTGGCAAAAGAAGCTACTTGATGCGCAACCTCATTACAAGCACGAGGAGTAAATAAAAACTCAACAGAAAATATTCTATTAGTGTGAAGCTTACAAGTACAATACATTTGTGCTTGGTGTAGGATGAGAGTAAGTCTATGTTAATAGTCCGATGGCCAAGTTTTATTTGTAGTTACGCCCACCTAATCCTTCATATCTTACCAGTTGCTGTTTGCTTCAAGGTTTCTTGTTATAACTAGATTGCTAATTTTCTTCAATAATATCATATCGACATTTCCTTCAAATTAAAAACTCTTTATTTTGATTATGTTTAAATATTGAATTTTTCAGTTACATATCATATACTCAACACTACTTAAAAAGCATAAAAGTAGTGTCACGCAAATATTTCATTCGAGTGTTGACAGATATGCACATAAATTATATCAACTAACCCAATATAAATTGTGTTTAATACTTACAAGAAACAAAATTCCAATTGATTTTCCATTTTTTGATGATTTGTCTATCCGAAAATTACGGGAGATAATCCACATATTACCCCCACTAACCTAAGTACTACATTGGGTATGTACTATATGTGTTGTATACGTGAACATGGTTAGCGATATTGAAAGAGAGAAGTGTTGATGTCAAAATCACATTGGGTTGGCCAAGGAAGGTTAGAAGGATGGTCTAAGCCAAAGGCTTCACCAAAGGGACTAGAAGATTCAAGCGTCGCGGAGATCCGGCCTCACCATTCATGTGCGACCAACACTTCGGTGTTGCTAGCGACATCTTGCGTCCAGAGATCAAGGTTTGTGTCACTGTACGCGAAGTCGCTTGGAGAATATCAGGTAGTAGACATTAGTGTTGTACCTCTCGCCACTCATTGACTACTACCTCAAAAGACAACTACAAAGAGAGTGCATAAAAACTAACTTCCTTCATCAAAGTACAAGAACACTGCTTCCAAAAGCTCTTGCGTTGAGTCCTTTCCATCACCATTTGGAATAGAATTCTGACTTATGAATGGAGGAGTTCAAAACACAAGACCTCATCCTCAAGTGTAAGAGCTAATACTCTTAAACGATCAGGTTTACAAACCTCTTGCATGAAAATACTAATTTTTAATATACAAGACCTTTAACATTAGAGGTACAAGTTGGATTGGAAATTCTGGCTCTAGGTCAAATTTTCCAACTTTAGCAAATCAAATTCTACATCCAAAATTCTGAAATATATTTTGAATTTGGTGCATATTGGTCCACCAGTGAGTGCTGACCAGCCTGACCTAGATTAAGTATGCAGAGCATGAACCGTCTTTTTTTTTTTTTGGTCACGGCCCGTTTCTTGTGCAGCTTTTAGCTCACTCTAAATTCATAGGCGATACATTGGCCCAATTGCAACTTGGGTTTTCCCTTGTTCAATTTTTCGTTTTGCACAGTTCGATTTTTAACTTAATTTTATTCACGAATTAGTGAGAATATGTATGATTTTCTTTGATATATTACATGAACACTTTGCTGAAAGAATAGCAGCAGCTGCTGTCAAACACTAAATACAAGTGGACACATGTCCAAATAATAAAAATTGAAAACTATAATTGGACACATATCCATCTGTGATTGGGATTCAGCAACAGGTACTATTATTTCAGCAGTGAAGTAGTGTTCTATTTACACAAGGAGTACTTTTGGTTTATTCCAACAAAAATAGAGTAGACTTGATATAAAACGGTATGTAGGATTTGAAAATCTTCCACCCAATCTACATGGTGTCAGATGTGTATTGACTAAATTTTACTTATATACGACTTGCAAATGACCGTAATTTATTTATTTTTTGGTTGTTAAGTCCACTCAACAAAAGATAAAACTTAATAAAACCTAATCCTTATCTAGCAAAGACAGAGCACCATCCCCGCCGCAATTGCAACCACCTTGCGGGCGTCCATAAGGCCAACAGGATACTCTCCGGATCCTTTATAGGAGGAAGAGCGATAAAGAAACGCTTTAATAGGTTTCTATGAAAGATGACTTAGGCCAATATTTTAGGGGAGGGGAGAGGGTTTTTAAACTTGAAAAGACTATTCTGATTTCTTTCACACTTCAAACTCATAACACTACATGACTTTTATAGCCATTAAAATACATCATCATTTATTTAGCTAATTATAAGCTTCTTAATAATTGAAACATCTAGAGAAATCATGATTAACTCTAGAAATTCCAAACATCACAACTCTATAACTTCTATCTTTCTTAACCCTGATTTATGACTCTTTCTTTGTAACTTTAAGTATAACCTTCCAACATCCTTTTGGTGAAGATCTTGCGGATTCGTAAATCGTGTCCGTTCATCGTACATCATGCGGTCAGTTTTTTTCAAGTATTGTTTATGTTTATTTTTAAATAAAAATATTTAAAATAATTTATGACCGCACGATATACGATGAACGAACACGATTCACGAATCCCTAAAATCCTGACAAAGAGAATCTGAACTCTCCATAAGGTAGCGACGCGCTTCATATTTTGGATAAGAATTATGCAGATCTACCAAATTGGATGAATTAATTAAAAAGTAGTACATAATTTTCTCAATTTTGCTCATACATATCCAAAAACCGCATTCAGAAATCTAATGCAAATTAGTCCCTAAAAAAGCAGTAAATCCATAAATAACATAAATAGCCAATCATCATCAAGAATCAAGATTCTAAACCAACCACCCAATATAGTTTGACTTTTAACACTACACGTGTACAAAAGTACCATTGTGGTAGACCATTCAAGATGGGTACTTTCGTACTTTCAACATTCCATGATGTCATCCTCATCCATGTCTAATCTGATTTTTGAATTTTCTATGCACTTCACTTCCCTCGTGACGCGCTGCCAAACGGGGTGTATCTAAGCGCGTGCGAACGACACGTGTATGTACTTATCATATATGACGTCAAGTCCCCTTCCAAAGCCGCGTCGTTTTGGAAGATCTAACGAGTTCCATTGTGCGTATCGAAATTTACATACGTCAGACGGTCAGAGTGGTTCTCCGTTTTTTACCACGGCCGTGAATCTAGCGCCTATTGGTACTTCCGTATTTTAGATTTTTTTCTTTGATTTATTAATTAAAAAATAAACGATTTAAATCGTTAAAATATAATGCCGTGTAAATTTTATGCAAATGTATGTAAAAGAAAGTTATGTAAAAATACATTATTTGCTATCTGTCTATGACAAATTTGTCATTATCAACAATTAAAAATGCTCATTATGTCAAAAAGAAAAAGATTTTTTCTACATACTTTCTCACCGTTACCAAAAGGTAGAAAGAAAAAATCACAGAGAGATGACTTAGTGGTTAAAGATGAATTTCAGACCCGTATTTTACACAATATATCTTAGTTCAATTTTTGACGTTGGTGAATCGCACGATGGTGGTCAGGAGGAAGTTGAAATGCCTTTGTAAGGCTCCCGTTCCCGGAAAAAGACTGTCGTGACAAATCCACTAGCTAGTCCTTTTTCTAATAAAAAAATTACGCAAATTTTTTTTGTTTCTCTAAGAAAAGATATAAAAAATAATTTATCATTAACTCTTTTCCGCATACTAAATAAAGCATTGCTTGTTGTTTCTTTCCTTGTCTTTCTCATTCAAGTTGTATAATTGGCTCTGTTTATGAAATGAAATATTCGTTATTAATATAAAAAAAAAAAGTACTACGATCTGATGATATTTCTCTTCACTTGGAAGTGAGAAATCTTATGTTCGAATCTCATGAATGACAAATTATATACCAAATTAAACTGACCATTATGTTGCTTAACCGAACTTTATATTTTCTTAGTATAAAAATATCGATATACTAAAAAGAAAAATTTACTTTATTGGCATAAGGCAAAATGCCCATAAACCCAAAAAATTAAAGGGGCCAAATTTTAATTTTATTTGTGAATGTGCTTCTCTATTTAGCCCAACAATTGCTGGCAGAAGTAAGAACAAAAGAAACCCCAAATGCTGTTGCCTCACCACCATAAATGTCCCTCTACAAATAAACACCACCTTCTCCTTGTAATTCCCTTTTTCACCTCTCTCTCTCTCTCTCTCTCTCTCTCTTGGAAATAGGATTTAGAAGGAGAGAGAATTTGGAGGAGGGAAGGAGGGAAGAAGGGGAAACAATAAAAGGGTGAGGAGGAGATCTTGACCATTTTCCTCTTTTTCCGTTTTCTGGGTTTTTCTTATACTTGGATTTGGGGGCCCTTTTTCTTTTACCAAAAGGATATTCTCTCTCTCTCTGTCTCTCTCTCTTTTACTGCTTCCGTTTGTTTCTGTTCGTGGTAAGAATCTCCCCCTTTTTCTTTCAATTTTTGTTTCTGGGTGAATTTTTGGTTAATGGGTTTGATCCAATTGGTCTCGATTGTTGTGGGTAAAAGAATTGTATTTGGATCGTGTATGTTGGGTTGATTTGATTGGATTTTGTTGCTTGGTCAATGTAAAGTCCCGATCTTTTTGCATGGATTGATCTGTAATTCGATGCCTTTTTCTTTGAAGTCGTAAATTGTATACGTCTAATGGCTGTAGTTATGTATTCATCTTGTGATTTTGATTGTCGGATAATTTTGTATCGTTAATTTATGATCTGGGTTTATCTTCTTTTGGTGTTTGAGTGATCTGTGAAGCGTTTAGTTGGCCATGCACTGCATATTTCAGCTGGGTTTCGATCCCTTTTTTTTTAGATTTGTTTCTTTTGACGGTCTGAATTGAAGGGTGTGTTTTGAAATCTGTAATTTTTAAGATTTTATTTTGTGATTAGTTTGGTATTCGTATGATTGACCGAAATGTGATCTCTTGAAGAATGTGTTGGTTAACCCTGTGATTTAACTAGAAGCCTGGTAGAAAGAATCTAGTTTTGGAATTGCTTTCGATATTTTTCGTTATGTAACATGATGTTTGCCTTCTACATCAGAGTTTTGTAAGGCTGTTCTTTGGTTGAAAGCATGGGTGTTGAAGTTGTGGGATTTGAGGCAATTCATGGGCCGGTGGGGGATGTTGCTGGAGGAGGGCATTCTGCCAACGAAAATGGAAAATTGGATCAGGGTCCGGCCAGTAATGAGCCCATACAGTTTGGCTCTCATGGTGATGAATCAGATAAAAAGGAAGTGAATGAGGTTTCGGTTTCAAACTTCCCAAAGGATGCAGTTGATGAGTGGCCTGCCCCCAAGCAGATCCATTATTTCTATTTTGTCAGGCACCGGACAGTTGACGATCCAAAAATAAAAGCCAGGATTGATCATGCTTCTAAAGAGGTGAATGAGAGGAACAAAGCCCGTCAAGACATCATTGAATCACTAAGAGCAAAAAGGGTTAGTTGAATCTTCTGGCCTTATTATTAGCGAATCCCATTTGTTTGAGGGGTGCTGTAAGCCTGTAAACATAACATAACTGTTTATCTGTTTGTTTAGATTGTTGATTCCTTGTTGTTGCAAATGCTTACAATAAATGACAATAGAACTATAATAGATGCTAATAGACATCCAGGATTGCATAAGTTGTCATTTGGCAAGAACTAGAATAGACCCTCTGTTATGCACCCAATTGGAGAAATTAGGCTGCGACGTCCTGTTGGAGACAATGTGCTTTGGGCGGGGGATGGGTATAGCTCACATGTTTATTTCGAGGTTATTAATTATCTTAATTGGTATCTTAGTGGGAACTGATTCCCCATCCTCCCCCCAAAACCAGTTCTCCTGGTACATGCAAGCTGTTATTTCCAGTTGGTTTGAAGATAGAAACACAAATGACTTTTTGATTTAAAGAAGTATATGAAAGTTCTACATGTGAAAATATCTTATAGATTTAAGGGGTTCGTACTTGTTTAATGTTGTGCTATTAAAGTTCTGCTGGATCTAGTTTTTAAAAGGATCTAATTAGAATCTTTCAGAAGGCAAATTTGGAAATTTGTATATCAGTGGACTTTTGTTTTTTTTTTTATTTTTTTATTTTAGAAAAATGACTCTGATTTGACTATGTTATTGCCTCCTCTCTTTATTTATGCAGATTGAAAGATCAGAATTGATCGAGAAGATTAAGGCTCTGAGGAGTGACAACAGGCAAATTAGGTCAATTGTGGACGAGAAGTTTAAGGATTTACAGCCTCTGCGACAGGCTCTTGGGGAGCTGCGCAGTGCAGACACTGCTAGTCGCAATGGTGGTTTATGTTCATCCGAGGAAGAGCTTAACAGTCGCGTATGTCTCCTTTCCATTCTTTCTGCATCTCCAAATTCATCAGTTTCTTTTTTTCTATCTTTTCCTTCTCCTATGACTTCTTGGATTTTTCACTCATTACATACTGCTGGAAACAGATCCAAGGGTTGCAGTATTATATACAACATGAGAGCATTCCATTGTCCGAGGAAAAGAAAATACTTAAAGAGATGAAAGCTCTTGAGAACACTAGGGGTCAAGTTATTGCTCGTGAGGCTGAGCTAGCTAAACTGCTTCCTAAAGAGGCCATCAAGGACCAAGTTAAAGTAAGAGGATTCTGTTTTTTACTTGTATCTTTTTGAGTCTTTTATGTTTCAATGAATTCATGAAAATTTTGTGTTGCAGATTTGCATCATTTTCTAGTATGTACTAATCATTTGCAAAATCATGTTAATGTAGCTTATGGATGGTGACTTAAAGGAAGTAAAAAAGGAGCAAGATGGTGTTAGGTCCAAAATTAAGCACCTTGATGATGCAGTGAAGGTGATTGACAAGGCAATTGCATCATTACAGGAAGAGCTGAACATTGCAACTGAGAAGAGGGATAAAGCATTTGAAAATATTCGTCAACTTAGGTTACAGACGGATCAGGCGGTAAGTCTTCAATTCTTAACATTTTCCGTTTCTCTCTGTCTCTCTGTCTCTCTCTTCTGTATCAATTATCAAATTTGGGGTACTCAAAATCTCAAACTGTTTACTCTGATTTAATTCCATCAATTTAGCAAGCCAGGGATCCTTGTGTGTTCACTGTACATATGTGGTCATATATGTACTAGATGAATTATTGGGTCGAATTTACTCTGCAAAAATTTATTTTCAGAATAGCTGTAGGTGCTGTTGTATCTGACTTTAACAATCAGGGTGAGATGCAATTTAAGTGAACAAATATTGTCAGTCCGTTATGCTGAAAGATGAAATTTTTAGCAGGGAAACCAGGGAATTTGGTGAAGGGTTGAGTATATATAAGTAGTTGTAACTAGAATTACCGTAGCTTTCTGTTTATTTTCTCATTTGGACATTGTTTATTGGTTTCTTATAATAAGTGTTCTCTTTGTTCATTAACTTTTAGCAACACTTTTCCATCAGTCCTTTTTCCTTTTTTAAAATCTAGTGAACTTAAAAAGATGAAAAGGCACGTTTTGAAGAATTATATTGTAAACAAGGTTTGTGAAATTTATTTCAGTTCTGTATATATATTTTGTTGCTTTATAAGAGTTGAGTATTTTCGGTTTGTATGTAGCCTCTTATTTGGACCATTTTGCAATACGAAATTATAAATCATGCAAATAGGTGTATATATATATATATTTTTTTTTGAGGGGTGGTGGGGGTGATTGGGGGTGCTGTCGTGTAATTATTGTAAAGAATGCCCTCAAGATTAACAGTTATCCTTCTGACATGAAGGGGTGCATGTAATTGTTGTATTGTATGTGTGATATTATCACCCTTTTATTACATTGTTCTGATTTTCAGAATGCTGGCTTTTACCATAGCCGTGGGGTCATGACCAAAGCGAGAAATCTTGCTGCTAAGAACGATGTTAAAGCACTTGAAGCACTTTCTCATGAAGAGGTTTGTTATATGACTTTGCATTGTTTATAACAAGTTAACTCCTCCATATAAAGTATAACATCTGCATTCTAAATATTGGTATTTTTTCTATAGGTCGAGAAATTTATGTCCCTCTGGAACAGTAACAAGGATTTTAGAGATGATTATGAGAAAAAAATTTTGCCATCTCTCGACAGCCGGAACATGAGTAGGGATGGACGTATAAGAAACCCAGATGAGAAGCCGTTGGTGGTTGTGGAAGCACCTGTAGTAGAGCCAGCACCAAAAGCTAGTGCAAAACAAGTTAAGGAAGATACCAGATCTGCTCCACCAGATACTTCGCCTGCGCGGAAGGTTCAGAAAGAATCCAACAATAAAGCAACTGCTCCAAAATCTACTTCAGAGGATATTGACGTGGCAGACGAGGAAATATTTGTTTCTGAAAAGGAGACCCCAAAAGAAAATAAAATTGATCCGGTTAAGTTGAAGGAGATGAAAAGAGTAGAGGAGATTGAAAAGAATAAGCTAGCCTTGGAGAGGAAGAAGAAGAAGGCAGAGAAAGATGCAGCTAAAGCAGCTATTAGAGCTCAGAAGGAAGCCGAGAAGAAGCTGAAGGAAATTATCTATTTATTAATTTTTTTTGTAGTAGTTTGCTCTATTTGATCTTGTTGGAATTAGAAACTTACAGGAGTTACCAATTTGACTTGCTTCAGGAGCGTGAAAAGAAGGCAAAGAAGAAATCATCTGCACCCGAGAGCAATCCTGAGGAGCCGATAGAACCTGTTGCCGAGGTTGCAGAACCAGAAAAGGTAATTGAAAAGGTTGAAGCTCCTGTCCCAGCAAAGGCGAAGGTGCAAAAGGATAATACTCTGAGGAACAGAGGTCGAGCAAGAGGTTCAGACGCACTACCAAAAGCCATCGTGAAGAGGAAGAAGTCGAATACTAACTACTGGCTATGGGCTGCTCCTGCTGCTTTGTTAGTTGTGTTGTTTCTAGCACTTGGTTACTACTATCTTCTTTGAGGAGGTAAGCTGGAACAACCCGAGGTAGAGAAGAGCCTAGAACTACAATTAATTTTCTGCTTGATAAGCGTTTGATAATGCCTAGGTCTATCTGTTTAGTTAAACTAAGTTATTCTGTTCTTTACATCCTTTTTCGGGGTGGACGCAAAACTCATAATGTTGGTGGTAGTGAAAACTATCTTTCAATGGAGAAGAAGAAACACACACTCTTTTCTTTTTCTTTGTCATTTCAAATTTTGAACTTTGTCCCCTTTTTGATGGATGTTAGCTTATTAGAGAATATCTTGGTTCAGTTATATTTCAAGCAATCCGATTCCTGAGTTTGAATGTCATCTGCAATCGTTTGAGACCGTTGGATAACCATCTCGTTTAGCGGAGTGATTGATTTTTACACTCCCTGTTTACCTCTTGCATTCCTCTGCTTTGAACCCTAATGGAAAAATCTGTTTTTGTCGACCAAGGGGTCTGCTTGAGGAGTTGCAGTTGGTGGCAGTGAGTGACGCAGAGGTGCTGATCTACAAAATCAGCGTGGACGGGGCTAACAAAGGTGCTTTTCACTGTGGAAAGTCTGTCTTTGACGCATTCAAGGGTTTGGAAACCTTTCTTTGACGCATTCAAGTGTTTGAAAATTCTTTCTTTGACGCATTCCAGGGTTTGAAAAATGTACACTAAATGGTGTGTTTTTCTCAGATTGGCAGTTTGCATGCGGTTTCTTTCATGCTCTGCAAATATTTGTATAACCGACTATTTGTGGGACAATAATGGCAAATGCTTCATAATCGACTATTTCTTAAAATACAATTAATTTCTTAAAAAGTATTTGCCCACCGAATATTTCCTAAAAATTAAGCGAAAAACATTTCATAGCCCTATATTCCATAATCAACTATTTCTTAAACAAATAGTGGCAAATATTTTAAACATTTGATAGAATTTTACGGCTTAATTTTTATGTATTCCATAACTCTCAATAAATAGTACATACAAACCTTGTTACAAAAGGCAAAAAGAATAAAGGACATGATATCCTTCCTAAAACATAACTCTAATAATTACAATATTTACATTCCTTTTTTTCCCTAAATATTGACTTATTCCAATACTCCCCCTCAAGTTGGAGCATAGATATTACTCATGCCCAACTTGACAAGTGAATCACCAAATCTTCTACTACACACGGCATGGGTAAGGATATCTGCAAGTTGTTATTCTGAGTTCACAAACGGTATTGACACAATCTTCCTCTCTAGCTTTTCTTTGATAAAATGTCTATCAACCTCCACATGCTTAGTTCTGTCATCCTGTACTGGATTCTCAGCTATTTCTCGAGCGGACTTATTATCACAATACAACTTCATTGCCTCTTTCTGTTTAAAACCAAGACTCCAAAGCAACTTTCGTAGCCAAAGAATCTCACACACACCATGTGCCATACCTCTATACTCGGCTTCGGCAGAAGACCGTGATACCACATTCTGCTTCTTGCTTTGCCACGTAACCAAATTACCTCCAACAAAAGTAAAATACCCAGATGTAGACCGTCTATCAGTCACATCACCTGCCCAATCAGCATCAGTAAATCCCTCAATCCTCATATGTCCATGACATTTATACAAAATTCCTTTACCAGGGGCAGACTTCAAATATGCCAAGATTCTCATTACTGCAGCCATATGATCCACACTTGGTGACTGCATAAACTGACTAACCACACTTACTGCATAGGCAATATCTGGACGAGTGTGAGAAAGATAAATCAGCCTCCCCACTAGTCTTTGATATCTACCTCTATCAACCGGTTCCTGATCTGGATAAATCCCCAAATAATGTTTCTCTACAATAGGAGTGTCCACAGGCTTACATCCCATCATTCCTGTTTCCTTTAATAAATCCAGAACATAGTTACGTTGAGACAAGAAAATACCTCTAGATGACCGAGCAACTTCCACGCCAAGAAAATATTTCAAATCTCCCAAATTCTTCATCTCGAACTCAGCGGCAAGGTTTTGTTCTAGCTTCATCATCTCTTCCGAATCATCACCTGTTATTATCATGTCATCCACATAAATAATTAAGGCTGTCACTTTACCATTTCCCCGTTTCACAAAAAATGTATGATCCGAGTGACTTTGATAATACCCAATCCGCCTCATAACTTGGGTAAATCTACCAAACCACGCACGAGGTGATTCCTTAAGTCCGTAGAGTGACTTTCGCAACCTACATACTCCGGGTTTTCCTCCTGCATTGTACCCCGGAGGAAAATCCATATATACCTCCTCTTCCAAATGCCCATGAAGAAAAGCATTTTTCACATCAAACTGTTTTAGTGGCCAATTCAATTTTGCAGCTAAAGAAATCAGAACTCGTACTGTATTCATCTTCGCTACTGGAGAAAAAGTCTCCTGATAATCAACACCATAAGTTTGAGTATAGCCTTTTGCTACTAACCTTGCTTTATACCTGTCTAATGATCCGTCTGCCTTGTATTTGATCGTAAAGACCCATCTACACCCAACTGGTTTCTTTCCCTTAGGTAGCTCCGTTACCTCCCATGTATCATTCTTATGTAGTGCCATCATTTCCTCATCCATCGCAGCAGCCCATTTTGGATCCTTTAAGGCCTCCTCAACTCGGGTTGGTACTTGGATTGCTTCCACATTGTTTACCCAGGCTTGACGTTCTGGTGCAAGGTTTGAGCATGACACATAATTAGCTATTGGATACTTCACTTTTCCTTCAGGAGAAAACCTGTCAGGAGGAACACCACGATTTTGCCTTGGTGGCAATTTATATGTACTCATAACATTATCTGGATTAGTTACATAAGCATCAGTAGTACTTACCTCAGGAATATTCAGAGAAGACATATTGGGTGGCATTATTGAGCTTGAGAGAAAGGGGGTTGCGGGTTCGGTAGCTAATGGTTGCTGGAGCTGTGAAACTGGTTCGGCAACTCCCTGCTGACACTCTGCATCACACTCGGCAACACGTTGCCGAGAAGACTCAGCTGGTTCGGTGCTACTTGGCTGAATGATACTCACATTCTCGGCAGTGTCTTGCTGAGAGTCACTGTCTTGCTGAGAGCTTTCACAGCTATTTTTGTCAATAAATACTCCCCTGAGCTACATATTTCCAACCACCCAAGATCACCACTCATATTCTCCCCCAGGTGATCGGAAGGTGATGGAGTCGAAGCATAAAAGAACTCGGATTCGGAAAAGGTAACATCCATAGTTACATACATATGACGAGTTTCAGGGTGGTAGCACTTATACCCTTTCTGTTGAGGAGCAAATCCCAGAAAAACACACCGGTGAGCACATGGATCGAGCTTACTACGATGAATCTTGTGAATATGTACATAGGCTATACACCCAAATACACGAGGAGAAAGAGTATTGGTTGACACTACTGGAACAAATTCTGTCAATACTTGGAGATGTGTACGAAAATCCACAACCCTGGATGGCATACGGTTAATCACATACACAACATAGGTGATAGCTTCAGGCCAGAACCGTTTAGGTACAGATGCACCAATGAGCAAGGCACAGGCAGTTTCCAGGATATGACGGTTCTTTCTTTCAACAACTCCATTTTGTTGTGGGGTATGAGGACAAGTAGTCTCATGTAGAATTCCTTGATCCCGAAGAAAGCCAGACAACTCGGAACCAATATACTCACCTCCATTATCAGAGCGGAGAACCTTAACAACAGAGGAATATTGTGTTGCAACCATTTGAGAGAATGATCGAAACACCATACCCATATCACTTTTATTCTTCATCACATAAATCCAAGTCATACGAGTGCAATCATCAACGAAGGTAACAAACCATTTAATTCCAGACAAAGTACTAACAGGAGAGGGACCCCAAACATCAGAGTGCACAAGTTCAAAAGGAAACAATCTTCTATTCATACTAGGAGGAAACGAAACGCGATGACGCTTCGCGAGAATACATACCTCACAATGTAAGTCTGATTCTTTTATTTCATGAAATAAACTAGGCAACATACGCCTCAATACCCAAACGAAGCATGTCCTAACCGACGATGCAATAACCAAACTTCCTGTAAATTATTGGTACGGGATGCTCGAACTGCATTAGCATTGCCAGGAACGACATCATCCACATAATATAACCCCTCTCTCTTAGTGCCACACCCAATTATCTCATTGGTCTGAATATCCTGAAGCAAACAAAACAGTGGATACATAAGTACAACATAATCTAATTGCTCAGTAACTTGAGGAATAGATAACAAATTATGAGACAACGAGGGAACAGACAGGCAGTCATGAAGGGGAAGGGCCGGCGTGAGGTTCACAGTGCCAACCCCCAAAACCGATGCTGTCGTTCCGTTAGCAGTTGCAATACACTTCCGTGAACTGGTTGTCATACTAGTAAATAATTTTTTTATCAAAAGTCATATGATCGGTTGCACCCGAGTCTAGAATCCAACCTGTATGATGTTCCATATCAGAGGCTAAAATAACACGCCCCATACTACCTTTGTCACTTTCCATAAGTCACGGCACACACAAGCACACTGCACATCGCACACAATCACATGACACCACAATTTTTTTTTTTTTTTTCGCTGCAGGTCCTTCACAATTAACCACGCTGCAATAAGCAGCAGAGCACGACTTTCTAAGCACGAGACCACACACTGATACACGGACAAAATTTGCAGCAAAAACACACAACACACACGCACAACAGTCGTTTTTCCTGCAGGTATGCAGCGAAAAACCAACACTTGCAATCTTTGTTATCTTTCTTTCCTCACAACACCAGCAGCAGGGCAAAACAAGCCTGACACACTGCTCCCTGCTGCACACGCAGCAATACTACACACACATGGCAACACCGAATCACACACACCGCACCACCAAATCGCACACACTGCTGCGCAATACCACACACACGGCAGCATTGATTTCTGCTGAAGATTTGCAGAAAAAGGTCAACCAAGCACAACGGAAAAAACTAGGGTTACGGCAGTCTTGGCTTTGATGCCAAATAGAATTTTACGGCTTAATTTTTATGTATTCGATATCTATCAATAAATAGTACATACAAACCTTGTTACAAAAGGCAAAAAGAATAAAGGACATGATATCCTTCCTAAAACATAACTCTAATAATTACAATATTTACATTCCTTTTTTCCCTAAATATTGACTTATTCCAATACATTTATGGTTTATAACTTCTTATTTTATTTTATTAATATTAGAGAGAAAAGATTTTAGAACCTGAATGCATAAGTAAAAGCTTAACAACTTATCTCTAGAATATTAGACCACATAAATAACTCAGATGATATGAGCTCTCTTCTTATATCAATCTCATTATTGATAACAAAAAAGAAGTTACACCTAGTTAGGGGGATGTAAACCTAACCCCCTTATGATACAAGAAAAAATGATAAAAAAATACATGAAAAAGAAGTGGAGACAAACATTACCCTTTTAGAAATGAAAATGATAAAAATATAAGGAAGAGGGGAGGGGGAGAAGACATGAAACGTAACCCCTCCAAAGCTAAACCTAAAAGCCTAGACCTGCAAAATAGATTAAGCAACATAAGGTGTTAAAAAAAAAAAAGTGAGTCAAACCTAAATTTTTTCTGATCTTCACATCCTTTTTCAGGGTGGACTTAAAACTCATAATGTTGGTATTACTCCAAACTATCTTTCAATGGAGAAGAAACATACATTTGGTTTTCTGTAAGTAATTTCAAATTTTGATGGATGGTATCTTAGAGAATATCCCGGTTATGTTATGTTTCATGAAATTCTGAGTTTGAATATCATCTGCTATCATTTGGGACCGTTGAATAACCATTTTGTTTAGGAGAGTGATTGATTTTTACACTCCCTGTTTTACCTCGAGGTGGAGTGATGCGTTGAATTGTACTCGACGACAAGTTTGCCTTTTTTTTTTTTTGTTTTTTCCTTTGTTTGAAGTATAGCAGCTTGCACTCGCTGTTTGTTTTGCAAAATGTCATTTACTCTAAAAATAACGAGGTCCTTTTCAGAGTGGAAAATCTGGCATTGACGCATAAGGGTTTGGAAATCTCTCTTTGACGCATTCAAGGGTTTGCAAATTGTACATTCAATTTGTCGTCATGGTTGTTTGCCAATTTTCTCAGTTTGGCAGTGCAATGCGATCATGTCTTCTATGCTTGTTTGAAATTTTGTGAACATAATAAATTGGTATTGAAATTGGTATTAAAACGGGGTCAACATAATAAATTGGTGTTAGAAATTTTGTGAATCCCAGTGCCCACCAAGGGAGAAGCACACATTTTTCCTATCAAATCAAATACAGATAGCCATGTGCGGGGGGCCATGGCTCCCACCAGTTTCGTTGCAGCGTCTGTTGTCAAAGAGCAGCTGTGGCTTTTGCTCTCTCCCATCCTCTTCCTCTGATATGCAGCAGGCTCTGTTACCACCACCGGACCCTTATCACCTTTCCTCTCTTGCTCAAGTTCTTCAGGTGCCAACATAGCCCTTTTTGGGTAATTGACTGTTGAGTATAAATCATGTTTGTTTCCCTCCATTCTCCAATTTCTTGTAATTTTGACTACCCATTTAGCTGAATCAATTATAGCAACTAGATAGACGGTTCTTAGTTCTTTTTATTGAATCAGTCTGTTTTAAATATAATCTTTACCTAGTGATTTATATATTAATAATTATGATCATAAGCATTAAATTATGTGAATCGGCCACGTAGTGAATTGAAGAGGCAAGTTAGTTTTGTATTAAAATGGGGTCAAAACAATATTTTTATTGAACTTGCAATTTCCACGAATTTAACTTAAAACGTTTTACTTATAGATAAAAAAGAATATGTATACTGGTGATAAAACAACTTTATAGTCTCTTTATTTTTGGTAAGGAGCAACTTTTTAGTCTTTAGTTGTGTTTAGTTATTCATGTGCGGCCGCATCTTATGAGTTATGACGCTTTTGTGTTCAAACATGGGTTTGAATAATTCAAAGCTAAAAGGAAACAAACAAATAATAACTAGAAAACGAAATAAATAATCGTCATGCATGGCTACCTTTATTTGCTCCTATATATAGATGTAGGCTTGTTAATGTAAGCAATATCTAAGTTAAAAAATGGCTCATGGCTTCCTCCTCATCTTCTTATTCTCTTGCATTATATCAATAACAAATATTCATGCATGCAACCAAGTTGAACGCATCTCTCTTCTGCTCTTCGCCCGCACTCTATCTTCTCCTCCTGTAAATTGGAGTAGTGTTGGGTCGTACATGTGCTCTTATCCTCCAAAGGGCTCAAAGGAGGTATATTTCTCTCATCACTTGGAAATCTCACACATCTCACCCACCTGAATCTTTCCCACAATTCACTTCATGGTGCACTTGAAACTAAATTCTTCTCGTCCCTGAATCGCCTCGAAATCCTTGACTTGAGCTATAACCTTTTTTCTGGAGAGATACCGTTTTCTCTACCACCCAAAAATATTCAAACAATAGATTTGTCAAGCAATTACTTTCATGGTGCAATTCCATCTTCTTTTTTCCAACAAGCTTGGAATTTGACTAGTTTCAATGCTAGCAACAACACATTCTCTGGGCCTATCCCATCATCTATTTGTCTCCGATCGTCTCCTTCCATAAAAGTATTGGATTTTTCCTACAATGAATTTAGTGGAAACATTTCTTGTGGGTTTGGTGGGTGTTCCAAACTGCAAATTTTTCGTGTCGGTCACAATAATTTGTCAGGATCACTTCCAGAAGATATCTACAACGCTACCAAACTTGAGGAACTTGCATTACCTCTCAATTCACTAAATGGAGCCATTAGTGAAAGAATTACCAACCTCACCCACCTCACAATCCTTGACCTCTTCTATAATCATTTGAGTGGTGTGATCCCTCTCAATTTTGGGAAGCTCTCCAAGTTGAAATTCATGAATCTTGGTTTCAACAGCTTACAAGGTAATTTGCCCCCATCTTTGATGAATTGCACAAACCTTGTAGAACTACATTTGGGATTCAACTACTTGGAAGGGGATCTCACCATGCCTAATTTCTCCAAAATCAGCCACCTTAGCAAACTTGACCTAGGTGGGAATAACTTCACTGGTATCTTGCCGATAAGCCTTTACTCATGCATGTCCCTAAAGGCAATTCGGTTGAGTGTAAATCCTTATCTAAAAGGACAAGTAGATCCTGAGATTCTTTCGTTGAAATCGTTGTCTTTCCTCTCGCTTGCTAATGTACGATTGACCAATATCACAGGGGCAATAAAGATACTAATCCGTTGCAAAAGTCTTCAAGCACTCTTCCTTGCCAGTTCGTTTGGCGGTGAGGCAATGCCAACTGATGATGAGATGGTTGATTTTCATGGATTCCAGAATCTTCGTATCTTGAGTTTGGGCGGATGTGGGCTCACTGGTCAGATACCTGGATGGTTATCAAACCTAAAGAATCTAGAGATGCTGTATCTGGGTTTCAATCAAATCTCAGGGTCAATTCCAAGGTCGTTAGGGACTCTTCCAAAACTTTTTTTTGTGAGTCTAGCATCCAACCAAATTTCAGGTGAATTTCCAAAACAACTCTGTAGCTTACCAATGTTAATGATGGATGAATCTAGAGTAGATGATTATGAATTTGAACTTCCTCTCATCAGCCTCCCAATTAAAAATCCACGTTTTTGGCCACGTAGGTTGTCTAACTTTCCTGGAACAATAGACCTAGGGCTCAATAATATTAGTGGTAGTATACCTACTGAGATTGGCCAATTGCTATTTCTTCGTGAGTTGTATCTTAATAGCAACAACTTCTCAGGAGACATTCCAGACCAAATATCTGACCTAAAATATTTAGAGGTTTTGAACCTCTCCACGAATCATTTGTTCGGAAAAATTCCTTGGTCAATGGCGAGCCTTAATTTCTTGTCAGAATTTAATGTCTCGTACAATAATATCGAAGGACAAATACCAACGGGCACACAACTCCAGAGCTTCAACGCTTCTGCATTTGATGGGAACCCTAAACTTTGTGGTGCTCCACTTCCAAATGAGTGCAAAGAAATTGATGTGGATAATAAGAATGACGACCAAGATGCGAACAATGAAAGCGATGAGCTTCCCTGGTTTTATATATTTGCAGCCCTAGGTTTCATTGTTGGATTTTGGGGAGTTTGCGGTACTTTAGTTCTTAAGAAGACATGGAGGCACACATATTTTCAGTTCCTTGATAGTGTACAAGATTCGTTCTATGTGAAGACTTAGATGGCAGTGTGCATGGCCAGAACGAAAAGAAGGCTGAGAGACTAGATTCTACTTTTTATTATATATTTTTCATTTTCAATAAAAATATTTGCATACATAAAATTAACACACCTTGGTGACGCGCTTTCTAATAGAGGTTAGTCTTACCGTTGTATTTGGACTGCACTTGTATCAAAGAGTGTGTCAACAAATGTGTTAGTTTTGTATATCCAAATAGTATGACTCCTTAAGTTTTTATTTGTTTGTTTTCATCGTGATGTAAACATTGTACTAAAATTTGATAGTCCAATAAAACTATTCAGACACAAAAGAGTAACATGCTTGTTGACACTTTAAGAATACATTTGAGCTCTACTAATTGTATGTGAGTCTCATTTAATATTGAAGAGTGTGTCAACAAAAGTGATAATTTTATGTGTCCAAGTAGCATCAATAATAGTTAGACATTCTTAAAGTTTTGCCATGGCGTAAGCGGATATCAAAGCTGATTGTCAGTACTTTTTATATCATATGTCCAGAAGAAACTTATTGTACAGTGATGACAATTAACGATATGAAGCAGTTTTTATATGAACTTTGGGATATACAAAATGTTAAGCAGGAATATCATGCAGAAATCACCATGAACAAATATTTTGAATTTAAACTTTGATGGATCAAATAATTGGAAGATGAAGTTATTGTTTAAAATATGGCTTTATTTTGGCACAACGGCTCGACTGCAAAGTATTAAGGTTGAAAGAAATTTTCATTATTTAATCATGCTTTTACCAGGCTCTCAACCTTCCCCGTAGTGTTTAGATTCACTTCTTCACAACATTTAAGATCTTATCCATGGGTTGTAAGTTACTCAAGCATGACATACTTACCGAGAAACAAAAATAGTAGTGCATAAATTTGTTTCAATTGGTCATGACAAAAGTACTACTTGTATTTGATTCACTAATTTTCCTGTAACCGTTCCTTTAAAGCTATTACACAACTGTAGGAAACTTGGGATCCATTTTTGTAATTTTATTTAAATTTTGGTCTCTAGTTCGTGATTTAGCATCCCAATTGAAATAAATTGAACAGTTCTTCTTTCTTTCCTAGTCTCTCATTAGTTGTATGACATTTGCGAGATGTTACTGATACAGCGTTGATATTTCATATGAATGTATGGTGCTAATATGACGCTGATATTCACTATCAATGTATCTGATTTCCATCAAATGCCCTTAAAACTTCCACTCGGCTTGTGTAAGTGCAATATTGGGCTAAAAGTTTTGAACGCCAAAGCTCACCGAAAGGGAGAAGCACACATTTTTTATATCAAATGAAACGCACGAGGCCTTGTACAGTGTGTGCAGGGTCCGGCCAGTAATGAGCCCATACAGTTCGGCTGTCATGGTGATGAATCGGATAAAAAGGAAGTGAATGAGGTTTCGGTTTCAAACTTCCCAAAGGATGCAGTTGATGAGTGGCCTGCCCCCAAGCAGATCCATTATTTCTATTTTGTCAGGCACCAGACAATTGACGATCCAAAAATAAAAGCCAGGATTGATCATGCTTCTAAAGAGGTGAATGAGAGGAACAAAGCCCGTCAAGACATCATTGAATCACTAAGAGCAAAACGGGTGGGTTGAATCTTCTGGCCTTATTAGCGAATCCCATTTGTTTGAGGGTTGCTGTAAGCCTGTAAACATAACATAACTGTTTATCTGTTTGTTTAGATTGTTGATTCCTTGTTGTAGCAAATGTTTACAACATATGACAATAGAACTATAATAGATGCTAATAGACATCCACGGTTGCATAAGTTGTCATTTGGCAAGAACTAGAATAGACCCTCTGTTATGCACCCTACTGGAGAAATTAGGCTGCGACGTCCTGTTGGAGACAATGTGCTTTGGGCGGGGGATGGGTATAGCTCACATGTTTATTTCGAGGTTATTAATTATCTTAATTGGTATCTTAGTGGGAACCGATTCCCCATCCTCCCCCAAAAACCAGTTCTCCTGGTACATGCAAGCTGTTATTTCCAGTTGGTTTGACGATAGAAACAAAAATTACTTTTTGATTTAAAGAAGTATATGAAAGTTCTACATGTGAAAATATCTTATAGATTTAAGGGGTTCGTACTTATTTAATGTTGTGCTATTAAAGTTCTGCTGGATCTAGTTTTTAAAAGGATCTAACTAGAATCTTTCAGAAGGCAAATTTGGAAATTTGTATATCAGTGGACTTTTGTTTATTTTTTATTTTAGAAAAATGACTGTGATTTGACTATATGTTATTGCCTCCTCTCTTTATTTATGCAGATTGAAAGATCAGAATTGATCGAGAAGATTAAGGCTCTAAGGAGTGACAACAGGCAAATTAGGTCAATTGTGGACGAGAAGTTTTAAGGATTTACAGCCTCTGCGACAGGCTCTTGGAGAGCTGCGCAGTGCAGACACTGCTAGTCTCAATGGTGGTTTATGTTCATCCGAGGAAGAGCTTAACAGTCGCGTATGTTTCCTTTCCATACTTTCTGCATCTCCAAATTCATCAGTTTCTTTTTTTCTATCTTTTCCTGCTCCTATGACTTCTTGGATTTTTCACTCATTACATACTGTTGGAAACAGATCCAAGGGTTGCAGTATTATATACAACATAAGAGCATTCCATTGTCCGAGGAAAAGAAAATACTTAAAAGAGATGAAAGCTCTTGAGAACACTAGGGGTCAAGTTATTGCTCGTGAGGCTGAGCTAGCTAAACTGCTTCCTAAGAGCACTTCCACCCCTAAGACTGGGTGCCAGCACCCAGCGCATTTATCCACTCAAATGAACAGTAATAGACTCCAATAAACAGTAATAGACCAACGCATCTCCACCCCTAAAACTAAATAGCCTATTCAATTTTATTAAAATTTTATTAATTTTTATTATAAAATAATAATTTAATTTTTAATATTTTTTCTTCCCACTTCTTCTTCTTCGCTCCGACCCACCAAAACTCTTCTTCTTCTTCGCTCCGTACACCCACCAACACCACACCAACGCTCCCCCAAAAATGGACCTCCTCCTCCGCATGGGGCAGCGCAACCTCGTCGTGGTCTCCTCGCCAGAGCTCGCCATGGAGGTGCTCCACACCCAGGGAGTCGAATTCGGGTCGAGGGAGGTGTGGCGGTGGTCGTGGAGCTCTGCACCAAGATCCCCAGCGAGAAGCAGAGCGACGAGATCCAGGACCTGCGGCACGCGAACCCGTGCCATCCCGCGTCGAGGAACTGAAGAGAAGGGTGAGAGCCGTGGAGTGGAAGAGGAAGATGAAGATGAAGAGCATCGTGATCTCCTTTCGAACCGAGTGGAAGAGGAAGAAAGAGAAGGATTTCAGCTTGCTGACGTCATACATGCCGGTCCTCAGGTCTGTCAATTTTGGACTGGGCTAGAGACCAGCTTGGGCTGGGTGCCAGTCAATTGGGTCGGCTGGAGGGGATCCACTGGGTGCTGGCCTGTTTTTTAGGCTGGGTGCTGGGCAATAAGCCCTCCGGTGGAAGTGCTCTAAAGAGGTCCTCAAGGACCAAGTTAAAGTAAGGGGATTCTGTTTTTTGCTTGTATCTTTTTGAGTCTTTTATGTTTCAATGAATTCCTGAAAATCTTGTGTTGCAGATTTGCATCATTTTCTAGCATGTACTAATCATTTGGAAAATCATGTTAATCTCTTGGGAGAGAGTGAATACTGTGAGAGGATGTACAAGGTTTCGGGTTTGGTTTATGTTAACTCAAGTGTATCTTGTACTTGTTATTCTTGTAACGAAGAACAATATATCTCTTAAGACAAAGGCAAAATTTCTCGATGTTTTTATATGTGATTTATTTTATTCTACAAACCTTATAATAAGGTTGTAATTTAAATCTCAGTTCCACATAACTATACTAGAATATAAACCACAATCGAGCAAAATAAAATAAAGAAGAAATAAAGATACCGAAAAATTTACGAGGTTCAACAAAATCATGTGCCTACATTCTTGGAGAGATATTGCTTTTCACTATGAAAATAACAAGGACAAGACACACTTGAGTTAACATAACACAAACCGAAACCCTTGTACACCATTTCACATTATTTTCCAAAAACTCACTCTCTCCCAAAAGATCTTTCTCTCTTACTCTGATTTTCTCTCACCCCGTGTTCAACTTCGAATGTTTACCAAATGCACAAACATTGCATCTAGTTATAGACATACACCAGCAATTCATTAAATTGACGCCAACAACTAAGACCAAATCGGTCTTTTTGTTCACACGCAATACTTAACCCTTTGTTGTACCTAGCCTATAGCGTGCAGCTCTTTTCTCATTGCCATTTAATGCGTCCACAATTGCATGCAAACTAGATCCGGCAGTTTCTGACACGACACGGTGACACGATACGAAAATAACGGGTTTCAGGTCAACACGATTACTTATCGGGTGACCCGTTAAGAACCTGTTAATAACGGGTTCTTAACGGTTATACACGCGGGTAACACATGGGTAACCTGTTTCGACCCGTTAAGAAAAAAAAATTATTTTGATAATTTTAAAGTTTAATTACTTAAAGATTTATTATAAAATACAATAGTCATATTAATATATACAATATATTCTATATTAAATATATAGTTTTGCATTATTATTCTATATAAGTTAAAAAAAGAAAAGGTTTAATCATTATTTATTTTTATTATGAGAGTTCCTTATTATCATTACTAGGATAAATTTTACTTAACATGTTGTTGTCCAAAATTAAAATAAACTAGTATAGTATTTGCATAGGCAAGAACTAGGAAGACATACATACAAGTATGAAAAATGTGAAATAATATATAAACACTCGTGATTCATCATTATTTCTCTACGAGTAGATAATGGTACACTTATATTATCGTTTAGATTTTTAAAATCCTCCCCTCATGAACAATGTTTTTTATTTGAGGGAAAAATTAATAATAATTATTGTAGAAGTGTACAAAATATAAGAAAAATATACAATCACTCATAGTGACAAGCTTTACAACTTTCATGAATGGGTCAACTTCGAAATCCAACACTATAATCCATAAACCTTAAATTTATATTTAACCGTCGATTGTCATTTACACTTTATTCTTCTTACTGAATTTCATTTTTTTAATTTTCTTTTTTGAAAACATGATCATCCGGCGGATGTAAGAATATGAACGGTTCAAATCTTTGATATCATGTTTCGATATTTATGATTAACTAAAATATGAGTCGATATCATACAGTTTGTAGAAACTTTATAAACATCAAGTAATATTTTCACTAACCGTAAAACTTTGAATATAATATCAACGATCCAAACCGTTCATCTTCCTGCATCCTCTAATAGATCATGTTTTCAACAAAAAAAAAATCTTAAAAAAAAAAAGAAATTTGATGAGAATAATGAAGCGTAAATGTGAACAGCAATCAACGGTTAATTTTAATCTATGATTTATATGATTATAGTAGCGAATTTTGAAGCTAAACTCTTCATCAAAGTTGTAAAGTTTGTCATTACGAGGGTTTATATATTTTTCTATATTTTTTTGCACTTATACATTAATTAAAAAACTATTAAAGACTTTAAGTAAGCGAAAATATAATTAAAAGAAAAATGCATTTTTATGTTTTGGATGTGACAATATAGTATGTATATACTTATTTAGTATTATGTTTTTCATTTGATTATTTATTGGTTTAAAATATATTTTCCTTAACGGGTAACGGGTTGGGTCATATTACCTGTTAATATTATCGGGTCGATTTCGGATCGGGTCATTTTACCCGTTTATTTTAACGGGTGTTACACGACACGACTCGTTAAGATATCGGGTATGACACGAAAACGACACGAATACGAAAAACACGACACGAATGCCAGGTCTAATGCAAACCCACAAAGTCAAGACCTACCAACTTTGCTTGAATCATGTCTTCTATTTGAAGACTTCCACGCCACAACACCAATACTAGTTGAACTTCGATTGTTGTAACACAATATACATAGACAACAAATACATGAGCTAATTCGGATTTTGATGAACTTTGTAAATTTCTCGTTGTTTTAAAATTTTTTTTTTTGTTTATTTTATTCTGCTCAACTGTGGAGAGATTTTCCACAGTAAAAAGGGCCTCGTTATCTTTAGAGTAAATGACATTTTGCGAAACAAACAGCTAGTACAAGTTATTGTAGTTCAAACAATGGGAAGAAAATGGCAAAGTTGCCATGGAGTACAATTTGTGTGGAACCGAAATTTAGATTACACGTCACTAGAATACAAATCAGAATTAAGCAGAATAAAATAAATAAAAAATAAAGATGCCGAAACCACAATTAAGCAGAATAAAATAAATAAAAAATAAAGATGCCGAAAAATTTCCGAAGTTCGACCAAATTGGGATTTACCCATATATTTGTTGTCTATATGTGTCGTGTTACAACAATTGAAGTTCAACTTGTATTGGTGTTGTGGTGCGGAAGTCTTCAAAGAGAAGACATGATTTGATAACCACACACATTTGGAAGTAGGTCTTGACTTTGTGGTTTTGCATACAATTGTGCATGCATTGAATTGGAAGCAAACTCAGAAAGTCAGTTTCCAAAAAAAAAAAAAAAAACTAAGAAAGTCAAGACCTGCTTCAAAGAGAAGACATGATTTGATAACCACACGCAAAGTTAGAAGCAGGTTTTGACTTTGTGGTTTTGCATACAATTGTGCATGCATTGAATTGCAAGCAAACTCAGAAAGTCAAGACCTGCTTCAACTTTGCTCGTGGCAGTCAAATCCAGAAAGTTAAGACAAGCTTCCAACTTTACACACATGAGTACTCCTTGACGCATTCAAGGGTTTGCAGAATGTAAATTAATGTGCCGCCATGATTGTGAGATCCCACATCGATTAACGGAGAGGAGGTGATGTATCTTATATGTACATGCTCCCCTCCCTATAGCACGAGGCCTTTTGGGAGCTCACTTGCTTCTGGTTCCACCGGAACTCCGAAGTTAAGCGAGTTCGGGTAAGAGCATTCTTAGGATGGGTGACCCACTGGGAAGTTCTCGTCTGAGTTCCCAGAAACAAAACCGTGAGGGAATGGTAAGCCCAATAGGGACAATATCTTGCTACGGCGAAGTCGAGACTGAGATGTGACAATTTGGTATCAGAACTCTACCGTTCGGTATGGATGTGCCGGCGAGGACGCCGGGTTCCCCTTAAGTGGGGTGGATTGTGAGATCCCACATCGACCAACGGATAGGAGGTGATGTGCCTTATATGTACATGTTTCCATCCCTATAGCACGAGGCATTTTGGGAGCTCACTGGTTTCGGGTTCCATCGGAATTCCGAAGTTAAGCGAGTTCAGGCGAGAGCATTCCTAGGATGGATGACCCACTGGGAAGTTCTAGTGTGAGTTCCCAGAAACAAAACCATGAGAGAATGGTAAGCCCAAAACGGACAATATCGTGCTACGACGAAGTTGAGACTGGGATGTGACAATGGTTGTTTGCCAAGTTTTTCAATTTGGGAGTTTGCAATCTGATAACATCTTTTATGCTCGTTTGGTGTCCAAGATGGATTAGATTCAAGCTCAAATGAAGGTCTTTGAATGATTTTTCAGTTTTAAGGAATTAGAAGGGGTCGGATTAGGCTTGAAAGAAACTTATTTCATTTTAGTCCCCAATCATTCCTTGTGAATTGAAAGTGATGAGTTTTCTTAATGAATAATTCCTCTACTAATTTCAGTCTGAACCGGTTACTGTAATTTGCATGCATTCAGTTAGGGTCATATCTTCTGTTTTCTTGCATACCATGTATGCCACTAAATACTATTAAAATGGGACCAACATAATAAATTAGATTAAAATCGTAATTTACATGAGTGAAACCTAAATCATGTTACCTATAAATAAGAAGGAATATCAGTGACTTTAGTTGCGTTTAGTTTTCGTGTGCGGCCCTCTTTCGATTCCATGACCAACTAAGGTCTTCACTTTTGTTTCTTTCATGCCGTGCAAATTCTCTTCAAACGTCCAGATAATTCAAAGCTAAAAGAAAAGTTATATAATAACAACAACAACAATAATAGTAATAATCTAAACTACATATTAATAAAATATTCTTTATCAACTAAAATAGCGCGAAAATAATGTTTAGTCTTCTATCAAGATAAAAAAGTTAAGGGCAGTCACGTAATTGCACAACTCGAAATTTTGTTGATTTTTGTTTAAATCTCCCCACTGCCACCTTCTCTCCTTCCTCTATCCATTTAAAAAAATAAATAAATAAATTCATACACTTTGTGTGTGTGTGTGTGTGAGCATATCTCTACTAATTAATAAAACTCTCTTTGTCAACCAAAAGAGGGTAAAAAGACAAATTAGTCTTCTATCACACAAAAAAAATGATGGGCAATAATGTAATTTCACAGGTCCAAATTTTACAGTTTTTTATTGAAGCCTCACCAACATGTGATGTTAAAATACCTCCAATATTAAAAAAAAAAAAAAAAACCAAAAACCAAAAACCTCCCACTCCCCACGTTCTCTCCCTCTCTCTCTCTCTCCCTCCCTCTCTTCTTCTCATTTTCTAAAAAAATGTCTTCATACACACAAAGTGTGTGCCCATATGCTAGTACTAATAATAATAACAACATAACCACACACACACACACAAAAAAAAAAAAAAAAAAAAATTCAAAGCTGCATACCATTGCTTGCTCATAAATATATGGATGCAAACTTGTTACGGTAAGCAATATCTAAATTACAAAATGGCTCATGGCTTCTTCCTCCTCTTCTTATTCTCTTGCATTATTTCTACAACAAATATTCATGCATGCAACCAAACTGAACACACTTTTCTCCTGGCTTTCGCTCGCACTCTATCTTCTCCTCCCGTAAATTGGAGTAATTCTGTTGATTATTGTCGTTGGAATGGCATCACTTGTAATGGGGAGGGTTGCGTCATTCACTTGCTCTTACCTTCCAACGGGCTCAAAGGAGGTATGTCTGTCTCATCACTTGGAAATCTCACATATCTCACCAGCTTGAACCTTTCCCACAATTCACTTTATGGCACACTTGAAACTAAATTCTTCTCGTCCTTGAAACGCCTTGAGATAATTGATTTGAGCTATAACCTTCTTTCCGGAGAGATACCGTTTTCTCTACCACCCAAAAATATTCAGACAATAGATTTGTCAAGCAATCACTTCCATGGTAAAATTACATCTTCTTTCTTTCAACAAGCTTGGAATTTGACTAGTTTCAATGTCAGCAACAACACCTTCTCTGGGTATATCCCATCATCCATTTGTCTCCGATCATCTCCTTCCATAAGAATATTGGATTTTTCCTCCAATGAATTTAGTGGCAACATTTCTCGTGGGCTAGGGAGGTGTTCCAAGCTGCAGATTCTTCGTGCTGGTCACAATAATTTATCAGGATCACTTCCAGAAGATATCTATAATGCTACCAAACTTGAGGAACTTGCATTACCTCTCAATTCACTAAATGGACTCATTAGTGAAAAAATCGCCAACCTTGTCAATCTCACAATCTTTGACCTCTACTTAAATCATCTAAGTGGTGTCATCCCTCTCAATATTGGAAAGCTCTCCAAGTTGAAATTCATGAATCTTGATTTTAACAGCTTACAAGGTCATTTGCCCCCGTCTTTGAACAATTGTACAAACCTCGTAGAACTAAATTTGGGATTCAACTACTTGGAAGGAAAGCTCACCGTGATTAATTTTTCCAAACTCAACCACCTTAGTAAACTGGATCTATCTTGGAATAACTTCACTGGTATCTTGCCGATAAGCCTTTACTCATGCATGTATCTAAAAGCAATTCGGTTGAGTGGTAATCCAAACCTAGAAGGACAAATACAACCTGAGATTCTTTCATTGAAATCCTTGTCATATTTCTCGCTTAGTTATGTACGATTGATCAATGTCACAGGGGCAATGAAGATATTTATGTGTTCCAAAAGTCTTCAGACACTCCTCATGGGTGATTCGTTCTACCGCGAGGCAATGCCAACTGATGATGACATGGTTAATTTTCATGGATTTCATAATCTTCGTTTCTTGAGTTTGGGTGGCTGTGGGCTCACTGGTCAGATACCTGAGTGGTTATCAAACCTAAAGAATCTAGAGGGGTTGGTTCTTGCTAATAATCAAATCACAGGGCCAATTCCAAGTTGGTTGGGGACTCTTCCAAAACTCTCTTATGTGGATATGTCATTCAACCAAATTTCAGGTGAATTTCCTAGACAACTTTGTAGATTACCAATGTTACTAGGGAATGCATCTCGAGTGGACAATTATGAATTCGAACTTCCAATCTTCGGCGGCCTAAATAAAAAATCATTTCTTTATTTTTTGCCGCGTAGATCGTCTAACTTTCCTGGAGTAATATATCTAAGGGCCAATAACATTAGTGGAAGTATACCTGCTGAGATCGGCCAATTGCAATTTCTTCGTCAATTGTATCTTGACGACAATAACTTTTCTGGCGAAGTTCCAGATCAAATATCTAGCCTAAAATATTTAGAGCATTTGGACCTCTCTAGAAATCATTTGTCCGGAAAAATCCCCTGGTCAATGACGAGTCTTAATTTCTTGAGAGTATTTAATGTCTCATACAATGATCTTCAAGGACGAATACCGACAGGCACACAGCTCCAAAGCTTTAACGCTTCTGCATTTGAAGGGAACCCTAGACTTTGTGGTGCTCCACTTCCGAATGAGTGTAAAGAAATTGATGTGGATAGTAAGAACAACGTCGACCAAGATGTGGACAATGAACATGACGAGCTTCCCTGGTTTTATATATTTGCAGTCCTAGGTTTTATTGTCGGATTTTGGGGAGTTTGTGGTTCTTTAGCTCTTAAGAAGACATGGAGGTACGCATATTTTTGTTTCCTTGATAATGTACAAGATATGCTCTACGTGAAGATGACGATGTGCATGGCGAGGATGAAAAGAAGACTTAGGGACTAGATTCTACTTGTTATTATATATTTTTCATTTTCAGTAAAACTATTTGGATACACAAAATAAACACAAGTGGTGACACACTCTCGAATAAAGACGGGCCTTACTATTGTCAAGGGCCCGCGCCTGTATTAGAGAGTGTCAACCAATGTGTTAAATTTTTGTATATCTAAATCGTATAACTCTTTCAAATTTTACTTGTTTTTTTTTTTTTTTTTTCATCTTGATGTAAGGATTGTTCTACTATATAATAGTACAATAAAACTATTAGACAAACAAAATTAACATACTTGTTGACACATTTAATTTTTATATATCTAAATTGTATAACTCTTTCGTTTTTTTTTTCATCTCGATGTAAGGATTGTTCTACTATATAATAGTACAGTAAAACTATTTAGACAAACAAAATTAACATACTTGTTGACACAATTTGTTATACATGTGAGCTTTACCATTGTATGTGGGTATCACCTAATATTAGAGAGTGTCAACAAAAATGTCAATTTTGTGTGTTCAAGTAGCATCAACTGTAGTAATATATTCTTCAAGTTTTGTCATGGTATAAGCCAAATATCAAGGCTTATTGGTGGTTTTTTTTAATATCATCTTTCAAGGAGAAACTTATTATATACTGACGACAATTAATAACGTGTAGAAGTTTTCATATAAACTTTTGGATATACAACATGTTAAGCATGAATATCATGCGTAAATCAAATAATTGAAATTTAAACTTTGATTACTCAAATAATTTGAAGATGAAGTTAGTGGTCACAAGACTCTGCTGTAAAGTATTGAGGTTGAAAGAATTTTCATATTTTAATCATGCTTTCACAGGGTACTCAGCCTTTCTTGGTGTCTACATTCACTTATTCATGATATGTAGGATCTCGTGCATTAGTGGCAAGTTTCTCAACCATGACATATTTATTGAGAACAAATTATAGTAGTGGATAAACTAGTTTCAATTGGTCATGACCAAAGTTCTACCTATAGAAAGAATTATGATAACAAACTGGATATACAAAGACTATACGTGATTTTTAATAACAATTGATTTTACACAAAGTAAAAGTCAATGAATTACGCAAGATAAGAAAGCACTAGGACATCTGGTTCCTCTTAATCCCATATAATCTCGTTATTCATATTACATCATATTATTCCCTTGTTGCCAACGATTATCCTTTAATTTGCTAATATTTCCTATCAAAATATACTATTGTGTTTCTAACTATCAATTCACGCCATGTCTAGCCACATATTTAGATAATCATAACCCTTTACACTAAATGAATAATTATAAGAAATTCCACAAATCATAATTCTACTCAACTATGTAATTCATAATAATTGTTTTGAAAAACTGTCTACTAAATTGAACTTGTCAATCATAGTTTAGTGCTTCGCACAAATAATAGTGATTTCTTTGATAACAATAAAGTACAATAACAATTACTCATCATGAAAACTAACTGAAACTAATATAAAAAGAATTAAATGATCAGGTTAAGAGTACAATCTAATCCTAGCAAATAAGATTTAATTCATGACAAAATTAATTCACAAGAAATTCAAAAACATAGATAGAAACAACCGAAATTCCAATTTCTGCTCCACAGCAAATCTTGAATCTCCAGTCTTCCTTCTTCTGTCGGCTGATACGTGTGTGAGGTCTGGAGAGTCGTCCTTGTCTTCTCTTCTTTCATCCACGGTGCAAAAAAGAATTGGCCAATTCCTTAATAGGAAAGGTATTAAGCCACCGCCAAAACCAATTTTTCTGGCAACCAATTTACATTTCTAGATCCAACTTGTACCCGTTGCTGCGGGATTGAAAACTATATAAAAGATTATGCAATTTCAATCTTTATAAACAATGTTTGAGTAAAAAATTGAGTTATCAATGCCAATGCAAATTATACAAAACCTCATCATGAATGAAACAAATTTAAATATCAAAAGAGAAACCTATCTCGTCTATTAAAAATATTACGAAGTTCTTTGGATACGAAAAAACACAAATGGCTTCCTGTCCAAAAAACATTAATGGGAAATGTTGTTTACTGCAACACTAAAAGTTGTCCTCTGCTATGTTGGTCATTAAGGAAGCATCCCAAGCAAGGGAAAAAAAATTGAAATAAATTTATAGACAGTAGAATTATATCATGAACAAAATAAGGATAATGCATGTTTACCTAGTGTTTTTGTGTGTAGAAAGAAGTTTGATTTTGCACGAAATGGAGATGACCTTCTCTGGCAATTCTATAGGATGCGATCACACTTTTGTGCGTTTTCCAACTTGAATTCAAGAAAGTAATAAGACCAAGGCATAAGAGATTATAAGAAAAATTATAGAAAATATAAACCACATATACTGCTTATTATACTACTTTGTATTCCGAATACACCTAAAAATATATCGATTTCTAGTGAATAGTTCGGTTCCAATTAATTCCACTTTAGTTTCTTTCAAGCCCTTCAACTTATCCTTGACTTTTTTTAACTGCATCATAATTAAGAGTTAGCTAATAATAAATATTCAAATTTGTTAACTTTAGTTGACCCTCGACATGTGCTCTTCCGGAAGAGGGCTCTTCAAGCATCCTGAAGTATAAGCTCGCGAATCCAGAGAGGTTTATCAAATTCAAAGCAAAACCCACATATATTCTGAAGATTCTAGAGTTACAGAGGAGCAAGGAGAAATGGATGCATTAAATTGTGGTATATTCTGAAGATTCTAGAATTAAAAGGAGCAAGAAAAAACTGGATTCATCTGCTTTAATTATTTTTTGAATTATTTAGAAATGGATGTGTTAAATTGTGGTTAAGGTTTCAAAACCCGTAGCCGAGCGCGGACGTTTTTGCTAGTATCATCTACGCGATGAAGTAAGAATCTTCTAGCCAAGCAGTAGACAGCCACGTTTTCAAGCAAATGAGCATTACACGGCGAAGGACAACCGGATAAGAAAATCCAATTACACATTAACCGCCCCCGCGAATTTTCATTTTCCATGATAAAAATATCTACCCTTTCCAGAACTAATCTCATCCAACATGAGCTAGTTCCAAGTTCCCACAATTTCACATTGCAACATCATAATCATCTTGGAAGATAAAATGGAAACTAAGAATGTAAATTCATATAACCATAGGCTTAAGAATGCTAGAGAAACCAATAGACTCAACATTTCCGTAATCCATATCCAAATTAACACCAAGTACAACAAAAGAATGTTACCTTTGTACTCCAAGCACACCCTAGTGACAAACAAAATGGATAACAGACTAACTCTCCTCGGACTTTGAAATATCAACCAAACCAAGTCTCTCATTCTCCGGCAAAACAGACCAATTGGGCGACCGAACTGCCCGCAACCACAAGAAATCATCCACGTTGCTCCAATTCTCTGTCTCTTTGTCAAGACTAGCCTCCCTAAGCTCTTCCTCGATTCCTTTATAGGTCAAACAGTACGGCGCAAACCTCACCCCACAACTATCCTCAATTATTGGCCGACTCCTCACCCTCAGATAAAAATCACTTGTTTTTTGCATTATGAAACCGAAATTGATGCGAGGCCATCACAAAAACACACCCTTTCACACCATCAACCAAAACTGAACCCGTCGCAATGCCAGTATAAACCCTACAATTCCTTAATCTGCGAACAAAAATCGCTCTCACATAGCCTATTAACCTCACCTCATAGGAATCAAGGTCTGAAATCGAAAACTCTCCCACTTCCGATCCCTTAAAATTATGTACCAAAATCTCTCTTTTCTTGTTCCCGAATCTCGGTGTAACAACCCGTCCCGAGATTTACTGTACAAAAAGGGTATTTTTGTATTTTCACTAAGTTTGAGGATCTTTTCCTTTAGAAATGGTTTTTGGGTCTTAAATGGTGTGCCTAAGGGGCCCACCCCTGATTTTTGTTCCCGAGTCTTTCTCTCCGTCTCTCTCCTCTCTTTCTCTTCTCCTTTCCGTGAGCCCTCTCACAACTCTCTCCTTCCCTCTTCCCAAAAAACACACACACACACACCCATGCCACACCCCATCAACGACGACTGTATCACCATCATCACCACGTTAGCTCTCTCTCTCTCTCTCTTCGTCTCTATGAAGCATAGAGAAACTTTGGCGGGTTCCTTGTCCTTCCGTTTTGGGTAAGCCTCAATATACTCCAAATGCTTTTCTTTTCATCCCTATGGTTCTTTTCTGACCCCCGTGGTTTTGTTTTGGACGTCAAACCACAAAGAAACATGTTGGGGAGACTTCCCCGGATTTTCGGCGAGAAACTGACGGATTTCGAGCCAATTTTCGGCCAAACCACGATGAGTTGGCCGGCGTGCAAGGTATCAATCTCTTCGTCTCGCCGGGTATTACAACTTTCCTTTTTGTTTCACCAATTTCGTTAAGTATTGAAAAAGTTATACTCATTTACCCAGTTTTCGGCGAACTCTGCGATTTTCGAGGCATTTTTCGGCCAAAACACCGCAAGTTAGACGTCGTGCGAGGTACCATTCTCTTCGTCTCTTCGAGAACTATGATTTTTGTTTTTGAATCACTTGATTTCGTTGAGTATTGACAAAGTTATGGACGTTCAAAGTTTGTCTAAATTCCGGCCTTCTCCTTCAATTGGGTCCGGCAACCCATGTCCTGAACTCAGGCCGTGCCTTCAAGCCCAGATCCTTTTGAACCAGGCCCTTTGGGCCGTGCCAAACCTAGGGCCTTAGGCCCATTATCCTTTTAAAACCCAATCCACTAATCTTTTAAAACCCTAGGGCCTTAAGCCTTTGGGCCATTCACCTAGGGCATTCAGCCCATTTACTTAAAACCCTTAGGCCCTTGAAACCCAAACCTATTACCCTTTAAAGTCTAACCTAAAACCCAAATCCTTTTATTTTTATTTATTTTATTTATTTGAAGGTAAATTTTTTTTTTTAAATTAGAAAACCCTTTAAACCCCATTGCCTGGACCTTTAATCCTGGCCGGCCCAAACCCTTTGTGTGGAATATTCCGTTAGGGAATATTCCATTAGAGAATATTCCATTAGGGAATAATCTCTGGAATATTCTATTAACGTTTACAAAATTTATCCAGGACCCTTCTTAGGGTAATTCGACGTCCTGAATTCGTTTCCGACGTCCGTTTCCCCAAATTTGATTGTCTTAATATGGTTTTATTAATTGGACCCTTTTATGTGCTTAAGGGCAATTATTGTGACGTTTCCGTATTCGCTAGCTTGCGTGGCTCTTCGGCGGCTAAGTACTGTGAGTGGACCCCTTCTAAAATTGCATGATTTAATTATAGAATTGCATATATTAATAGCATGCCTTACAGATTTATGATTTGGATAACGTTCATATATTGAGAATTGATTATTAGCCTATATTGAGCTTATTTTAAATATCGTATTTTCTATATAAAAACCACATTCTGGTAGGACATTTGATGGATGACAATAGAATAATAGAATGTGTTTTCGAACACCTCTTCATAGTATAGATGATGGATGACTTTATACTCTGAAGTTGAGTTTTAGAAATGTATTATGTTTTGTGCGTACCTAGTAGACATTATGTCGCCTAAGGCGAGGATCTGGTGTTGGCAGTTAGGCCGGGAGAAATAATCCCTAGCTACGGGCTGAGGGACACGGAGCAGGCATTGGGCCGGGAGTAAATAATCTCTGGCTACGGGCACAGAGACCAAGGAGCAGGCATTGGGCCGGGAGTTATTATTATTCAGTGATCTCACTAGTAGCACACTATATATATATATGAAATGATTTGTGATATGCTTCCTGAAATGATTTACGAGAATGATTTGCAGAAAGATTTATGTGATGATTTTATGAATTGTTTTATGGCATGCTAGAGGTTCTGAAAAACCTATCACTTATTATTCTAGTAGTTTTCATTATATTAAACTTTGGGGGTTAGTACGTTCATAACTGTTTTCGTATTATGTATATATATAAACTTGGTCCACTCACCCTTGTTTTGCGCCCCCTTTCAGGACCTAGAATCGAGGCATACAATCCCGGCGTCAAGGCACTTCCGCATCGACATCTTCGAGCCCTCTCGGTGTAGGACCCACTCCTTTGTTCATTCAAATTTTATATTAATTCTCTTAGTGTTCTAGATTAGATGTGTGCTCTAAACACGTTCCTTAAATCCATATTCACTATTCTTTTATATTTATAAGTCTTATTTATCCCTTATTTTCAGCATTTGCACTCAATAAATGGCTTTCGTCACCCTCGGGTGTTGGCCAGCACGTTCCTACCCTGGTGTTCGGGAATATCGGAGTCGGGGCGTGTCACTCGGGGAGTCTAGAACCCGAAAACCCAATTTCTTCTCAGGTTCCTGCTCTTTCTCATCCTCTTTGGGTTCGGCGATTGGGTCTTTTTTGGTGGGTTTGTTTCTAAAAGAGAATTTCTTTTTGGGTAACAACTCAGCACTCAAAACCTCGAGACTCTGTCACAAATTCGACATCGTCTTAAGTGAGGACCGAACTTCATAGGAGGGTAAGAAGTACGAGTTCTCAGCGACGAGATTCTCGAGATCGGAGATATAGTAGAGGTGGGATTTCACTTGAGTCGGATCAGAGAGCCAGTATTGGGTGAGTTGGGATTCGATGGACCTCTTGGAGTTGGAAAAGCGGGAGAGGAAAGTTGATGTGGACTCAAAGGAAGAGGAAGAGGACGAGTCGAACTCGGTGGATTGGCGAGTGAGTGAGTTGTCTAAACGAGGTTGGTGGCGGTTTGAGAGGCGGTCAAGCATTGATTAATGCTTCTTTTAGAGGGATTGATCTGCAACTAGGAGGTTAGGGTTAGGGTTTGATGACAGAGCTACTTCCTCATTTGAGAAAGCGAAAATGTGCAGAATTTGATAGAAAAACGAGGGAATTCGGTATTTGGGTTTTGCCAAATTAACTAGAGCCTTGCTTCATATGCCACTTTGCGGCACCATTCATCTTGGGAATTGATATCCGGATTTCACCTGGAGAATGAGAAACACCTTAAAATTAATTTTAAATGTTTTTAATTTTCTCCAATATCTTAACACAACTATTTCACCAAACAATATTGCTTGTAACAAAGTCGAATAGTTAGAGATCATATCATTTTCTTCCTTTTTCTTCCTTGTTTCGTAATGAACAATATATCAAAAAGTCACAATCTTTTTAGCGAAAAAACAATCACATAATTATTGCTTATCTCCATACAATTCACATGTCTCACATACAATTCACATGTCTCAATTCTCAGACACATAATGTTATATCATACATACTATTCTTCTTCTTCTTTGTCATAAAATGCCAAAAACACTCACATTTTCAATTAACACTTACATGGACAATAATATGCCATAAAAAAATTGACTTGAAAAACCCCGCTATCATATGTTTTATTATTTTGCTGATGTGATGTGCTCAAAATAAATAGTTAGATTGGCCCAAGTGTTATGTTTTTCATGTATAAATTGATAATGTTGGAGGCAGTGTCACAATATATACCAGATAAGCAAACAAAATCAACAAAAACCCAGAAAAGCAGCTCACAAATGTAATTATATGAATGCAGGAGGACTCGGCATCTTACTTGATAATATCGTACTCATGTCTACGATCCTGATGAACTCTTTCCGATACAAAAAAAAAGTCACTCTTTTTCTTCATATACAACTCAGGCCAGGAAACACTAAAACACAACCCCTAAATCCAACTAAATCAGATGTAAAACAAATTCGAATATAATTTTCTAAATTCAGAATAAAAAGAATCTATTTGTTTGGAGCAGATGAAATTGCAATCCCTGGGCGAAATTTCTAACCGTTAAATTGGATTAGACAAAATCATGAAATATTTTTCAAAAGCCCAATTATATTAAAACAAAAATTTGAAGCGGATTTTGACATGCAATAGGTCAATAAGGTAGGAATCGTTTCAGACTAACCTTGATGGCGTGCGACGGAGGAATCGTCCAATTATCGTCGGAAAGCTTGAATCTGAACAAAGCTCCAAAAGGTTATAGGGAGATATTGATGTGAAATCCAACATGCAAAGGTTGAAGGACAAGAACTTCAATTTGAAAGATCTGGAGCAGAGTGGCTGCTTGGTGAGGAGAAGTCGCACCAAGAGAGCAGGGGCAAAACATGACGACAGCCAGGCAGGAAGAAATCGGGAGGTAAGAGATGAGTGCGGCCAAATTTCTAAGACAAAAAGGAAAAAAAAAATGAACTACACTGCAAAAGACATAAATGGAAATACAAATTTAACACGGAATGACATTTGATATACCAAAATTTTTTAAAGAATGATACAAATAGCAAGACATGTTTATATATATGTATAAACAATCATCAATATACTTAACAAAAAATTCTAAATTCTAAATTTGACATTACTTGTTAGCTCACCCTTTTTCTCCCAATTTCAACAAAGGCACTTTGTAGCTTATATAAATTGTTGTGGCACTAATTTGCAATAGAAAACGTAATCATAAATAAGATGTACAAAGCAATATCACTATAACAATTTTTTTTTTCATTCAAAGCAATGGCAACATATATATATATATATATGTATATATGTATATATATGTATATATACCGCTTTTTGGGGAGGGAGTAATTGGTCTCTGGGGTTTCCTTTTCCTCAACCAATTCGGTTGTGTTAGCCCTGAGGTTGGTCTAACATTTTGTTATGAGCTGGCTAGACAAAGACAGATTGAAGATAAGATAGATTTGAGTTCAAGTGGCACAGGACCTTCCATCGATCATAAGGCATATTCTACCCTTACCGAATCCATTCTATTGAAGCGTAAAAAGCTCATTCTCATGTTGCATTTCTTTGGCTTGGAAGTTCCATATATATATATATATATATATATAAACATTTATCAAAATGATTAATAGAAATTTGTAAATTCTAAACTTGACACTACTTGTAGCCGGACTCACCCTTTTATATTTCAATCTCAGCAAGAGCACTTTGTAGCTTATATAAATTGCTCTGACAATGATCTGTAATAGAAAATACAGTTACAAAATCAGATATAGAAATTAGCAATATTACAATGATATTTTTTTTTTCAATCAAAGCACTAATAACTAAGAAACTTTATTTGTAAGAAAGATTAAAAAGAGCTAAACTGAGAAATCTCTATCTAGGCACCATTTCCCGAAACTGAAGAACAAAACGCATCAAACATGCACAAAAAGGATCCAAGGAAAAATAAAAAATTGAAACCATATACGTTGAGAAACATGCAAAACTCACCTAGAAACGCCGGATTAGATGGGTCTCAACCAAGTTCAAAGCAAATCCAAAATGGGCACAAAATTTCTGAAATAAAAAACCAAAGCACATGAGATACTAACAAAAGCCATAAAAAAAAAAAAGAAAGGAAAATCAAAACCTTGTGCGGCAACAAACATGCAGAATTTACTTCGAAAACCCAGATCAAACCAACCAAAAACCCAAAAAAATTATCGGAATCAAACCAAAAAAGCAGAGAAATTAACAACATACGCGAGCCATAATCAACCATTACACATATTTGGACAACAATTTAGGAAATCAGTGTATCACAAAGAGAAAGCAATCTCACACTTGCAATGACACTTCTTATTAGTAGAGCTAAACTACAAAAGCACTCAGCAAGTTATGTTGTGAACAACCGAGGATCGAATACATCTACTCTACAATATAAACAAAAATTCGGAGAGATGTGCACCATTAATTCGATCCAAGATCTTAAAGTCCATCTAGTAATAAGTACTAACATAACTACGTAATGAAAAAATTACAAAAACTTCAATCTCAAATTGTTTGCTGATATTAAAAACAAAATCCATGCAACTGAACCTAACTAATACACATCTCGGTTGAGCCAAAGATTTCAATTTACTGGACACAAAAGCAAAAAGTCACAGAATTTTATTAAGATTTAGGGTTAATCTCTGTTTACTACCCTCATGTTTCGTGTTTTTCAACATTTGGTACATGAAGTTTTTTTCATCCCAGAGTCATACCTCAAGTCTTAATTTTGGGACAGTTTCGTACATCCGTTAAGTTTTCTATTAAAACTTATGTTAACTGATGACGTGGCACCCACGTGGACAATAACTGAGCGCCACGTGTCAATATGGCCCCCCTTTAATATTAAAAAATAAAAAAAACACAAAAAAATAAAATAAAATAAACCCACCCGTCCCTCACCCCCCCTCACCCTCTCCCTCCCTTCTCTTTTCTGCAACCCGCACCCATTCTCTCCCTTCTCCCTTCTCTCTTCTCCAATTCCATGCCCCCGTTTTCCTTGCCCACAGCACCCCCGCCGTTGTCCTCTCCACTTACACCATTGTCTCCGATCCCAACACCAGGTTCTTCCTCTGCAACACAGCACAGCCGCCATTCTCTCCCTCTTGATCCTCGCCATGGTCACCGACCTCTGCCAGAACGTGTCGACATTGGCCAACGTTGCCGCCTGCAAGCTCAAACCTCAAGCCTTCTTCTGCAATAGCTCGATTGTGAATGGATCTGAGCTCTACACCATGCAAATACCCAGATCCGGTTCTATCTCCAATGGTGAATCAGATTGCCATCTGGGTCTTCTCCATTTCTCCTGAAACCTCTAATTCCAACTCTTAATCCAATTTGGCTCTTAGTCCCAAATGGGTCAAATTGATGGAAAATCGAGAAGTGCTGGGATTTGGGTGGGGTGTGGTTTCTCGGGAAAATATGATGTTTGTGTAGAAAATGGCAGTGGGCTTAAGAAAGAAGATTTGGTTTTGGTTTGGAGTCTTGGAGAAATGAGAAGGTGATGGGGGAAGCCACGTGGATTGTTTCATGCAAGATTGTGATTTCTCAGTAAAAAAGTGTAGTATTTAGATGCTTTTGGGGATTAGGGTTTTTGCAATGGGTGGAGGTGAAGATGGTGGAGGAGGGAGAAAGAAGGGGAGGTGAAGCGAGTTGGGGTTACAGAGGAAAGAAGAGAGGGTGCGGGTTGGGGGAGGTAGAAGACGGGTGGGATTTTTATTTTTATTTTTATTTTTTATAATTAATTATTTTAATATTTTTAGTGACACGTGGCGCCCAGTCATTGTCCACATGGGCGCCACGTCATCACTTAACGGGAGAATTAACAGTTTGACTAACGGATGTATGAGACTGTCCCAAAATTAACACTTTAGATATGACTCTGGGATGAAAAAAACTTGATGTACTAAATCTTGAAAACCACGAAACATAAGGGTAGTAAACAGAGATTAACCCTAAGATTTATTTTCCTACGTTTTCTCAGCTACCAAACAATGGAACCCATATCTGCTCCTCACCCAGATTACCAATAAACGCCTATTTTTCAACTAAATAGGAAATTTTCCCACGAAATTGAAAGCTAGGAACTTTGAACAATGAAATTAAAGTTCAATTAAACCAATTTACAATCGGATGAGATGGAAAATTAGCTAATTAATGCGATTCGATCCTTTTCTGTACCGATTTCCCAAATATTTCACGGGAAAAAAAAAAATTAACGATTTAATTAAGAACAAACCCAGATATCTACAATATTCCACCGTCTGATCGAGTTTTGGACTTTACGTTTTTAGAAACAGCAGCCCAAATCGGAAAAACCCAGTAATCACACATATTTAACAGATCGAACTCAAAAATTAATGAACGAAAAGAAAAGGTGCAGAATTTACTCAAACCCACAAAATTAAAATTAATTACAGCATAATCAGGTTAAAGATTCAAAATTCACAATGTAAAAACCCAAATTCAAAATAAAATTCAAAATTCACGACGAAACAACCCGAATTAAACTCAAAATCAAGGTCCTTTCAGAAACATAAGCTTCTTAGCTTAAGAAGGCGAAAATCTGAAACCTTTCGAAAGCGCAGAAATAATTCAAATTCTGCCCTAATAATTCAAAGTCTTCTACGCTCAAATAATTCAAATTCTGCCCTAATCCGCATAGCTTATAGAACCCAACTTCAATAGCTCCTTGGGTTTCTCATATTTTCGCCCTAAAATTCATGTTGGGTTCACAACTTCTATTTTCTAGAAAACTCGTCCATAACACATTAAACGTAATAATTAACACTAATTTACGACTAAATAGAGGTATAAAATATTTACAAAATATCAACCTAACAATCATATACGTGGAATTATTGTCACTCACACGTCCTTTGTAGCTTATCCAGGTTGTTGCTTTGATCAGTGCACCATTTCCACAGTGTTTGGGCAATTGTGCAGGTGGCAAGACTAAGTACATACGTGGTAACTGTACAGAGGTCAGAGAGTTTGAAGCCACTAGGTTACCCTTTCACCCTTCCTTGTATTATTTTTGGAATGTCTATTTTGGGAGCCTACGGGCATGTTATCCTGGTGAGGAGTTATGTATTTTAGGTCCAGACATTGTGTATAGGGATGGGCAAATACCCATCGGTTATGGGTAACCGCAGTTATCCGCCCATTTAAATTTCGCGGTTACGGTTATGGGTAACCGTTTAGATAATTAAATGGTTATGGGTATAACCGTTTACCCGTAAAATTTAAATGGGCGGTTATGGGTATTAACCGCTGTTATAACGGTTACCCGTTTACCCGTTTACTTTACCCTCCTCCAAGCTTCTTTCCGACGAGATCCCTCAACTCAGTTTCACTGGGGAACCTCTGCTCCTTCAGCTTCGAGAAGACCTATGTCCGACAAGATTCAAAACGATGAGCAGCTAGCAGAGACAGAAATGGAGAAATTTCGACATATAACTCGATCAAGAAGAATAGGGTAGAGTTCTACCAATTCACCATTACAATACACTTCAAAAGCTCCTGTGCTTTGAAGGAAGGATTGGATGAAGTTTCCAAAAGCCAAGTGCTTGCCATACTGCCCAACCTATTTGCTTGCAGGGTCTGGTACCAAGGAGGTGGCGTCGTTATCCCCAGCCTTGAGAAAACATGTTTTCCGGCCATTATAGTCCCGATGATTCCTACTTGAACAACCGGTACCAGTTTGCTCAGCAGGCATCTTGGAAGGGGAGGGTGGTGGTTTGCCAGTATTACATCGATCCCGGGAAATGATTAGTTACTTAAAGGTGCGTTTTACCCTTCAAATTTCTTACTTAAACTGATTAGTTACTTATTTGTTTGTTAATTTATTGAAAATCTCTTATTAATCAATCTCAGCTTGCTGTCAAGTGTAAAGATCTTCGAAGTTTGGATCTCTCTTACTTGCCGGTAAATTCTTGTTTTTACTAATTTACTTCATGTTTTTGTTGATTTCATTTATGATTTTGTTGTTAGCTTTTGTACCATGAATGGTAAATTGTTGTTTTTGTTTGATTTAATGTTGTTCTGTTTTTGAAAGCACCCTGCTTTTGCATTGTAATTGTCAATTTTAATAAACGGGTAAACGGGTATGAATAAACGGGTATACGGTTACGGTTAAATGGGTACCCGGTTATGGGTATGGTTAACCGTTTATAAACGGTTACGGTTATGGGTATAACCGTTTAGGCAATTACCCAACGGGTAAACGGTTATGCGGGTATGAGTATAAACGGTTATGGGTAAATAACCGCGGTTACCCGCCCGTCATAACCATTGCCCATCCCTAATTGTGTATATATATTTTGTGGGAGAGAAGCCAATATCATGCTTTATTTTGAGGAATTAGTTCTAGCTTTTCATTGTGAATTTTGTATATGTTTCAGCACCCCTTACATTTCAATGTCACATGTCGATTCTAAATGTATCTTGGGATCAGAGCGCGACAATGAACAAACAAGTTTAACTCCGTGGGAGCAATTTGTCCATTTTTCGCAAATGTTTATGTTGTTAGCTACGTTGGTGCATTTTCCACAGTAGAAATGCTCTCCAAGCTCGCACTTATGCCCACATTGCTAAGTGATTCCTATCTTTGAGAACATACACATACGCAATGTCTACATTTCGAGAAGGGAATGCAGTTGCTCACGAATTATCCAATTTCGAGCTTCTCTCATCTTCTCTTGTTTGGCATGTCGATCCTCCTCTTGAGATTCTTCCTTTTCTGCAATCAGATTTCATAGGCATGCCGGCCTACAGGTTTATTTCTTCTTCTTGATGTGTCATTTTATTTTTTATCTAATCCTTTTGGATATTCTTTTTTGTTTTGCAGCTTTTCTTGCATGTTCTTACCTTTTAAGTTTTATTTTGGAGGGGTTTGGTCCTATGTCCCTCCCCCCTCCCTCTCCCCCCCTCTCTTTTCCTTGTATTTTCTTTTCGGAGATGGGTAAGCCCCCTCCCCTCTTTTTCTTTTTTTTTCTTTCAAGAAGGGTAAGATTTATGTTCCCCCCCCCCCCCCCCCCACCATATTTTCTTGTACTTTGTCTTTCTTTATAAGAGGTAAGGTTTATGTCCGTCCTGCCTAGGTGTAACTCTTTTTTTTCATATCAATAAACTTCTCTCATACCATCAAGGTTCTCAAAAGAAAAAAAAACCGTGTATGGATACTAACTAATAAACAAAAATCTTTCATCTTCACTTATAAGTGAGAGGTTTTAGGTTCGATTCTCGCCAAATGCGAATTTGAACCACATTATTGCTGCCCATTGTGAGGCTTAGCCCACTCCCCCACCCCTTAGTGTAGATAATATCGTTTATTCAGAAGAAAAGAAAAAAACCAAAATCCTTCCTAGAATTGTAAAACAAATTAGGAATTTAGGATCATAGGATGTCATTTTTTTGGTACTATATTTCATTTTTTAAAGGCTTTTGGCCGAGACGATCTCATTTCAGTCTCTGACTGCTCAAATGATAACTTTTTAAATTTGTCGTTGATATCTCCTCGCTATATCGTTTACATCTCATCCATATGTTGTCGATTTAATTTTGTTCAATTCAAAAATTGAAATTTGATGTTAAATCATTTTAGCCAGCATCCCTTATTTTAATAAAGAGTTAATATTTACTTTTAAATTTAAGGATATTACAGTAATTCCAATTTAAACTCACTCGAATCTCTCATATCTTTTTTCTCTTTTTTCCTAATGTCGTTATGTCGTCGATATGTTCAACATGTCCTTGATTAATTTGTGTATACCTTTACTTCTAATCTCTTAATCCAAGATTTATGTTGGTACGGAGAGGGCTGATCTAAGCCCAAAAGGGTAGACGTTCTCCCTAACATTCGCAATGCCTGGACACCAATTGGTTTGATCGAATGTAACACCAATTGGTTTTATCAAAGTTGCGAGCACTTGTTACATGTTATATTATCTCCACCCTATGGACTAAATCTTCACGAGTCTTTCTGATGTCATTTTTTTCATGACATTGGTTAGGGTATAAGGCGAATGCAAGCCCTAAGATCTTCACGAGTCTTGCACCTACTTTTGCCCACTATACCAAAGGTTATGATTGACTCTTTGATTAGAGATGTGTTTTTTTATGGTTTTACATTAGTAGGCTCACCTGTTAAATGTCCCACATCAGTGGGTTCAAAGAAACCCAATGGGTTTAAATAGAATTACCCTACTTTAACTAATACCGAGACTTTTTGTAGTAAAACCCACACATGATGAATTGGGCAGGTGGTAAAGTTGGAGACAATATCGGTGTCGTTAGAGTGGGGAGGGCCCGACGATCAAAAAATCCAACATCACCAAATATGCCCCAGTCTGCTCAAGAGTTTGAATATCAGCATCATCCTCTCCTCAATTATGTTCAAGCTTAACTCTTAATATGTCTTAGCCTGACATTTCTGATGTCCAATTTTACATTGGTTCAAATAGGAAATTAACTCTAAGAAGGGGAAGTTTGCGAGCTCATTATTTATCTGTAAGTTTCAAAACGGGGAACAATCTAACATAACTGCTCATGGATCTAAAAAGTCTTGAGTTGGCATTTTTTGTAGCCTAAAAGCCTGAGGTTCTCTTCAAAAGATCAGGCATACGCTGCATCGAAGTTTGGCTCTATTTTGTTCATGTCTTGTGGAGCCGTTGGTGCGGTTTATCCTGATTAACCAATAGCATCGTTGGTGGTTCTGTGTGCATAGTCCCTATTATCGTGGTCACTATTTGTTTCTTTTGCAATTTTTCTTTAGAGTCAATGTTGCTTGTATATATGCAAAAGAGTTCCTTTACTAGTTTTGTTGGCAATTTTGTGTGCGGAGTCTCCCATGAGGCGGATTATAAAATGATTGAATTTTTAGTTGTCGGGATTGAAGTTCTTTTGGCTTTGGAGTGCTGGATGTGTTATCATGTTTTTCACACGCAAAAATCCTCTGATATAGTGACTATTAGATTGGCAAGTTGGCCTTGTTTTTTGTTTTGGAGTCTTTTTCTGTTTGAGGATCCTTCAGATTTAACGCATGACGTCCTATTTGAAGTTGTCCTTTTTCTTAAAATGCTAATAAAACCACTATCATTAGTTTCGCTTAAAGAAAATGATACATTGACGACATAGATCAAATCCTAAAAAATAATCATTTCAGTAATTTAAATTTGTAAATTATATTTCAGCAAGTTTTCCAACCTCTCAATCGCATTTGGAAAGCAAAACAAACAACCTTTACAGGCTTTGAGCGAAAATTATAGAGGAGTTGCTTTTGAAGAAAATTGGAAAAGAAGCAGCTGTCTAAACAGATTACAAACCTAGCTTAGCTACTAAATTGCGAAGAACATGATAATTAAAACAAGATGAACACTCAAGCTACCTTATTAAAAGTAGTTATATCGTTTATACGTGATTGTGACGTATAACCGCAATAATGAAACACAAAACTGTGATTGAACATTTATTTCTCTACATTCACGATGAGAGTTGGACTCAACCTGTCCACCAAATGGATAGCCTAAGACCACATCATATTTATTATGAACAATGAATATATATTTCTAAGCATACCCACAGTATCCATACTCACATTTAACCCCATACTTGCATTTTTTACCACACTTGCCACAGTTGTTGGCATCCGAAGTAGTATTCATGCAAGTTCCATTGCAACAACGCATTCCAAACTTGCATTTGTTCCCACATTTTCCACAATTGTTCTTATCGCTAAGAACATTTCGGCAATGTTTCTTGCAGCAATAGAGAATGCCGGTCCCTTTGTTTGCAGAAATCCCATTGCAAATGTTCTTGATTGGGTTACATTGTGCACCTTTTTTGATGATGCTGGCCAAGAACCTGCTTCTTGATCTGAAGTTGGGATTCGGGGAGTCGATTACGTACACTTCATCATTGTCTTCGAGCTCCGACGATGAGAAGGCCATTTGAAAATGCAGAGCTAGGAGCGAATGTATCATGAGGAAGAAAATGGTGGTAAGCTTGAGGAGGTTGGCCATTGTCTCAGAATATACGGGGTACGTTGGCCACAAGAATGTAAAGAAAGGGAGGATGTGGATATTTATACTGTAGGTTTTTTTTCTTTAAATATAAAATTAAACATTCATAAAGTTGAGTTTTTATTTTTATTTTTTTTCTCTTTAAGGAAAGTCTACTTTGCAATTGATAAACAAGGAGAATAAACCAATTAGACGCAACTAATGAATTAAGATTAATTCATTGATTAATGCATTAGATTCGGCTAAAGCACATGAGATCAAAGAAGTTGGCTTCCTAATTCTCCGCCCTTGGAAGAGCCTTAGATTCGTTGTCACATTGGCAACCCTTCACATTAGGTATAGTCACCTATACATATAAAAGAAGAAGAAAACATTTGTGTGTGTGACTTTTGTGCATGTATTAAGTTGTCAACTAAGACTTTTATTTATTTAATAATGGATTTTCAGAAAAATAATTTTCAAATTAAGTAACAAAAGTTGAAATTAGAGCATATATAAGAATCACTTAATAAACAAATAAATATGTATAACCGATAGTCTTTGGTCTAGTGCTACTTGTGATCTCCACCTTGGTTGAATGAGGTTTTGTGTATACATGTATGTGTATACATATATTTGTGGTGAATTTACTAATAAGTTAATTGTGGTTTTTCTTATTGTAGTGCCGTAATTTGTTTTGAGTTTATTTTATGTAATATTTATGAATATTTCCATATCATTTATAAAAAAACAACGTAAGAAAATATTTGTAAAAGTTACTAAAGAATTATCATTTATAAAAAAAATAACATAAGAAAATATTTGTAAGAGTTACTAAAAAAATTCTTATATTCATTGCATTGTCTGCATTGTCTAACATCATGATAACATGTTTATTGACAAAAGGAAGATGTGTCACATACAATCACCATACGATCAACATATTTTTTAATTCTCATCCACGATCTTAAAAGTTCTTTTACTATTGCTAAAATACTTTAATATATTTATTACTTAATAATGATATTTTTCAAAATATGTAAATGGAAGGTCGTGTGTTATTTGGGATTAGTGAGATTCGGCAGATAGCTTGTCTTGCCGAGATTTTCGTCTTCGATGTGTGGTTTATGTAATGTATTCAAAACTTCTTATTTTTCGATAAATGTAAAAACTATGAGTTGTCGTGGATTTTGATCTATTTACAAATATCTCTCTATTTTCAATTAAAAAAATGTTAGCTTTCAGAAAATGTGTTGATGTGTAAGGTTTTAAAAAATGCTAAGCGCTAGTAGAGCGTCAGGTTGGGGCTTAGTGGCTGGGTGGGGCATATAGGCGGGGGACTAGGCGAATTTAAGTGAACTTGTTACATATCGTATAAATAAGTGTCTATTAATATTTAAAAGAAATACATAATTATATTGGGATTTATGAACTGTTAAGTAGAATGACATATAGATCATAAAGTATTAGAACATATTAAAAACATGGGTAACAAACATATAATGAGTGTTTATCCAAATATTCAACTAGCCTCTAACAATTTAGTGAAAAATTAGAATGCAAAATGTAAGCTATCTATGTTTTGTTTAAGTGAGAATTGTGATATAGGTGCGTGTCTAAACATGTTTAGGCGTCATTTCTTAATTTTAAACACCTAGAGATTAATCGGAACGATGATCATCTGACTAGTGCCTAAACAGGACCTAGGCGGCATTAAGCAGAGATTTTTAATTAGAATAGTATATGTACATATACATTGTTTTTTTATTTCTATAAATGATGATTCAATACCAAATTATTATGCTAACTTATTGTGTAAACTTAACATAAAATTTTAATATTTACAAACAAAATACAAACCGTAAAACTTAAATAAAAGTGATATATTTAAAAAGGAGTAATATGAAATTGAGTATAATCATTGAAAAATAAGTAATAAGCATTGCTCATTGAGGATCTTCCATTTCGGCAGAAAGTGCGTTTATTTCACAAGTAGGCCATGTTACACCCACTAAGGTTGGTTGGTTGATCCAGTGTTTTGTCAACGTATATAAACAAATCAGGACTGCCAAAATCGGAAGGGTTTGACAGCTCTCGTGCAATCTTGCCCTCTGATTTCTGAGCAAATCAAACCGAGATTACGCGTGTTGACCCAATTACTAGCTAATTCTTCTTTTTATTATGGCCACTTGCATGTGACGCCTTATGTGAAGTTTTGTCTAATGATGGCAACCTTTTCGTTTAAACTTTTTTGTTCTTTTTTTATATTATATTTTGTATATTGCACGATGATTCAAATTATCTATTTTTTAAATTATTATTTAAAAATTAACTCTATCAAAATCAACTGAAACGAAAATCATTTAGTTATCTAACGATTGTCTAATAAATAGAGAAATCATGTCATTTTGTTAAACACTAAAATTATGACAACATTAATCGAACGGTTAAACAATTGATTGGTCTTTCGCGAAGTTGATATTTAAAGCATGAATTAAAAAGTAGACGGTTTCTAATTATCGTGCAAGATTGCATAATGTGGTGTAGAGAATCAAGAAGATAGAGATGGAAGGTACAACTTAGAATGTCAGTAGCAACCCTTATTCCTATTTTTTTATTTTAACCTTCTTAGAAAAACTAGAAACATAATAAGGTTAAATGAGTAATATACGTTTATTTTTATTACAAACGATATTCTACACTAAAATAAGATAGAGAGATTTGAACTCAGGCCACAATGAATTGAAAATAAAAACCCTTAGCCACTAACACAATTCACTATTTACCATGCATCAACATTATTTTAATTTGTCACAAGTTGTTTACAAATTGCGGGGTTTTGGATACTTGTCTCTCTATGCGCCAAGGAGCATTGCACTTTAGCACCTCACAACAAATCTACATAGGGCTTTGGATGCTTACCATCACGTGCCATGTCCATTGAAGGGTAGGAGGTTTAGCTCCAGCGAACTGCTATGATAGGTCTCCTCTGACGTGAAATTTTAACTCCGCCAGGATTTGTCTTTTAAGAAGTACAATGCTAGCTCCAAATGAAGTGAGGTAACTTTTCATGAAATCCAAATTGAAGGACAAAGTGCATGTCGCGCCACTTGGAACCCAAATTAATGTCTATTAGGGCTTTTATTTATACATACTCTCAAACAGGGTGAATGGAAATAGGGACCAAGGTGGTCTCAAGACCATATGAGTGAGGAAAATATATAGGTGAAGTCTTTCGAAGACTCTACGAATGTTTGATACGGGTCTCTTTTCTGCCTGCTAAATGTTTGATTTAATGCATGCTAGGCATATCTCGACATGTTGCGTCGGCAACACTTGACAAATTTTCTCTATATCACTTATCTGATTGTTTCGGCATGTGTTGAAATCTGTTGACATGTTTACTACAAGCCCACCAAGTGAATAAACTGATTTTTGTTTTTGTGTGCTTTGCGCTCTGTATCTATCTGAAAAACTTGAATTTAACACTGGGACCCCAAAGTTCAAATCCTGGATCCACCACTGCTCTTGAATCCTGGATCACCACTGCTCTCAAATCCTTTACTTGAGTCGTTAGAAATGTTACGTAGCACGCACGTTACTCCATCCATACGTAGCTAATTGATCTGCCACCATGTTTGCTTCACAAATTATTTACTTGAGGTCGACCACCTGCAGATTAATTGCAAGTGTTTGAATATCCTAAATCAACGATAACAGACGCCAAAGAGGGATTTTGCGATCTTGGAGAAACATCAAAATTGCTTTAGGCTTAAGAGCAGGATGAAACTCAAAGGCTTTAATTGAAGGAAGAACAGATCCATCAAAATTGAAACAATCTAAAGTCTTTACTTATCATTACGAGAAATGCTTAGGGGACTTTCTCAAAATGAGACTCTGCATGTACTATCTGTTACCTCATGCTTTTGGCACAATATTTTACAATGTTGGCATGAAAATAGACGTTAAACTGTGAGCTGGCAGAGATGCATGGAGAGTTTCGCTTTTGAGAGGGAGTCCCCTTAGTATTTCTCTATCATTAAAGCATTAAATTTGTTCTGGATTTTTTTAGTCTTTTTACAAGACTTGGAGAGAATAAAAAGAGGAGGGGAACTCAATGATTTAATTAGTGGTAAAACAAGAGTCTGAAGAGCTAGACATTGCTGAGACAAAATGCTTCCCAAGTTTTATGGTGAAATTATTTTAAGGTAACTTTACTAGCACTCATGTGTCTCTTGTTTTTCCAGAAACTACGTTCTACGTCTCGTGCATACATACATATGTTTTGAATCTTAATGTTGGAAGTAACATTACCAACATTCCTCTTCCTCGGGAAGCTTTTCCTTATTTTGTGTTAACCAACCATGGCTTTTATGCTTCCCTCCAAGTCTTATGTGTTTCTTTATTCAAGTGATACTGGAGAAGAGGGAACTCGGATCGATGAGGTACCCAAGTTCGAGATGAATGTTTTACTTCAGCTCCAAACCTTTTGTCTTAAAGTCTTATGTTAGGGTAAAATGTATGGTTAGTCATTGAGTTCCTCGACTTCAATTTTGGTTACTGTGATTTTATCTTTTTTCAATTTGGTTATTTAATTTGTTTTGTTTAGGTAACAGATTAAGGGCCACATTGAAAGTGTGATAATTAATTAGATATGTTTGTACCATACTTCATTAATTCCGAAACTACCTAGCACTGTTCAACTTCATACCTTCAGAGATCCACTAAAGAAGTCGTGCCAATGCACCCCTGCCGAAGTACAAGAGTGTCTCTCCAACCAGAAGGCCAATCACAACACGACACATGTCAACATCAGAATAAAACTCTTAGAGTCCCACATCAACCGTTGACGGAAGCCATCGATTCTCCTCAACTATAAAAGGAGACCATTCTCCAACAAATAATCCCTAAGCCATTACTGTACTTAAACTTGTCATTAGAACTCACTAATGATGATTATATGCTTAAATCTATGTATTGTGTAAACTCTTTACTATTAATGAGAACTCCTCGACCTTCGTAGACGTAACCCAACTTAGGGTGAACCACGTACATCTTGTATTTGCTTTCCTATATTTTTCCTTCTACATATTTACCTACACATAATGATCAGAGCAACCGTGCGAAGGTTACAAACTTGACATTTTACATTGTTCCAAAATCTCACTGATTTTGTGCACCATCAAGATACATCCAAATTTTCAATTGAGGCAAAAACAATCCGTTTGTTTTTGAGGAAAATATTGTTGTGGTTTAAAAAAACACTATGAGATTTCTCTCCGAGTGTGGGATACTTTCTCTCTTCTTGAGAGTCCTTCCCACCGTTAGTGTGAGTAGCTTCCAACACGTTCATTTCGTCGCTATCGGCCCTCGCCGTGGTGGGGGTTAGTGGAAGATCTAGCATTTTTCTTTCTGTTTCCTCCTTTCGTTCCTTTTGCTACCTTTCTCCCCATATATACTTCCCATTTTAACCAGTCTTTTATACCTTATGGGCGTCCATCTTCTTCGACCTCTTTCAATCCGGTCTGTAGTTAATTTTCAATGCATTTTGATGCGTTCTTTCGAGAGGGTGTGTAAAGTTTCGGTGGTTACGCCGGCTTGGGTGTTTACAACACCACCTTCTTCTCTCTGTTTGCCTTTGTTGGCAGTGTTATTTGTGGTAATCCCACATGCTTCTTTCAATTTTTGGCCTAGACCGGTGCGACATTCATGACTGGGCGATGGAGTATCACTTCATTTTGTCTCTGTGGTGCTGCCTGGTGGAAGTTGTGGCATCAATTGGGGAAATCGAATTCGATTGATGGGGGAAGAACTGTTGCGGCAGTGGGTGGAATTTGGAATATTTTGGTGCTTTGTATCAAACTTTGGGCTCTTGGTTGGGCTTTTATAAGTTAGCTTGGGTGGCACCTTTTTGTTTTGTTAATATTTGTTTGTGGGCCTTTGTCTTTTAAATTACTTTTGGAATAAAATTTCTTTCTTGCTACAGAAAGGATTTATAAAAAAAAATTAAAAAAAAAAGTATTTTGAGGATTTTACTCCGAAGCTTCAAGGCTACGGACATGATTTTCAACACTCATCGACCAATATTCATGACTTCAAACAAGTCTTGGTTGTGAATTAAAGTGTTTTAAGTAAAAAAAAAAAAAGAGAAATGTTAAGGGGTTCCTCGAAGTAAATCTTTTTATGGACTTTCTGTCACTTTACAGTTTAATTTGAATTCTTGTTTAAACATTATAAAACATTATGCGAAAAACATGAGATAACAAATAGTCCACAAAGAGTCTCACTTATGAGAGAGTCTCCTCAACATTTCTCATTCAAAATTGTCCTTATTAAACTATTGACAAAATCAAAAACAGTAATCAACTTCATAATTAAGCAGCGTGTCTTTTATTAAAGATGTAACTTTAATCTATGATATTCATGTTTGGTATGAATAATTTTGTGCTATTTAGTGTACTATCCCTTGTGCAAGTGACCATTTACCACAGTGGTAGAAAAGTGTTAAGCCCTTGCATGATGATGTGAGTTCAAACTCCGTCGGTAGCTAATCTAACATATAATAAAATAAAATCTATCGTTTGACCAAAAAAAAATGTACTATCTCTTGTTGTTTAGTAAAGCAATTACTCAAAGAAAAAAAACAAAACTCCTTATTTTTTTTGTCAAGCAAAATAAACGATTAACTGGACCTAAAAGAGATATGAACCGAAAATCCAGCCCATCTTCTTCTCACCCCCGAAACCAAACCCAACCCACAAAACAACGGCACGCCGTTCGCGTCGTCTCTCGTTGAGAAACGAGATAAACGACGGTCGGCTTCATTTCTCAAAATTCAAATTCAAAAAACGCCTCAATTTTCCCACGCTCACACACTCTCCGTCTTCTTTCTCTCACTCAGCAATGTCCGCAAACACCACCACCCTCACAACCCCGACCAAAACCCCGTCGGGAAAATCATCCCGCTCCCGGAAACATCCTCACCCCGATTCCACCGCCGAGAGCGAAATGTCGTCTTCGTCGTTGGCCTCCCTCGCCAACTCCAAGTCCCGATTCGAGGCCTACAATCGCCTCCAGGCGGCCACGGTGGCATTCGGAGAGAAACTCCCGATTCCAGAGATCGTTGCCCTCGGCGGACAATCGGATGGCAAGAGCTCTCTCCTCGAAGCACTCCTCGGGTTTCGCTTCAATGTCCGGGAAGTCGAGATGGGCACTCGCCGTCCTCTCATTCTCCAAATGGTCCACGACCCCACCGCACTTGAGCCCCGCTGCCGATTCCAGGTCTGCCTTCTTTCGTATGCCATTCGTAGCTCCTTATTGTTTTGCATTTTGTCGATCTAGTTAGTTCATGATAATTTTAGGGTTTTTCAGTCGATTCTGTTTGGTTGCTGAGGATTCTTGAGAAAATTGACGATAGTTTGAGCTTTAAATGTACTTGTTTTCTGCGGATTCTTAATGTTTTCGACATTTCGAAGCATATGGGAATAAAAAAAAGCACATTTGAAATTGTGTGTAATGAGCTATGTTCTCTTTCTGAGAAATTGGGGGAAATAAACGGCCATGAAGATTTGAGTTTGATTAGTCTTCTTATATGCAGAAATGTGGAATACTAACGCAATTACGATCAATGCAGAAAATTTGTTTTAAATGGTGTACTGATCGAGTTTATGGCACAAAGGTTGGGTAGGATGGTTTCTGAAATGTGTTTTCCCTTTTTGATATATATATATATATATATATATATATATATATATATATTTGGGTTTAAAGCAAATCGAAAAACTGATAGAAATGAAAAACGGAAAAAAAAAGAAAAGGGTTTTCATTTATCTGGTGTTGGTTCCAAAGGAAAGCGGAAACTCTACTTGGTCATTTACTACACAACATTCGACATAACTAAAATTTCGTACTGTTGAATTCTAAACTTTCAAGCCTGACTATGTAGGTGATGCTCTTGCAATTTTTTTTTAATGCCCTTGGATTTCCTCCAATAATTTCGGTTGTGTGATATATGATGGTTTAATTACACAATGTATTAATCATTAGAGTATTGTAAACAGGAAGAGGATACTGAAGAATATGGAAGCCCAGTCGTTTTGCCATCAGCCATTGCAGACATCATTAAGTCCCGCACTGAGACACTGTTGAAGAAAACTAAAGGTGCAGTTTCTTCAAAGCCAATTGTCATGAGAGCAGAATACGCACACTGCCCGAACCTCACCATTATAGATACTCCGGGCTTTGTTCTTAAGGTCGGTTTTACGATTCAAGTACTGCAACGTATGTGTGTTTATTTTGATTTGTGTTAATGGTTTGAATTTTGTTGGTAGGCAAAGAAAGGAGAGCCTGAAAGAACTCCTGATGAAATTCTTTCCATGGTGAAGTCACTAGCTAGTCCTCCACATCGTATACTCTTGTTTCTCCAACAAAGTAGTGTGGAGTGGTGCTCCTCGTTGTGGTTGGACGCCATTCGGGATATTGATCCGACCTTTCGAAGGACGATTATTGTGGTCTCGAAGTTTGATAATCGGTTAAAGGTATGTAGTTGTTTAAATCTTCATGAGCCCATTTATGGCATGGTAAATAATGTTACCGAGAATTGAAATATATGAATAGCTCACTAAGTATTCATGGCATGGTGCAATGTAAATTGGTTCTGTACTTCTGTTGAAGTAGTGTTTATGTTGTCTGATATGTTAATTTTGGATTTATGAATGTAATATACGCAGGAGTTTAGTGACCGGTGGGAGGTGGACCGCTATTTGAGTGCAAGTGGTTATCTTGGCGATAACACTCATCCATTTTTTGTTGCACTGCCAAAGGATAGGAATACTATTTCAAATGATGAATTTCGCCGGCAGATAGCTCAAGTAGATTGTGAAGTTTTACGACACCTTCGTGAGGGTGTTAAGGGAGGCTTTGATGAAGAGAAGTTCAGACCATATATTGGATTTAGCTGTTTGAGAGACTATTTAGAATCCGAGCTTCAGAAAAGGTACAAAGAAGCCGCACCAGCAACTCTTGCTTTGCTTGAGCAGCGCTGCAGTGATGTCACCTGTGAACTAGCCAAAGTGGACTCAAAAATACAGGCCACCTCTGATGTTGCTCAGCTCAGGAGATCTGCAATGTTGTATGCAGCTTCTATAAGCAATCATGTGGTGAGTAATATCTGTGACGTTTTCAAAAATATAATACAAAGTATAAGTTTTACTTGAATTTAAGTTTAACTTTCCATAGTATTTCCGGCAATTCTCAACGCTTATTATATGCGTGTCTTTTCAATTTTTTCCAATCATCCTCCATTGCTGCTTCATTAATGCCAATGCCACAAGTAGTCAGGAAAAAACTTAGTATTCAAACCAAAAAAGCACTCGTCAGAGAGAAATTTAATTGTTGATTCTCATTCTATTTACAAGTAATTCGTCGGCGCATTTCATCATCTTTTATTCATATGCTATAATAAAATCTTCTCTTTTCGAGGTTCTGATTAATTTTGAGTTTGAGAGGTATAGCTTGACTTTATTCCCTCTTATTTGTAAATTTCGAAGGCTACTTTGATTGATGGAGCAGCAGACCCTGCCCCTGAGCAATGGGGGAAAACAACTATGGAGGAGCAATCGGAAAGTGGTATTGGGGGATGGCCTGGCATCACAGCAGATATAATGCCTCCCAATGCTACCCTTCGACTTTATGGAGGAGCTGCATTTGAAAGGGTTATGCATGAATTTCACTGTGCTGCATATTCAATTGAATGTCCTCCAGTGTCTAGGGAGAAGGTAATACATATTCTACTAGATCAATTTAGCTAGGAATTTTTTATAATTTGTACAGAGGCCAGTTCTAAGTCTTCTTCTAACAGGTGGCCAATATCCTACTTGCCCATGCTAGCCGAGGAGGGGGTAGAGCAGTGACGGAGGCAGCTGCAGAGATTGCACGTTCTGCTGCACGCTCATGGCTTGCTCCTCTTCTTGACACTGCATGCGATCGGCTTGCATTTGTTTTGGGAAATCTTTTTGATCTTGCCATAGAACGAACTCACAACCGTGATTCAGAATGTAAGAAGCTGTCTTCCTTACACTTTCATTTTTCCAGATCAAATGTTTTACATGAAATGTGCATTAACAGATGAGGGAATTAGTAGAATGTGGAACTTTGAGAAATTTCATGCTCCTTGGAATTGAATGTTCACTGTATCTTTGGCTTCCTGCATTAACATCTATTACATAAATGTTTCTCTTTTATATTTTCCCCTGATTTCTTTTTGTTGAGTTCTCCAACCTAGGATTCAAATAAGAACCTTTATATTTATGGGACTCATAGTACTCAGTTCTGATAATAAAACCTTGGGCTGCTTGTTTACTGTGTAGGTGGGAGGAAATCCGGAAATATGGATGGATATATTGGTTTCCATGCTGCTCTTAGGCAGGCGCACAACCGATTTATAAAGGATCTTGCTAAACAGTGCAAGCAACTAGTTCGGCACCACCTCGATTCAGTTACAAGTCCATACTCTTTGGTTTGTTATGGCAATGACTTTCAAAGCGGTTTTGGCTCCAGTACAGCCTCTTCTTATAACTTTAACCAGCCTTCAGTCACATCATTTTTACTTGAGTTATCTGATGCCACGATGAAAGATCAGGAGAATATACCTCCAGAAAAGAACGCACACCAAACTACTCCTGGAAAAGGTGCAGATGCCAGAGATGCTCTTCGAGAAAGCCAAATGACGGTGCCTGAGACCCCATCACCTGATCAGCCATGTGATGGTGTCTTGAAGAAGGATCTTGGGAATGGCATTGACATAGGAGCAAGAAAGCGGATTTCAAGAATGCCTGGAAGTAACAGAAATTCTGACAATACAAGAACACAACAAAATGGTGGTTCCCTTTTGTTTGGAAATGTTGACGGCACTTTAAAATCAACCACAGCTTACACAGAAATCTGTTCATCAGCTGCACAGCACTTCGGGCGGATACGTGAAGTTCTTGTGGAGAGAAATGTGGCATCAGCTTTGAATTCTGGTTTCCTAACACCTTGGTGAGTTTCCTTAACTATATTTTGATTGCACACACAGGTTGCTGATCTTACCAAAGACCTTGCTTCACTATTTCAGTAGTTAGTCTACTTCTGCAAGTCAAAACTTTCAAGACCGCGAGATTTTTCGTGAAATTGGAACATTTCGAAATATACGCCTCATTTCGTTTTTCATGTCTTTATTTTCCGCCTGTCTGTCTTTCTTCTTTCATACGTATTTTTCACTTTCCTACAGAACCCTGCAAAATGCCCTCAAACACTTAATGCTTCAGAACCCTGCCACAAATCAAACAAATTCGTCGTTCTTTAAATTCTTTTGTTTTATACTAATATGTGCATTTTCATGGAAATCATTCCTTGGCAGACTTGTGACAGTTATGGTGACATTGTTATATATTTTCCTGTTTTATGCAGTCGGGATCGGCTTGTTCTGGCTATTGGTTTGGATTTGTTTGCTGTGAACGATGAGAAGTTCATGGACATGTTTGTCGTACCTGGCGCAATTGATGTACTGCAGAATGAGCGACAATCGCTTCAGAAGCGTCAAAAGACACTCCAGTCTTGTTTGAATGAGTTTAAAACTCTTGCTCGCGCACTTTAATGGTATACATAATTTTATAGGGGTTGTATCTCAAGGTCTACTCCCAGCGAACAATTGAAATTTTCACTTCGAGGCTAAAATTTGTTGTTGCTCATCATTGAACGCCTCATCGGCTGTGTAGACGTATTTGGGCTCCTAGTTGGTTACTGTGAAGACGTCTGCCGAGTTTGGGTCTGGCGTTCCGCTGTTTGCCATGCATGCAGGCATTGTTGTCGGGTTGTAACGGACCTCTACGTTGTCATCAACCACACGACGTACCTATTAAAATCGTTTGTAACTCAGTTATTTGTGAGCATTCACATTTGCACTACATATTTCGAGTTTTATTTTTTACTCCCACGATATCAATTGAAATAAAATAAAACTTCATTAGTACAAAAAAAAGTTCATTTTCACACATTTTTTATTTCTATCAATCAAATTAGTTAAATCAAATATAATCAACGATCATAATTAAACTTGTGTGTTTATCATTTCCGTAACGAAAATGATTATCAAAAAGGGATGTAAAGAAAGCAATGCCTGGTTTAGGGTGAATTTAGAGTTTGACAGGATGTACACAGTCGAAAACTCGAAGGATCATTTCTCGCTCACCGGCTCAATTGGATTCACTTGGGCAATGATAAGAGAACGGATTGGACAAATCCCACTTTTTTTTTTTTTTTAGCTCAACCTGATAATGAGCTAGACATAATACTTTGGTTCAAATTTTTCTTTGGCGAGAATTGAACCTAAGATCTCTCACTTACAAGTGACAGAAATATCACTAGACCATAGTACTAAGAGACGGTTCAAAAGCCTAATATTTATGTTTTAAGCTCAAATTAGAGATTGGATTGCCATAGCTCGTATAGGAGCTGGCAATTCCTTGCACGATTGTTTAATTCGATACGAAATGACACGAAAATAACAGGAATCAGACACTACTACAAAAGAGGCCATCACTGGCGGTGGAAAAACCGACAAGAAACTCCAATTATTGTCGGATTTTTGGTAAAAATCCGACATCAAATCGTGCAATGTCGGATAGGAGAACCGACATCGTTGCTAGCATCACGAAAAGGGTATTGACGTCGGTTAGTCCCCTTAATCCGCCACTAAGAAGCAAAGTAATATAAAATAAAAAAGAACAACAGCGTCGGTTAAAAGTGACATCTAAACTTATGTCGGTTAGAAGCGACGTTGAATTCTGACATGATGGCGGTCCTAACCGACATGAAGCAACAATTAAAGAATTAAAATATCAAACCTATTGTCAGTCCTAACCGACATCACGTAACAGTTAAACAAATAAAATACTCAAACTACTCTCGGTTTTAACTGACATTACATAACATCTCGATACATAAAATCATTATTATGTTGTCGTCCATAAGTGACACCAAATATATTAATAATAAAAAAAAAAATCTGTCTGTGTCAGTTTTTAATTAATAATAATTAAAAAAATTATATAAAAATAATTCTCACCATATGTCAATGAAAAAACAAACAATTTTAAGCAAACCTCATATTAAAAATAAAATTTCTACCAACTATATATTAAATTTAAATTAACTACAAGTCTTAAAAATGTACAACCCATACAAATTCTTCCCGAACTCTTGCAAAAAATTTTGAACCGATTGTGTGGTTCATAGTTTTCAACTGCCGATTATGCTTATTTTTTTTCAGCAATCTCTTGAAAAATAAAAGAATTTATTAGACAAATTTCAAGGTATAATAAAATAAATCATGAAACATTTACCTTTGTTTTTTCTTTATTCCAATACGCCACCATCGGAATATTTCTATAATCTCTAACCCCTGCGGCTACATGTTTTGAAAACGCACTAGAATTATCACTAATGCATTTTCTAGACGAATCAAATGAACAAGGCTGTTTTTTCCAATTTGGAATTGAGGGTCTGTGTCTCCGTTGAGTTGATCTTTATAAATACAGAAAAAACTATTAAAAACCAAGAAACAAAAATAAATTTTCAATTTAAGCATAAAACTAGTTAGAATACAAAACATAAACTAAAATTAATAATCATAATAATTTAAAAATGAACCACCTTCGAGCTCTTCCTCTTCAAATTGGAGTTCCTCAGAATGTTGATCTTCAAAATGGTGATCCATAGCAAATGTACATGATTTCGAATTAAAAGTCACTGGTGTCGAATTAAATGTACATGGTGTTGGTTAAACCAACGCCAACTTAACACACTTTACTGATATTCACGTCGAGTTAAATGAACCAGTCAACTTTCTGACACACTTTATTGAAATTCAAGTAGCGTCGGTTTAATGAAACTCACGTCAAATTAAAAGATGATAGCGTCGGTTAAAACCAACACTAAGTCTGACACTTACGTATTCTGTATCCATTTCCTCGTGCAAAACAAGCGGGAAATTTTCCGCCTAATATTTCAAATTATTCGACCAATGCTATCGGCTAAAAGCGACAGCAGACTAGTTTTAAAAAAATGTTTAACCCAAAGAAAAAAAAATAAACAACTCTTTTTTTTTTCTTTTTTTTTTGTGTTATCTCATATAACATTTTAAGATTTTAATAAATAAAATTTAACTTGAATAAAATACATAATAAAAAACAGAAATATAACTTTATTATAAAATAGCATCACATACTAATTGAAACATAGTCTAATTAATACTTAAAATATATAAAATAATTAATATATTTATTCCAAGTCATCATCTGTTAGGTGGTCGTCGGTATTGGCATAATTAACGAACTCAGTAGGCAACGGTAATGATTCATGAAAAGGAGTATCTTCCATGCCAACCCTTGTAAGGAAATTTTCATTGTCAAGTATCCGATTATCCAAATTAGTTATGGCATAATCATCAATTGCATCACTATCCTCTAATACGTCGAATAAATCCCTCGGTTGCGTTCGAACAACTAAGTGCCAATCTTTTTCAATTGTGTCCTCGACGTAAAATACTTGTAATGTTTGTGATGCTAATATGAAAGGATCCTCTTTAAATCCCAATTGATTGAAGTTCACCATAGTAAATCCATATTGATCGGTCTTCATTCCTCGTTGACTTTCACTATTAACCCATTCATACTTAAATAACATCACAGCTCGACCTCTACCTCCTGCCTTAGTATAACTAGGGCTGGAAAAAAATCCCAAAAATCCCAAACCAAACCGAAAAAATCCCAAACCGAAATTCCCAAAAATTTTGGTACCCAATACCGAACCGATCCCGAAATTTTGGTACGGGAATCGGTCTCAAGTTTTTGGGATTTCGATAATCCCAAACCAAACCGAAAAATATATATATATATATATATATATATTATTGAATTTTTAAATATATATTTAGAAATTTAATAGCCGTTGGATTATGTTGAGATTTAATCTCAACCGTTGCATATAAATCAAAGTTATCAAACCCAGTGTCTGACTCTCTCTCTCGGTCTCTCGACATTCACCTCACCTCAGACTCAAATCTCACCTCACCTCACCTCAGTATCTTCTGAACAGAACCTTACCACTCTCCTCGCCTATTTGTCTCTCATGGCAGATTAGTAGAAACAAATTGGCAAATTGGGCCCAAAAGCATAATATGTCAAATTTTAGTCCAAAAACCCAAAACCATTTCGGGATTCCCGATTTGTCCTGAAATCCCGAAACTATTTCGGGATTCCCGAAAATTGGGATTCCCAAAAATTTGGTTTGGGATCGGTATTGAAATTGGGATTCCCGAAAATTTTAGTTTGGGAATCGGGACAAGGGTTTCGGTATGGGATCGCATACCGAACCACCCCTAAGTATGACCACAATATTTAACCTCAAACATATCTACAACTCTGCCATAACAATTCACTTGCCCAATTGCACCAAGAACATTTGCAGGTACAAAGACACCACAATTTTGATTCTTATGCTTATCATCCACAGATTTTATGCGAAATCTGAACCCATGAACAATTTGACTTTTATATCTACTCACAACCCTATTAGGATAATTAGCTAGCCAATGCAAGTATTGAGATATCGTGTCATTATGATGACATCTTGAATTCATCTGTAATAAGAATGAAGATAAAAGTTGACATGATAACTATAAACATGTTATAATTAAAATGTAAAAATATAAATAAATAAATAATGTGATTGTTATATCAACTCACATGTTGCTTGAACCATTCTGTAAATTCTTTCTTACTTAGCTCCTTGATTTATCGCATAGTTAACCTTTCTCGACGATGTTTAGTTTTCAAGAATTCCTCATGTTGCCTGGGCAATTATGTCCAAATTTAGATAATTAATTTTTCAAAGTTAAAAAAACCAATAAAACATTAAGACGTATGATTATACGTTCTTACCTTCTAAATGGGTTAACTTCATCACAATTATTTAGAATGTATCTATGGCACTGATCAAGAACATTTAGATTGAGCTCCACATTTTCTCCTAAACCCATATAACATCATTTGGAGTAAAAAATTGATAACCCACCAGATACTCCATGTCCAATACCATCTTCATTTCGCCCTCTACGGGTGCGACGAGACTTGACATCTCTAAGATACATCGAACATAAGGACAAGAACTCGTCCACCAAACATGCTTCAACAATAGAACCTTTAGAACGAACCTTATTACGAACAAAGCGCTTTAGTGTTTGCAAATACCTACAGTTATAAAATGAAACACAAATTATTATAATTATTAATTAAAGTTATGACTACAATTGTAAAAAAAAAAAAAAAAAATTATAAATTTTTTTTGTTAATTACCGTTCAATTGGATGCATCCATCTATATTGAACATGCCCTCCAAGAGCTGCTTCATCTGCCAAGTGAACTAAGAGGTGCACCATTATATCAAAAAATGCAGGGGGGAATATTTTTTCAAGTTGACATAATGTCAATGCAATTCTTGAATTCAATTGCTTGAATCCTTCCTTAGACTCCTTCTTACTACACAACTGTCTGAAAATTGAACTCAACTCTGATAAACCATAGTAACAGCTTTAGGCAAAACCGGATGTATTGTAAGCGAGAGTAACTGCTGCATTAAAACATGGCAATCGTGACTTTTCAACCCATTTATTTTTCATTCATTCACGTGCACCCATCATGACAAATTTGATGAATATCCATCGGAGACCCGAATAGTAGACAACACTTTGCAAAAGGCAATTTTTTTCTTCCCTTTTCAACATGAACAATGCTGGAGGTCGAAATATTCTATTTCCTTCTCTATGTGGGTGTTGACTGCGTCTTATGTTCAAGACTTCAAGATTTGCACGTGCAACCAATCCATCTTCAAACTTTCCTATATCTAGCAATGTTCCCACCACATTGTAACATATATTCTTCTCGATATGCATGACATCAAGATTGTATCTAATCAACAAATGTCTCCAATAAGGAAGAGAAAACACAGGGAGGGTATGCCACCAATCGTCCCCTACAACCGACACTGTTTTCAAAATATTTTAATTTTTTTTAAACCTATGTCGGCTACAACCGACACTGGCTTTGAAAATATTTCTTTTAACCAATACTAACATTATGTCGGTTACAACCGACACCGGGTTTCAAAATTTTTAATAAAAATTAAAACCTATGTCGGCTACAACCGACACTGTCTTTGAAAATATTTAAAAACTATCATTAATGTCGGCCATAAGTGACACCAGTTGTCTTTTAACTGACGCCAACATTATGTCGGTTAAAAGCGACACAATTTTTTTTAATGCAACACCAGTATTAAAAATATTAAAATCAATGTCGGTTATAAGCGACATTGATAGTTTATGTCAGTTATAACCGACAGTAACTCTGACACCATATTAAGTGGGTGTCAGAATGTCTTATCCACCACTATGTTATATAAAAGCGACACCACCCACCGACACAATAAGGTCCTTTTGTAGTAGTGAGGAAACACGTTAACTAATTGGGTCGTTATCGAATCCGTTAAGAACTAGTTAATAATGTGTTCTTAACAGGTCTACCTGCGAGTAACCTTTTTCAACCCGTTAAGAAAAAGGTTAGTTTGGTAATTTTAAACTACTAAAAAAATATTACTTGGTCAAGTGAGATTAAATCCTTATTGTAGGATTCTATATCATACCTCTCCCAGGCCATAGTCCAAAGGCTCCCAGTCCTAACTTTGTTTGTATTCTCTCTTTCTCGACTCTCGACGCTCAATCTCTCTCTACCATCGCCATCTCTCTGTCTCCATCCAAGCCACTACCACAAGCACAGAAGTATCTAATCTCGTTGCCCAAGCCACCACTACAAGACATCACCACACCAGTGATGAATCACGACCACCACCAACTCCGCTCATAGCCCAACTGCAAGGTTGTAAATCGAGATACAAATTCCCAGCTGAAAAATGATATTTGACCACCAATCTCTCCCCACCATCTTAGATCTCCACCGCCACCACCATCGAAGGCTTCCATTGGAAAATGCAAAGTTCTATACCACTTGGCTCAAGCCGTATTTTTTCCATGAAGTCATGAACTCTATTATTATTATTATCATGATTTTGATATTTCAGAGAATTTTTATTATTTTATATCGTATTGGGAGATCTTGTCAATTTCACCAAATAAATTTGACGTTTCCTCGTGCTCGTGCTCTACGGTTGGTTGTTGAATAACTCCCATCATTTTGTTGTTTTTCGTCACGATAATTGTGCAAGATAGTTGTGGAATGTAAAGTAGCCAGTGCAATTGTTAGACCAGCTACTCGCATCCCAAAACTATTGAGCAAGCGTTTCTCGCCCGTTGGAAATTATCTGTTCAAGCACACTCCTAATCCTACACACTAATATTTGTTGTTTTTTCTTTGAGCACCATTATCATGGTGCATGATTATGATATTAGAATTCTCATATTACCTATGAAGAATTTGGGATGAGCTGAAAAGGGATCGGAATAAAATCAATATTCATTTTTTTTTCAAAGTCTGTCATGATAATTTACTATTGTTGGGGCGCATGCAGGGTCATTTTCTTCTCCCCCAATGATTCATTGAGGTTGTTATGTGATGGTCTCTGAATTCTTGGGTTTTTCTACTTCTAATATAAATATATTAATAATGATTCACTTTGACTTTTAAGACAAACTCACAAAAAAGTATTAATAAAAAGTTCTACTGTAGACAGCTAATATCTGCCCTAAAAATTCAATGGAGCTATCATGAACCTGTGACAGAGGAGAGGATCAGGATATCAAATATGTGAGTGTGGAGTGTGGTCCCTCGAACTTCCATGTTCCATCCTCAAATGTCCCTAATCTCAGAGACCTAATCCGACAAGATAAAATTACTACTACTACTACTTATAATAAGTTTACTATAACAACCTTTCTTGCTGGTTGGAGTGACTGCTCACCATCCCTACACAACTTTATTTGCTCAACTTTGTCACATTATCGAGCTAAAAATTCATCCCACTAACACCATTTTATGCAGCGTTTTATTGAATGGTTAAAGTAAATGAATATACTTATGTCTTTATTTGAGAAAGTTTCATTTCTTACGACGAGGCTCACTTAAAAGAGAAACGATGGGAGAGAAAATCTTTTAAGATATAATCATATCCTTTTAGATAGTTTGACATGTTATGTTATCAGATTATTTGTTAGAATTGTATATCTAAATGTACATTATCAACTCAACAATTTGATTGATAATACCTAACAAGATAATATGTTCAATTGTGTGACAAGAAATTTTTATGCTCATACTAATTTTATATAGCAAAGAAATAATACATCATAAGGTTTTTTATTAGGTAAAAACTTTTGTTGCCAAAAAGAAATTCTCAGTAGAAGGCATACAAAATACAACTTGGTATGGTCAGCAAAATACAACTTGAATTATCACACTAACTTTTATGTGTTTTATGCACTGTTTTATTGAAGGGTTAGAATGAATGGTCTTTTATACCTTTCATTTGAGAAAGTGGCTTACTGCATTTGAGTCTTGGTAAGAGGATAGATAGGAGAGAAAATCTTCCATAGATGAATATTCACCTCTTCCCAGATAGTATGACATGTTCTTAAATATTATCAATTAATATCGCATATACATTCTGATTTATCTACTTAGCAAATATAACTGGCAACTAGCAGCATAATATGTTGGACTGTGTGATAAGAAAATTACTAACGTTCTTATTTAATTGGGTAACAAAGGGATACATCATAAAGTTTGATCATTAGGTGAAAGCCAACTTTTGTTTGCGAATAAATTCTTATTAGTGGGCGCATATACAAGACAAATACGATTACAACTTGCTATGGTCAGCAAAATACAATTTGTGAAAAGGACTGCATATTTTTATCTCAAGCATTTTGGTCTTAAATTTGACTTGGTTCATATGACTATTGTGTCATCCGCATAAAGAACTAAGAAGATCTATTAAATTCCAAGTAGGACTAATAATTTCTTATCAAACAGGTCTGTCAAATTACAAGCATGGTGCTGAAGGACTGATCCATCATCACGAATGGCCAGTAACAAATATTTGGAGTGCAATTGACACCTTCAATGCTTTAGGCTATTTTTAATGAACGAAAAATTTAGAGTTAAAAGTTACATTTGATTCTTAAAATGACTTAATTCTTCTACAATACACCGAAAAAGTTAGGGTCATATATGCCTTTGGAGTTATATGCAAAGTCACATTTGACTTTAGGTTTAACTCTAGAGTTAAAAATGGCCGCCACCTTAATTACAAGATACAAACGTTCTATATTACTCTAAATTTTGACTCAATGTCTCTCTAATACATAAGTGTTAAAAGTTGAACATGGATTTACATGCGAGATAATAAAACTTACCCCACCATATTTAGAGTCAAATATAACTTCACAACTTTTAATTTTTGATTTCTAAACTACTCAAATAATCTTTTGGATTCATATTGTAACATGTCAACTACATAAATTACCATCCCTGAAGAACCTCAACTTGGATAGAGAGATAAATATAATAGGAAAATATCGAATATTCAAAAAGAAGTGGAATTGGAATTACCACTATATTGATAAATTTATTTACTCTCTGCCTGGAACTAAACTGAGAAGGGTTGTTTTATTGTCTTCCCAAAATTGTCGAATTCACATAACATATGATTTGTTTAAGTTGGAGTAATCACTTCGTATCGAAGACAAAGTACAATGTGATAATCTCCATGGATGATGAGTTTGGAGGATATTAACCAATGACACATGTCAAGTAAATGTGAGTCAAGTTAGTTACAAAGGTAGTTGGGGATTGAGTTTGTTGCGGAGGTTAATATTGTAATTGAGTAAGGATGTTAGAGGGTAATATTATAATTGTGGGTTGTTATTGGTTATTATATATAACCATTCGATCCTTCATATTCAGCTAGCAAGTCTTGTAAGAAGCATTCATTTTACTAAGAAATAAGAGAATAATTCTTTCTTCCATTTCTTTCTTTCTGCTTTATCCTTGTATTCTTGAGAAATCTATAGGTTTGTTAATATGGTATCACCGCCGGGAGAGGTTTGCTACCGCATTCGGTTCTGATGATTTTCCGCTGCTCTTCGACACTACTGGTCAATTTGATTGCTGGGTTTCTTGAAGATTTTGCTGCTCTTCGACATTATCGGTCAATTCGATTGCTGGGTTTCTTGAAGATTTTGTGCTTGGAGCCTATGCATACGTTCAATTTCTGGTGTAAATCTGGTGATCCTCTCTGGTTTGAGAAATTTGTGCAATACCTACAATTTCTGTGATATGGTCTTTTGAGTTTTGTGTGAAGAATGAAGAATGTGGTTTGATTAGTATGCTGAGAAGTATTATATTTGTGATTTGTGTATTCTGAGAAATGCAACGGAGTGTCAATCTCCTGTGAAAAGTGACAAGGGGTCAGTCTCCTGTGATAAGAAAGTGTCAGTCTTTCTTGGTGGAATTCGGTAGAATTCTTTGTTAGTTTCATATTAGCAAAGTGACAAGGAGTATCATCAATCTCCTGTGATAAGAAAGTGTCAGTCTTTCTTGGTATAATTTTGAGGACTTTTGATCTTGAGAAAGTGTTATTCTTTCTTTCTTTCTTTGTTACTTGTGAAATCAAGATTTCAGTATATTCTTGGTAAACTTTTGAGAAGAATTTCAACTGTGCTGAGATTCTTGGTTCTAAGTTGTATAACAATGGCGTCTTCATCATTCAAAGTGGAGAATTTACTAGGAATGTTGACTATAAAGTTGAGGGATGATAACTTGCCAAATGGGCTTTTCAATTTCAGTCAATTCTCAAAGGATATAAGCTTTTTGGTTATTTCGATGGCACAACATTGTGTCCATCAAAGTATGTGGTTAATACAGACTTCGGAGTAACAACTGAGATTACAAAAGATTATATTGAATGGGAGTCTACGAATATGGCTCTTTTAAGTTTGTTACTGGCAGCTCTTACAGATAAGGCTATGGAGTATGTTTTGGGATGCAGAACTGCGTTTGAGGCATGTAGTAATCTTGTGGATAAGTATGCATCTGTTTCGAAGTCCAGAGTGAATCATCTTAAAACTGAATTGCATACTATTCAAAAAGGCACATATACTATTGATAAATATATGTTAAGATTGAAGAATATAAGGGAGCAATTAACTGTAGCTGGTGAGTTGATTTTTGATAATGGCATTATAATTGCTGGTTTAGCCGGTCTGCCTAAGGATTACTTTGTTATAAGGACTGTAATATTGGCTAGGGAGTCATCTATTACCTTGAAAGAGTTCAGGGCACAGTTGTTGGGTGCTGAAAAGGAAATTGAAGGTGAAATAAATCTGTTATCTTAAAACATGTCAGCATTATATGTTAATGGTTTGAATTCCTCTGGTGCTGGATTTTCTTATGGGTCTGGATCTACATCTAATCCTGCAGGGCACTGTCATATTCCATCAACTACTGGAGGCACTATAACTCAGTCTCCTTATATTGATGCTGCACAATCATTTTTTCCTATATCACAACCATACCTGCAACCATTTCCTCAGCAATATCCACAACTATTTATTCCTGATCCTTCGACATTATATCCACCACCTTATGGATTCGGCTTCATGGGTAACAATATTGGTTCAAGGAATCAGTTTGGAAATAAACCATTCAATGATACAAACTACAAAGGCAACAACAATTTCATATATAAAGGCAAACCCTTTAACTCTGGTAGTTCTTGTGGTTTTCAAGCTAATACTACAAGGTAAAATGGGTTTAATGCATGGTCTAGGAACACTGATACTAGATCCGGTGTGGTTGTTGAGTGTCAGATATGTAATAAAAGGGGTCATACTGTAGTGAACTGTTTTCGAAAGAACACAAATACAACATCTCCAGGCTTCGTTGTTGAGTGTCAAATATGTGGAAAATGGGTCATTCTGCTCTGGAATGTTATCACAGAGGCAACTATGCTTATCAAGCACAACCACCACTATCATCCTTCAATGCTATGGCTGCACAACATTCAACAGAGTTCATTCCTAATGATGCGTGGATAATAGACTCTGGAGCATCACACCATATCACTGCAGATGTTAATTCGCTCAATCAAGTTACACTATTTGAAGGTTTTGAAACCATAACTATTGGCAATGGCATAGGGTTATCCATTGCAAATATTGGTTCTACAATTCTGAAAACTAAATCCAGTGACCTTGTTCTTAATAATGTCTTGCATGTCCCAAATATTTCCAGAAGTTTATTATCTGTACAACAACTATGTGCTGATAACCATAGTTGGTTCATGTGTGATGAAAGTGAGTTTTTTGTGCAGGACAAGAAGACAAATGAGGTTCTGTACCAAGGAAAGAGTAAACCAAGGCAACTGTTTCAAAATCTTGTAATCAAATGTTCAAAGGGATTGCAGTCTGCAGTTCAGTGTTCATCTGTTTTTCTTGGACAAATGGTAAAATCCAATCTCTGGCATCAACGAATGGGTCATCCTGCAAATGAAATATTAGCTGTGATGTTAAACAAGTCTGGTATATCAGTTGATGTAGATGATAAACATAGTTTGTGTACTCATTGAATCAAGGGTAAAATGTCAAGAATTCCCTTTCCTTCTAGAATTGATAAATGTACTTCACCGTTTGAAAAGGTTCATACAGACATTTGGGGACCATCTCCTGTAAAGTCATTAGAAGAATATAGATACTATGCAACATTTCTTGATGAATACATAAGATACACTTGGATTTTTCCATTGTGCAATAAATCAGATCTCTTTCATGTATTTGTCAAATTTTATAACTTCATACTTACAAAATTTGGAGTACCTATAAAGTGTGTACAGTCAGATGGAGAAGGATAGTATACTAGTCATTCTTTTAAAAACTTTCTTGCTGCAAAAGGAATAGAACATATGATATCATGTCCATACACCCCACAACAGAACAGTTTGATTGAAATGAAGCATAGACATGTAGTAGAGACAACAATAACTCTACTTGTCACTGCCAAGTTACCAATTGAATTATGGTATTATGCATATGCACATTCTGTATTACTTATAAATAGAATGCCATGTAAGTCTATTTTCATGGAGTCTCATTACTACAGACTATATAAGAAACAGCCAGATCTAAATTCATTAAAGGTGTTTGGGTGTGTTGTGTATCCTTGGTTAAGGCCATATAATGTCAATAAATTGCAGTCAAGGTCTAAAATGTGCATTTTTTTAGGGTATTCAATGGGATACAAATGGGTGATTTGTTCTAACCCGTTAAATGGCAAGTCAATAATCTCAAGGCATATTATCTTTGATGAGACCATGTTTCCTTCTACAAAGGTACCAAGATTATCACAAGAAGAACAAGTTGATACTACATGCTCTAAACCAGTTTCAGTGCTTGTTCCAGTACCTATGACAGCGAGAAATTCAATTAATGACACTGTGATTCATCCAAGTATAGTTGAGAATATTGTGTCTTCAATGCATCAGTCTGAGGATACATCATCTTCTGGAGTTCATCATCATGCAAATGCTCCTACAAATCAAGTTTCAGAAATGCAGGAATTTGAAACACAATCATCATCAGCAACTACTCTTTCCAACCCAATTGATACAACTCATTTGCTTTCTGTCTTAGATCCTGCATAACTACAGGTAATTATATCTCTACCTCCTTCCAACGACATATCCAGTTCTTCTAATGTATCCAATGTTGACACTGGAATTCAAACAAGGCTTAAGAAAAGAGCTATAACAAGACAGGATTACTCTTCCTTTCTTGCAAGCTTTCCTAAGTTGTCATCTCTACAATTTGAACCCTCTTTGGTATCTGATAATACTATGAATCATGGTGGTTTTTCTTTTCTTGCTGATATTGGAGAAATTGAAGAACCAAAATTTTTTAGAGCCACATCAACAGTAACTCAGTGGCAACAGGCTATGCAAGAGGAATATGATGCTTTAAAGGCTCAAGGGACTTGGAAGCTAGTTCATCTTCCATCGAATAGAGAAGTAATTGGAAGTAAATGGGTCTACAAAATAAAAAGGAATTCAGATGGCACTATATCCAGGTATAAAGCACGTTTAATGGCACAAGAGTTCAGTCAAAAGGAAGGCTTGGACTACTCTGAGACATTTAGTCCAGTAGTTAGGCACACCACAGTACGAACAATCCTTGCTTTGGCAGCACAATTTAATTGGAACATGAGACAATTGGACATAAAAAATGCTTTCCTTCACGGTGATCTTGAGGAAGAAGTATATATGAAGCAACCACATGGATTTGTTGACTCTACACATCCAAATCATGTTTGCAGGCTAGTTAAGTCATTATATGGACTTAAACAGGCACCAAGGGCTTAGAATTCAAAATTTACAAGCTTCTTACCTGCACTTGGTTTCAAAACTGCACTATCAGACTCTAGCTTATTTGTATAGATATGGGGATGTTATTCTACTTCTTCTATATGTAGATGATATCATTTTCACAGGTTTATGCACACAAAAGATTCAATCTGTTATCACTAATCTTGTTGAAGTATTTGATTTAAAGGATATGGGCAGGTTAACATATTTCTTGGGATTGCAAATCCAATACAACTCTGATGGCTCATTATTGATTACACAGTCAAAATATGCCAAAGAGCTACTCAAGAAAGCAGGGATGGAGAACCGTAAACCCACAGTAACACCTTCGAAGCCCCTCTCAGTTACTTATGGCTGAAGGAAATCCTTCAGTGGATCCTACTCATTACATAAGTCTTGTGGGAGCACTTCAGTACCTAACCTTCACTCGTCTAGATATTGCTCACTCAGTCAATGTAGTTTGTCAATATATGACTCATATGACTGATTTACACATGCATCTGGTGAAGAGAATCATGAGATATTTGCAAGGTACTTTAGAATGTGGGTTGAAGTATACCAAGACACATGATTTTAACATTGCTGCTTATTCTGATTTTGATTGGGCAGCTGATATTAATACAAGGAGGTCTATTACTGGATTTGTGGTGTTTCTGGGATCCAATCCAGTGTCATGGCAGTCAAAGAAACATGTTACAGTTTCAAGAAGTTCAACAGAAGCTGAGTACAAAGCTCTAGCTCACTGTGCAGCTGATGTTTATTGGATCAGGTCATTACTCAAAGATGTGAGTCAAGTTATACCTATACCTCCCAAACTTCATTGTGATAATCTCTCTGCTTTAGCACTGTGCTCCAATCCGGTATTTCATTCTAGGATCAAACACCTAGACACCGATTTTCATTTTGTTCGGGAGAAAGTGTAGAAAGGTGACCTTACTGTGCACTATATACCAACTGAAGAACAGGTCGCAGATGTGTTTACTAAGGGTCTTCACAGTCCAATCTTTGTAAAACACTGCATTACTCTTAATATGGGATCTACTAATTCAAAGGTGGAGGAAAGTCAACAACCCTTGCAGAAATTTTCAAGTGCAGTAGCTTCAAGGGGTCACAGTCAAGTTAGCAATGTTCTTTGTTCTAAATGATCAACTTACAAACCTAGCTTGGGATCTTCCTAGCTACGTTTGAGGGGGGGAGTATTAACCAATGACACATGACAAGTAAATGTGAGCACTAGTAGAAAAACCTGTTTGCGCGACGGAATCTTGCGCGACGGACTAAATTTCGTCGCGCAAACATGGTTTGCGTGACCCAAAACAGCAAACGTCGCGCAAAGTCACTTTGCGCGACGTAACTTTGCGCGACGAGGTCCTGCGTCGCGCAAAAGAACTTTGCGCGACGTAACTTTTCCTACGTCGCGCAAAGGCACTTTGCGCGACGCAGGACCTCGTCGCGCAAAGTTTTGGCGCCAAACAAAGACTATTTTACCGCTTTTTCCACCTTTGCGCGACGCACGATTACATACGTCGCGCAAAGTCAACGATTTTTTTCTTCTTTAGAAACGTGAATTGAATACTTTTGATGGCTTATATATATAAAGTTTCAATCATTTGTTTTGAATGTTTATTGTATAACGGTATAGAATCAGTTGAATTTGATGAGAGAATGCTTGTTATTTGTTGAAGCTTTACATTTATTTATTTCCTAAAACATAAGATAAAAATTAAAAATTAAAAAACTACTTTGCGCAAAGTAGTTTTTTTTTTTTTCCTTCTCTTATTTTGGTTCTTTTGGGGTTCTTGCATTACCTTTTTCATTTGTGGTATCCACTTGTGTAAAGGTGTTAAATTTGCGATCGAATTGATTCATTGTATTCATACAGGGTTAAAGAGTGTATTTGTAAAAAATCATCAAAATCGGAGTTAAAATAACCGTTAAATTGGTGATTTTTCGTTTATAGCCGTCCAAAAAGTTGGTCCCGTTACTTGATCTCTGAATGTTTGTTTTTTACGATTTTTGGCGTATGCGATCTCGAAGAATATACAAACAAATTTGACGGTTTCGTACAATGCGTATCCCATCAAAACATTAGTGGTATATATATATTTACTAAGTAGATTTTAATTTATTTATTTTGTACTTACACTTAAGAAATTGAATGATATATATGTAAAAGAATTATTGTCGATTTTTGTTAGAAAAATATATTATTGTGGGGTTTATGTATAAAAAAAATTTGAATATGAAAAGAGAAAAATGTTTTATAATAATTTTTTATTTTAAAAAAAAACACTTTGCGCGACGCGGCCCTGCGTCGCGCAAAGAGACTTTGCGCGACGTATCGAAAATGGGTATTTTACCACTTCTCCAATCCCTGATCTCAAGCTCCGTGAGATCCTTCTCGCGTTCACACCTTCTCCATAAATCTTTTGGATATCATAGTGAGTCAAATTTCACCTTTTTTTTAATTTAATTTTACCTTGTTTTTAGATTTTTTTAATATTAATTTCACCCTTAATTTAATTTATTTTTATTTTAATTTTAATTTTACCTTGTTTTTCAATATTTTTTTTCTTCTTTAGAAACGTGAATTGAATACTTTTGATGGCTTACATATATATAAAGTATAAGATAAAAAAAAAAGAAAAAAAAAACTACCTTGTTTTTCAATATATAAAGTATAATATTTTTTTTCTTCTTTAATTTTACCTTGTTTTTCAATATTTATTTCCTAAACCATAAGATAAAAAATAAAAAATAAATAAAAAATAAAAAAACTACTTTGCGCGACGCAGGTGCTCCTAGGTCGCGCAAAGCTGTTTTGCGCGACGTAAGAGAACCTGCGTCGCGCAAAGTAGTTTTTTTTTTTTTTTTTCCTTCTCTTATTTTGGTTTTCTTTTGGGGTTCTTGCATTACCTTTTTCATTTGTGGTATCCACTTATGTAAATGTGTTAAATTTACGATCGAATTGGTTCATTGTATTCATAGAGGGATTAAGAGTGTATCTGTAAAAAATCATCAAAATCGGAGTTAAAATAACCGTTAAATTGGAGTTTTTTCATTTATAGCCGTCCAAAAAGTTGGTCTCGTTACTTGATCTCTGAATGTTTGTTTTTTCTGATTTTTGGCGTATGCGATCTCGAGGCATATACAAACAAATTTGACGGTTGGATCGTTGAAACTAGTTTCGTACAATGCGTATCCCATCAAAACAGTAGATTCACCAACACTTGGAATTTATTTATACTTTCATTAAGTATAACATAAGATTTTGTGGTATCCACTTATGTAAATGTGTTAAATTTACGATCGAATTGGTTCATTGTATTCATAGAGGGATTAAGAGTGTATCTGTAAAAAATCATCAAAATCGGAGTTAAAATAACCGTTAAATTGGTGATTTTTCATTTATAGCCGTCCAAAAAGTTGGTCTCGTTACTTGATCTCTGAATGTTTGTTTTTTCTGATTTTTGGCGTATGCGATCTCGAGGCATATACAAACAAATTTGACGGTTGGATCGTTGAAACTAGTTTCGTACAATGCGTATCCCATCAAAACAGTAGATTCACCAACACTTTGAATTTATTTATATTTTCATTAAGTATAACATAAGATTTTGTGGTATCCACTTATGTAAATGTGTTAAATTTACGATCGAATTGGTTCATTGTATTCATAGAGGGTTTAAGAGTGTATCTGTAAAAAATCATCAAAATCGGAGTTAAAATAACCGTTAAATTGGTGATTTTTCATTTATAGCCGTCCAAAAAGTTGGTCTCGTTACTTGATCTCTGAATGTTTGTTTTTTCTGATTTTTGGCGTATGCGATCTCGAGGCATATACAAACAAATTTGACGGTTGGATCGTTGAAACTAGTTTCGTACAATGCGTATCCCATCAAAACAGTAGATTCACCAACACTTGGAATTTATTTATACTTTCATTAAGTATAACATAAGATTTTGTGGTATCCACTTATGTAAATATTTTAAATCGACGATCGAATTTATTCATTGTATTCATATAGGGTTAAATACTGTAGCTATAAAAAATCATCAAAATCGGAGTTAAAACTACCGTTAAATCGTGATTTTTCGTTTATAGCCGTCGAAAAGGTTTGTCCGGTTACTTATTCTCAGCATGTTTTTTTTTTGCGATTTTTGGTGTGTGTGATCTCGAAGCATATACAAACAGGTTTGACGGTTGGATCGTTGAAACTAGTTTCGTACAATGCGTATCCCATGAAAACAATAGATTCACTAAAACTTAGATTTTATTTATACTTTTATTAAGTATAACATAAGATTTTGTGGTATCCACTTGTGTAAATATTTTAAATCGACGATCGAATTTATTCATTGTATTCATATAGGTTTAAATAGTGTAGCTGAAAAAAATCATTAAAATCGGAGTTAAAGCTACCGTTAAATCGTGATTTTTCGTTTATAGCCGTCGAAAAGGTTTGTCCCGTTACTTAGTCTATGCATGTTTGTTTTTTGTGATTTTTGGTGTGTGTGATCTCAAAGCATATACAAACAGGTTTGACGGTTGGATCGTTGAAACTAGTTTCGTACAATGCGTATCCCATGAAAACAATAGATTCACTAAAACTTAGATTTTATTTATACTTTTATTAAGTATAACATAAGATTTTGTGGTATCCACTTGTGTAAATATTTTAAATCGACGATCGAATTTATTCATTGTATTCATATAGGTTTAAATAGTGTAGCTGAAAAAAATCATTAAAATCGGAGTTAAAGCTACCGTTAAATCGTGATTTTTCGTTTATAGCCGTCGAAAAGGTTTGTCCCGTTACTTAGTCTATGCATGTTTGTTTTTTGTGATTTTTGGTGTGTGTGATCTCAAAGCATATACAAACAGGTTTGACGGTTGGATCGTTGAAACTAGTTTCGTACAATGCGTATCTCATCAATTTCAATGTTGTATATATATATATTAAGTAGATTTAAATTTATTTATTTTGTACGTATAACACTTAAGAAATTGAAAAATATGTATATTTATTAAGTAGCTTTAAATTTATTGTAGTTGTTATAAAAATATATTATTGTGGGTTTTGTGTAAAAAAATTGAATTTGAACATTTTCAGTACATTTTATAATAATTTAAAAAAAAAAAAATACCTTGCGCGACGCAACTATGTGGTCGTCGCGCAAAAACCCTTTGCGCGACGTTGAAAGTTAAACCTGCGTCGCGCTATATGTGGTAATTTTAGCGGTAGACTTGTTAAAATTAGGCGGTTTGTTTAAATTTTCGCAGAACTCTTTTTTCGCAGAACTCTCTTCTCACACTGAACTCTCTCTTCTCACCTGAAAACGCAGGTATCACCCTCTCTATTTTCGCAAACCTCATCTGAAAACGCAGGTATCACCCTCTCTCTCCCTCTCGCTCATATCACCCTCTCTCTCCCTCTCGCTCACTGGGTCTCTCTCTTCCCTCTCACTCATCCTCATCCGCATCCTGTCTCCTCATCCTCTCCCAACTGCACAGCAGGTATAGACTCAAGATTAGGGTTAGGAATGTTAGGGTTTTAGTGTTAAATCAAATTTTAGGGTGGTGGGTTGGTCTGCTATGGTGTTAGTTTTCTGGTTTTTTCTCTGCACGGGTCGGGGCTGCGGCGCGTGTTGGTGTTCGGCTTCTGTGTCGTCGGAATTTGGGCTACGTATATTTACCAAGGCGTTCTGCAGGAAACTCTGTAAGTCTTCTCTTTCTCTGCATTTGGGAATCTCCCAGATGGCGCACCCCCTTTTGGGATTCTTCAGCTCCTTAAATCCTCTTCGAAATTTGCAGACTTGGTTGTCGACATTAATCGAAATTGGTGATGTCTTGATCTTTGTTTTTAGGTCCACGAAGCGATTCGGGCCAGATGGGCATAGGTTCGGACACCTTGCATTCTTGAACTTGGCTCAGAATGTGGTCTGTCTAATCTGGACGTATATAAGTAAGTTTCAATCTTTCTCTGAAAACCTTGAATTTCTTGTAATGTTGATTGATTTGAGCTGAAAAATGAAATTGGGAGGATGGTAATATTGTGTATTGGGTTCTTTTGAACAGTGATAAAGCTTTGGTCTAGCAGTAATGCTGGAGGCGCTCCTATGTGGACGTTCTGGAGTGCAGGGATTACTAATACGATTGGACCCGCTATGGGGATCGAGGCGTTGAAGTACATCAGTTATCCGGCTCAGGTTTGCATCCCAATTCCCGATTTGATCTTGTACCTTGTAACTCAAATGGGCATCATTCGATAATATGGTTATGGATATAGGAATAATTGATGATTATGTGCCTTAGTTCTAGTTAACTGGATCAGATTTTCTTACCAGTCTAATGAGCTAGCAAATGTACGATTGTCGTAGATCGGTAGATGTAATGGAGTAGTTTGATTTCCTCTAGATAAACTTAATTGGCATAAAAAAAAAAAGGTTTAAGGACCCATTAGTTTTGGAGCAGAAGGTCCATGTAGCCAAAAACATTATTATTTTTTGGATAAATTCTTAGTTGAGTTTGATAGGATGTTGAATTGGTTGTTTAAGGGATGATAAGAATAGATTTTTGTGAAAAAGTTTCGTTTTTTATATTTATTTCTGGAGTAAATTCCAAATAATGGATCTATAGTTTTTGGATATGAAAGCTGTTTTTTTTATACTTGCAGGTCTTGGCAAAGTCCTCAAAAATGATTCCAGGTCATTATTTACGATTATTTTTTCCATATCTTACTAATGCAAGCATGTTACTCTTATAAGTTCAATTAAGATTGTGAACCATCATACTGATTAGATTGCCTTTGCATTTGTTAAATAAATAAGAAAAAAGAATCATATTATTGTAATGGGGACTTGATAAATGGTTTATAGTTACGTGTATGCAGTGATGCTGATGGGTACTCTAGTCTACGGCAAAAGATACAGCTTTCCTGAATATGTTTGTACTCTTCTTGTCGCCGGAGGAGTATCCATGTTTGCACTCTTGAAGGTGAGGGATGGTGTGAGTGTGTGTGTTTATTGAGAATGGAACAAGAATGAAATCATTCTTCTCTTTTGTCTTTCAATTTTCCTTATAAATTGTCCTTGATAAATTCCATGCTACTCGTACTGATTTTGTTGCTTTTCTTATGTTATTCCCTTTGGGTCGATTTCAGACCAGTTCAAAGACTATTAGCAAGTTGGCACACCCAAATGCTCCCCTTGGATATGGACTATGTTTCCTCTACCTCGCTTTTGATGGATTCACAAATGCTACCCAGGACTCAATAACTGCAAGGTATGCTTCAGAACATCATCATCCTTCTTCAACCATTGAAATACTAGTTCATTTTCTGCTATTCACTCACAGGAATCTCAGACATTATTTAAACCATTTGTCAACATTTTGCAAAACCCACCCCATATTATCTGTTGTTGATCGTGTATGAAAATCAGCTTGGGCTTTAAGATCGCTCGAGGGAATTTGTGCCGATAGGAATAAATTTATGAAATTGATGTCAATCGATCTATATATGTGAAACGATATACAATTCAGTCTTAAATGTTGTTGCTTTTGTTTTCGCTTAGGTATCCAAAGACGAGCGCTTGGGATATAATGTTAGGCATGAATTTATGGGGTACCATATACAACGTGATCTACATGTTTGGCTGGCCTCGTGGCAGCGGATTTGAGGCAGTCCAATTCTGCAAGCAGCATCCAGAAGCGGCTTGGGACATTTTTCTCTATTGTCTCTGTGGTGCTGTTGGACAGAACTTCATTTTCCTAACCATAAGTCGATTTGGTTCCTTAGCTAACACCACCATTACCACAACCCGCAAGTTTGTAAGCATCGTGGTGTCTTTGGTGCTGAGCAGCAATCCTCTGTCAACGAAGCAATGGGGATCAGTTGTCATGGTATTTTCCGGGTTGTCGTATTACATATACCACAAGTGGAGGAAATTGCAGAGAGTGCCACAAAAGAGAAAGCCAATGTAACCGCAATTAATTTTTAACTTATACTCAAACGCCTAGCAACATTTGTAATGTAGTTGAATAGACCCTTCACATCTATAGATAACCCACAATTTTTCGCCAGAAATGACAAGCGTGTGATATACCTGAAAGTTTTCTTGGTTTATTAATTATTGTTTAGAATTTAATTACAATATTTATTAAAAATTAAATAGAAAAATCTTTGGCAAAAAAAAAAAAAAAAAAAAAAAAAAAAGTTTGCGCGACGCAGCCTACGTCACGCAAGACCACTTTGCGCGACGAAGTCTATGTCACGCAAAGAGGGTTTGCGCGACGTAGGCTGCGTCGCACAAAGTGGGTTTGCGTGACGTAGGTTACGTCGCGCAAACATACTTTGCGCGACGCAGCCTACGTCGCGCAAACCCTCTTTGCGTGACATAGACTTCGTCGCGCAAAGTGGTCTTGCGTGACGTAGGCTGCGTCGCGCAAACCCCCTTTGCGCGACGCAGGTACCTTCATCGTCGCGCAAACCCTTCTGCGACAGCCTTTGCGTGACGGAGAATGCGCGACGAATATTCGTTGCGCTATCTTTTGCGCGACCTTTTTTGACTTTGCGCGACGAAGGTACCTACGTCGCGCAAAGTGTTTTTCCTACTAGTGGAGTCAAGTTAGTTACAAAGGTAGTTGGGGATAGAGTTTGTTGAGGAGGTTAATATTGTAATTGAGTAAGGATGTTAGAGGGTAATATTGTAATTGTGGGTTGTTATTGGTTATTATGTATAACCATTCAATCCTTCATATTCAGCTAGCAAGTCTTGTAAGAAGCATTCATCTTACTAAGAAATCAGAGAATAATTCTTTCTTCCATTTATTTCTTTCAGCTTTATCTTTGTATTCTTGAGAAATCTATAGGTTTGTTAATAGAGGATAGCATCTTCGATCTTCCTACCCATAACATATGATTTGTTTAAGTTGGAGTAATCACTTCGTGTCGAAGACAAAGTACAATGTGATAATCTCCATGGATGATGAGTCTGGAGGATAGCATCTTCGATCTTCCTACCCAAAACCTGAATGAAATTGCACCCCACCCATCTTAAGAACTAAATAGAAATATTCTTAAATAATTTATAGATGGATGGAATTTTTATTTAAAAAAATATATATATACTTCATCCAGGGTCTCTAAATAGTAAATTTCATATTCCATTCGTCAAAAGTATATAAGCTTTTCTTCATTAATGTGTTTGTGGATTTAGTGATTAGGATTTTGTACTACAATGGAGGGTGTAAATGGGTTTGAGAGCTTGAAAAAAAGAAAAAAAGAATAGTAGGATATAGGTTATCTAACTTTGGTGTATTCAATAAATATGTAAGGTGCCAATAAAACAACCCAAATGAGAATGAAGTTGATTCTCATTAATCTCTAACTTTGGTGTATTCAATAAATATGTAAGGTGCCAATAAAACAACCCAAATGAGAATGAAGTTGATTCTCATTAATCTATTTACTAATTTTTTTTTTTATAGCAAATATTTGTTTACCAACTTCTAGAATGATATCCAGTTAGTTCGCTACCAAAATACTTTTTCTCCACAAATAAGAACAAAAAAAAAATCATTTAAGTTTATTATTACAAGTGATATTATTATTTTAAACTAAGATAAGAGGAGTTGAAGAAAATGGCCTTGTTTCCATAACAATTCACTACTTAGTATTTTAGAATAAAACTAGAAATTTGATAAATGTAGTCGTGAACACTCAAAAAATCTCATTTTATACAACAAAAAAAAAACTTTAGTCTTTATTATATCCATACGGGCTGGGGATGAGCTATTATTATCATCATCGCAAATACCAAATTAACGTGAGGAAGCAGAGTTGTAGGACATCTGCAATTTTGACTCAGAAAACAAAGGCTTGCATATGGACATATCTCTCTCTTTAGTCTCTACAAATATAAAAAATAAAGAATAAAAGATTCCAGGTCAAGGTCCTCCTCACTTAAACAATCAAAATGTTCAGGTCCAACCAAAACACTCACCCACCACGACACTTTCTGCGTGCTTTCTTCAACGTTTCTGTACCCTCCATATTCTCCATCTACATTGATGCATGCATGACTTGTTTGTATCTATCTTCTATGAGATCAGATTTGATTATGATATGGTTTTCTCTTACATGCACACACTCACATTACATATATATCGTTTAATACAATCGTCGAAGATAATCGAACTCTTGGCTCAATCTAATCTTAGTTCGTTTCGCTATCTGTATCACATATCTTCAGCGACCAAAGAAAAAATTTGGCAAGCCGTGTGCCGTGTTATGCTACCGAATTAAATCATAATTTTCTTTTTATTAACTGGGGAGTGATGATCCAAACTAGAATTTTCATGAAAAATGAGAAATATCACTAAACTAAGAACTAATTAATTACTGTCAAAATCATTGGTCGACTACATAATAGTGTACCAAATACCTTTGAAAGGCAACAATTAATATTTCTCTCTTTTTTCGGTTAACTCTCTTGTAATATATTACTTATACAATTAGCATCCAAGGGACGTCCATTTCATGTAGCCTTATGAATAAAAGTCACCTTTTTTGCAAGTCATTACTTCATATCAGTAGACAACCAGCCGAAAGAGATCAGTTTGGGTCATGCTTAATTTGGACAACTATGTGATCTGTTATATTCATCATGTTGACTATGTCATCTGTTATATTCATCATGTATTGACTTGTCTCACCCTTTCTTTGCGACTTATCAAATAAACTTTTGCCCTTGATCATATTATAATTAGTTGATAAAGAATAATTAATATGAAATAAAATTTTTGTTCCTCCTCCTTAGTGTAAATAATACGTTTGTTCAAAAAAAAAAAAAAATGTTAAACAGTAAGAGGGAAGAGGGATCAGTGAGGATTGAACCCACATCAAGGTGCATAGGTATTATTACGCGTTAATGGGTTAATTGTTAAATGTTACAGGGGAGAAGAATCAGTAAAGATCGAAACCATAGCAAGGTGAATAAATATTATTATTTTCTGTCACTGCGGTAAATCGCCATCTGCTAATATCAAATGGAATTTCATTTTACGTTTTTTTTATACTTTTTATTCAAACAATTATTTGAGCATAATAGGAGGTGGCTTTGGCTTCTCGCAAAATCCTTTGGCCAATCGAACAAATTTTTTTTTTTTGAATAAACGATATTATCTACACGGAGGGGTGGACTTAATCTCACAATTGGCTAGCAATAATATGGTTCAATTCGCTTTTGGCGAGAATCGAACCTAAGACCTCTTATTTACAAGTGAAGAGGAATACGACTAGACTGCATTACTAAGTGACGGCCAATTGAACAGTTACATCTTAGATAAATTGATACCTGTTATGGGGGAAAAACTATGTACACCACTTGGTTCTAACTTGTAATTACTTAATTACATTGCGAATTAAATATTAAAAATTATATTTCTAACAAGAAATCATGATACTTTGGCTGCTTCATAAAACTAGTGAGATATACGGATTAGTTTTTTTTATATTATGCAAGAAAGACGATGGTATTAAAACTAAAACCTTCTCACTGTTCTTAGAAATGCATTTTGTTTATTGTACTAAAAATAGTTGTACTCCAGGATCCTCTAGTTAATTAATTTTACTTTACTACAAAAAAAAAAAGTAATAAAAGTGAATCTTCAAGTACAAGAAACATCTTGGAGGAGGACAATATGAATAATGATCGGAGGAACCTCGTTCCCTATATCCTATATATCATACTATATATGTAAATAAGTTATAATTTTTTTAAGTTCCGTTTTACGAAACTTGCCTCGACATAATACTAATTTTTAATAAATTAAAAAATATGTCTTATTATGGCAAATAAAAAGTTTAGATAAAATAAAATACTTTTTCAAATATGTACTAGTTTTTAGAAATTAGAGCATCTGCAAATGAGATCTCAAAGATGTCAGATAGACACAAATGAATATTTTTAATAGCAAAAGTGGCTCCAATCGATGAGCCCCAATGCTGACTTGAATTGGAGGTGCTCCCAGAGTAAAAAAAATAACAACCAGGATCCTCTCCGGATCCTCTTTGTAGGGATCTGGGGATCAATCAATCGTGTCCGTTCATCGTACATCGTGCGGTCAGTTTTGGTTAAGTACTATTTATATTCAATTTTAAATAAAAAAAATTAAAATAATTTCTAACTGTACGATGTATGATGAGCGGACACGATTGATTGATCATCCAGATCCCCACAAAGAGGATCCTATACCAAAAAATGACAGCAAGAGAGGTTGATGGAAATTATTTTAATTTAATTAATGGTAGGACTCACAATAAATACAAGCTTTTTTTTTTAATCAGAATAAATTGAACCTATTTAATTTGTTTCTTTGAAGCTGTTACTTTCCACCTTTTTAATAAATAACTCATAAGCCATTTAGTACTAGGTCTAGTTGTATTCCTCTTCACTTGTAAGTGAAATGTTTTAGGTTCGATTTTGGTCCGTTATGACGCTTAGCCTACTTCCCCACCCCCTCAGTGTAGACAATATCATTGTTAAAAAAAATTAAATAAATATATAAACTAAAACATTTTGACATATCGGGTGGAGTAAGAAGTTTTGCATGATGCCAAGTTTCCTTTTAAGCCATCAAATTTAAATTTGATATTCTGCATTTGATATCTACTTTGGAGTGTCAAACTTAAATTTCCTTTTTAAGTGTCTTAGGCCTTGTTTGGCACACCGTATAGAGCATCGGATAGGATTAATTATACGGAGCCGGTTGTTTGGTGCCCTCCCGTATTATATAGTCGTCGGATTAATTTAGTCAGTCTGCTTGTTTAGTCAGGTATACACCTGCATAATAAACCCTTCCAAAAGGAGTGGATTATTAGTCCGGCTCCCTTCCTTCTCTCTCGCACTTCGTTTCCACGACACCTCCTCCCCCCGTCGTCCCTCTCGCCGTCGTCCCTCTCCCCGTCGTCGTTCATGCCTGCACCGTCAACACCTACGACCGCCGCGTCTTCCTCTGCTACAAGAGCCCCGAGGTCTGGCCGTCGCACGTCGAAGGCTCTGGGCTTCGGCTTCTTCTGCAACTGGGTCTTGCCTCTTTGCAGAGAGGTTCTTGATTGAAATTGCAGTGAGGGAAAACTGAGTCTGGGTGTTAATTGCAGAGCTTCAGTCGGAAATCAGTCGGGGAAGAAGAAGGGAGAGAGAAGGAGGGAGTTTGGGGGTGAGGTGGAGAGATCTGGGCAAGAAATTGTAAATCTTGCAATCTGGGCTTTGCTTGAGGTTGTCGAGAGTGGAGGAAAAAACATGGAAATTGTAAAGTTTGCAATCTGGGCGTTTGATGCCATTGTTGCAGACATAGGAGCAAAGAAAGCAACTTATCTTTAAAGTAATAATATTTTAAATTTCTGCTAACCGGTAGAGTACCAAACACAATATAAATAATACGGTCATTAGTCCGATACTGCACCAAACGCCTGACTAATTTAGTCAGTACTATCCGGTGACTATTTATCCTATCCGACAGAAATAGTCAGTACAGTCCGGGCTGCCAAACGAGGCCTTACTTTATTCAATGTTATATCTTGAAAATTGGCATGACTAATACGGTTTCATGTATTTAAATAAATGTCATTAAGGATAACTAAGTCATTTTTATTTTAACTACACCGCTAATATATAATAACTTTCCTATAATTATAAAATTATTAATTTGATCCTAACATTATGACTATACAGAATTTCTAATGTATTGCTTTGAAAAAGTAGGTCAATGGGTGTAGTGATTAACTGTGGAAATATATTTTCAAAGAGAGGGTTTGTACAAAACAAGTCATGCATGCATCAAATATAATTATACCTCAACTGAATGATTGTCTAATACGGATCGATCCTATTTCTATAACTATGATGTCTTCAAAATTGCATCGAAGTTTTGAGTTCATATATATACACAAAAATCAGGCACTTTGAATTTATTTTTAAAATACTATTGCAACTGTTGTGTGCTCTGGTAGAGGTACTTTATATATGGGTGCATTTTTGCTCACCTACATTAACTTTGGTGTATGCTCATCATACACTTCCTTGTTTGCCATGTGTCTCGTCTTTTAACTATAGTTAACCTTTTTATTAAATGTTCTTTTTATTTTTTAACAATGATTTAAACTGAGATTAAACAAAAATAAAATAACCCTGGCGCTTCAAATTCCCCACCCAACCAACCCGACAAATACCTGCCCACGTCGCCGCCGATGACTAGATCTCCGTCCTGCCGTCGGAAAAACCATATGTTCACTCTCTCCCTCTCTCTTCTTCACCCTTCTACCGTCTCTCTCATCTCTATTCAACACTAGTCCTCCAAGGCAGCAACTCATTTTGGCTAACCTGTGGTCCGGTGAGTTCGAGAACGAGTTATCTAAGTTGTACACATCACTCACCACTAATGTAGTAATCTATGTTTTGAAGAAACTGGATAAAGACCCATGAAAGGGTTTGGATTTTTTCAATTAGGCATGTGAGAAAAAATGGATTTAGTTGAGTTCTTCGGTGGGTCTTTATCCATTGATGTGCAGTACTCATGTTTTGAAGAAATTTGATAAACACCCATGAAAGGCTTTGGATCGATCTGAGGCAAATAACAGAGAAGGGCTTTTTCATTGATGTGCAAACTTATGTGGTAATTATAGAGCAGTTGAAAAAAGGCTTTTCCATTTCAAGCATTTTTATGGTAGGATGATCGAAGATAATGGGACTGATGATGTTGTTAAGAGCGTGGTAGATGTTGTTTCGAGGTAAGAGTGGAGTGATAGGTTGATAAGGATTAAGGAATTGGGTTGAAATTGGTCACCGCCGGTGGTGGCGGCGCGGCTGCGTGTTTCTCAGGGTTGGCATGGCTAGGTAGAGTATCTATTTTGTTTGTATTTATTTTTGTTTTTATTTAATCACTATTTAAATCATTGTTAAAAAATAAAAAAGAACATTTAATAAAGATGTTAACTATAGTTAAGAGATGAGAGACATGGCAAACAAGGAAATGTATGGTGAGCATACACCAAAGTTAATGTGGGTGAGCAAAAATGCACCCCTTTATATATAGGAAAAATTAGTATCTGATCCTTAGTTACTAATGTTCATTGATTGAAACTTTATTAGTTTTCAGATTTTGATTCAAGTCCCTAATATTAATGCAATAATGAATTTACATGTCAGTTACATAATTTTTTAAAATAAAAATTAATAATTGATTTAGAATTTTAATACTCACACCTTTATTAAACTTCTAATTAATTTTCAATTCAAAACATTTCCAAAAAAAAAAAATTAGAATAAGTTTGTACCCGTTAGCTTTTTTTAAAAAATGTTTTCAATTTTTTAATCTTATATGTACCCATTCATGTAATTTTTTCAAATTTTTAATCTTAAAATGTACTCATTCTTACATATACCAATTCCTTATATGTAAAATGTACCCTTTTTTATATATATAAAATCTATTCAATTTTTTCTAATCCATTTTTAAACTTATATGGGTACATTATTTTTTTCTTTGATTTGAGAATGTTTCCATGTCAAGTTTAATCAAAGAAATTTACTAATGTTATTAAGCCTAATATCTTCTCTCTCTCTCTTTTTTTTTTTTTTTTTGTGATTTTGAAGAATGTACCCATGTTTTGCTTAATTTTGATGAATGTACCCATGTTTACACACACACACACACAATAGTATATTTATATTTTAATATTTTTAATCGCACAAATTATGATTTTTTTATTTAAAATCTCATTAATATAAACAACTATAAATTTCAAATTTTAATTTAAAAAATATAGTAACATACATAGAACATTAATTTCAAAGACTTCGATAAAAAATTGAAAACCAACAAGGTTTCAGTCAAAGAATACTCATAGTTAGAGACCACATCCAAAATCTCCCTTATATATATTACTTTCAAAATTTTATTTCCTACGAAACAAATATTTAAGGCCAAAACTAAAACTAAAATTAAAAAAGAAAAAGAAAAAGAAAAAGAAAAAGAAAAAGAGAAGCTTAAATAGATGACAAGGCATGCTGCAATTCAAACAAGAAGGGACCAGTATTATATTCCTTCTGACTGTCTCTAATTTGAACCAATTCAATGTCGACAAATTTTAGTCCAACTCAATCTCGCGAGACTCATCTCATATGATACCCACAGCCTCCTGCAAATTTTTTATTTTATTTTATTTTTTAAAATTTGGTTTGAGTGTTAAAAAAAAAGTGGGATAATTAAATTTAAACTAGCGGCCGGTTTGTATGAAGAAAATAAAAAAAAAAATGAAAACATGTGCCTAACATTAAGGTGCACCGGCTGCGACGGTGAGGCAACAAGAAGACTAGCTACCAAAGTCGGCGGATCCTACAAAGTCAGCAATATCAAGCTATATGATTCTTCATGAAAATTGTCACCTTTCGAAGCATAAGAAGTACCAAAAAAATGCCACCTAATATTTGCATTGTTTATGCACTGGTCAAGCCGGCCGACCTAATTAAGCATATTATAAATAATTATTGTAGAAAAAGTTTTGAACCTAATAGCTGTGTGAGATTCCACATCATCCAGGGGAGTGATCCTTATATGTATATTCTCATCCCTCTCTAGCGCGAGGCTTTTTGGGAGCTCACTGGCTTCGGGTTCCATGGGAACTCCGAAGTTAAGCGAGTAGCGCGCCAGAGCACTCCCATGATGGGTGACTCACTGGGAAGTTCTCCTCTGAGTTCCCAGAAACAAAACCGTGATGGCGTAGTCGGGGCCCAAAGCGGACAATATCATGCTACGGTGGTGGAGCGGGCCCGGGATGTGGTGGAGCCCGGGCCCGGGATGTGGTGGAGCCCGGGCCGGATGTGACAATTTGGTATCAGAGCCTAACCCTGGCCGTTGTGTGCCGACGAGAACTTCGGGCCCCTAAGGGGGGGGGTGGATTGTGAGATCCCACATCGCCCAGGGGAGTGATCCTTATATGTATATTCTCATCCCTACCTAGCGCGAGGCCTTTTGGGAGCTCACTGGCTTCGGGTTCCATGGGAACTTCGAAGTTAAGCGAGTAGCGCGCGAGAGCACTCCCATGATGGGTGACCCACTGGGAAGTTCTCCTCTGAGTTCCCAGAAACAAAACCGTGAGGGCGTAGTCGGGGCCCAAAGCAGACAATATCATACTACGGTGGTGGAGCGGGCCCGAGATGTGGTGGAGCCCGGGCCGGGATGTGACACTATGTGCTTAATTTGCAGTTCGATTAGTGATCTTAATTAGGGTTGAAGCACACTAATACTACTACATCATGAAAAATTCATGTTGTCAAAATGTGGGAGGACCACAAGAAAACCCAACTTCTTTTGTATTTTTAAATCAGCACTTGTGTAAGATAAGTTATATATATTGACACGAATACACTTTAATCTTTACAGCTCTACATGTTGAATTTTTATTGTGAACTTGGAAAAATAGGTATGGTCAAAACAATAAAGCGAACATTAGCATTAGTTACATACCCGAGTTTAATTAGCCAAATTAACTAGTACGAATATGATTCTCATGCACTTAAAGTTCGAAAAACTTTTCCCGTGATTTGGATTAGAATAGAGCACAATATCGTCATTTCAGAATAATAAAATATGTCAGCATTAGTCCTACTAAATGTTTTATCAATTGTTTAATTAAGAAGTTTAACGATAGATTTACAACATATTATTCAATCGTTAAAAACTGTGTGTACATACGCACACGAAGAATTGATTGATAACAAATTAAACTTTAGACTATCTCCAATGAACAAGAAAAGTTGAAGTGAAATGTCAGTTCTGAATTCAAATTTGACTAATTTCTATCCAATGTATTAGAAAAGTTGGAGGAATAAAGGTTAACTTGCATGTTTTGTTGCAGATTCAGACACTGCAAGTCTGCAATGCAGTTTTTGTTTTGTGGTTCTGTTTTTCTTTGCATTCAAACTATGCATTCAAGTGGATGTTTGATTAGTTACACTTAATGTTGAAATTTTTTTTTATAGACATTTCAAATTTTATAATTGTCTAATTTGATTATAATAAAGCAAAAAATGTAATGTTGGATTTACAAATTCTGCATAACATAAATTGCAATGCATTGTCTAAATCTGTATTGACCTATTTCAAAATATAAAAAATATGAGAAAAGGGGTGTCAACTACAGTATGTGCCAGCTGGCATATTTTATAATTTGTGTTTATCTTAAATGCATATATGTAACGTAATACATGATTAACCTATTTATAATTGGATAAAACTTGTGTTATTCTCATAGGGGAACCTACTTGTCTCCCACCAATGATTAACGTATCTTCAATGCATGAACTTCATAATAGGAATCATTCATTCTCTTTATCATCAACTAAAGATCACATTTGCAAAAAAATCATTCAATTTGAATATCGTTTAGCCGTCAATACGTGTCAAAACAATCCACGGTTTCGATAACAATTAGCACCCTAATTAATTAATGCAAGACTTACCAAGGGTTTCGAGGAGAAGAGGGAATAGATAACCTGGGATTCGCTCAACCAGGGGCAACGGAGCTCACTCGACGTTGCTAATCGTGGATTCGATCACACGACCAAGCCAAATGCTTGATTGGGGAAGGAGAAATCACTCACTTCAAATGCACAAGGCAAATATAATTTTAATTCATTCAAATATACCTCAAGGGCTTCTAATACATGATATTTATAAAGAGTACATGAATAAACCCATTTCCGAATTGGACTTTTAGACTCCCCAAATTAAACTTGATTAAATGTATTTGATGGTTCCAATACCTATGAGACTCTTAGTAAATTTCAATACATGCATGAGAGCTTTTATTACTGCATCAGACTCCTCTGCTTGGAAAGAATTCGTCCTCGAATTCAAGTCGTGGGTTGAAGAGAATCCCAAGCAGTCTTCGATTACGCATAATTTGTTTATTGATCCTCTTTGTTTGAAATTGGCGATGTCCACTCCAATAAAAAAGATATTTAGAATATTTGCTTGTTATTGGATTGCAAAAATCCTCTATCTTTTTTGGCTTTGCCACCCAATGATTCCTTTCACCATATTTTATCTCATTAATAAGATCAACTAGTTTTTCGGGCAACTTCACACTAAAGGCATAAGCTCCAATAAAATCAACTCGTTCACTAATGGAATTTACCTTGGTGTGGAACTGGCAAATGGCTCTCTCATATTCAATTGCACGTTCAAGAACTCTACCATTCATATCAACAAAGTTGACAAAACCTTCGTCAACCTCATCAAACAATTCGAAAAACTCCTTCGCATCCACATGAACAGTTGGCGAATTCTTTTCTTCAACTTCACAAAATTCATCGATCCCAAATTGCTCAGTTTGCTTACTAGAACACAATTCACAATCATCTTCGAGGCAACAATCAAATAGTGGTGGTAGATTTACATTCAACGAATCTGACACACCAACATAACCTCCACAACTTGAACTCAAGAAGTCAGCCTTATCACTTGAGTAACCTGGCTTCAACTCTCCATATTTGTTGCTAACATATTGTTGATCAAGTTGCATGGTTAGGAGTTCGACTTGTCGTCGTAGCTCTTGAATTTCGTCGTCGCTCTCATTCCTGTGATTTTCCTGCACATGGTAACCACACCTTCCTCTACAGCTCCTTGCTGCCATTTAGATAAATGATGCGGAAGCTACCCAAAGAGCGTAGCAAAGCTCTGATAACCAAATAATGCAAGACTTACCAAGGGTTTCGAGGAGAAGAGGGAATAGATAACCTGGGATTCGCTCAACCAGGGGCAACGGAGCTCACTCGACGTTGCTAATCGTGGATTCGATCACACGACCAAGCCAAATGCTTGATTGGGGAAGGAGAAATCACTCACTTCAAATGCACAAGGCAAATATAATTTTAATTCATTCAAATATACCTCAAGGGCTTCTAATACATGATATTTATAAAGAGTACATGAATAAACCCATTTCCGAATTGGACTTTTAGACTCCCCAAATTAAACTTGATTAAATGTATTTGATGGTTCCAATACCTATGAGACTCTTAGTAAATTTCAATACATGCATGAGAGCTTTTATTACTGCATCATTAATGATGAACATTCTATTTGGAGAGAGGATTTTCTGCACCCAAAAATCTCTGTGGCCTCTCTGTGTCTTTGATTTTATTGAGCATGTCAACAGTCACACCCAATCAAAACAAGCTTCAAGTCCCGAGTCCCAAGACATGCTTAATAAAATCAAAGGCACAGAGAGGCCACAGAGATTTTTGGGTGCAGAAAATCCTCTCTCTTCTATTTGTTTGATGCATATGAATGATTATTTTTTTCACAAATGAGATATTTACATGATTATAAAAAGAATGAGCGATTCCAATTATGAAGTTTGTACGTCAAAACTACATTAAGCATAAGTTGGGGAACAAGTAGGTTCCCACGTAGGATGAACACAAGCAATATCTTTCATAATTAGCATAAATATTGTTGATATATTGTTAATATTGTAACTTTGTATTGGTTTAATACAAAGTTGCCATTTTCTTTATTGACCGTTCTTGATTTCTTCAATTTGAAAGCTAGAAAATAAAGGAAAACTAATGAAAAGTCCAAAAAAACTTCCCTTTTAACGAAAAGTCCTTTTTAAAGGTATAGTGAATAGTGTTAGGTAAAGGTAAAAAAATGGTTTTTGGTTAAAAGTGAACAGTACCGGGACCTTTTCATTAAAGCTCCCTAGAAATAAACTAGTAGTATAGGAGGAGAAAAAGTGTAATAAAATTACTCGAAGTAAAAATCGGTTTGTAAACCAATTTTAAACTTAATTATCGATGGCTCATATTTGTTTTTGTTTGAACTATTTTAAAGTTTCAATAATATTCTTTATAATCTCTCTCTGGATTTAGGATGAACCCTCTCCTCATCTCAATGGACAACATTCATGTCCTTCCCCCATAATGAGGGGGTCCATTTCTCCCCTCTATTTTCAACATGAGAGCTTCTTTATTTTGTTTTTTGCTCCTCAGATTCCTTTTTGCATTGATGAACCTGTTGACATAGGGATATAAAAAGTTTATGGATCCAGAAAATTTAGTGAAAAAAGAAAAGAAAAATATGGTCCTGCAATAATACTCAGTACAGTGAAAGATCACTACATAATCCACATTGCTGGTATTTGCTCATTGGTAACCATCCCTTCGCGACCTACTTGATAATTAAAACCATCATTTTGCCACGACTAATACTAGGGAGATCAAATTTTAAATTAAATTTTGCAAATCAAATAGTGGTTGTTGATAACTGAATTATAACTCAAGTGTTGATTAACGTATTTATTTTTTATTTATGACACATCATTTGGTTTACAAATTTAGTTTAAAAATTTGATCTTTCTAGTATTATCCTTTTGTCAAATTTAATAATTGTGAGTCTTATTATGAAGGATAATATTAGGCATATTCCACATCATATAATTAATAGTTCCAAGCTCCTTGCGAGTTGATCGAGTTTCAAAAAGAAGGAAAATATTTATGGCTACTTTCAAGAAACCATAACTTTTATATCAAATTTTCACTTAGTATTCAATATAGTTGTATTTCTTTTTCCTTGTAAGTGAAAGCTCTTAATCTGAATTTCGTGAATGGTGAGTTCTACACTAATTTTTCCTTGCTCATCCCTTGGTATATATATCATTGTAAACTCATTCTAATTAGCTGAGTTGAAAATCATGATAAGCTGAAACACTACAAAATTGTCAAGAATGCTACACACTCCAAAAAGACTTCTTGCCAGACTCACATCACCTGAATTACAAAGCATCATATTTATAAAGCACTAACCGTAATCTTAATAGACAAAGAATCCAAATATTTAACCTACAAAAAAATCCTATACACAAAATATAAAAAATGGATAATTCTTGGGAGAGCAAATTTGCAAACCAAATTCACCAATAAGAAATAAGCACACAATTAATAATCCAATTATCAACAATCCCATCATTTAGTTTACATAATTTGATTTAAAATTTTAGTCTCCCTAGCATTAACCATAAAAAAAAAACCCTCAACTAATAATAAGCCAAAAAGCTAATAAATTAACTTTTCCAACAAGTTTATATCCATCCTTGAACCTTTCCCATGTCCTTCTCTAACATCGCAATGGGATATTTATTCACCTTATGTTGGTTTCTTATATATACACTAAACAAATCGTACAAGTTAATTAAGCTAATAATTACTATGTTTATAAGTAAAGATTTGTCCACATTACAAACAACAATGATTGTCATTATGAATTTTTTTTTTTTTTTTTTTAATTTTTTTAGTTGAAGATGTGTGTAATGGACTTTTGGTCCCTCCCTCCGCTTTTCTTGCCCTCTTCCCACCCCAACTCCGATAAGTAGAATTTGATTCTTTTTCTTTTTGTTTATTTGCAATATTTTAAAGTGCAAACAAAATAAGAACCACAAGTAATGTGGGCAAGGAACATACTAAGAATGGGATTGGAGAAAATGAAAGTTAGAATCTAACCATTACTCTCATCGTGGAACCGAACTGATTCATGTTCCAAGATTTATATAAAATACTAATAACCTTTGGGTTAATGGAGATAATAACATTAATTAACATGATAAAATATGAGATTTTTTATATGTTGGAATCTTACTTTTGACATCACAAATGAGATGATGAGGTAACTAATTAAATAACTTGCGTGCATGTAGATGTAGTCTAAAAGTTGTGCCACTACATGAAACTTAAAACCCAAGTTTGTGCTTAAAATAATTAGAGAAAAAACGTTTCATTGTAGTTTATGAAATACAAATTCAACTCTCTCTCTCTCTCTCTCTCTCTCTCTCTCTCTCTCTCTCTCTCTCTCTCTCTCTCTCTCTCTCTCTCTCTCTCTCTCAATTTTGTTCCGTCTAAATGGCTCTACATGTGTGAGTCTTCCCGGCCCCCGGAAGGGGTATATAACCATGTCTTGCTACCAATTGTCTTCCTTTAAAAAAAAAAGGCTCTACATGTGAGATTCACTATGCATTGGTGGGGTTATGTGTGAACTAGTGTCATACACATTGTGATAGCCTCACACCAAAATAAATCCAATTTTAATGTCTATAAATCCAATTTTTATTTTATGTTCTTAATAAGTTCTAAAAACAAATTTCAAATGATGGCGAAGAGTATATAAATAGTTTCATATGTCTTATGAGATTTATGAGTTTAAGATTCAAGAGTAGGGTTTTTTATTACAGATATGTCGGTATAGTATTGTGGTAGCAAAATTTTGTTGTCTTCAGTCTTAACGAATTTGTATCTACAAAAGAGATAAATATTTTTTATCAAAGCCAAAGCCTCATGCACCCACGAGGTGAGGGGGATTTGGCCAATGGATCTCTCTCTGAAAAGAATGAGTGTTTAGGGCTTAATTGCGTCACAAAAGCTTACCATGAATTGGTGGAGATGGGGTATTTAGAGGGAGATGGTCTGCCATATGGTCAGGGGTTTGCTCTACACATGGCGGCTTCCCATTAACCAAGGTGTGTCATCCGTATGATGGATGAGGAAAGAATAATCTCAAAGATACTAATTATCTTGAGATGATGATGGATTGATTGTGATGAGGATTCCTTACTTGTTTGAGTTGATCTTCAATTATGAATATATTAAAGATATGATTTAGTAATTAAAACTTTTCCTCATTTCCGCGAAAAGAGGAGCTTGATGATGTTGTGGGAAAATGTTGGACCATGCAGGAAAATGTTTATGGGCCCTGCCCATTTAAAGAGGGGTTCTTGTCTTCTTTGAAAAAAAAAAATCGCGTGTCGTATTCTAGATATTTGGCATTAATTTTGGCTCACAAATATCACTATAATAGTATTTTTATTTATTATTATTGGACATGCAAGATATAAACTTGAGACATCTTTTTAACATTGAAAAGAGAAAAGACACTCAAAGTTAGTGTAATATATTTAGGTACGAATATTTAGGTACACTATGTTAGTGTAATATGTTTAGGTACGGACATTTCGGTACACTAGTTTATTATAATATATTTAGGTACGGACATTTCGGTACACTAGTTTAGCATCATATATTTAGGTACGGAATTTTTCGGTACACTTATATTTTTGCATATTTTCTTATGTGCTACTAATTCACTACAATATATTTAGGTACGGATATTTCGGTCCACTAATTTAGTAAAATATATTATGATATAGATGTTTAGGTACATTAATTAGAGGAAGTAAAAAAATATAATGAATTAAAATGTGTGTAATAATAAATAATTTTAATTTTAATTTTAATGTAATGACATTAAATAAGAAATCTATTAAATATTAAAACAAAAAATAAAATATAAATTTGAATTAAGTACTCATTAGAAGATTAAAATCAATATACAATCTAACACAGATTTTTATTGAATTTTAATCTTCTTAAAGGATTAAAATTCAAAAACCCCCAAAACAGAATAACAAGAACGGTCCTTTGATTCAGAATAGATATTTAAATCTTATTTATTTATGTGTTCATTTTATACTAGCAATATTCTATTTAAGATTAATCTAAAATAAATGTAGAAAAATCAAATTTGAGTGCATAAAAATATTACATATATTTTTGGATAAGTAATTATTGCATAAAAAAGTATTTATTTATTCTTTTTTTTTTTTTTATGTCAATACAATACAAAGACAGTTTGATGATGAGATGAGACATTTCTTGGTATGTGAAATTTTGTTTGGGTTAACTATTTGATATTGATATTGATAAATAATTAATAGAAGGGGAGGAGGGTGAGAAACAAACCCCCCAAGGACGCGTGACGGTGAATGTATTTGGGAGGTGATTGTGATGTGATCACATGTATGTTTCAATCATCTTCTCCAATCCCATCACACAGAGCAAAGCACACAACACGAGTCTCTCTGCAGTCTGCAATCTGCAATCTGCAGTCAGGGCTCTGAAGTCAATGCCTCTCTCTCTCTCTCTCTAAAATCATCACCCATTAATATTCACACACACACTCACTCTCACTCTTGTCCTTGATATGATGATAAGTTTCCCATTGGTGGCACACACATGCTCACGCCCCTCAAATTCCCAATCCAACCAATCACCTCCCTCCTCCAACGCAACCTCACTCCAAACACCTAAAATGAAAAATCAACCACCCAGAGAGGAAAAAGGGGCATCTTTTGTCCAACTACTCAAAAAAGAAATAAAAAAAGACTTAAGTTAGAGTCAATTGACCGGTATTTTTTTTTTTTTTTTTTTATATTTTAGTTCAACTTTTTTAGTAAAATAAATTGGGTAAACTGCAAATTTAGTCTCTGAATTATCACCTTAGTGAAAATTAGGTCTGTAAACTATTTTTTCAGAAAAATTATTCCTGAATTATAAAAATTTGCCAATTACATCCCTAATGTTATATTCGAAGCTACAATATTCAATTTTTCGTCAATTTAAGTCACGTTACTTACATGTGATGCACATTGGATGGTAGATTGATAGTTCTTCACACAAAAAAAAAAGTGTATGGAGTTAACTTTTGAGGAGAAATTGGTAGTTTTTCATAAAGAAATAGTGTAAGTTAACTTTTGAAGGTGAATTAGACATTAAATTCGCAACCTATATGAAATGTTAAGCATTTATAGACAAGAAAATGATGGTATTACACTCTAAAATGTGTCAAGTGACTTAATTTGACGAAAAATTGGATAAACTAGCTTTGAATATAATAGTAGGGATGAAATTAGCAATTTCTAATGAATTTAGGGACTTATTTTACCGAAAAATAATTCAGGGACCTAATTTTCACTGAGATGATAGTTCAGGGACTAAATCGGCACTTCACCCAAATAAATTTTATGCAATAATAATTTATTGTAAAAATAGTGAAAGAGGTGAAAGCCACACAATGATTCAAGTATAATTGAATATTAACATTCTCGTTGAATTTCAAATTTTACACTTATAAGTAAATAAGAACAGTAATATAGTATTAAAATCTCTCAAAAGAGATTTTGAGGGAGTTTGGAGTTTAATTGATTTTTAGAAAATCTATTTAGAATTTTGAGTGAATTCCCTCAAATTATCAGGAGGATGTGTGAGATTTGAGAATGCTTAAAATACACTACAAAATCTCTCACATTCCCTTGAATTCTCCAATTTTTAAAAACTCTTTAAAATCAAATTTGAGGGGTGTATTCAATTGGAATTTTGAGGGATTTCAATTCTTTTAGTGAATCTAGGGGTATTCAATCGGGATTTTAAGTGATTATCTGAAATTAAAGGTGTATTCAATCAGGATTTTAAGTTAGTTTATTAAAATCCTTATAAATCTAGGTGTATTCAATTAGGATTTTAAATAAGTTTATAACATTTCAGGTGTATTCAATTAGAAATTGATTTTAAGGAAGAGTTTTTATCAATAATAACCAAAATTTAACACCCAATTTCATAAATGTCACATTTTATCAAATCTGTCAAATATAATAGAAAACTTACTTAAATAGACCTAAATACCCTCAAAATTAAAAGCAAATAAAAATTAGTGGCAAAACTCTCACCCCACAACTATATATTCGAGCAGCAACATTGCTGAACTTCCCAATCATTTTCATGTTTAAAATCTTAAAACTTTCTGCACATGGATTAATATTTTTAGCCCTATTGTTGAGAGCAGCATTTTCACACACCCTCACTCCATTGTTTAGTTTTGACTGGTTTGTGAGATCCGGTACAATTTTGAACTTGCTAATAGGGGTTATAGATTAATTAGATTTGCAGGGAAGAGAAGCACGAATTTAATTGGAATGATCCTCTTGTGAAAACTATTATGGTTTTAAATCCCTGTTATCCAACAAATTTAAGGAAAATTCATAAGCATAGTCGGATTGAAATTTGGTTTCAATGAGTTAAAATCCTCAACTAATATCATGTCTGCTAAAATGATTGTACAAATAATATTTTGCCGTGATGATATTGTATCAACAGTAACGATTGAGTTTCAGACATGAGCAACAAATTTTCAAGTCGGTACTCAATTAGTTGACAGTTGGACAACACCCGCAACTGCTCAACGACGTTTACCAACTATCCTCGCGGCCTTGCACTTTGAACAACGATGTAGATGAGATATATTCAAGTGCTTTGGCTTTTCTGTGTAAATGAGTTTTGGAATTTTGAGGGTATTTAGGTCTATTCACATGAGTTTTTTGCTATATTTGAAAGTTTTTATAAAATGTGACATTTATGAAATAAGGTGTATTTTAAGCATTCACAAATCTCACATCTTCCTATGAGATTTTGAGGGAATTGAATCAAAATTTTATATGAAATCTTTACAAATCAATTAAACTCCATAAAAATCCATGGGTTTATAAATTCATTAAAGTCTCTCAAATTTTCAATTGAATACACTCCATGCATACATCTGGGATGTTATAAACTATTTTAAAATCCTAATTGAATACACTCCGACTTTCAGAGAATCACTTAAAATCCTAATTAAATACTCATGAATTTGAACAAAGAATTAAAATCTATCAAAATTTCAATTGAATACACCCTCTTAGTTTCAGTATCGTAAGTTAGACTAATTTAAAAATCATTTCCATCAAACAATAAAAGAAGAAAAAGAGAAAGAAAGAAAGAGAGAGAAAATGGCAATACTCAACCATAAGAAAACAAAACATAGCAAATAAGCAACAACCCTTTATGTCTTTCCATTTTCTTTTCTTTTTCCCATTTCAAAGCCAAAACCAAAAACCAAAAGCCTTGGTTTTCACTCTACCAGGTCTTCTTCCAAGTTGCAACCAAACCCCATCTTAAAGCAAGCTCTCTCTATTTTTCTTGAGTCGCAGAGCGGTTTTTGGTGGCCGTGGCGGTGACAAAACACCCACCAATTCCAAATGGAATACACTACAAGCTCAAGGCCTCAAGAAATCAGAGAGAAACCGTATTCGTATTCCCCCATAAACTCGCCGAGGAGCAACAACAATAGCACGACCACCAACGCCAACAGCAGCGTCTGCAGCAGCAGCAGCCCGGCGGTGGCGACTCAAATCCCGACAACCCCGAAAGTCTCAACTCCCAGATCTGACTCCAATCCCTACCCGACAACCTTTGTCCAAGCTGACTCCTCGAACTTCAAACATGTTGTCCAAATGCTCACCGGCTCCTCGGAAACTGTCACTCACAAGTCCTCCCCCAAACCCACAGCCGCCGCCCACCACAACAGCCATCACCACCACCACCACCCCCACCAAGATCCAACAATTTTGCCACCCTCCAACAAAAACTTCAACATCCCACCAATCAAAACCGCCCTACCGAAAAAGCAGGGCTTCAAGCTCTACGAGCGGCGGAGCACCAATCTCAAAAACACACTCATGATCAACACCCTCATCCCCAACTTCCAATCGGCTTCTGGGTCTTCGCCACGCCATCAGGAGATCCTCTCCCCGAGCCTGCTAGACTTCCCGTCACTCACCCTCAGCCCGGTGACGCCGTTGAACGACCAGTTCGACAAGTCGGCATCGTCGCCGTCACTGGGGAATTCTTCGTCGGAGGAGGACAGAGCGATTGCGGAGAAAGGGTTTTACTTGCACCCATCGCCGAGAGCTACGACGACTCCGAGAGACCCGGAGCCGCGGCTTCTGCCTCTGTTTCCGGTCACTTCGCCGAGAGTTTCTGGGTCGTCTTCTTGATCAAATGACGAGGAGAGAGATGTGTAGTAAGTAATATTTACTGTGAGTGGGTTTTGATTAAAAGGATCGTCAGGAGAAGTGAGGATTATTGGGTTTTGGATGATTTTCAATGATAGGTACAGATCTTTGTTCTAATTGTACAATTTCATCTCTCTTTCATAAAAATGCTAAAAAGCTTAGCTTTGTTCTTCAACTTCCTCCTCCAACTTCTTTTCTTGTTCTTTATTTTTTGTTTTGCAATTTTTATGGCTTTTTTTTTTTAATTTCTATATAACCGAATTGAGGAAGATCGAAAATCAATTTTCTATTGGAATCTGAGTGAGCATATATGAATGTGAATATGAATTTTAATTTTACCGCTTCATTAGTTTAGCATTTCATTCAATTGCAAAATGCATTTTCTTTTGTTCTTCTCAACTTTTGTGTGTGTGGTAGGAGAGGACTTTTCAAAATATGAGGGTGTGGCTGTTGGAGTGGACAATCAACAATAAGAAGTTTCAATTTTTTTTTTAATTACACTAAGCTCATTTAAACTACGAGAAAGATATTCGAATTTAAGTGCATAGAGTGTAGCACACTAGTCTTACTAACTTAGTTAAAACTTAGTTCTGCAATAAAAGAAATTATTGTTAAAATTTATTTATTTTTGTTTTTCGTCACATATTAAGTTTTACTCATAAATTAACAAGGATATGTAATTTGGAATTTATAATTTAATTAGTACATTTTTAGAGTGGATTCAACTTGTTGAAGGGTTCTTCTAGGGTCCCCCCCCCCCCTCCATTGAGAGTGAGGAGGACCACATTTCCCGTTTAATCTAAGGCCATACATGTATGAAACTTCCACCTAATCATATGGTCATGTTGTTCGTGACTTGTGAGCTGTTGAAATTGTTGAGCTATCTAATGCATTATTATTAGTGATTTTGAACATTCTCCACTTCTTTTTCTATATCTCTCTTTTTATTTTTCTTTTACGTATTCGATTTAAAAACCAAAGATAAAAGAAAAGAGTGCAGGAAGAGAAAATAAGATGCGAAAATGACTTTTCTAGTATATTTACGGTACTCATATATTTTGCAACTCACAAAACAATTCAATGTAGTATGGTGTTCTAATAGAATGGACAATCATCTGGAATTCAAGCTAGGTCATGTAGTTCATTTTTTTTTATAATGTTTTTGTGAAATCATTTTTCTTAATTTTTGTTATTTGTGAAAAATCACTAAAATAAACCAAACAACAGTCAATAAAATGTATTTATAAACAATTATCTGGAATTCAAGCTAGATAATATCGTTTTTTATCTTGAGGAGAGACTTTTGGGGAGAGGAAAAACATGATTTAAACCCAAGATATTGACTCTTATTTTTGTTGAAGAAATAGTACAAAGTTGTCAGAAGCCATTTATATTCGGTGTATTATACTACGTTTAGTTGTCTACGCATGCATCCGACTACTAAGCCTTGACATTTCTTATAATCACAATTCATCAATTACTCAAATTCACTGTGAGGATTGAGCGCACAAGTCCTGTTTGTATTAATGCAGGCTTAGTATGCTTCGTGCTGCACAAATCCTCGAATTACAAGAGTTTATTTGTTATGCTTTGTACAAATAGCTCAAAATATAGGCAACACTCATTTATCAGATACATGTAATTCAAGGATTATTGCACGTATTTCAGAGTTTATCTTATTAAAACCTTGTCTGAAATAACCGATGAAGGGTTTCTTTCGTGGTAGTACTCGCATATGAAGAACATAGCTTTCGTTAGGAAAAAAAAAAAAAAAAAAAAGTAAACTTACATGCAACGAGGATATATTGGTCTATCACAACCACTAATATTTCATTATGTAATATGCGTGATGAGTGAGGGTTAGAGTAAACTGCTATACGAGCCTATATCTCTATAGAGAGCTGATTTTTACACATCATATTTAGATTTTCACACCTCTCTTTATTTTTATTTTTCGGACTGAATAAATCAAACGTAAACAATGAACATGATTAAATATGGGTGTATAAAAGAAGAAAGGGAGTGTACTTGTCATTTCTGCTCCCAATAACCTCGTCGTGGAGAATTTTCCCTCCAACTTTCATTTCAATCTACATGAAAGGAAAAGTATTGGGATTTTTATCGTTAGAGGCTTTTTCCGTTTATGTACAAGTTTGCCATATGCTGAAATAATATGCAGTATATACAAATAAGGAAATAAGTTTAGGGTTGGACAATCAGACATTCTCTCTCTATATGTTTATCTTTCCCATATATATGAGTTTGTATTGTTTGTGATGTCGACTCATTTGACTTGGAAGAATAACAACTTTCTTAACGTGTGGACGCAAGAAAGAAAAGCAAGAAACCAGAAAGTGGGGCTTTCTGTTACTCTTATGACACTTGAGAACGAAAGGAGGAAGAAAGCAAAAAATTAAAGTACAATTTGAATTAGCAAGTTAAAGCTGCAGAGAAAATGTCAGGACTTTTTCATTTTTCCTTTTTTAACACTCAATTTCTGTCATTGTGTGTGCGGCGTGCCCAGGAAGTTCGTGCATTGAACTGAAAAACCGCCAAAGTTCTTTCTTTTTTGTTTATTTTTTGCAATTTGATGATGCATGAAGATTTTATCTTTTATCTACCTGTTTTAGATTGACAAGCATTCTTGCTTTTGTTGGATTGTTGAACCAGTTTTGGATTTTAATGGAAATTGGATATCTTGATATTTATCAAAGAAAAACTTAGGTGGCTAATACAAATTTGGGAAACATGCCAGCCTCGAAAAAAAAAAAGGCACAGTTACATATTGCAGCATCTAATTGTTTGGTCTGATATGTTTTAAAAGGATAATGTTAGGCAAATCAAATTTTTGCACTATTGTGGCACCAATCAAATTTGTACTTTAATTCAAATTAGAATTTAATTTAATTTATGATTGTAATATATATTTATATAGTGTAGAATGTGCCACATCATTTGGTGCATAAATTTGATGCATGAACTTGATGTATGTAGCACCACCTGTTTTAAAATTGAACAAAAAAATCCTGACATTACAAATTGTTACATCTTTGACCCCTTCGTTCATTTGACAATCAGGTTAACTACTAGTTTTTTGAGGTGACTTTTTTTGAGAGGTTTTTGGCGTGGCATTTGGTTGTGTCATTTCTACTTGTATGGACAACAAATTGATGCAACGTAAGCGTTTCTTCTTTATAAAAACTTCTTATTTGTGACCTTATGATTTTTAACCTCGCGTTCGTGTCATCAGAAAAATTGGTCCAAAAACAACGATGGACCTATGTTTAGGTGACCAAAGAGGGAAAAGACACCCCAGACCAAACTAAACTACGTCATTAATATGAATAGAGCGGCCTTTAGGAGCTCCTACAAGATTATCCGTTAAATATTGCCAAAGCCATTGGGGAGGAAGCTCAAAAACCTAAAGACCAAAGTTCAAATTGTAACTCCAATTGGCTAGTTGATCTGCAAAACCATTCAATTTCCTGAAAATATGTTTTAGCTCACATTGCACAATTTGTCTCATCATATCCCTGCAACTCTTCAAAAGCGTCGTGAGATGATGAAAGTATATTGCATAGATTGGTTCATCGGTAACACAGCAGGAGCAAAGTCCATTTCGATGATTAATGTAGATATACCTTTTTCAATAGCAAGCTAGAGCCTGAAGTACAAATCACCATAATGGTTCGATAATCTGCCATTCCTCTAAAATAATAGAGAAACCTCACATCCAATCACCATTGTGGTCACGGAAGAATTCCTCCAACACCAATCTTGCTTAAATAACAGGAGGCTCTCACTTCAGCATAACATGCATCCTATGAGTTGGTTTTTCAATTTTTAGAAGAGATTCCATCCATCATAGGCAATTCCAACAATAACCATTTTCGGATCAGTAGGGAGGGAAAATTCTACTTAAAAAAATTGGTGGTTCCTCCATTTCCTAGTATACCAACATGCAAAAACAAACAAACAATTTCATGCTATCTTAGTAGACCACATTGCCTTAGACGTCACATTAGTTATCATCCAAGCTTTCAAATTTAAGTTAAAAGTATTGTGCATTTGAGATGGATCATGCAAAATTTCCCAAATGCATTGAGCTCAACTACATTCCTTTAGAATGTCTCCAATGGCCAAGAACAAAGTTTGCAAGAGTAATGGGTAGTTAGATTTCTTTTAGTTCTTTGCTCATTAGTAAGCAGCTTGCCTTGACTAATGAGCCAAAGGAAAAACTTAAGTTTGGAAGGGATTTTGACAGTCCAACTCCCAAACCAATAAAAAAGCAAGCCTTCTTTCACAACCATCATGAAAGAAGGTAGAGACTGAGAAATCCTCCTTAGGAAAGTTATTGGAATCAATATAATTAATCAAATGAGCATGCAACACCCAATGGTCTTTTCAAAACTTGGCACCATCACATGTGCTAATTCTCCATTTCATACGTTTGCGCAACAAATCAATTCTATACAGAATTCCTTTTCAAGCGTAAGAGTAGTCAGACTTCTCATGTAGTTTAGTATCCAAACAGAGCTCCCCTGTATTTCGTCTCATAGATTTTTACCTATAGGCATATATCCTTAGCATAAATTCTTCATCCAATTTTAGACAACAAAGCTTGATTCAGCCCTGCCATTTTCTTCAATCCCACACCTTCAATGCACTTAGGTCTGCAAACAATGCTCCAAACGTAAATGAATTATGTTTTTTCTAGTCCCCTCAAAAGAAGTTTCTGTTCAACTTGTCTAGATAATCATATAAACTAGTAGGAAACCCCTTTTTTTTTTTTTTTTTTTTTTTTTTTTTTTTTTTTTTCCGGAAATCAATAGGAAACTACATTATAAGCCTTGGACTAAGGTGGCCCTTCCAACCATTGAAAGGAAAGAAATTCGACTTTGAACTTTATCAATCACTGCCATGTAAGTTAGGTACGAACGGCTAAAAAATCCGTAGCTTTGAGGTTGTTTTCATCTCTATTTTTCTAAAATGGGAACTAAACCGTCACATACCCACACTACAGGGTTACAAAGTATAATTAACTCAAACAAAAGATACTTCTACGTCCGCTCAACTGTCTTATCATTTTTACTTACCTTACTAAACGATTTCTTTTTTGTTACGCCCCTCGAAACTCGACTATAATGAGACTAATTTTGAAAATTTGGAAAATCTGCACATTTTATTCCTATAGTTATTCATATGGTTTATAGTGTTACATGTTTAAGGAGAAGTACAAATTCAGATTTCCATGAAAGAAGTGATTGTTTTGAAACCATGATTCTCTGGTAGAGCTCCATTCCCTGGTCGGATCGATACAATTACTTCCAATCCTGAAACATTAAATAAAAAGTACATCTTAAACATCAATGCCAAAAAAAATTTGAATTTTGCTTGATCAGTTTCGTTCATCTTTCTTAATTTCTTTCTTTCGTTCTTTACTTTTTACTTTTGTTATGTTGGAGCAACAATAAACTAGAATGGGTAGAAAAGTGTCTAGCGACATGTAACCGGGTGTATACACCATCCTCTCACAGTAAGCGGTCACGTGCTAGTCAAGTGACCCCTGTTGCGAGAAGAGGGTGTATAAAACCCGGCTACATTTAACATCTCGATAGGGGTGGCGGTAAACCACAGGCAAATCATTACCTGCCGCCTTTGCAGCTACAGCTTCTTGAAACACATCCGTCACAAATAAAACCTCCGATGGTTTATCAACTCCAACTGATTGTACAATTTCAGCATAACTGCTACTTTCTCTTTTGTTTCTGCGTGAGAGCGACAAAGATTAGCTAGCTTGAAGTGAAGTTGGAAAGCTGGAAGCAGAACACGTTAATGTTAAGTGAAAGCATTTTTTAACAGTAGAAAAGGATTCTGAGTTAATTTACCCCACTGTGGTGTCAAAAAATCCAGACAAATATTCTCTTAGGTCCCCATAATTTGAGTGACCAAATATAAGTCTCTGTGCCAACCTGCTACCACTAGAGTATATGTAGACCTGCCGTACAAAATTTCAACATTGAAGGTATGACATCGACGAATTAACATCAACTTCACCAATGAATTAAATCTACTTTGTTAACATCAACTTCACCAATGAATTAAATCTACTTTGTTTGGTTAGCATATGCACCAAAGACATCGGAAACATTAACCCTTGACTAGCTATATCTTGACAATGCACGCACCTTTATGCCTGAATCATGCCACTTCTTAAGAGCTTCTGGTACATCATCGAAAAGTACTCCCTTCAATTCCTTCTTTTCATATCCAGTTCTCCAGATATGACCCTGAATAGCTAGAAGTCAGCTATATCCCAAAATATACGCAAACATAGCAAGCAAATTCCTTCTAAATATCCAAAATTGCTTACTTGCAACTGTTTCAAGGCAGTGATCTTCCGATCAGCTTTTATCATTGCGTCAACATTAGCAACCAAAGCTGCAACAACCTCCTCTTTCCCCGCATCATCAGAGGGGATGGAAACAGCACCAGCAACACCTTTTTCCAGGTCTTCTTGAACCTACAATTAGGATGTAGAAGTTTAAGTATCATTTCAAAGTGTCCAGCTTACTTCTATGATCTTCCAGTTAACTTCTAAATTTAACTCTTTAAATAAAGAGCAATTAAATTGCTAGCCTGAGCCCAGAGCCGTCCAACTCTGCACTATACATTTTTCGGGTATAACTTCTGGTAAGGATTAAAAGGTAAAACTGTGGTTTGCTCACTACAAACTAATAAGATTCACATTCTTATCAAAATGATTAATTACTTGCATAAAAATAAAAAAATAAACAAAATCCTTTCTTTTCATAGCAATGAAAGTAAAAAGGACTACTATAATTCTAAAGCAATACTATTATCATGTTGTAAATCAGTGGCATGGTGCATTCACATGTCATGTGGTGCACTACTGACCCAGAATTAACAGCTGAATACTAATGTGATTTTACAGGTGTGTGGTCTACAAAACAGCACTCTCGATTCTTGAACAAAAAACTTACCTGGAAGCGCAACAACTTTATGTCATCTTGAGTTTCTTCAGTGTCATATGTTGCAGACAAGTGCCTTCCAACATTATTGCGGGCATATGGAAACAGAACATCAGTCACAAACGATATGGGAGTAGTAGTTCCCTCAATGTCAAGAACAATACAATGCTACAGAAAAAGTGAAATCCATAAATAGAAGGAAGAAGAAATATAAGTTTATACAATAAACCATGAAATTGTTAATTATAACATTTCTCAACCAAAAGACAATATTTGCAGTAAAACAAAATAAACAGAAAAAGAAACAGAAAACTAGGTTGACTTCAAAGCCTGATACTAAAAGTTTCTGAACCTGAGAAATAAAAAAAAAATTTAAACTTACTTGTGCCGGCTCAGATGTATTATCTGAAGCTGCAGTCGCTGCCTTCACAGATATATTTCTGTGAATACCACTTACTAAAACTCCTTTGACATTTCGCTGTATAGGGCCATGGTTTGGAGTCGTTGGGTCCAAACCCAACTGATGAAGTTTGATAGCAGCTTCAAAGAGATAGTGATAACATTCAGCCTGGAAAAGAAAAAAATCTGATCGAATAAGCATCAGGATAAAAGGCTCCATACTTCCAGATCCATATGTTAGCCATCTGTATCAACAGTATACATAAGCTTCGACAATTACACTGACTGCCTGACCATTAGCATCATAAGCATCACCTGAGTCTTAGCATTGATCCACGAGTCACCCCAGACATAGATCCCATGGTTACGAACAAGCACAGCTGTTGTTTTCGGGTAGGCTTCAATCTATTGGACATGAAGGCAAGCAAAATACTCATCCACATAGAAATTCAAAGTTTAATATATTGATTTGTTTTTTCTTCCAAAAACAATCATACAGTTACTTTGGAAACAAAAAACCTTATCCATTAGCAAAGCTAACAATATGAAATGACAAAGAATTAAGTACATAACTGTGTCATGCATAAACTTAAACAGCCATATACTAGGATGGAGTCCATCATAATACTAGCTTTGGAGTCCATCATTCATAAAGTAGCTTTATGTCATCGAAAGCGGATGGAATCATCACACCAAAACCAAATTGAGTTTAAAACATGAACTTACAGCTTTGGCAAGAGACTCTGTGAGCTCATATTCATAGGCAGTGTTCTCTATTATAGGGACCACAAGCTCATCATAATAACCGTGCCCCTTGATTCCTTTAATCATCTCCATATGAGTGATCTGCATATTTGTACACAGAAATAGGAAAACAAACTATTAAAACAGACAACCAGTAAAAGTAGGCAGGAATATCACATATAGGTGTCCCCCCTCCCCCTCCCCCTCCCCCTCCCCCCTGCAAAAGAAAGTAAAAAAACTGAAAGGCGTGCACGCCATTATTTTGCACGTGTTTTTTTACAAATCACTGCAACATTAAGTTCTGAACTACCCAAATTTCTGAAATCCATACTCTGCTTTAACTCTCATTCAAAGCGGGAGTCAATTAAATGAAGAAATATCCAAATTTTCAAGCAGAGGGAGGCAAACATAAAAATTCGGACAAAAAAAATAGGACATTGACAGAAGAATAAAAACAACAGGTCCCTGTGTTTATGTATTAATTAGCACTTCCTTTATTCCTCACTAATGGATGCCAGGAGTGAAAACTTACTCGAAATTCCTTTGCTAATGGATTGATCATTGTTACAAGACAAGATTCCATCCCATGACTATGAATAACAGCTCCTGCATTACGCATATCATATGCCTGGAAAACAGGGGAAATAAATATTAACTACTAATTTTCATATAAGAGGTGTCAGTCTTCCCAAAAATTAAACTAATAGTGAGTATTCATGAGCCCAAGCATCCTCAAATAGGACTTGTCATAAAATGGAATGAGAAAACACAGAGACACAGGATCAATGGATCGCATTACAAGGTTAAAACAATGTTTTAGTCAAATTTACATGTGTAAAGCAGTTGAAGTGCCTTCAAGAAGCAATTCGGCCTTAAAAATATAGCAAGTAGTACTTTCTCAACATTAGTTAAAACAAGTATCCAGAACTAACAAACAAGAAGAAAACTTATAAATAAGAGGTCGCTAACGTCGAATATGGAACAATGGAACCACAATAATGCATCGACCACATTTTTTACTTAATGATGGTGAAATAAATAGTGTGAGCAAAGAGAAATAGCTTATACAGATGGTACCTCACATGTCCGCTACAGAGTATCAACAAAGTACAACTTCTCTTTTCTTTTCTTTTAGATAGGAAGATTTCAAATTCGGCCCATGACTAAATTCCAGACTTCTATCCAATATTCCAATTTGACATGATTCAGATGAGTCTTTGGGACCCTTTACATCCAAAATCATGTAAGGTTCAAATTGATCTGCATTGTACCTTGTAACTGAGACTCCTTGACATTTCTCTTTGCGAAATCAATTGCCTCTTGGCTCTATTCTGATAGGGATCCAATAGTCATAAGCAATCAAGTCTTCAAGAGTGATTAATTTGATGGCTAATGAAACCTAGGAAAAGATAATGGATCAAATTTCTTTTACCATCTTCAATATTTGGAGCAGGTAGGAACTACAGTCCCCACCTGGTTAGTGGCTTTAGCATGCCACAACCTAGCTCCGGAAAAGGTACTCTGGTTGTAAAACTAAGATTTCATATTGTATTCTATGAGAGCTAAAACTTAGAAGTACCACTCCATTGTGCCAACAAAGTTATTACCCAGCTTATACAGTGTATAAAATTAAAAGAACCTCAGAAGTTTTCATTAATGCCATAATCACATATTCAGACATCAACAGTAAATGTACAAAACTGGAGAAGAGTCATTTCAAAGTTTTGCAATGTTCTGACTGATTTATCCAAATCAAACAATAGTTGGAACTAATTCACACCTTCTTTCCAACAAGAACTTTATAGTATTTATAAGAAGCACAAGGAATTGATACCTTCATAAAAAGTGGACCACAATCAGAACACTTGGGAGGCTTATGCGGGTACGGCTTTGGAGATGGAGAACACAAGACAGACCCATTCGGAGATAACACATACATGTCCTCCGGTACCATTCTCTCCTTCTGAACGCCTGCACACAGAAAAAAACATGAAAAATTGAGCCCAGAAACAAAATAGAAGGTCACATATTGAAAATTAACTCACAGTTCCAATTAGGAAACTCCAATTTCTTTATCACAGAATAAAAACCCAAAAAGCAAACAATATTTTGCCTTTAAGCTTCAAAGATGCATATACTCAATCAACCAAATGTTAACAGCAAAAAACCAAACACGATTACAATGAAATCTCCTTAATCAAAACATAGGCACATCATACAAAAATTACAGAAATTAATCAACACAAACCCCACAATTAAATTATAATAATACGAACCCAGATACCAAACAACACAGAAGAACCAAAAGACTCAACATTTAGCATAAATTACAAAAACCCCAGAAAGCAAACAACCAAAAGAATCACACAAAACAGAAACTTATTAAATTGGTGAAAATCCATGAATACCCAGAAACCCCAAAAACCCAAAAAAATGAACAAAATGATTTTAGAGCGAGAGATATACCAGACGGAGACATGACTACAAGCTGCTCAGGCTTCGGAACAGAGTCATCGTGAACTTTGATTGTGATGCTGCCACCCGTTCCTGAGACCCATCCGAGATTGTAGAATTGGCGGCAGAGATCGGATATCAGAGCCTTGGTGTCGCTCACTGCTTTGCCTTCTAAGTAGGCCTGCGACGTCGTACCCAGTTTCAGTCCGTTCACTGCCATTGCTGGTCTAGCTAGAGAGAGAAACTGTGATTGATCGTGTGCTTCAATACTAGGCTAAAACCCAAGCAACAAAGAATGAGAAAGTTCAAAAAGGTTACAAAGTATCATTCTGTTACCGGGTGGTGACTGGTGACTGAAATGTGAATTGTGATTGGGCAAAGTCTGTTTTGTTATTTGAGAGTTTTAACGAAACACTCCAGTACTGTTTATTTTTAACGAAAAATTACATTTTTACCTTTATTTGATACTATGCATTCTACTTTTAAAAAAAGCTTTTCATTAAAAGAGAAATTTTTTTGAACTTTTCATTAATTTTCCTTTGTTATTATTTTTGTAATTTTCAATTAATTCTCTATTTTTCTTTTTCTTTACGAAAAGTTAGTTAATATAATTCTTTTGAGTTTTTCCAAATTACCAAACTCCAACGCTTTGACTCTCGTATTCGTACTTCATAACTTAAAACTCATCAAAGTAATAGCACAACGAGACATATCACACAACATTCACATTAGGAATGAGAGGATCGGAAACAAATCCTCTCCGGATCTTCCTCTCCAAAGCCCAGGAATCCAAAGAATCAAGTGATTTGGACTTTTAAAATTTGATCTAACGACTAAAAACATAACTTTTAAAAGTTATATTAATTTTTGGCCGTAGGATCAAATTTCAAAAGCCCGAATTACTTGATCCTTGGGCTTTGGAGGGGAAGATCCGGAGAGGATCTGTTTCCGAGAGGACCTAGGCTGCTAGTGAGTGCAATGGGGAAAGTTTTATCAATTCATGGTAGGTACGAAGACCCTAGCAGACCCTCTTAACATTTGAATACGTGAATACGTAACATGATATCCTTCAACATGTTTTTCTGCCTATGGCATGGCAGAGTCATAAACTATATATATCACGCTGGAGCTCTCAAAAAGCATTTTTCAAGAATTGAGACCTAGAGCCTTCTTTCCCATCATTAAAAATACACAAAAGGATAAATCATTGTTCCTTATAACTTTATCGAAATATTTCATTTAATCTTAAATTTTTATTTGTGACATTGCATATTTTTGGACTTATTGATAGTTAATACGATGTAGAAGAAGCTTCTTCAAATGAGACCTAGAATAACTATAACTTATTACAATATAGAGTTTATTTCTATACATAACTGGTCCAAGCTAGGACCAAAACCTTTTATGACTAGGTAGAGGCTTCTATTGAGGGTGATGGTTTACCATATTGTTGTATTCAAAATGAAGTCTTAGGTTCGACTTCCATAAATAACTAGTTCACTATTAATTATTATGATTAACACATTATATGACTTGACTTAATTCTCTACTTCTTCAATATAAATAATAGGCCTCAAGTTCCAACTAAATTATTATTTGCTTATTGGGTCATAATATCAAAAAGTAATAGTGGGTCGTTTGGTTGTGGTTCTGTAGAGACATCAACCGCAGTGCATGTACATACCCCGGATAACATCTTTCTTTCTTCCCAGTGTGCGGTACATCATCCAATTCCAACCAAAAATCAACCTCTGCAAATTACAAAACCAAATATCCATCCGTCCCTCCCTCAACCATGTCAGGCAAAGGCCGTATGCTGAAGAACGTCAAGAAGTTCGCTGACTTTCAATACAAAATCTTCACAGAAAAATATGGCCAGCAGCTCATTGACATTTTCGAGTTCCCTGTCAAGCTTGTCCTCTCTCCTTTCACTCTTGCTTTCGACATTGCCGGCTCTGCTCAACGTGGCTTTGGCGTTCCCGAGTTGGTTTCCAAGCTATCTTACATGTCAATCTTTGTGAGCTCTTGTATCCACAAATTTTATCACTTGGGAAATTTTTCTGTCTCTGTAAAGTTTGATAATTTAGCTGCTTTTTAACTTTTTAGTGGGATTTTTTACTGGGTTCTGTGGGTTACTAGGTATCTGCATAGGTGTTTTGGTGTTTTCCGAGTTTTCGGGTATAAAGACTGGATTTTGGTAGAAATTAACAGTTATTTTGGGAGGTTTGTGTCATTTGAAAAATTGGGTAGATGGTTTTTTGTTCAATTGTGATTGGGGGTTTGTGTGAATTTTTTGGCAGTGAATGTAGAATCAATTGGTGAATGGCAAGTTGAATTGCATTTGTAGTTTAGTCAAGTAGGTTATGTGGTGGTGCTACTATTCTTGGGAACTTGCATAATACTGAGTGGTGTATTCTGTTTGGGTTTCTTCATGCTTCAGGCAGTTGCTACTTTAGGGACTTATGACATAGCATTAGAGATGGGAAAGAAGGTGATATGCCAAAGGTAATTTATCCGTTCAATTTTCACGGTGGTCCTTATCTTTAGTTATGTTTATTTTCTATGTTTGATATTACAGTGTCTAGCACTGTAATCGTTTGTAGTTGCACTATATATATCCATGTATATATGCGTATAAATATATGCTTGTGTGTGTGTTGTTTATCATCTAACGGAAAACGTGTTAAACTAAGTAGAAAATGAAACTTATATGTATTATTGTATAAAGGTGCTGCCTTTCTATTATTTTGCAGTGTACTACTTTTGTTGTGCTAATTACCATTCTCTATCATTCACAAGTAATTTGCACACAGCAATGTAGAACGTTTTATGTGTATATTTTTAAACCATGGTACTAATGATGGTTGCTCTCTAAGCTGCCAAATTTGGTGTAAAAGAATCTTTGCTGTGAATTTTTCCTTGGTGAACTTGATGACATTACTAGGTTCGTAGTTTATAGAAGTTGAATGATTACTTAACTGCAATCTTGAAGTGCAGGAACTGTGGAACCTGCAATGGTTGGCAGGCATTGCGTTGTACCATGTGCAGAGGATCAGGGAGGGTGCAATACCAAGTGCAGAATTACACCTTGAGAAGGTAGACTTTCCTTCATTTAGATTTTGACCTCTATGTCTGGAAAACAGGTAACTCTATGAGTTATAATGTGCTCCTATTTGTTACAAAGTGAAAGGATATTTAAGTAAAAATGGAGCTGTAAGATGCATGATTCAACAACTATTATTCTTGAAGTTTTAACTAGCCAAACATATGTTGAAAAAATTTGTAAGTTGTGCTTTTTGAAACTATATACAGCTCTGCTTCACTCTTTCTCCTTGTTACCATAGTTTCAGACAATCGAGGTTGGTAGTTAATGCTGGATTAGTTGAACATTTTAGTTTTATCTTTTGTTTGTAGTATGTTTCGTCTATTTAATGGTTATTGTTTATAAATATTATCATGCAGTGAGTCCTTTATTCAACCACCAACATGATATTATCTTCATGTGTTTTATTTCTCCGTGAATCTTTATGCAGTGGAGAGAAAGCAACAGCTGAATGCGTTGCAGATGCCATTGCTGATAATCGGGCTGAGTTGGTTCACCTTCCATCCGCCATAAATCTTGATGCGCCATTGCCATCTAAAGAGTGCCCAACCTGTGATGGCACGGTAAACCTTTTGGCCCCAAGTAAAGTTGACTTATTTACATATATTTAACACTATATCATACTCATAATCAGTATTTTTATCCAAATCATGCGGGTTACCATCTCACAGAACCGAAGATCTGCAGTCATAAACTTGACATGAAATATATACTGTATTGCAGGGTGTGATGGGCTGTACAGAGTGCAAGGACAAATTACAAGTCAGAATCTCTGCAGATGATGTGAGCTATTTTTTGTTTTATAAAGCTTGAAATTATATTGTTTTATGTCTTACATTGATCTGAAACTCTGAATGTTCCAACTACATCTTCACTTTCACTGCGATGCATAATTCAACACTAATGTGTGAACTTGCCTCAGTAATTGATAGTTCCAATTACTCGTAGAGTTCTCAATACATTAGTTGGTTTAGTGTTGTAATATTTGGAGTTGCTTTAATATGTTTCAGAAGGCAGTGTGTTATTTCAAGCAAACCTGTGTCAATCATTCAAAAGGAATTGGTTTACTACGATAATACAAATCATACAATCCATATCCATTTAACTTGTTAAGAATCAAAAAGCTCTAGCCCTGTTACTTTGTTTTATTTTTCTTTTCAAAGTTGAGTTTAAAGAGTTTGTGGCATTATATAATCGTGTTCTCGTATTTCATGAATTCATTCTTAATGATGCTTCCATCCTCATAGGTCCATTTTATTTTTCCTCACAGATCATGGAGCCTCCATGGAAAGCCTACAATGTTTTGAGGAAGATGGACTACCCCTATGAGGCTAGTATCAATTTTTTCCTATGCCATCTGCTATTACTTTAAGTGGGAAAATATTTATTTTGACAAGTTTAATTACTAGCAAGAGAAATTTATAACAAGCTCCCATCTAAGTTTATGACGCCAAGAAGCGATTTTCCTCCCACCATTCCTCTCTCTGAAAGACCAAGACTTAGGGCATACGTTCTTGGAAACACAATGGGACTTTCCCCTTCTGCAGTCCTCCCTAATCCAACAAATGAGGCCCCGGACACAATATGAACTCATTTACTTTCAACATTGGAGACACAGTTTGATTATTAAACTACGGTATCTCATTTCTTCAATTCTTTTCGGCTGCTAAAGGATATTAGGAATATCTTCTTTAATCTGAATACAGTTAATAGAGTCAAACTTTTTTTAAATATAGGCACTCTGGCTGCATCGATAAAAGTTTCGCTTATAGTTTAGTCTGCCGCAAGAGTGAAATTTGGTGACTGTTCTGGGCATGGCCTTGCTAGAGAAGATGCTTTGTATCTGAAGATAGTCAGTCTCGCATTGGATCTATAAACTTTTGAATGATAATGATTTCGTTGTCAAGGAACTATCAAGGAATTAGAGCTCCATATTCCCAAGCATTATAATAATAGTCTTCAGATAGGGCATTCATTTTTGTTGTTAGGTCAGCTGCTAAAGGCTTCGCCTAATCATTATAACATACATAAAACCACAAACCAAGGAAATTTATTTACTCTTGTGAGATATTAGTTTCTAAGTCTTGTTTTTATCTGAATTCCTATTAACGATCTTGTTAATTGTTTCAGCATATAGTTCACAGCATGAAAGATCCCAGCATTGCTGCATTTTGGCTGTTTACCTTGCCTCAGGTTATGGGGGGATTCGACTTCGATGATGATGTCAAGAAAAAAATTTGGTGGAAATACAAGGTTTACAATTTATAAATACTGTATCAAAAGTTATAAACAGCCGACTTTTATGTTGTTTCTTACATATTGTGTTGGCAACATCCCAATGTATTGTACTTTCAAGATATAACAATATAAGAAAAATGTGAGCTTTACCTTGGTTACCTTAGTCTGATTATCTATTCATCTATTTCCTTTACTCTGTTCTTCTTGGTTCAGGAATCTATGCGGTATGATCAACTTCGTGATGTGGTGGCCAAGCGAAAACCTGGCTGGGAGCAGTTGCAGGAAGTAAGAAAATTTTTGTGCATAATAACCACTTCTGTGGAACATTCAGCTAACGAGCTTGGTTTTTTTGTATTTGTATTGTTTGTTGAAAAAATCAACTTCATCTCTTGAAAAGTTTATACGAAACAAGTTCAAGGTTCTTCCATTGGCCTTTTGGTCTCTCTTTAACAACTCTTTCTTTTCTTCTTTTTAGACGAAAAAACCTTATGTAAGCTTCAGCTCTTAATGTCATATAACAGTTGATTAGTCTATTGTGAATTTTGTTCTTACTGAGGGAACATTTGAGTTCCATCTGCTTCATAACATTTCCATTTGTTCAAAAACTGGATTCATATGTTGATAATCGAACTCTCATACATTTTTAAGAGTGCATTGTTTCTGCAATTTTCTGTAATTTGTTTCTTGAGAAAGATATCTGATATAAATTTGCTCATCATTGATAGGCCTTGATCTCCATAGATCCTGCTCGAGCCAAGGAAGTTCCTGTTATTGTGAAAAATATCCCTTACTATAAAGCGAAGAAGGCCCTTGAAACAGAAGTCATGAAACTTGATCCTCCACCAAGGCCACAAAATTGGGGTGTAAGCAATCTATCTTCAATCTATAATATTAGTCTAAGTATTGAATGTACCAGGCAAAAAAAGGAAGATGCTCACCGTACTTCGGATAATTATGAATTAACAGCAGAGCATTGGCAGGAACTGGACCTTCCGTTGAATGCATCTTCTTGTCAGTTTATGATGCTCAACTTCATGCTATTTCAGTACTGATTCATCATCTTTAAGATATTTGGTCTCTAAAGGAAGCATGCCTTGTGGTGTAATGCATCATAGTGATTGATTTTGTGTCTTATATTTTCCTTTCCAGTCCACTTAGCCACAATCCGACTCCCAAATAAACATCAAGTTAGACTTTAGATTGTAATAGAAGTGTTAAAATTGATTATGACATGTAGTACTGGAATCGTATACAAAGTTTAACGAAGTCTTGCGTGTCCAAACTTTGTGTTATTTGGACGATGCTTTCCGTGTTTTGTAATGCTTGATTTAGGCTTCTCTTCATTATTGAACATCCATTTAATAGCTCCACTTAGAACTTTATGGTTCGGCAGTCAGTTTGAATACTGGTGAAAAGCTATTTTGCCTCAACTAATCACAGTACCGGCACCCTTTACTATCAAGTCCGTTGGTATCCCAACTGTAAAATGAAAGGTCTAAGATAGTGTTGGAATCCTACGTGGGTTTCCATACAAATTCAAGAAAGTGCTTTCTACATAATAGCTTTTGTCAACCTTAGTTCACGGGTGGTGAACCTTAGGACCACATATTTCACTTTCAACACATTGTTTTCATGCTGCATTGGTTTTGATCTATGAAAAACTTACTAGTTTTTAAAATTGAGGTTTCACCTTATGCCGATGCATACATTTATGTATCCGACAATGCTGTAACTCTGTCTCATGCCTTGCAGAGAACCCGACAACGGAGATGGTGGTTCTTTTGATGATATTTCGGCCATTTTTGTACCCAGAAAGCACCACAGATCGCCTCTTGTTCTTTTCATTTTGTATGATTTTGTGGCTACACTGCCCTCCTTATTAGTTTATTTCCCTTATAACTCTCAGCTTAATCTCTTCCTTTTTTGAGGCTATTGGGAGATCGACTGATGTAAATGAGGAGCAAATGACTAGCGTAGCCTGTTGTCGGACTGGCGGTGCATCCCGAAATTTATAAGCCTTTTATCCATATGATGAGCAAAGTTCAGTGTATTTGTTTTCTTTTATCCACTACTGTCCATTTTATTGAACTCGAGACCTCATCGGAGATTGAGTGTCACTTAGACCAAATGATCATCGATGAATGTTGAATTTTTACTTTCCTAACATATTTGGATAAATGGAAATAACAAGCTAATTACAAGAATGAGCCTGTTGTAGGAGAAATTCTAGCATACGAACATCTCACACAAAAAGGAGCCTTTTGTACGTGCATCCCACCATGCAGGCCCACATTTTGTTTGCGAGGTGTGTGAGAGTTTCTCTTTGTTGTATGAGAGTAACTTCCATATATTAGGCTATTTCCAACCGAAGGCTAACCATATGACTCTTTTTTGCCTTCTAGCTATTCAAGAAATTAATATTTTAATGAACACTGCAGGACCATATTTCTTACCATATCCAACCGAGGGCCAAAGGGCCATAGGGCTCGTTTTAGCCCTGTCACAAAAAATCATCTCCAACCGAGGCCAAAGGACTATAGTATGGAATGTGAAGAATTGAAATAAAATGAGGTAAGATACTATAGAATGGTGAAAAATATGTAAGAAATGATGTAGGAAAAAATTAGAAATTAAAAAAAATACCTCCAAAAAATAAAATAAAAGTGGGCTGGGCATAAAAAACAAAAAATGGGCTGGGACAAAAAAAAAACCGAAACCCTAAACCTAAAGTAGGCTGGGCAAATGAAAGAAAAAAAAAATTGACAGCCAGAAGATGGTCAGCCGGTTAGCCTTTTGCCATTTTTGTCCAATGGGGCTCACGAGCCCTTTGGTCTGGCCCTTGATTAGAGACGGTTTTCATACTATTTTCGATTGGACAAAAAAAGGCAAAAGGCTAACCGAGCCCTTTCTTCTTAATAACATATTACTATATGTAACATTATATCCACATAACATTGTATCATTGATATAAAATTTCACAGTTCCGTGCATGACTGGATGGACACGTTATATGATTAAGCGGTTTCTCGTTTCTTCTTCGCTCTCCTGTAATTGTCAAGAGCAGAACAAGTCACTGTATCCACGTGTCGTATGCATTAGGCGTCTTGACTTGTACTGGTTTTTGGTTTTTGTTTTTTTTGTTTTTTTTGTTTTTTTTGAAAGATGTACTGTTTTATTTTTGGCCAAGGTTTTCACGGTTCCTCTAAAACTGAAAATTTATTTCGTAAATAGTATATTATCTATGTTGAATGAAGGAAGGTTGCTTAAGGGATAAGCAACTGAAACACATCAAGTTCGGACCCAACGTTTTAGCAAGGTGTTCAGGATATGATGACATTTTTATTCACCATCCTACTTATTATTATATGATAAATTTAAATTTTGAGATTTAAGTCTATTTATTATACATATTTCAAAACTTAAACTCATCAAACAGTGATAAATATTAAATATGGTCGTGAGCATCTCATCACTTAAGGATGGTGAGCAAAAATATTACCGACAAACAAGCAAATATGATTCACTCAAAACCAAATTTGGTTTTACAATAGATATTTTCTATCTTGCGGCTAACAAAAGAATAACTTTTAACATATGTGCTTGTTACTGGTTTCAAAATATGAGTTATAGGAGTGCAAAGTATAACTGGCCCAAAAGCTTAAGTTGTTAGAAAATCGGCCAATAACGTATATCAAACTTACACTCTCGATTGCTCATTTTTCGGTTCCTTTTACATTGAAGAGGCATAATGGTGGGAGAAAGAGAGTTGAGCATAGTCTCACCCTAAAATATGCAAACATACTAACAAAGAAATGGGAGATGGAGATCGAACTCGAGACATTGTGCAAAGGAGGCGATGATATTATGTTAGACAATTGCTAGGATCAAAAGCCCAAACATTAGGAAAGGATCACTAATATATCAAGGGTATGATCAAATTATATTGGTCATACAACATATGTAGTGAAAAAAATTTCTAAATCAAAGTTGCCATTTCTTTTTTATTGGTTCTGTTAACACCTGGATAAATTTTCTTGCTAGTTTAGTCAGAAACCTAATCTGACAGGCAAAGTAGTGGACTGGACTATCCAGTCAACTCCATCTCCTAAAGAAAAGAAAATTTCACACGGATTGAGTACTAATTTGTGGTTAGGAATCATGATTGATCTTATAATGCAAATTAAGGGAGTTATGAGTCGTAACACACACATGTTAATTAGTTAACTTGAGAACCGTGCGTGGCATCCTCTTTCAGGTAAAAGTTCGCATTAACATTAAACTCCTAACCCTAATCTAATTTCAACAAAAGGACAACTAAACTCTCCTCTTCCTTCATGAATTATTCTGCTAAAAAAAAAAAATCACTCGACTAATCTCATCCACTTGAATTTCGTTTGTGTTCTATCTTCAGTTTGGACAAAATTCAGAAGTCAACATTTACTTCTTGTTTCAATATACAGTAATCTAGTGAAACGTCCAATCTAATCTATATTTCTTCTTCAACACTCATTAACCTAACGAAATATTCAATGTAATCCAATATTAAACATCAAACAATATCTAAGGTCTTATTATTAATCCAATTTCAATACAAATAAAAGTATACTCAAATACACAATTTTGAAGCTTTATTAATATTTGTTGAACAGAAGCATTTGACATTACGTAGCTTCCCAGATGTCATATGCATGGACCGTCATTAGTTGTGATCCCTACATAGACAATGGACATATATACATGTAGCATTACCCTACCCATCACATCTCTCAGTAGTTCTTGCCGACACATTGCAAAAGCAAATGAATCACGTATCACCTCTCTATTCCATGAAAATGAAAGCCAAAGTTAGGATAATGTATGTTCTAAGGCCTTAAGCAGAAGAAGGATAATTTAGATTTCTTATTTTTCTAAGTTATTGATTTAAATTACATAGATAAATAAGAATTTTTCAGATCTAAATCCAGCACTTTTTAAACATCTATAAAATCAAAACACGACACATACGTAGACTTTTTTTATACATTTAAATTCCTGATTAATTAAATACACCCAAATTTTTTGGGACTTTTATTTAATTTACTATTGAAGAAAGAAGGTGTCAAATTCTACAAATTAAATATATGATAAAGTGATAAGTGTTGTAGGCTTATTTGATTGAACAAATCTAAGGGATTAGAGAGAGAGAGAGGGGGCCAACAGTATTGAGGGAGAAGATAGAGTGATTTAATTGTGAGGTGTGTTTGTATCACCCCATTGTGCCTTTATTTATAGTAGAAGGATAGGCAAAAACCTTACCATTTAGGATTACAACTCTTAATAGGTAATCAAGTCGTAATAGGAATATAAGATACATTCATATACCTACTAGGATTTACACAATCACATTCATATTCTAAATATGACTGCAACACTCCCCATTGAGTGTGGAAATACTCAACAAACTATCGCATCAGATCTTCAGCATATAAGGTAGAATAATTGATGAAGTTATCGGCACGACGGGTGAACGCGAGTCTCAAATTTAAAGAAAGTATGCATTGATAGTAAAACTCACAAAATCTCGCTATGGTAAAACCCAAGGTATGAGGAAAAACCCATAGACTAAGGAGAAAAGTGAGAAGTATGCATAATGTCTAAAACAAACATTAAATAGGACAAAAGTAGTGAACTCAATGGAGTATGATCATCTCAAGATGGGTACCTCATCAAATCCTCGTTAGGTAACAAAAACCCAGTGGGAAAAATGCTCCAAATTGTAGGAAAAATAGTACATTAAGATCAAGTGAGTATGTTTCTGGATACTCCCCATGAGTTAGACATAACTTCTAAAATAAGAGAACTACAAGCAATTCAACTCAGATAATTTACGCATACCAATTCCTTGGACGAGCTTCTGAAAAGTAGACTTGGGCAATGACTTGGTGAAGAGATCGGCCAGGTTGTCCTGGGAACAAATTTTCTTGACTTCAATGTTCTGATGTTGTTGCTGCTGGTGTGAGTAAAAGAACTTTGGTGCTATGTGCTTGGTGTTGTCTCCCTTGATGTATCCCTTATTTAACTGCTCGATACATGTCGCATTGTCTTCAAAGATTGTCGTAGGAAAGTCAACGACGAAAGTAAGACCACTAGTGCTTCGAACATGTTTCATAACTACTCGCAACCAAAAACACTCACGCAATGCTTCATATAGGGCTAGAATCTCAGCATGGTTCGAAGAAGTCACAACTAGCATTTCCTTGGTAGACCTCCAAGATATAGCGGTGTCTCCAACGGTAAGACCACTAGTGCTTCGAACATGTTTCATAACTACTCGCAACCAAAAACAGTGCCCGTTTGAGAACGTCCCCTATGTGGGTCAGACAGATATCCAGCATCTGCGTAACCAACAAGGCGATAATCAATTCGAGGATCATAGGGGCGGCAACACTCGAAGATTCGCAGGTATAGAACAAGCCCAAATCCTTCATACCCTTGAGGTAGCGGAAAATGTCTTTAACACCATTCCAGTGCATACGTGTGGGCGCATTGCTGTATCTAGCCAAAAGATTAATAGTGAAGGAGATGTCAGGTCTAGTGCATTGAGCCAACTACAATAAAGCCCCAATTGCACTTAGGTAAGGAACCCAAAATCTCTTCCTCATCCTCTTTTGGATGGAAGGGATCTCGTTTAGCATCTAGAGTCCGAACGACCATAGGTATACTCGAAGGCTTCGCTTTATCCTCATTAAAACGTCACAACACCTTTTGGGTGTAGTTCGATTGATGTACTAGGATTCCATCTGAACAATGCTCGTTCTCCAGGCCGAGGCAGTATCAAGTTTTCCCAAGATTTTTCATCTCAAATTTCGATTTCAAGTGCATAGCAATTTCCTCAAGCTCTGTGGGAGTTCTAATGAGGTTTATGTCGTCGACATAAACTGCAACGATTGCAAATCCGGAATATGACTTCTTTATGATCACGAATGGGCATACTTCGTTGTTCACATAACCCTGACTTGTCAAATATTCACACAGACGGTTATACCACATCCACCCGGATTGTTTCAATCCATAAAGTGACCTCCTCAACCTAATTGAGAAAGTGTTCCGTGGTCTAGAACTATTTGAACCAGTCAATCGAAGTCCTTCTGGAAATTTCATGTATATTTCTGTATCTAGATCCCTATAGAGATACGTGGTTACCACATCCATAAGCTGCATATTCAATTTTTCAGAAACTACCAAATTGATTAGGTATCAGAACGTTATAACGTCCATTGCGGGGGAATACGTCTCCTCGTAATCAATCCCAGGGCGCTGAGAGAAGCCTTGTGCTACGAGGCGTGCTTTGTATCGCACTATTTCATTCTTCTCATTACGCTTCCTCATGAAAACCCACTTGTAGCCAACGGGCTTCATGCGTGGTGGTGTAGGAACAATAGGTCCAAACACTTTACATTTCGCGAGCGAATAGAGTTTGACCTGGATTGCTTGTTTCTAGTTTGACCAATCGATTCTACGTTGGCATTCATCAACTGAACGTGGTTCAATGTCATCGCTAAGCATGATGTCAGTAGCTACAGTGTATGCAAATGTATCATCGACGATCATCTCATTCCAATTCCAAACCTCATGCAATACTGCGTAGTGGACCGAAATCTCACGATTCTTGGGAGGTCGGGTTGTCTCGTCTAAGACATCACCGTAATCTAGAATAACCTCATGCGTTGGAACAGATGAGTGAGCGATGGTCGGATTCAAACTAGGGTCACTAGTTGGTTCAATTTTTGTCCTCCGGGGTTGTGAATCCTTTGAACCAAGGGGGTCAGCCACGCTTCAGGGTCGGAGCAGATGATTGGCTAGCTGCCAATGTACCATGCCGCATGGAATGTGAGGTCTCCCCACCTTCGGGGACGGTTCGGGCTTCCCAGGTGGGTTGTTGACGTACGCGGGGTACATCTATCCTTGCAGGCGTGTTTGCAGCGGGTATATGTGATCTTGTCACCTTAGCTAGATCATTAAAAGCATCTGGCATGCTCTGAGCAATGCTCTGAAGATCTATAATTCATCGCACATTAGTTTCAGATTAGGCAGTGCGGGGATCTAAATGAGACATAGTGGGAGCATGCCACGATAATTCGCGGCGTTCTCCAGGAATGTTAGCATGTTAATCTCCCCATAACAACATAAAGACTGTTTCATCAAAGTGACAATCTGAAAAACGTGCGGTAAAGAGATCTCCTGTCAAGGGTTCTAAATATCAAACAGTCAATGGCAAATCATAACTGATATAAATTCCCATTTTTCTCTGAGGACCCATTTTGGTATGTAGCGGCGGTGCTATTGGCACATAAATGGCGCACCCAAACACCCGTAAATGTGAGACGTTAGGCTCGTATCCAGTGACCAACTGTAATAGTGAATGTGGTTAGGTAATGATGGGCTCAGCAGACCAACATGGTTACGTGCAATATTGCATAGCCCTGGGCAGATACTGGCAGTTTGGTTCTCATAACCAAAGTTTGAGCTATCAATTGAAGGCGCTTTACAAAAGATTTTGCCAAGCCATTTTGGGTGTGAACATGGGGTACAGGATGTTCCACATCAATCTCTACTGACATGCAATAATTGTCAAAAATCTGTGACGTAAACTCTCAAGCGTTATCTAGTCGAATCGACTTAATTTGATAATTAGGGTGGTGAGTCCTTAGGTTAATGATTTGCGCTAGAAGTTTAGCAAACACAGCGTTGTGTGTGGACAACAGGCAAACATGTGACCATTGTGTCGATGCATCAACCAACACCATAAAATATCTAAATGGTCTGCATATTGGTTGGATAGGTCCACAAATGTCTCATTGAATCCTCTGAAGAAACTTAGGGGGGTTGGGAATGATTTTTGTAATAGAGGGTTGAGTATTCAACTTCCCTAAAGAACACGATTTGCATGACAGAAATCCAACATAGGGAGGTAACTGATGCCCATGTGATGATTTGAGAGGATGTCCCAAACGGTCATGCCAAATCAACAAAGTGTTCTGGAACTCAGGCATAGGGCCGACCACATGATGGGCTTCTTTTTCCGTGAATGGTTGTGATGTACAACCAACTTGGCAGACGTTCCAACTTCTCGTGAATACGCTTCTGGCCATATTCGTACAAACTGATACAAAAAAATTCAGAACCATTATCTTCAGTGGTTTCAATATGATATTGATTATCTCGAATATCTCTAAAACTCAACCGCTAGGGGTAAACACCCTAAAAACATGTCTAATTTATTCGTCCATCGGAGCTGACGCCTCTTGAAAATCTAATATCTTTATTAATGTAGTAGCATCTTCCAGATGATCCACATGTGCAAAGTTAGACTCACGACGGGAATGATACTTGGCAATAGCCTAGGGGTTAGCTCGGCATACGCATGACCAATGATCATTTGATCCACAGCAGTAACACATGTCCATTTCAGTAGAAGCTGACTGAACGGAAACTTTGCCCTTGTTTTCGAAGTTGAAGGCCTTAGAGGCAAGGGATGGACGTTGCTGGGTCACATTTCCTCCCTTGGGGCCAGCACTCTACTGACCTTGGGCCCATGGTTGGGCTTGCCACCCATTGCCATGGCCACGATGACTCTTTCGTCGTTTGTGGCTGCTAGAATTGATCGCATGTGCTTCAGGCTTGGCGTTCGAGCCAGTCGGTCGAGCTTGATGATTCTTCATAAAAAAAACTGGTTATGCTTTTCAGCGATAAGTAGTACAAAGATCAAATCCAAAAATTTGGTGAATTTATGTGCTCTATATTGTTGTTGCAAGACAATATTGGTGGCATGGAAGGTCGAATAGGTCTTCTCCAGGAGATTTGATTCGGTTAATTCCACTTTACAGAACTTCAGCAGTGATCGAATTTTACAAACTTCAGATTTGTATTCATTCACGAAATTAAAGTCTTGGAAGCGAAGATGCTGCTAGTCGTGTCTTGCTTCAGGCAAGTATATGTCTTTCTGGTGATCGAAACGGTCGGCCAGAGAAAGCCAGAGGGTGCATGGGTCCTCCTCAGCGAGGTACTCAATCTGCATAGCATCATAGATGTGTCTTTGTATGAAGATCATTGAAGTATCTTTCTGAGCTTCGTCGATAGGTTTGTCATCGGTAGGTGCCTCGATGGTGGCTCTAATACCCTTTGCAGTAAGATGAAGCTTCACGTCTTGAACCCACTTCTGGTAGTTTCTTCCGAATACTTCCAGAGCAGTAAAATCGAGCTTCTTCAAGTTCGACAAGTCCCTAAAACAGAGGGTACAAAAAACCTGATTAGTCATATGGTAATCCATAGACATATATCATAGAACATTCAGGTTCTATAGACATGTATTGGTTTAATTTATGCATGAAAACTACAGATTTCATGTGGTAAGTTTTGAATGAAAACTTCATGTTTTAAAGGCACTAAATATGAAACTACAGGTTCAATTTAGTTTTATGAACGATTAGTACATAAAGGAGAGGTTCTTGCAAGAAACACATAATGCAATATGCTGATTTAAGTGTAGTGGATTTGAGTTTCTTCAAGAACTCAAGTGTGAGAGCTTCGTTACTACGAAAGTATGTCAACGGTTCAAAGTATAAAAATAAATTATTAAACCGTTAATGTCTAAGAGTGATCTTCGGGTCAATAATTTTGGATTCATTATCATATTAATGGACTGCAGGTCACTTTTAATTAATTCAATAAATCGGGACCAAACAGGGTCGATCGTGGAAGCAAAAATAATAATGACATTCGGGTTAAAATTATTTAAAATGCCAAATAATAGCATTGGGTTGAAAAAACATAGCCAAAAAAAAAAAAAAGGGCTCGGGATGGCTGCAATAGAAGCCCACGGGCCTAAAATTTTGAAGCCTAACAACAAGCTACTGGCTTATTGCTGGCCTTGGGTTCGCATAGGGAGCCTGGTCGAGGCTACGTCCGGGTCAGGGTAGGCTTCAACACAGCAGACAAAGATGCGGGAAGCAGGCCGGGGCGCGTGACACAGCTCAATGGGCTACGGACTGCTTCAGGCAGGCTTGAAACCATGGGACAATGGGCCAAGAAGGCTGCAGGCTTTCTTAGTTGGGCTTAAAGGACTTCGGGCGCTATAGAGCTCAGCAGGCCGAAGGCCTGGGTTGTTTGGGTCAGCGCAGTAAGCCCAGATGCTGCTGTTGTGTGGTCCACTCGACTGGGCTTCAGGCCAGCGGTGGTCCATGGTGCCACAGTGGGTGTTGCGGCGGTGGTGCCGCACAGTGCCCAATGCATTTTTTTCGACATCCCTAAGGTTTGAAAAACCCTAAATTGCTTCTAATTTATTAATATGCTTTGACGCACAAATTTCACATAGCAATTTAATTGTGTAATGCATGAAACAAATATATATATATATATATATATATATATCGTAAGAAAAATATAAACATAAAGGGGTTCAAGCGTCATGGGGAATGTTTTCATGCTTCGTGGACATTTTAAATATCTTCATTTATTTTAAGTGTACCTGATTGACAGAAAACAAAGAAGTGCCTTTGAATTTTGTGGAAGATAGCCTTCTCCTCCGATCCGTCAATTCCTCAGCTTCTGGCAAGAGCGTGCTGATAACGTGTTGTAGGCCTATTTGATTGAACTAATCTAAGGGATTAAAGAGAGAGGGGGCCGACGATATTGAGGGAGAAGAGAGAGTGATTTAATTGTGAGATTTGTTTGTATCACCCCATTGTGCCTTTATTTATAGTAGAAGGATAGGCAAAAACCTCACCCTTTAGGATTACAACTCTTAATAGGTAATCAACTCCTAATAGGAATATAAGATACATTCCTATATCTACTAGGATTTACACAATCACATTCCTATTCTAAATGCTACTGCAACACTCCCCATTGAGTGTGGAAATACTCAACAAACTATCGCATCAGATCTTCAGCAGATAAGGTATAATAGTTGATGAAAATGCATGCAGCTACCCACCGACTTAATCTAATCGAAAACCACAATTACGTTCAGAATGACTACCATACTATAATTATATCATATTATCTATCCGCCAGATGATATCATTTATGTGAATATATGTATTTAATACAGTTACTATAATAGTGTATCTAGATCTTAACTTACAATATCAATATAAATAAAATAAAGAATAACAGTGCTGCTCATCTAAGGTCTTCATTATTGGACATGTGAGGTCATTTTCATTTGAACCCGTAGACATTATTTGACTTTGTACATGTAAGAAGTCATTTTTCTATATAAACATCATAATTCAAGCCTTTATTCACTTTATCATCGTCTAATCAAATGTCATATCTATATAATTTTATTTGAATTTGTAGAGCTTTTAAACATAAATATGAATCAAATAAGTTCAAGGAATCATCTTGAAACGTCTCCAAATTGAATAAATTTGTCTAGAATAATATTTATAAAATAATAAATAAAACAAATTGTTCTAATCATAACATTATGTAAAGAGTCAAATATTATCCCTTGAAAAGATGAACTTTAATTCTTCAATTTATGTGGTGCATGCTCCTTTTCAAATTTAAATCACCAAGTCATTTGCATCACAGGAGTCAAAGAAAATATTGAATATGGAAATTAACACTAAGGTTATGTGGAGAATGAATTGATCAAGTTTTACTTGAAGTAAAGAAAACAAAACCAAAATAAAATCTCAGATTTAACTAGAAAACAAATACGAATTAATTCCACACCGAAACAATTCCCTCTTGAGTTCTAAGATATAAAATGAAAAAATGAAAGAAAATTAACTAATTAACAAAACAGCCCCTAATAAATCATCACTGAAAAGACCACCTTGCACTAACTTTATTTATTTATTCCCCCGTTATTTCAACCCTGCACAAATCCGTTTCATGAGAGAGCCACACTGACCAGAACAACAGCCAAAGACACCAACACACTCATCGGAGCCGTTACACCACGTAACGCTCCATTATTTGACGGCTTCGGCGCAGTCGACTCCTCGGACCCTGGCGGCGGAGAAATAACAGTTCCCGGAGGTGTGGGGCCCGCAGGCTCGTCGGACGGAGTAGGTGTGGGCCCCTCAGCCACGCCAGACGGGGTAGGTGCGAGCCCCTCCGGGGGCGGTGAGGGCGGAGAAGTAGTTGGAGTATAGCCTGACGACGGAGCTGGCACCGGAGATGTTGTCGTTGAGGGAGCTGGCACCGGATATGTTGACGGCGATGGTGACGGTTGTGATGACCATGGGCCTGGTGAGGCAGCTGGAGGAGGGTTTGTAATCGCAGGTGATGGTGATGGAGAGACTGGGCCGGCAGCTGGTACCGGGGAGGTTGATGGCGACGGTGACGGTTGTGATGACCATGGGCCCGGTGATGCAGATGGAGGAGGGTTTGTAATCACAGGTGAGGGTGATGGAGAGACTGGGCCCGCAGCTGGTGGTAGCCCTGGCCCTTGTGGTGGGGATGCCGCAGGAGGCTGGTAGGGCTGCTGAGGAGACGTGGCGGGAGGATAAGCAGGAGCTGTAGGGGCGGTAGGGCTAGGGCCAGGAGCTGTAGGGGTGGTAGGGCTAGTAGGAGGAGGAGGGAGGACTGGTCGCTTGGGGTGCCTGGGGGCGAGGACAATAATAAGAAGCTTCTGGCCCTTTGCACAATTACTATTTTGACCACTGATGAAATAGAAAGGTCCAGATCTGTCGAAGGTGAAGTCTGAGTCGCCACCGTCGAGTTTCTGAATAGGGTTTTGGGTGTTGCAGTTGAAGTAGTCGTCTTTGTTCACCACGAGCACTGAGTCTGACCCTTTCTGGTACTTGAAATCTGTATATGTGTGCACGTGTCATGAGGAAGCAAAAATTAGGAACAATATTTGACCTAAAATATAGGGCGGATAAAAAGAGAAAAAAAAAACTGAAATGTAGGATCTCTTGGATATATTTTCTCTATTATTTAATTTTTTTTTTTTCATGTTTTATGTGTTTGATTTTGTGAACCAATAATAATTAGATTTTTCATGTTTTATGTGCCGGTATTATGCTTATGTCTGGAACGACATTGTCTTAACGTTCAGGATTCGAAAAGAGAAATAATTTTCACACAACCATGGTATATTCAAATGACGAAAATAATCAAAATTGTGAGAGAGACGATATGGCGTCTGAAAATTATTTTTCTTTAACAAAAACATCAGCAGATGGATCAGACAGAAAAAAAAAAACCTAAGAGAAAATATGAGAGAGAGAGAGAGAGAAGAAGAAAGAGATGTTACATAGATTGTCATTGACATTGAACCTGTTCCTCCCAGCCCAGTGGTTGTAGTTCTCAGAAGGGTTCAACACCCACCCATCTCTCCCACCAACATAGAATTTGTATCCTTGTGTAGTTGAACACAAACACAAACACAGCGAAAAGAACAAGATCTGAATCCAAACAAATCTCCCAAACTCCATGAGAGGAGAATTAATCAATAAGATCCAAACAAAGAGAACAGATCAAATATATATACTGTGACTGTATATATGTATTTTTCAAATATATGAAAGCGATGAAATTGAGATGCACAAACACCAACGAAGATCTGCAGTTTAGGAAGAAAAAGGCAGAGATTTTTTAGAGAGAGAGAGGAGCGAGATAGAGAGGGAATGGAAACTGAAGCTGGTGAGGGGATGAGTTACAAAGAGTGGCTTACTTATAAGGGCAAACGAGGGCTTATCTTACCGTTGCAGGAGCAAAGCTCTTTATGCGTGGCAATATGATATGGCTACGTACGTTTAATTTATTGTCTGTCGTTGGTTTTCTTTCCTTGCTGAAGGTTACGAGTGGTATGATCCTACCGACCTAACGGTTGTATTTTGGGGAATTTATTGTAATGGGGCCAAAAGGTGACCATATCTATATGACCCTGTCCACCTAAATTGAAAATCTAGCAATACAACATGATAGGCTGTCCGAAAATGAAAACATATATATTCGATGTATACAAAACTCGAATATGGACATAAATATATTTTGGGTTATTTATTCTAACACCCATTGAGAGGTATCGAGTTTTTACAAAACTTACTTCACGTTTGAGACATTATATTAATACTCTCTTAAGTTTTAGTTTCATTTCATATAACCCCGAGGAATCAAAAGCGGAATTAAAATTACAATATTGAAATCTCGGGTTGATGTTGCAATTGTTGTCGTATTGTCCTTTTTTAAGTGTTTAATGTTTTATAATTTTTTTATATAATTATAAAGAATTATAAAGCTTCTTTTATCAGTTTATAAGCAAATTTTGACTCAATGGGTTGTATGACAGAGAATTAAAACCTGAGAGTGTGTTAGTATAATGTCTCAAACGTGATGGAGCTTTGTGAAAACTCGATAAACCTCATAAAATGTTAGCGTAATTAACCTAATATATTTTGGCAACTACATGTTTCCTTGATTTGTATACCGGAGGTTTAAACTTTCCCTAATTTCCTCCATAAATTTTTCAATTTGGGAATCCATCAAATATAAAAAACAAACCAAGTGTCAAAGGTGAGCTGATAATTAAATGTGTCGTGTGTTTAACATTTTTCTTTAAATTAGCATCCATAGCCTTCAAACGGTGCGCGCACACACAAAGTAAATGACCAAGAAAAATAAAATTAATTACTGTAGAGTTGGAAGTGAGTTAGATGCACCTTTCAAGCCATATAATTTCAAACTGGTTTTACCTTAAATACTATGATTTACTCATGAAAAGCTTACCAAGGCATCAACATCCATGGCCACACATTGAGGTTCTAGAGACGCCGGCCTCCAGATTAAATGTATCGAAAAAAGGATAAAATGAAAAACCACGTCAAAACGGTCAAAATCACTTATGGTGCTTCTCCACAAAATCACTTTAAGCGATTTTATCCCTAAGCAAACGAGAGATGCTTCTTCCCAAAAGTGATCCCAGTCGTTCCAAAATCACTTCCAAACGAGCCCGATCGCCTTTGGACCTAAAGTAGCCAAGAGAAAAACCACACAACCAGTCTGCACGGACTTGGAAATCAACATTTATGAACTATAAAATGGATTACCAATTTCTTCAGCTCCATTCAATGAAACAAAATCATGCAAAGTCAAGTCATTTTTCCTTTTCCTCCATTGCTCAAAGGAAAATCTACAAGAAATGCTTCCAAATACAAATACTACAGATACCAGTCAATGGCCTCCACCATAGAAGGAAACAATTGTAGTAAACCACATAAAGAAAAAAGAAACCGAAAACTATGGATAAAAGAAAAACCCAGAGTCGTCGTTAGATGGTTGAATAATACAATTTTGTGCTTAGCTGGCCAAGTGTCTAGGAGAGCTTTTGAACATACTGTGCCACATGAAAGCTCTTGATAGCACCATCTCGAGTTCTTGGTGAGTCCAGTTATGGGTTGGAAGGTGTTGAAGAAACATAACCAACTCTTGGAAATCAAGCTTCTGAAGCTCCTCTGACCACTGTATATTCATAGAGGATTTCAAGTTATTGACTTCAACTCTGTTACGAAAGAAAACCTAGAACAATTTAAGCTGAAAACATAACCAAAGAACACAGAAAATAGTCTTTCAGAGCATCTGCTGTCAAATTGACTCAAGCACAAGAATATATAGTAACATTGTAACAAATAGGGTAATTCTAACTGAATCCCAATTTACTAAATACGCCCGCTGAAGTTTTTTTTTCTTTCTTATGGTTGTTGATGACATGGCATTTTATCGCCAATAAATATTTTTTACTTTTTTCAAACTCCAGAAAACAATTTAAAAACTAAAAAAGAAAAACCACCATGGCCAGTTGACCATGCACTCAAACAGTGGTTTGTTTCCATAAGCAAAGCTATCAAACATGGTAGCCTGCCCACCCCCCAACAGTTACCAAATGGGGAGAGATATTGTTAATGGACTAATAAATCAATAGACATTTCCTTACCACAGGCTCACAGCTAATACATCCAAACACGTAACCAAGAAAACTATATCGTTGCAAAGGAAACAGATTCTATCTTACCGTTAAAAGAAAACTGGCAAATATATACACAAGGAAGTCCGGCAATTCATCTCCTTCGGCTAGGTATGTATCCCACAGACGGGAAATAAGATTGAAAGGAATCTAGAAAGGAGAAAGAAAGAAAGAAAATCCATTAGCTTTGCAATAAATTGATAGTAGGTTCGCATTGTCCTGGTGGACACAAAACAGAGGAAACACACATCAAGTACATCGAAGAGATCTGTAGGAGCAAACCTCGCGTATTAGAAGACAGTTGAACCACCGAAAAGCAAATTGAAGAAATTCGAGTCCTTGCTCGTCCACGTGTCTAGATACAGGTTCTAATGTAGATGAAAGAAAACTAATGAATATACACATGAAAGAATGATAGCTGAACTTTGACATGTTTGTTGCATCCCAGAGCATGAGGTATATTGCCATTGTCGAAAGATATTACATGGAACTTTGTAGAGTATACAGATATTACATGGAACTTTGTAGAGTGTACAAGCAAAAGTTGGTCTTTACTTCAACAAAACCAACTACATAGAAAATATTCTTTCATCGACTCACATTTAACAACCTTTCACTACAATATGATGTACAAATGTGCAACAACATTTTATTGCTTCGCATGGAGATTACAAGCTAAGCCAGTGTGCACCTCTAGGTTGCTAACGCAAGTCCAAATATGCATAAAGAAAAGCAAACAAACGTCCATATTGAAAATTATGCCAGAGAAGAAAATATCAAAATGGTTCTAGCAAAAATTAATTCAGTTTAAGCATGATGCACATATATGATTCAGTTCATCCAGGGAAAAGGTGCAAGAATAAGAAAACAGTAGCAAAAAAGTGGGGGTTACCATCAATCCGCCTGACCAATTCCTTTAGTTTAAACACAAGCCTCTGGATTCCCGGCTGAGCAAAAGTGTAATGATCTTGCATACCTTCAAGTAAATTTGATAGGCACCAATAGCAGTCAGCCTCTATATTAGATATTTTATCAGGAGACAGATCAGAGATCGACCAATTATCCACACTCCCGTCTAAGTATTCTGACAAGAAAACAACTAGAAAGGGAGCAACAAGATCATTTATTCCCTGAACATATCCACTTGCAGGATGTCGAATGGCCCTGAAAGAGACAAGGAGAAGTACCTTAAGAAGATATAACTAATAATCATACGAATTAAATAATTAAAAAATAAAATAAAATGATGGCATTTTGAAATCATACTTCATATCTAAACAGTTTTTCCCTCTTTTCAAAGCTAAACTGTTGGAATCCAACAACCGCTCAGAAACTAAAACAGAAACAATTCACTTAATACCTTGAATTGTTATCTTCATTTTGATAGTCTAAACTTCTCAGTTAGAGGAAACAACTAGAAAACAAGTTTCACAAAATGAGGCGAGTTATGGTATTGAAGAGCTTTATCACTACTCACTATTTCTCCCAGCAAGGTCCAAATCTCAGTAGAGAGCTACCATCAAAATACCATAAGATGAACTTGGACACTTGAATCATTCTGCTCAACATGACTAATAACAGTACGGGTGTAGCTAAATAAATATGTATAGTTAAGTGACAATTACAATTTGAGATTCATGCCCATGCCAGCCCTCTTGATGCACAATGTTAAGAACACCAAACCTACCAGGTTGTTGTAGAGAACATGTACATATGAACTTAAACAAGTCACTATCAACTCGGCACCACTATCCCAAACAGTTTAGAGCTAGAACTACTTTGGTAAAACCAACAGGGCAATGCCAAATGTTTTCAAGTCTGACTGGTAATAAAAGCCTCTAAACTTAAGCGGTTAAAGCATTATTGGTATGGACATGGGCTGGATTTTGAGACTGATGCATGGCACTAAACAGTAGGATAGTTTACAGACAAAATCATATGTTGCATATTGTTAGCTACAACAAAATCAGCAAGTGTCTAATAAACCAAAGCCACAACTTAAGACAATTGGTCTGGAATTCCCAGATCAATAAACCTAGCAAATTATACACTTTTGTTTTCAGGAACCAGCAGGTCCAAATGATGCAACTTAGAACAATCAGTATTAGTTTGCATGAGAGCACATGATGTTAAAAAACAACCCAACAATTAGCAGTAATATAAGATACAGTATTTAACCAGGTATAAAGGATGCGCTCCAAGGATTTCTGGACTTGCTCCTGCTGAAAGAAAGATACATCTGGCACAGTTCTTGGGCAATCAACAGCAATCTAACAAGGTCAACAAAGGTAATTGTCAAAACCAGGAACAATGTATTAACACTAAGAAAGTTGGCAGTTATTTAACATTTAAGCACCTGACGAAGCATGTTTATCTCATCATCTGAACGCTCAGTATCTGGAATATCATAGTACTGAGAAGCACAGTCAAGATACTCAAGGCGCTTCCTTCTTAGAACTCCCTCCCTTCTATCTGAATTAGATGGTGCATATCCCTGTTGTCAGTTCATATTTTAATTTCAAACAAGCCACAACATTTACAAGATAAACGCAATCCAGGTTATCAGAAAGGCAAATAAACGAGCCCCTTTTCTAAGGTGATGGTATCTTCAAATGCATGCTTTAGGACTTCCACTCCACTCACAAGAAAAAAAAAAGTGGAATGAAAAGCTTAATAACACAGTAACACATGCATAAAACCTTAGGTACAAAGCATGGGATGCACATTGGACACCACTGAATGAATGAACTAGGCACTTATGACCAGCTAAAGGCAACAACAGTTTTAAACTTGCAGTGAACAAAACATATAGAAGAAAAGATGGTAAATACTATGTCATTAATGCTCCCTCTCACAAGGTGAACAGAAAACCAATGGCTTCTGTCTGATTCCACTATAGGCAGCTTTGGAAGCAATTTAAATCAAGCCTTTCACAAACCTATTGTACATATACTATATGCAAATTTAAGCCATACACAGTACTGGGCTAACGCACCCACAACTTCTCCCTCCTCTAATAGCGAAATGGGCAATAATTCTATATTTGCAGCAACTAAAATGGTTAAATATCTGTGGTTAATTATTAGAGTGCATTGGATAACAAATCCAAAAAACATCATAATGCTTTTAAAAAAAGTACTGAAGCATAGAGCTTACCAAAAGAAGCCTCCATATGTCAGGCCGCATATATGGCGGTACGCCACTCCAAGCCAACTCACGCAACTTCTCTACATAAATAATCAAGATTTGATTTGAAAGGAAACAAAGAATCAAAGTTCAATTAGTGCAAAAACGAAACTTGGGGAGGTAACAGATTTATCAAAAGAGTGTCCTAGGCTACAATGCTTGATCATACCAGCAACAATAACATGTGTGAAAGTTTAGATTTCAAATCACGAGGATGGCCACTAAATGATGAAAGGACTACACAAAATTTTGAAGCTAAAAAGCGACAAACAATACCCCAGGGTGACATTTATTTCTCTCCTTATGATAGTTGTGAAGAACAGGGAATGGATTAGGTTTTGGGAGCACTGGTGGATAGAGGGGAATCTCCCTTGTGTGCACATTTTCCATGTCTATATGTACCAATTGCCAATAAGTCTTATGTCTCTTTTCCGGACTCTCTTTGGCATGCAGCTGTTTCTAGTCCCTGTTTCATTTAAATGTTTTGCAAATTCAATTTGAGATGCTATTAGACATTGCATGAGTTCCTAGGAGCTAGTTTAGGGTCTCTAGAGATCTTCTATCAATGTACTTCAATTTTTAGGTTGATAGCTTGTCACTATGTTTCTTTCCGTGCTTCTACCGTATCAGAAAACACTTTGGTTTTCATAATAATAAAAAAAATAAAAATTAATAAGAATAACAGATTCTAACAAGTATTCTAGGTGGCTTGGAAAAGAAAACACTTTAGCTTTACATAGTCACACTTTGATAAATATAGAGGAAGGGGAGAAGAAAAGCGGATGAGGGGAAGTTTCAAGAGAAATAAAGTCCTTAAATACCTAATATCACTGTTGTCCCTGAAAGAACCTTTGTGAACTTCATAACTCTTGCAGAATCAGTAGCTCTAGCTCCCATGGCGGATTTTTGAGCTCCTCTAGAAATATTGTCAACATTCGAGGTTGAAGATGTTAACTTATTTGAATTTTCATTATTGCTGGGGTTGCCTAGAACGTCGTTGTCTTCCTATTTTAGAAGTAAAAGTACCAGTAGTTACATTTTCAATTAACCAACTACTGCAAATGGCTTTAATGATTTACTTTTCAAGCTCATTAGACAAAAAGGAAATAAAAACAAACCTCAAAGGCTCTGCGATCACTTGTTTGAGCATCATTGAATGATAAGCTCCTTCCATAATTTGGAGATGGCACTTGTAATTTTGAAGGATCCGGCAGGTTTGACCTCCTAGTCAGTAACACTTTACCAGGAATACTACGACCTTTGAGCAACCTAGGTATCAGGACAACATGATCAAAGAAAAAATAATTAGATATTGAACATATATTATAAACAATAGATCTTAATTAGAACAACATTTAGCAACTGAAGTACAAAAACGAATCTAAAGAATTGTGGACAAGGTTCCAGAAGAGACAAAGGTTGCTTCAGTTTGCAACCTTAAACTAAACATAACCCAAATATATCATAACTGTTGACATGAACTTTGAACTTTGATCAAAACTGCTGAAAATCCAAACACTATAGATATATGATAGGACATTATATAATGCAACGACGGAAAGGAGTCGTTTTGTCAGAAGGCTCAGACAATCTAATGCAGTCTGGATCTTATCAAGATTGGGACAGCGCAAGGCTGGGACAGGGTTAATGAATTATACACCAGAATTTTAATAACACATCATATAACGAATCAAACTATCTTACACACTGAACCATGGCAGTATTGGTTCAATCCAAGTAGCCTAAAGTACATGCTTGCTAGTCTTTCGAAAAAAATCAAGTAAAAACCGAATCTAGCATCACCAATTTTCAGCTAAATTACATTAACTTGAGACTAATGCATAACAAAATCGCCAGCCGAATGAACTAAGCAAAAGAAAGTTGAGAACCAGATAAAAAAAATGTGAATCACATATTCACTCTAAATTCAAAAAGTCACTTCTGTTTTCCTGCATTTTCCAATTTGAGCACAGAGATCTCCAGTCACACTAATTTTCTCACTGATTTCGCATCGAAATGAACAAAACCCACATTCAGAATTTGAGAAATCGAAATCAAAATTAAAAAGCTATGCTTTTTACAAATTGGGACCAATTCCAATCTCCAATGCAATGGATTAGAGCCATTAACGAGTGAGAAACTGCATCCTGATTGTTTCAGTTCAATTTTAATCTTCAAAAAGAAGCTTTCTGCAAATGGGTTTTCAAATCTGAGGAAAATCATAAGCAAAAATCATCAAGAAATTAATAAAAATAGGCAGAAAAAAATACCCTTGAACATTTCTGAGGGTTTGGTTGAATCTGGAATCGGGGGTTGAGATTGCGCTTTCTTTCTTGGAGTGATTTTCTTCTCTGTCGAAGCTCTGATTGCTCTTGTTGTTCATGGCTGTTGCTCTACAACGACCATGCTGTTTTTTTTTAATTTTTTATTGGGTGCTTGTTTTGTTGGTCCTTTTTTCTCTATCTACAGAAGAACAGCTCGGAAAATAACAAATATTTGCAAAAGCAAAGAAAAAGAAGTCTATGTTATAAATATGTAAAAGTTAGGGAGATAACCTTTACTAGTGATGGGAGCGAAGCAGGTGTAAAATATTACACTGAAACTAGAGCACAAGGGAATGACAATTTAAGAGAGAGAGGAAGAGATACAAATGTATTGCTTTTCTATCTGTTTCTTCTTGTATTCTTTCTGTCATTTGATAACAATCGAATTGCTCTATTTATAGAGCAATCCCACACTAACAGATTTCTTACAATTTGACATTTACATTGCATGACTTTGAAAATGTGTTTCTTTTGTTTCCAAAGCCCGTAGCACATTTGTGTGGGCATTGACAATTCCATGTGAAGATTGAAAATCCATTTGGGCATTCATTTATCAGCCAAAGTTTTCAAACAATGCTGATGCTTTCAACACTTTCCCTTGGATGCCCACATATCAACATCAGTTGCCTCGTTAAAACCTTGCTTGGAAAAACCCAGTGGGAAAAAACCATAGCGAAGGAAAAAGAGTACAACTTTACCTGGATTGTTGATATAGTGTGAAGTATGCTTATGTTGCCTCGTTAAAACCTTGATAGGAAAAACCCAGTGGGAAAAATCCTAATCGAAGGAAAAAGAGTACAACATGCATGTATCATAGATGCTCCCCCTGATTTGTATCTCCCCCTTGATTCCGCATTCTCCAAACTTAGCTGTTTGGTAAGTCGACGTAATCCGATACTTTGCACTAACTTTTGAAACGTGCACTTTGGTAGAGACTTGGTGAACAAATCTGCCAGATTTTCATTGGAACGGATTTGTCTGACTTCAATAACTTTAGCCTTCTGAAGCTCATGTGCACTGAAAAACTTTGGAGATATGTGTTTAGTCTTATCGCCCTTGATGAATCCTTCCTTCATTTGGGCAACACAGGTTGCATTATCTTCATGGATGACAGTTGGATTGTCTATCTTCGAAGTTAGACCACATGAATTCCGGATATGATGGATCATTGATCTTAACCAAGAACATTCACGACTTGCTTCATGTAAAGCAAGTGTTTCTGAATGATTTGAAGATGTAGCAACTAATGTTTGCTTTGTTGAGCGCCATGAGATTGCTATATCTCCATTCTTGAACACATATCCAGTTTGTGAGCGGGCTTTATGCGGAACAGAGAGAAAACCAGCATCTGCATATCCAACAAGGACCTGGTCATCTGTGGAGTTCTTTGAGTAGAAGAGACCCATGTCTGTTGTTCCACGAAGGTATCGCAATACATCTTTGACTCCCTTCCAATGACGAGTTGTTGGAGCAGAGCTATACCTTGCTAACAAGTTGACTGAAAAAGCTATATCTGGTCTAGTACATTGTGCTAAATACAATAAAGCACCTACTGCACTTAAATATGGTACTTCTGGACCAAGGACCAGTTCATCATCTTCTTTTGGAAGAAATGGATCTTTCTTAATGTCCAAAGAACGAACGACCATTGGTGTGCTGAGTGGATAAGCCTTGTCCATACCAAATCGCTTCAGGATTTTTTCAATGTAAGCTGATTGGTGGACCAAAATTCCACTAACACAATGCTCGATCTGCAGGCCGAGACAAAACTTTGTTTTTCCAAGGTCTTTCATTTCAAACTCGCTTTTCAGATATTCAGTAGTTTTATTGAGCTCTTCAGGGGTTCCAACTAGGTTCATATCATCAACATATACTGCCACTATAGCAAATCCAAAATTGGATTTCTTAATGAACACACAAGGGCAAATGACATTGTTGATATAACCTTCTTTGATCAAATACTCACTGAGATGATTATACCACATTCGTCCAGATTGCTTCAGCCCATACAAGGATCGCCTCAATTTGATTGAGAGCATACCTCGTGGTTTGTTAGTTGTTTCAGGCGACTTAAGTCCTTCTGGGACTTTCATGTATATGTCAGTATCTAATTTTCCATATAGATATGCAATGATGACATCCATAAGTCGCATATCAAGTTTCTCCGAAACCACTAAACTTATCAAGTAACGGAACGTAATTGCGTCCATTACAGGAGAGTATGTCTCCTCATAATCAATTCCAGGTCTTTGTGAAAAACCTTGTGCAACGAGTCGTGCTTTATATCTTGCAATCTCGTTTTTCTCATTGCGTTTCCTTGTGAATACCCATTTGTAACCCACAGGGTTTACACCAGACGGGGTTTGGACTACTGGTCCAAAAACACTTCGCCTTTCCAAGGAATTTAATTCTGCCTGGATTGCATCTTTCCACTTAGGTCAATTCTGTCTCTGTTTGCATTCATCAACAGAGCGGGGCTCAATATCATCACTTAATATGATTTCAGTGGCTACAGCGAATGCGAACATATCGTCAATGATTATCTCATTGCGATCCCACAATTCATTAGTACATGCATAATTTATGGAGATTTCTTTGCTTTCATGTACTTCAGTCTCTTCATGGACATGTTTCTCATCAAGGACATTTTCTTCTTCTGGAAGTACAGAATCATGAATTGTGGATTTGTCATGCATTCTCTCTTCTTGAATGATTTCATTTGGATTCAGTTGTGCCCTCGTTTTTCTCTTTCGAGGGGCTGAATCTTTTGAACCTGGTGGTCTACCACGCTTCAGGCGTGCACCAGATGAATCATTCGCTGCCACTTTATTTTGTCCAACAGGGACATCAATTCTTGCAGGTGCATTTGCAGCTGGTATATGTGATTTTGTCACTTTCATAGCATCATTAAATGCATCTGGCATTTGATTGGCAATGCCTTGAAGATGAACGATCCTTTTCACTTCAATTTCACATTGAGTGCTACGTGGATCAAAATGAGACAAGGTGGGAACAACCCATGTCAGCTCTTTCCGTTCTTCTGGAACGGTCTTTTCTCCCCCTAACGATGGGAATGCTGTCTCATCAAAGTGACAATCAGCAAAACGAGCTGTAAACATATCACCTGTTAAGGGTTCCAAATATCTAATGATAGATGGTGAATCAAAACCCATATAAATTCCCAGTCTGCGCTGAGGTCCTATTTTAGTTCGCTGTGGTGGTGCAATAGGCACATAAACAACACAACCAAAAACTCGTAAATGTGAAATGTTTGGCTGATGCCCAAACACGAGTTGTATTGATGAGTATTGGTGGTTGGCTATAGGTCTCAATCAAACCAATGATGCAGCATGTAAAATTGCATGTCCCCATACAGAAACTGGCAATTTTGTTTTCATAAGCAGAGTGCGAGCTATTAACTGAAGCCGCTTGATCAATGCTTCTGCTAAACCACTTTGAGTATGGACATGAGGAACAGGGTGTTCAACATCAATGCCCAATGTCATGCAGTAATCATCAAAGGTTTGAGACGTAAATTCACCAGCGTTATCAAGTCTTATTGACTTAATGGGATAATCTGGGAACTGTGCTCGTAATTTAATTATCTGAGCAAGAAGTCTCGCAAAAGCTACATTCCGAGTAGACAAGATACAAACATGTGACCATCGGGTAGATGCATCAACCAAAACCATAAAATATCGAAATGGTCCACAAGATGGTTGAATAGGCCCACAAATATCCCCTTGAATTCTTTGCTGAAATGATGGGGATTCTGCATCAACCTTTAGTTGTGATGGTCTAATTACCAACTTCCCTTGAGAACAAGCCTTGCAAGGGTTATCATTCGAGACAGCAATATGTCTGCTCAATAATGGATGTCCATTAGAGTTGGTAATGATTCTACGCATCATGATAGATCCTGGGTGACCCAGACGATCATGCCAGAGCATGTAGACCTTTGAATCAATGAACTTCTGGTTCATAACAGTATGTGATTCAACTGTCTTTATGTATGTACAATACAATCCACTCGACAAACCACGCAACTTCTCCAATATACGCTTCTGGGTATCATTGGAGGTAATGCATAGATACTCCACATTTTCTGCACTTTTCGTTGCAATGTGGTATCCATTTAAACGTATGTCTTTGAAACTCAACAGATTTCGAGTAGATCGAGTGGCGTACAACGCATTCTTTATGGACAATATTGTTCCATTTGGTAACATAATCTGGGCTTTCCCTGAGCCTTCAATCACATCTGAAGGGCCAGATATTGTTGTTACCCCTATTCTTGTGAGCATTAAGCTGGAGAAATACTTTCGATCTCGAAGTATTGTATGCGTGGTTGCGCTGTCTGCAATACAAATATCTCCGCCATTGCTCTTGTTTTGAGAATGACCATAATTCTTATCCATGCTTTTTGAGTAAGGGAATCACAGTTAAAAGCATGTTATAACAGAAAATTCAACTGCCACTTTTATTGAATTTTGAAATGCAAGTTTTTGAACTACAAGTTCAATACATCAAACATGAACTATTCAATCGGACCAGTAAACTTCATTCCCTCTTTCCACAATGAAGTCTGAGACATCTAGGTGGGTGGTGTCCAACTGCCCTGATAAGCCGGACACTGGATCAGGTATGTCCATTGGTTTAGCCCGGTCGAGAAAATTGGTCTCGACACCCTTCTCCTTGAGGGAGGCTTGATACAGATCCACCAGATGTTTTGGGGTACGACAAGTACGCGCCCAATGCCCATTGCCACCACATCTATGGCATGCTCCTTCAGAGTTTCTGGGAGCATTGTTCATGTGAGCCTTGTCTCTGTGGCGATTCACATTTTTAAAGCTTGGGCCTGAATTATGCCTCGGAACCTGGTTGTGAAACTGACCACCATGGTTCTTGCCTTTCTTGTTCCACCGACCTCGCTTGTGACCACGTCCTCGTTTATGATTATCACCACCAGAGGATGTGGCGTTCACTTCGAGGAAAGCAGCATTCACTTCTGGGAATGGTGCAGATCCAGTGGGTCGGGAATGATGGTTTCTCATCAGGAGCTCATTGTTCTGTTCAGCTACTAAGAGCACAGATATCAGCTGATTGTACTCAGTGAAGCCTCGCGCTCTATACTGCTGCTGCAGGAGCACGTTAGAGGCATGAAATGTGCTGAAAGTCTTTTCCAGCAAATTTTCCTCAGTGATAGTATCCCCACAGAGCTTCATCTGAGAGGTAATTCTGAACAACGCAGAATTGTACTCAGCCACTGATTTGAAATCCTGGATCCTCAAATGAGTCCATTCATAGCGAGCTATAGGAAGAATCACCGTTGTCTGGTGATTGTATCTGTTTCTCAAGGCATTCCAGAGAGCTAACGGATCTTCAACCGTTAAGTACTCGCTCTTTAGTCCCTCATCAAGATGGCGGCGAATAAAGATCATAGCCTTTGCCCGATCTTGAGAGGATGAGCTGCTCTCCTCCCTGATGGTATCTCCAAGATTCCCTGCTTCCAGATGAATCTTGGTATCCAATACCCAGGTCAGGTAATTCTTCCCGATAATGTCCAGGGCAGCATACTCAAGCTTTGCCAAGTTCGCCATTTTCTTTTCTGAAAGAAAATGAGATGTGTAAGAACTTGCAATAATATGTATTCCTGGAGGAATATAATGTTAGAACTTCTGGTTCTTACAAATTTTTCATTTTGATCTTCAGGCCAAAATGATAAGCAAAACTTCTGGCTCGAGATTTTCAAGGTGAATGAGGAGGGCGATTGTACCGCACCATTCTCATTGAAATAATATAACATAGAATGGGCGATTATTCTGCACCACTCAAGTAGCAGAAAATTTGAATACACAGAGTAGGATGGGCGATTATACCGCTCCACCTAAAATTGCAGTAAAATTAAACAGCAAGCAAATTTAAATATGCAGGGTAGGGTGGGCGATTATACCGCTCCACCTAAAATTTGCAGTAAAATTAAATCTGCAGTCCAAGATAGGCGATGATACCGCACCATCTTGGATCGCAGTAAAATTAACAAAAATAAATACTGGGTTAGTAATCAATATCTAAACCAAACAAGAAATCAAAGATGTATGTAACCGTCAGGTTGAGAACTAGAAGCAGGCATGGAGCAAATAGTTCGTCGCGAGGGTATATCTCGCAGTTGAGGCAGAGGAAGAAGATGAACAGTAAAATCCTCAGAGGAAACATTTTTTTTTTCTTTCTTTCTTTCGTTCGGCGAAGAAGAATGAGAGAATTATTTCTTTTAGTGAGGAGGAAAGAGAAATAGTTATATTTTAGAGACTCGTGCTGATAACGTGTTATAAATATGTAAAAGTTAGGGAGATAACCTTTACTAGTGATGGGAGCGAAGCAGGTGTAAAATATTACACTGAAACTAGAGCACAAGGGAATGACAATTTAAGAGAGAGAGGAAGAGATACGAATGTATTGCTTTTCTATCTGTTTCTTCTTGTATTCTTTCTGTCATTTGATAACAATCGAATTGCTCTATTTATATAGCAATCCCACACTAACAGATTTCTTACAGTTTGACATTTACATTGCATGACTTTGAAAATGTGTTTCTTTTGTTTCCAAAGTCCGTATCACATTTGTGTGAGCATTGACAATTCCATGTGAAGATTGAAAATCCATTTGGGCATTCATTTATTAGCCAAAGTTTTCAAACAATGCTGATGTTTTCAACAGTCTCTAACTTTTTTTTCTTTTTCTTTTTTTTTTAACTTTAACGAAAAAGTACTGTTTACTTCAACGAAAAATCATATTTTTACATTAAAAAAGCAATCGTGGTACTATTTACTTTATCCTTTATTTTGTCATTATCGTTAAAACTCAAAGTTTTCAAGTACTCTTCATTAGTTTTCTGTTTTTTTTCCTCATAAAGATATTATTTTTCTTTATATTTTTTGGGATTAAACATTTTATCTTTGAAATTTTACAGCACGATCTTCGGCTGATAAATTAATTAATGAATTGTCAATTCAAATTATGAGAAATATTATAGAGTAGCACAGATAAGTGATTAGCAGTTAAATATCAAATTAATAGTAAATAATTAATATAAACCAAAAGTTAGTTGACTTTAAACCCAAAGAAAATTAATATTAAACAAAAAGTTAGTTGATTTTAAAAGATGAAACTATAAATAAATAAAAAACCTATAATTAATTAGAAGGAACTGAGAGTTTCAAACTCGGAACGCATAGAAGAAAACCCAACATTCAATTAACTAGAATATTGTTGACAAAAAAAAAAAAGAATATTGGATCACATGCAAAAGTATTGTTTTGTGGATTTATATAAATTTCTTTTAGAATTAAAGGTGTTCCCATCGGATTCTTCTATATGTTTTTCCCCTCATTCGGTGTCTAGTCTCGCAAATAACTCGCTAGATTTAATTTGCATTAGAGAATAAATGAAAGTGAACTTCCAAATATTATCCAAGTCGAATGTGGAAGATAGATTAATCATAGAAAGAAACTTATCCCACGCAATCATACCTTTTTTTTCAGGAGATTGAAGAGAGAATTTTCCTCTATGAGTAATCTACCTTCGACTTTCAACTAAACAGCATCTAAAATTGACATTTTTATTTTATTTTACACAAATTGAAACGAATCCTTGACACTAAACGAGGCCTTATTTTCTTGTAATGTTTTTTCGTTAACGTACGCAATAATAGATGAATGAATTTACTTATTTATGTTCACCCAAAGATAAAATGTTCCGTGGTTATTAGTGAAAGCATAGAATCCCAAGCAAAAATATACAAAGGCCAAACTAGGTGACATGCTTATCTCCACCTAACCAGACCCACACAAGATTTGCACCAACTACAAAATATGCTTGATGTAACAGCAGCTAACTCAAATAACAAGACAGCTTCATCGTCACGGAAGGATCTTGCGCCGGTGGCGGGGTGTTTCTCGCTTCACGTACATTTTCTCCGTTTCATTCAGCGGTCGGCTTGAACCATCCGGCTGGCTGACAAACTTCCAGCCACCGCCACCTCCACGCTTTCCTCTGGGTCCGAGTTTTTCAACGGTGAAGTTCCACCCATCTGAAGTCCGACGACGACTATGCTTGTGGCAGAAGACCTCTCCTTTCATCTGCACACAGGTGAAACCGTCATTTAAACGGATAACAAAAGCATTGACAGACAATACTAATGGTATTAATCACAAAACTGAATAGTCAATGTGCAGCGCAATGGGCAGAGCATAGACAGAAAACAAGCCTCGAGCAACCCTATATACAGGTCATCCTTTAATGACAGAGAACCGTCTTTTACTTTCCAATGAAAGTATTTCCCATTTTATATCCTTGGAGCATGGATGGATAGACAAACAAAACCCCTTTTACCCGATGCGTCAATACAACTTGATAATAGATATCACACTAATTTTCAACTCATAAGTTCTAAGAACCACAAACAAATCCATAGCGAAGACATCAAAATTCTACATACATCGCAATTGGATATGGCACTTAATTTCAGTCACCAAATTTGTCAACCCAATCCCCAGTTAAGACTTGCCTAATCTATCACCTTGTCTTATAGAAACCCACTTAATACTCTCCTAACCAGTTTGCTTGTACACCGTAAAGCCCCTCAGTTGTTCATATAAAGAGGTTCACAGAGGAGGAATACAATACTATTGAAGCCACCTTAGTGGGAAAAAGACAAGCATGATGCAAAAACATATTTAGTTTCCAATGATTCATCCTTAAAGATAAAAAAATGAACAAAGTGAAGGAAAAGCTAATAATAATGAGCATACGTAAAAGTAACACCAATAATAGCAGTAATACTTTGTAGTACAGAACTATGCTTTTTTCTTAATTATTAATGTTGGATTGCTTTCTTTTCTCATGGAAAAGTCAGGATTATGGAACTTACTTTCATTTTGTTGAAGTTCATTCTCTGGACAAACTCTTGATAGAGCATTTCATCTTCTTTCTTCGAGATTTCATAATGAACTTCATCCAAATCTCTGGTGGTACCGTCCCAACCCTCTGGCATAACCTTGAAATCAGGCTTGTAGGGAAGTGATGCCACGTGGAATTCGCGGTCATGAGAATTAAAAAATCTGAAAAGAGGAAGGGAGTTATGCACTATGAGAAATACAATCTGGCTATTAGATCAGCCAAGCACCACTAAGCTTATAAATTTGCGACTACAATTAACACAGCAGGAAACCTATACCATCAGTCTGAAGTATGCACAGAATAATTGATATCATTACAAAATCATTAGAACTACAGGACCCTTTGTATATAATAGAAGTAATGCTTGTGAATTAATATCTTACTCTGGGCAGGTGTCAAGCAGGAGCTCAACAGAATCATCTAAAGGACGACCAAGCTTTTTCTCCTCTTCCTCCTCAAGCTCTTTGAGCCAAAGAATAGCATGCACTCTCTGCCTCATAATCCTATAATCCTTAGCCAGCCTCTCAACAGTATAAACCTCAGGGTTTTCCTTGTGCTTCTTATACATCTCAGCCTTCTCTGAGTCCTTGAGATAAGACCCTCTGGCACCAGGCTCACGCACTTGCTTCAGAAGCACACTTATCTCCCTCAATCTTTCTCCCCACCCATCCACAAACTTTTTGCTTTTCTTGTTCTCTTCTTCCAGTTCCCTTATCCTATCCTCAATTTCTTGCAAACCAGATACCACTGATGATTGAGATGGGTCGGGCCCACTTGTCCGTCGGCCTACCACCTCCCCATCAAAATGCTCCTTGGTCAATCCAGTCGACCACGCTGATGCAGTATCCCACCCCAAATCATCTGATGCATTATTGCTAAATGTTCCAGGCGGAGGTTTATCCCACCCCAAATCATCTGATGCATTATTGCTGAATGTCCCAGACCGGGGGTTTATCCCACTCGTCTTTACCAGCATTTTCACCATCACCTCCAGAGCTGAAAGAAAAGAATTGGGGAATGATAAACTGATAAGATCCGATACCATTCTTCAACGGAAGCACACCAGTGCTTCCCAAAGTCAGTTTGCTTTTCTCTCTCAGAAACTTTGCTGTACTTGTGCCAAGTGAAGTTGAGGAAAGACGAGAAATAACACGGTGCAGATTCTGCATTGCTGCAGTATTTTTCCCAGGACGCAATCTACTAACCACACCACAGGTACTGAATATCCTAAATTCACCAAAAAGAAAAGGGAAATCTCTTAAGCCTCCACATTTATTTATCTAACGTAACTCCGTAAACAAATCAAGTTCAATTCATATGCTATAACACAAAACAGTGACACATACAGATCAAATATGGCCAGTTAACGAATTCATAACCCTGAAGTACTGATCTGATGCCATTTCTGCACGTTGAAAATGAAAGAAATTTAAATCTCATTCATCGGGTATGAGCCATTAATTGCTCTGTTCACAACCAGTAAATCCATTTCCCCAGAGACGAAACAAAACATTTTAATCTAGCATAGAAATGGCATATAAATCTATACATGCAAGTACAAACGCACATACAAAGTTGGGATCTTCACTATCTATATTTACAACCCCGAAAATCTCAATGCAAAACAAAACAGCAATCGATAAGCATCTCAAAAGCCGCTTGCTCCGATTAGCTAATGCAGATTGAAAAAAAAAAACCCAAAACCCCAACTTTAATTCAAAAACTCATATCGAAAATGTCTGTTCATATGAGTCGCAGTCAATAATTACATTTTTCCCAAGAACAAACAGCTGTAGACACACAAACAGACATATGAATTGAATTCCAGTTCGTCAGAAATGCTACGACATATGAATTCACAGCATTTTCTCAGCAGCCAAACAAACGAAAATAAAAATACAAAATACGTATACGCGTAAAATACCTTGAAGAGAGATACGTACGCTGAATGCTGCAGGATTCAATTCATTGAAGCAAAACCCTAAATCTGAACTAAATCATTTCGTGGTTCACTGCATTGATCGGAACCGAGACGGGCAGTGGTGACGATGGTGTGGAAGAAAGATGTAAACCCCAAAACCCTCGGCCGCTAATGTACTCGGAAAATCCAGCCTTTTGATTGTCGGGCGACCCGGATAGGCCTAGACCACGTCCTGGGCCTTGGATTGTACAGCTTAATGGGCCCAGCCCTATACATTAAGTGGACTTGGATGAAATTAGCCCAAGTCAACGTGACCATATGTAAAGAATAGTGATTTCACACTTTTATTTTTATTTTATTTTTAATTTTATTATTATTAGGAAAATGAAGAAACTTCAAAACTATTACAATAATTTAGAAAATAGAATATTTTCAAACCGAAATGCACGGATAAAAATCTCATTTTATTATCCATCAACTGTTGGAAAATATTAGTATTTTATGGGCTTAGCCGTTAGGATTAGTGTTTCGGTTTCTTACCTTTTAGGGTTAGGGTTAGTTTATTATAAATAGCATGCTTATTATTCAGTCAAGAATAAGTTAATCACGATGTAGTCTCTTACGATTTTGTAGCCGTTTCAACATTCTCGTTTGTTTAATAATATTCGTATTAGTTTGTAGTCTTGTTTGTCGCACTTTGATATTCAACTTTTCCTACTCTAATTTTAATACTGTAATTAAGGCAATGAGTGTAAGAGAACAAAAAAGAATGTGATGATCATTTTTAGTAACTAAAAAGAGAGTGAATTTTATATGAATGAAGTGAACTATTATTAACGGTTTTAAATAATCATAATGCATTCACGATGTGACGATCTTAGACACAACACGATAACCGGACTTAAACACATCACAATATAAATGTTTGAATTGACCATAATCGTGCTGGTGTCATATACAGTCATAAGTATTTGTCCAAGGTTTTTGGCAACTAATAAAGCTTTGTATACGTCACTTCTTCTACCAGAGAGGGTTGGAGATTGCTTGTGGGTCATATCAATCAATGTCCAAACTGAAACAGAGTATTATACAAAATTAGTATTACTTTCGTATCACTTGATATCAGATATAGACACATAATTCTATATAATTTTTTACCCATTTCCTCTTTTTTTTTGGTCAAAAAAAGTTTAGGGGAGGGGTCATTACTTGATCTCAGAGTCAGAGTATGTCACAAATCTCTTTAAGAACTTATATAGAGAATCTTAGACTCTTTTTTGGTTTTTACAGATCGTCTACTAAGAGAAATTGCCAACAGCAGAACTCAAATCTAAACTTTCGTCTAGTAAGAATGATCTTTACCAACTCAACCACCTATCGTTAAATAAAGTTCCATAATTTTCCTCGGTGTAAATGAGGATCATAAGATGCTAGTGTTATTTTGTAATAAAATATTTGTATAATTCTATGGGTGAGTTGGTACTTGGCAAATGGTTTGTGAAATGGGTAAAAACCGTAGAAGTCAATAAAGGGGCGAGGGCTGAGACCGCTGTCGTCCACTATATCCACCACCCAAAAAGCACAAAAGCAGTTTTACTGAACACACACAGACACACCCACCCCACCCCCCCACGACTGACCACCCCACCTCCATTTCAGCTCAGCTCAGCTTGGATTCCGGGCGTCCAAATCGACCAGTTTTCCGACCCATCCTGCCGAAAGCCATGCCTGTTTGCTAAGCTTCACGATCCCGAACCAGGAAATCCTTTCAATTTCTCACTAAAACTATGTTCGATGGCTTCAATGTCTTCGGGTACTTTTCTGTTTCTTTTGGTTCCTTTTTTTGCTGCTTAAATTCATGTGATTATCTGCTGTTTGGTGGCCGAGAAAGTCTGGAAAAATACAGTGAAAAAGATGCAACTTTTTTATGGTAGTTAAAGTTTTTTAATTTATTTTTAGATTAAAAAAAATTGGGAATTTTAAGATTTGCTACACTTTGTCAGTGGTATCTCAGATTTGTCAATTTACGAGTTATTTCAATCTTCAGTTCAGTGTGGATTTTCAGTTCTATAGCTTCATAAATTTCCGTTTGATTATTTCTCATCGGGTTCTTGTTCGAAAGAAAGAAAATTTAGGTTAATTGTTTGTGTGCTTTGATTTCTGAAGAGTGAAAGAATTCACCTTGAATGGTCACACTAGAGACACCGAATTTCAGCCTAGTTGCGAATGCAAGCTTGCATATTTAGGGTTGTGATTTTGTGTTATATATCAGGTGGATTATGTGTTATGCTTATGTATATTGTAAGCATATTATTAATCCAAAAGAACGTATATTCGGAGCACATTTATGCCCTTTTATCTGCACTCGAGAGGAGTTAATGAGTTTCCCTTCTGGGTTTGTGTTGATGCTTGAAGGTGGCATAGGTATTGCTGCATTGGGTTGAGCTATTTTTGGGCCTGTCATGAACTCAAGTACCTCTTACTAATGTAAATCTCAATGGTACCCAAGGGCTTTGGGAGTTATGGATTGTTTAAAGGCTGCTATTCATCATAAAGGTAAGTTTGTATTTATTCTAAATAGCTTGTTTAGGGATTCTTTGGTAGGAGCAGGACAAAGAAAAAGATGGTTACGATACTACTTAATGTGCGGCAAAATATTAAGGTCTCATTCCTTATTGTAAAGTTTGTATGACCATAGGATAGCTATCAATTAGCTATTGCTGGAATTGATTATGTTGGTAGCTTTTCTTTGGAATTTAATCTAAACTTGCAATGTATGCATTGTATTTTGGTCAATGAGTAATGTGTCCTTGCTACTTCTTCTGAAGACAGGCTTATATGTCACTGCAGGTTCTTTATGCTGCCAGTTATTATTATTCTTTATCTGGTTATCCAGTTTCCAAGATGTCGTGGCAGTGCAGACAGTATTTGACCCAAGTCATGCTTCTTCCGTGGCAGAGCTAGGCCTAGCTAATCCACCTACCACTGGGTTCTTTAATCCCATTGAAATATCACCAGCTGTTATTCCAAACTACCCAAATCCTTCAGATGGACCTTCACAACCGATGTACCCGAATTTTCCGACAAGATATGAGCCTGTTTTAACCGGGAAGTGTCCTGTGAATTTTTCTACCATATCAAGTGTAATAGAAAAGACAGCTACTGATTGCTTTCAACCTTTGGCGGCAATATTAGGAAATGTAATGTGTTGCCCGCAGTTTAGTAGTTTAGTCCGCATCTTCCAGGGTCTCTATAGCTTCAACTCTGATAAGTTGGTTCTGCAAAATTCAGTCGCGAATGATTGTTTTAAAGATATCATCAGTATCTTAGCCAGTAAGGGTGCAAACAGTTCAGTGCCTACACTCTGCTCCATAAATTCGTCAAATCTTACTGGTGGGTCCTGTCCAGTGAAGGACATTAATGCCTTTGAGAAAACAGTAAATACAAGCAGTTTAGTGGAGGCTTGCACAACTGTTGACCCTCTCAAAGAGTGCTGCAGGCCAATTTGCCAGCATGCAATAACGGATGCTGCACTAAGGATCTCAGGAAAACAATTGATGATGAATGAGAATAAAAATTTAGTGGGTGGGCTTAATTATACTGATACTCTAAGTGATTGTAAAGGTGTGGTTTTTTCATATCTTTCAAGGAAACTCTCATCAGATGCTGCCAATACTGCATTTCGAATATTATCTGCCTGCAAAGTTAACAAAGGTACAGTTTTCAAGTATCTGTACAACTAATTTATTTACACTTTAGAAATTGTGGTTTCAGCATCTAATCTATTGATAAGTTGTTCGTGTTGCCTGAAGTATAGAAAAAAACAGTGAATGCAGTAAGCAGGTTCCTCCATTTATTAAAATATGAATTCTTTAGTGTAATTCCTTTTTTAATAATATTATAGTTTCTTCTCAAAAAAAAAAATATAGAAAATGAAAAGACAATTTGTTTGAGCCGATAAGAGAAAGTAAGCTTAAAAGATCAGCATTTGTTACTTTCGTTTCATTTTGTGAATCATATTGTTAATTTCATGTGTAACCTTTCCTGGCCAATGAAGGACTTGCGTCTCTAGTATTACCATTTTTATTTGGTTCTTTCTGGAGGGAGTGTTTAAGTTATTTTTATTTGTACTATCTTTTAGGGTAACCTAATTATTGATTCTTCTTCACTAATATTTATTTAGCCTATTTAATCAATATGTTTATCTGCAGTACTTAGTGTTCACTCATGAATAATTTCTCTGGAGGTACATGTGCTGAATGTAATGCCATATTCGTATGGAAATTATACGAGTTGGTTGTGTTTAAAACCAACAGCGCCCAACAGTTTTACAACCTTGTGTTGGGTAACATAAGGACAAGTGAAGCTGCATTAGGCGGCATGTTGATTCACTAATTACCAAAATCAGTCATGAAATGAGTGAAGCATCCAAATTATGTTTACCCACTTTTTCACTGGCTTTGTGAACGGAAATATGATAAACCTTTCAGTATTTTACCCACTTTTGCCCTGTAGTTTTAGGTTTGAGATTTGGCTTGCTTAACTTGTAAAAGAACCATACGTTTGAGATTTGTGGACTTGTTATATACCGTACCATCTTTTCTCATGAAAATGATTTTCGCTTGTGCAGTTTGCCCTTTGGAATTTAAGCAGCCTTCAGAAGTAGTTAAATCATGTCGCAATGTTGCTGCTCCAAGTCCTTCCTGCTGTAGCTCATTAAACACTTATATTTCGGGAATACAAAAGCAAATGTTAATCACAAATAGGCAAGCTATAATCTGTGCTTCAGTGTTTGGGTCCATGTTGAGAAAAGGCGGGGTGATGGAAAATGTTTATGAGCTTTGTGATATTGACTTGAAAGACTTTAGCATTCAAGGTGCTCATCCTGCCACGCCATTCTTTTAATATTTTTCCTTTTTTCTTTCATTATATCTGATCTTTTACTTTTTTTCTCCCTGGGTCCCTGGTGGGCACTGCAACAGAATACGTGCAACAAGGTATGACATTTTCAATCTTTCTCCTGTTTCTTTTATTGATTGATTATATTCTTTCTGAAGGTTTGATATCCAATTTTATGCTTTGGCAGTGGGAATATTCTTTGTACTGTGTTGTGGATGCTTTATAAAATGCCAGTTGCAATGCTTTTAGTGTAACCAAAATTGATGTCACTTAGATCAAATGCAGGGTGTTTTAGCAATATGTATCCTAAATGTACATTTCCTAGGTGTTCTAGAGTGTAATGTTGGATTCATGATCCCACGTATGTACTTGGCGGCGGCGATCAAGTAATTCCCTAAGCATTATTCTTATAAGATTGATACTTTCATTTTTGCTCAAATGCAGGGTGTTTACTTCGAAGCTTGCCTGCGGATGCGATAATTGACAATACAACAGGTTTCAGCTTTTCATGTGATTTGAGTGACAACACTGCAGCGCCATGGCCTTCATCTTCCTCAGTTTCATCGTTGTCCTTTTGTGCACCTGGTAATTGATTGGGCAAAGAATAACTTTTGTTGCCCTTTTCCCTCAAAATATCTATATACTATATGACAAATAATACTGGGATTCTATAAATAGCATATTTTCCTTTATGTGCAAGTCCATTACCTCATGGCTCCTATGCTTTGCAGAGATGTCATTGCCGGCACTACCAACATCGGAGACTTTTAAAAATCCTGGTATGTGTCGCTGCATTATCCAATTTCTTCTGTGCATATGTGAATTTCCTTCGTTCTTTTGTATTAGTGTGCTTAACAAAGTCATAAACCATGGACAAACATATTGACATTGGAAATAAAAAATGAAAGCTGCCCTCTTTAGTGAAGCTGGCACAATAGCTAATCATATGATCGGGGTGTTGTTCAAATGAAAAAAATGTCATCCAAACGAAGGAAAATCAATTAAATTTTTGGAAGAAGCGTTTTGTGTTGTGAAAATGAAAGAAGCCTTTTGTGTTGTGAAAGTGAATTGAGTTGTAGGTGTTTAACATACTAGCATTCAGATTTATTATGGTCCATATAATGTTGCGTCTACCATTTGGTAGTTCTGGGATTTGCATTTCTTCTTTGCCCTTTCGTTAGGCGTTCTCACGCAGGGAAAATGTCTAACACTGTAAAACAATGCGTTCTTGATGCAGGCTGTCGTGGTGGTGAGCTGGAATTTATTGTACCCGTTTTTTCATTTTTTGTTTTGGGTACTCTGTTGTACTGAGGAGATAGATATATGGGCTGAGGGTTGGGGTGGTTTGAATTTTAGGGACGTTTGGAAATTTTATGTGTGGATTTTTCTTGTATATTTTGGGTAGTAGTTTCCATGTATAGCAGTTCTCTCTCTATTCCTGGCAATTATGATACAATCATCCGGTTAAATTATGTTACATTGACCCGATTGGGTTCAAAAAAAGCCGATTTTTAGGTTTACCACAAAGTTGGCAAGTTACAGTGTTATTTATTGAATTTTTTTTATAAGGGAGACAACTGGTGGCAAACTACAATTATTTTTTTTATAAGGGGGACAACTGGTGGCAAACTGCAATTATCCACCCCTTTCGGGGAGCCAGGAAGTCTCACAGAGGCATTTCAGCCTTCTTTTGGCCACAAGTCTGGCTTTCCCTTCCCACTAACAGTGGGTTTTGAACCCGAGATCTCTAGTTTTTAATTTGAAGGAATCCTAAAAAAGTATTAACCATCCTCGTTCCTCACTCACTTTGGTGAAATCAAGAACTCAAAAAGTACCAAAGACCCTCCATCTGATGAAGAACTTTGTAACCTAAAAGACAGTGCAAGGCATCAAGCAGCCGTGGCCTCAACGTTAGACAAACAAGCACCAGCGAGTTCAGAGACCCGTTTGTCTGCACAATTAAATATAAAATAAATAAAAAATGAGACGAGATTGGATATGATACCATGGTCTAGATCAAAATATCTCATCATCATGTTCGTTCATTGCGTATCAAAAAGCCAATATATTCTAAGAAACACAAAGCAATCACTGAACCTCAAATGTAAAAATATTAGGCAATCAAAAACCGAAAACATAGAGGACTAGTTATTTCCGTCCAGAAAAAACGAGTACGAGTTCTTAATTACATTAAATGGACTACCTGATCTAAGTGAAACATAAACTAGCATGCATGGAAACAAAACCTAGAGGAAAGATTTTCTGACCCTATCTATGATAAAATCATTCTTTAAGCGGATTCAGCACGTGACCAATGAACGTAACAGTCCCAGTCGTTTCCTCTCTGATCAAGAACAGGAATGGGTGATCGGCCACGAAGTCTATCTCTTCAATCCGTTCAACCGGTCCAGCAGAACACCAAAGATTGTAATAAACAGAAGCAGCTGCAGCTTTTGTGCCATCTTCATCAACTTCAATGAAGGATTTATGAATGATTTTGCCCTCACCTATACCTGATTCCAACATCTCTGTCAAATCACCGTCACCATTGAAAGGCAACACCAGTCCTAAATCCTCGAGAATATCAGAAGCTGTAAAGCCGGAGGTAATCTTAAACCTTGGGATTTTGAAGTCACCAACTGGGACTTGTCTTCTGGGTTGATGGCGATCTAAGAAACCAGGCTCGGAACAAACTCTCTCGACCAAAGCTGGGAGCCCATATTTTTCATCCGGCAGCAACAAGTACATCGAAAACTGCCGCTCCTTGTCTTCACCTTGTGAATAAGGGAGCTTCAAGACTTTGAAGCCGTCAAAGGCTCTAACAAAATGTTTTCCGGAGCTTCTCATGAACGGCGCCTTAACGGAAGTACCGTTGAGAAGGTGGAAGTTGTCCGTTACTGTTCTCGATGCGTCGAACTTTCTGCTCCAAAGGCCTTTGAAGTATAAAGCATTTGAAAATATAAGAGTGGTGGTCTGGTCAATTGACCGAGGAGAAAGAGCCTCAGTGACAAGGCCTTTCGTCGCCTTTTCGGCCCATAAATTCACTTCACGTCTCACTTCCTCAGGGTTCACAAAACTAACATGTTTTATAGCTGCCTTGTAAGCAGTGTCCACAACCTCTTTGAAGGAAGGTTTGATGGGGGGATAGTATCCTCAACCCAAAGGCCATTGGCAAAACTTGGGCAGGGACCGCCTTTGGTAGATCCGTCTGTGAAGATCAGAGGGACAAGATGGGAGGCAAGGGAGTTGAGTTGGTCCGTGGACTTGGACCTGAGGAAAGCGAGCAACTGCTCCCTTGTGGGACCCTTTGACCCGGCCGTTAACAGCCACAGCACAACCTGGATGGACAGCGGGGAGTACACCATGTTCTCCTCTTTGCCTTCAGTCGTGAGCAGCTGCTTAGTAATTTCGAGTGAGACATCGTTTACGTTGCTGATGGTTTCTTTGGTCGACTGAGATACAAACAAACAAGAAACCCCCAGTTACATGGAAATTAAACACAACAGGAAGCAAAAATCAAACAGAAATCACAAATGTTAAAAGAAGAGATGTATAAACATTCCAAAATCAACTAAAATCAAATATAAACAAGCCAAACACACATAGGAAAAACCCCATGGATATGCAAAACCCTAAATGAACCTGCAATGCTTAGTTCGAAACTGCCAGTCAAATATAAAAAAGTGCTACACAAATTGATTCTTATCCACCAAGAATAGAAAAATAATTAAACTAACATAGATTAAACCCTAGATTTCAACATTTCAAAATTAGATATCAAAATTTCGAAGAGCTACTTGTGCAAAATTAAGAACATCATTAACTAAAATTAAAATGGCTAGAGGGAAGCCAAAAATTAAGACAGAATTTAGAAAATTCAAAATCAAAACGAAAAGTGAAAGCTAGGGTTAGGGAAGTGCACTGAACAATCAATAACAAAAGGGAAAACCTTACTTGAATATCGTCACTGGGGAGAGAGAAAGAGAGAGGAGCAACGATAGATCATTGGCTGTTGATGCGTAGAAAATGGACTCCGAAATTCATAGCCATAGGCGCCAGCAGGTGGCTGCCGAAGCGACAATGTCCGCTGCTGAGTTTGAAACGAGAATATGGAGCCAAATCGAAAAGCCGGGGTCCGGGGAGTGAAGAAGGCTGGGGTCGACAATGGCTTCTCAAAGACTCGGGTCGATGACTCCGTTCTGAAGAGGAACGAAGATGTTGTGGAGAGGGACGAGGACGTTCTGAAGAGGGACGACGAAGATTGAGATCCGAACATTGTCGCTGGCTGCAGGTGCTCTATATATGTTTCGCTGTTGAATGTAGAGAGAGTGGTCTAGTTCAGCCGTTCGAGGTTTGCCAGCCACGCTAGGGTTTTGAAGTAGCAAATTTCTGATCGAGAGAGATCTTAGGTTTTCTTACTTGTAGGGCAAGTAAATCCGTTATGTTTATCTATATATATATATATATATATATATAATGGTAAACATTCAAAATACCATAAATTGCTCTTGAAGAATTTGAAGAATTTCAAAAAGGGTTTATATCACAAATGGTCCCTGAAATTGACCCCATCAATCATGATGGTCCCTGAAATTGAAAATCGATCAATGTAGTCCCTGAATTTTAACTCGCGAATCAATGTGGTCCTTCTGTTAGTGTTCCGTCCAAATTAACACTAAAAAAGGTTAGAGAACCAATTTTTCATGGTAAAATGACCAAAAAAAGGTTAGAGAACCACTTTTTTTTGTTTTTATTTTAGTTTTAGCACCAAATCCATGAAAAAATGGAGAGAAAAGTGAAGATGGAAAAAAGAAAAGAGAGGTAGTAAGTAAAATTATAAGTAACAGGGTTATTTTTTATCATTTTACCATGAAAAATTGGTTCTCTAACCTTTTTTTTAAGTTAATTTGGACGGAACACTAACAAAAGGACGACATTGATTCGCGAGTTAAAATTCAGGGACTACATTGATCGATTTTCAATTTCAGGGACCATCATGATTGATGAGGTCAATTTCAGGGACCATTTGTGATATAAACTCTTTCAAAAATTACAATAAAACCAAAAGGAGTTAAAAGTAGTTCACCACATTTTAAAATTAAAAATTAAAAAAAAAAAAAAAAAAAAACTCCCATGTTAGTGGGTGGTTTCATATTTTTTGCTTAATTTCTTTTTTTTTTTGAATAATTTTTGAATAAAAATATAAATTGGTTATTTAAATAAAAAAAAATTAAAAAGGTCATGTGTGACAAAAGGCTAGTTACAAATAAAGTCAAAAGGTAGGTGAAAAAAACAGAATTCTCGTAAAACTCTCTTTTCTCTCTTTCCTGCCCCACCCTCTCTCTCCGTTACCAACACGTCTGCGCTAAGGAACTAAAGTTTAAAGTTTATTCTGCTACAAATTCATCTACAATCTTTATCATCCCAATTCAAGTAACTTCTAAACACACGAATATATTAATAACAATCTATGTCAGTGTATAATAGCATAAAAAATAAAATATCTGTGCAGGTTGGAGAAACATAAAAGGGAGCCAGGGTTCATATGTGAAAGCGAAACCACCAGTGAAATTTTAACAATGAATGCAATTGAATTGATATTGCAACCGAATATTAGTGTCATATTAATGACTCGAACTTAGTACACGGAGCTGTGCATGACTCAGACTCGAACAACTTCAATGACGACATTGTTACCGAATATCAATGTCATGTTAACAACTAATATTTTATCGGTTTTTGATATGGCATCAACATTTAATACCAACGCGTGAATATATATATATATATATGGCGATGTTATATAACATTGGTATTTAGTTGCAATGTTGCCCTTCACGTGGTTTCGTGGTTAAGTCCGCATCATACACAGCCCATGCGCACAGAGAAAAGCTCTTGGACTCGACACTCAAATTTGAGTTTGAGATGGCCTTTGCTTTATCTTTTGGGACCTTTCCTTTGTGAATGAAGTTAAATTTTCAGAACCGAAACAAATGCAGAAGCAGTATGAAAGATTATCAACAATTGTAAGGAAATAAAATTTTCGAACACCCCTTTTGTCCTCCTCCGCTTCTTTATATCTGTTGATTCTTCTTTGATTGACTCAATCATGAGGCTAGAGGAACAAAAAGAAGTTGATGCAAGATGAGTTTTTTGACATTTGAATTGAGACGAGACGAGGGATAAAAATATAAAGAACGAGATATAAATGGCATTTGAATTGAGTCCCATCTTCGATGAATGGCTAACATCTTACATGTGCACAAGCTCTACTCAACTCATCTCTCTCAATTCAAGTTCTGCATCATAGAAACAAAAAACTACCACAAAACAATCAGTAGATATATCACAGAAACAGAAGACTGGCTGCCGGTGGCTGAGGAAGAAAATACAAGAAGATTGCGTTTGTGCAGGATGCAGATGTGAATTGCAGTCAAGACATTTTTAACTAGCTTTCGTTCTTTACATTGAGGGTATCTAGTACCACAGCACACCTCTTGCCTCTGACTGCTCTGAAAACATGAATTTGAATTACGTTTTGCTTGACAAACTCAAAAATGAGAGTGTCCCCAACTGAAATCTGGTTCGCGTTACAAAATTCTGCCCAACCTGTTGTCAATTCCATGCGATGGAAAGATGACTTGGGACGAAGTATAACTTTAGCACACCATGATTTTCCATTTTCATTTAGAAGCATTACAGTGCCCATGCTCGTAAGACCTTCAGATATGGCTAGTTTCTTTGGAATCACCTGAAATTTTAAAATATCGAAGGAGAGTCCATTTGTCTTAAACATAGAAACAGATTCATGAACCTTGTACCGAAGTCTAATACTCACAATGTAGTGGACTCCCTAACAAAACAAAAAATGGCTTAAGAATCAGTGACAGAGTACTCACCACACAATATTTTTGATGCTTCTTCAGAGTTTCCGTGAAACATGGATTCTCCGAGTTGAATGTGAAGCATGTGGTTGATGTTTCTTTTACATAACCAGTTGTAGGTCTCTTTCCAGACATGGCATTCCCTATACAGCACCGAATTGAAACAAGATAACGAGAAGGGGCGAGGAAAGCCGTGACAGAAAATACACACACAAATCTACAACTTACCACTTCTTCTGTTAGCAATAGTCGCTTTGTTTTCAGAGTCTGTATCGTAGTTTTCAGCTTCAGATTCGATAATTTCCTCTTTTACTCTAGCTTGATTTCCTTTATTTTCCAAGCAAACTGGATTGCTACTCCTCCCGTCGGCTTCCTCTACATCCTTCTCACATGCACTTTTATCGTATATTTTGACTTTAAATTTGGATTCACCATAGTAATAAAAAACCAGAAAATCCCCCACTTGTAAAAGATGATCCTTCACAAAATCCTGCCAACCAGCTGCATAGAAGAACAAGCCATTCTCTCTCTCTTCCAGTTCCACAATCCACCGTTTTCCACTAGGGCCCTTAAGAGCGCATTTGACAAGTGATAGTCCACTAAAGTTTTTGAGAAACGCATGCGGTATACGCTGCAAAATTTGACAGCTTCTTAGAAGACCATACTATAAATGCATAAAACTAAGCAAGCTTAGCATCAGTAATAAACAAAATTCAAACTGGATAACATCAATATTTAATACCGTTCATTGTTAACCTTCCAAGTAATTCTACCATCGTCTCTATTGACTAATCCTGAGAAGAGAGGGTGAGATAATGTAGAGCAAAATTCTCTTGTTCTATCTTCCCATGACTTCTTCACCCATAATTTGGCACACAATCCCTTAGTCATGTGTAGTACCAAACACATATTTGTATTATTGTTATCCTCTAAAATTCTGTACAATCCAATGCAGTCCAATCCTAATCCGATCAAATCGCAATCGCCAATAATCTCCTTAGAGAAAGAAGTCTACACAACTCCCAGGATATCATGGATTTGCAAGTGTACAAAGGACATAAAAATTAGTGTGTATGGAAGAAAAATGGTGTGCGTAAATCAGTAGCCAAAAGCTATTGATGTCATCATTCTCGGTTGATTAAGCCCTGAGGATCAGTTTTCACTTTTCTCTCAGTTTCTGAGTAACCAAACAAGTTTTCAAATGTGAATTTCTTTATAATATATCGACGCAAGTAGTAAAATATGAACAAAAGCAGATCCAAACATGAAACCATGAAAAGGGTATTTTTAACATTCACTCAAATTCCTGACTAATCTAGAAAACGAACCCAAAGAAAAGAAAAGTTGCAAGCACGACTGTGAAAAACTTGATCTTAAGAAGTTTATAAGAAAGAAGGCAAAGATTTTACCAGATGCTTAGAGAAGTCACCAAGTAGGACCTTGAAAAACGATTGTTTCTTCCGAGGACCGTTCCGTGCCATTGGAACCCTTCTGTTCTACAATGCCCTGCAGCGATTTTCAAAGTTGAAAGCTTTCTAGGAATACCTGGCTGCCCTGTGTAGCTACAGTTCTTCTCTTCCTTTGTCCCCTTGTTTTTCTTACAGTATATCTAACCATTAGGTGCGTGTGCATTGTATTACACTTCTATTTAGGTGAATGGCCCTGACGATTACAGCATATCTAAGCATTTACGGGTTTCGAATTCAATTCTCCAGCCTTGTTAGTGTAGATTATCACTTTTACTTCAAAAAAAGGAACATAAAACTATTTAGGTACGTTTTGACCAAAAAAAAAAAAACAGTATTTAGTTGGTTTAAAACATATCCATGCTTAATAAATTGCACTCACTCACCTTTTACAAAAAGAAAATTAATGCAATTGAATTGAATGGTCAAATCATCATCTGATGACTATTTTTCGATTTTCAAATGTTGTTGGACTTATTTATTCTTAACGTTATTCTCTACATAAACGTTTTTTTTGAAGGTAAATTGAGGCCGGCAAGTAACCATTTATTACAGTAGTGGAAAGGATTTGAACTATTGCATGTTGATGTGGGTTCAAACCCTGTTGGTAGTTAATCTAACATCTAATTTAATAAAATTTATTGTTTGACCAAAAAATAAAAACAAAAAGGTAAATTGAGGCTGAAGCCCAAACAAGAAAAACTACAAACTAGTTACTAAGTAGCAAAAAGGCAATGAAAAATTTTATTTAAACTCGTATAACCTCTTTTTACACATAGTTTACACTTAACTCTTGTTATTTTTAATTAAAGAATTAATATCCCTTTAAACCCAAAATTATTATCTAAACTACTATCTCAAACTCAATTCAAAATATAAATTTATTTTGTATTGTGATTTGATTTGATTTGATTTGATTTTCATTTATTGTAAAGTTTTAGCTTAGTTACTTCATTGACGTTTCCTTAATTGGTCGTAAAAAATACGTAGGCCTTTCTAGGTCAATCTGGGGATTTTATGTTAAAGCTTGGTCTTACTAACGAAGGTAAAAACCGTTCGCGGAACAGAGTTTTAATAAAGAAAGATATAAGCAAGCAAAGTCAGGAGCATTTTTGTCTTTTAGACTTTCTGTATGCAGTAGCTCAACCCATTCAAATTGTGACTTACTACTTTCGGAAAATTGACCCGCAAATTGGCCTGGTTCCCCTCCTCGACCCAATCCTTCGACCCTTTCTGGACTGAAGGTCCGACACCAATTTCGGTGGTTTCCGATGACAACGATCTTATTCACCACCATAGATCGACTTCAAAGGCTTTGGGAAAGATCAATGTGGCACTGCGACAAGTTGGGATTTTATAATATTCATTCTCTAACTTGAGTGTGAGTATTAAGAAATATTATATGTAATACATATTTTTAAGATATTTACCTAAAATAGTTTAAGTCAAAACCCACTAAAAGCGGAACACGGTTTTCCTAGCCTTAGAGATAAACTTAATTTGTTGATCTTGCGACTGTACTGGAGAAAGAAACACATCTTCACCTTCGCGTTCTAGAACCTGAAGACAAGACTGCTAATCCTGCGAAGTTCAATATCGAATTCGGCTTTCAGTGTGCCAAATATTAAGTACCTTGGTAACACCTCACTTCGTCGAGAAGGCTCAAGAGGTGACCTCTTCTGTGACGACCCGTCACTAATTTTCCTATGTAAATTTTCCTCGATTATGTGAAATGACTATCATGCCTTTAACGGCAAGTGACGTGAATGCGTTTATATTAATTTCTTTCGTTCGCACTTTTGTATTTAATTTTTACACGCGCGTACAAATTTATCAGTGTTTGGAACACTACAATGAGGCATAAATTATACATTGAAAGTGTATAAAATCATAAAAGAATCCATCATTTCCCTAAAAAAGGGGATCCGTGTCCCCCTTTCCTCCAACCCCCTTTTTTTCCCCAAAACCCTCTCCTTCACTCACCACCAATCACCATCCCTCCTTTTATTTTGGCACCCAATCAGAAAACCCTCACTCTTCTCTCTTCACTCTTCTTTCTTTCCCTTGCCGTGCTCTCCTTCTTCTCTGCAAGCTTCTTAAACTCACATCAAAACCTGCAAACATGACAAACAAACTACACCATCATGCTCATCTCGACCCCAGGAACACAACCATACCCCTGGTTCACGTGTTGACCGAGTTTTGGACGTCCAACTCAGAAGGTCCGACTCGGCGAGTTTCGATACAACTATTTTCAAGCCATTCACGGCTTAGGTAAGCCCCGGGAAACCCTAAGAACCTCTATTTCATTTCTATAAGTTGTTTTTGAACTCATTTACTTGTCTCGAATGAACTCTAGCACAGAAAACTCGAGGTGAGGGAGGTTGCTCAGTTTTTCCAACAAAGAGACCGTGGCCATTTGGCCACTTTCAACGCATTTTTCCGGTCAACCTCGACCACAACTGGGCATCTAATAGGTATAGACTTGTTCTCTGTATTCTTAACTTCAAAATGGCTTTTGAATCATCGAATTTGGTTAACTATCAAGTTAGAAATCAACTCTGGAATTTGGGAAGAAATTTCCCAACTTTCTAGAAAAGTTTGGCCGTGGCCATTTGGCCACTTTCAAACCACATTTCTGGACAACACAGACCAGACTTGAACTTTCTGTGAATATGGATCAATTCATCACATTCCTAACTTTAATTTGGCTTTTGTAGAAGTGTTTTTGGTTGAGAATCGAGCTCGTTAGGAGTTCGGGAAGTTGGTCCGAAAACCTGCAAAAATTTCAGGAAATCGTGGAGAAGGAGAGTACGCATTTACTCACAGGCGCGCGAGCGCATGTGACCATCCAAATTCCATCGGCGCGTGCAGTGCGTGGCAATGTGTGTAGCCCCTTATGGCGGCGCGTCCGGCCTCCGGCCGGCTTGTGGTCGACACGTGTGTGTTCAGGACGACGAGGAGATCAATTTCATATATTTAAACCCTAGGCTTAGGGGCTACGACCCAGCGACGTATTTGTGAGTGGACAGTTTGTTTTTATACTTATACATATTATAGTTTCTATAATTGCTTAATTTCTTTAGTTGTACGCATAAATTGCCGATTACTCTTAATTGTGATATAGAATTGTGATAAATGTTGTTATATGGTTGGGATATTACTGTCATGACATTCATACATATTTGTACATGCTCATCTTCCTTCACGTGTATGTTCACATCCGCACCGTTCGCTCGTCTTGGATCCAAGTTAGGTGCCAGTGGCGTATTGATTACACCCAGTCTTGTCGGGTAGAGTTGCCTTAGGCAATTCCGACTCTTGTGTTAGCCTAGATGATGAGTAAAGTGTTTATAATTGATTATCACATGTTTATATTGCTATGACATTTGGCATATCAGACATTGGCATATTGCAGATTATATTGTTGTCATACATGATTTCCTACATATATACTTATTACGTTTTGAAGAAACTATACTTGTTTTTACGGTGAGGGGTTAGTACTTTCGAAAACAAAGGTTTTATAATAAGCATTGTTTTGCTGACCCACTCAACCTTGTTTTTCACCCCTCTAAGACCTAGATAGATGTACTCTTGTGGCACTCGAGGAATTCCGGCAGTTCTGACATTCTCTTCTGTATTAGACGTATGAACTTATCACAATTATGTAATAAGTGTACTTAGTACTTTGACTACTCTATTGTAGTCTTACTGTCTTAATGCTCTGAATATTTGTAGTGGGTTACTCCCACGATTGCGCACTCTATCTCTACTTAGTATTATTAGTTTTAGTTTAAATTTACTCACTTTTCACGTCACATATCATTATGGTTACGTCATCTCTTGGTGATGGCTAGCATGCTTCGACCTTCCCAGGTCGGGGTGTGTCATCTTCCAACAAGGACTCAGAAATCCTTGCTGGCTAAGACTTGGATAGATAACTAGTCGGTCTTGAAGCAGTGCTGTTTATCCAAACTGAAAGGTGCTCATCGGTCGGCTCTACAGCTCAAGTGCTGTTTATCCAAACTGAAGATGATGTTGCTGGTTGCCACCACAATGCTTTATCGGTCGGCTTTACAGCTCAACTGCTGTTTATCCAAACTGAAGATGATGTTGCCGGTTGCCACCACAATGCTGTTTATCCAAAATGAAGATATGTTGGCGAGAAAAAGGAAAATAAAAAAATCTCAAGGTCTTTAAGAGGTTTCATAGAGCGAGAGTTTGTGCAACGCTATTTTGTGTGTTGATTTGGAGGGGTTGGCGCGTCGTTTGCAGCTTTGTATTTATAGTGTTATTTGCTTGCTGGCCATGCTGAAAGATTATTTGCCGTGGCACCAAAGCAAAAAAAAATAATACTCCTCAGAATATTATCTTTAATTTGGAAAAAAAAAATGTTAAACTTCACAGATTGCCATCCTCTCGAACTTGTTTGTGAAATCAAGACCACATACAATCCCAACTTTATCTCCAATCATCCCGTTGTTATCACTAAACCAATAGCACATCAGGGACATGCACGACATTAATCAAACACCACTCATATTGCTAATTTTTTCAAATTGGACTCTTAATTGCATGGAATTAGTCTCTAAACAGAAGTCTCCATGGCCTCACGCTGCATGCAAATGCAATCCCATTCTTTTGATCAATAACCCCATCTTTAATATCTTTGTGCTAATCTCCTACTCCAAGCTGTTCCAATCTATGCGTCCACTGCTAGCAAACCCAAGTTAACTTGAACTCTGTTATTGCTTCCAGATTGGAGATAATTTGAATCCCATTTATCTTGCATAAGAAAACGTTAAGACTATTCATTATTAAAAGATAATTATTATGATTAAAAAACCATAATATTATCCCCTAACAACAACAACAACATTATCTTAACTTTGCCATCTGATTGTGTAGAGCTATGGTGTAATTTTGGGTCCAAACAACAATTTTGCTCCAAACCTTGCCTGCAAAGCGTCTCTAGAGCTCCACTTAACCCAACCCATACCAAAATTTCAAGCAATTATAATACTAAAAGTTGTTGTGGACTATTTTATCTGACAAAGGGAGAGAGGGCCGGCGGCAGAGAAAGAGAGAGAAGAGAGATATGTGTTTGTAGAATTGTAGGGGAATTGTGTGTTTATCCCTCCTACATTGAACCTTTATTTATAATAATAAGATGATAGGATATTCCTTGGTCCCCAAGGAATATCAGTTACAATAGGAAAGGATAAACCCTAATCTAATCTAACCTAGGATTTACACAATCATACTTCGATTAGGAATGTTTCACAACACTCCCCCTTGAGTGTGTAAATACTCAAGGTAGATTTAGCATCATGCAGAAGTTGAGGAAGTCGACTCGTCAGTGCTGATTCCAAGGAACAATGCTTATTCTCAATAAGGTAGGAACTTGCATAAGTAGTAAGTCTCACTTAAAAACCCTAAGGCTATGGCAAAAACCCGAGTAGGGACAAAATCCATAGTCTAAGGAAAAATGCGTGAGAAAATGCAAAGTCAAAAGAAACGTCTAAATGACGTCATCAGGGATATGACCAGCCCAAGGTGGGTGCCTCGTTAAAACCTAGTTAGGTAGCAAAAACCCAGTGGAAAAAATGCTCATAATCGTAGGGAAAAAGAGTACATTAAGATCAAACAAGTATCTACAGGATACTCCCCCTGAGTTTGACATAATTCCAAAGAGAAATAGCAAAGTTACAACTCATAAAGTTTACGCATACCGATTCCATGAACAAGCTTCTGAAATGTCGTCTTCGGTAGTGATTTGGTGAAGAGGTCAGCCAGATTGTCTTGCGAACGGATTTGCATGACTTCAATCTTCTGCTGCTCTTGTTGTTGATGTGAAAAGAAAAACTTTGGCGCAATATGCTTGGTGTTGTCTCCTTTGATGTAACCCTTCTTGAGTTGTTCGATGCAAGCTGCGTTGTCTTCAAAAATCATCGTCGGGACATCAACGGCAGGGTGAAGATCGCAGGAGCTTCGAATATGGCCCACTACTGCTCTCAACCAAAAGCATTCCCGAGTTGCTACATGTAAGGCGAGGATTTCAGCATGGTTAGACGAAGTGGCAACTAAGGTCTGTTTAGTCGACCTTCAAGATATTGCGGTGCCTCCAACGGTAAAGACATAAACCGTTTGAGAGCGCGCCTTGTGCAGATCAGATAAGTATCCTGCGTCGGCATAACCAACAAGGCGAGAATCAACTTGAGGAGTACATTGTGCGACACCATTCGAGGATTCGTAGGGATAGAACAAGCCCAAATCCGTAGTACCCTTAAGGTAACGGAAGATGTCTTTTACGCCAGTCCAGTGTTTGCGTGTAGGTGCATTATTGTATCTTGCCAAAAGATTAACAGCGAAGGAGATGTCGGGTCTAGTACATTGAGCTAAGTACAATAAAGCGTCTATTGCACTTAGATAAGGAACTTCAGGCTCCAAAATCTCTTCATCATCCTCCTTCGGACGGAAGAGATCTCGTTTTGCATCTAGTGTACGAACGACCATAGGAATACTCGAAGACTTCACTTTATCCTCATTAAAGCGGCGCAACACCTTTTGGGTGTAGTTCGATTGATATACTAGGATTCCATCCGAACAATGCTCTACCTCGAGACCGAGACAGTATCGAGTTTTACCTAGATCTTTCATCTCAAATTCCGACTTCAGGTGCGCGGCAGTTCTCGCGAGCTCTTCAGGAGTTCCGATGAGATTCATGTCATCGACATATACAGCAACAATCGCAAATCCGGAATGTGACTTCTTAATGAACACACAAGGGCATAATTCGTTGTTAACATATCCCTGACTAGTCAAATACTCACTCAGACGGTTATACCACATTCTTCCGGATTGTTTCAAGCCGTAGAGTGAACGCCTCAGCCGAATTGAGAGCGTGTTCCGAGGTTTGGAAATATTTGAACCAGTCAATGTAAGTCCTTCAGGAACTTTCATGTAAATTTCCATATCAAGATCCCCATAGAGATACGCGGTTACTACGTCCATCAGCTGCATATCCAGATTTTCGGAAACTACCAAACTGATAAGGTAGCGAAAAGTAATCACATCCATAACGGGTGAATAAGTTTCGTCATAGTCAATCCCGGGGCGTTGTGAGAAACCTTGTGCAACAAGACGAGCTTTGTAACGCACAATTTCGTTCTTCTCATTACGCTTCCGAACGAAAACCCACTTGTAGCCAACGGGCTTCACATGTGGAGGAGTAGGAACTACAGGTCCAAACACCTTACGTTTCGCAAACGAATTGAGTTCAACTTGGATTGCTTGTTTCCAGTTTGACCAATCAGCTCTACGTCGACATTCATCGATGGAACGCGGTTCAATGTCATCGCTCAACATGATCTCAGTAGCTACTGCAAATGCTAATGCATCGTCGACAATCATCTCATTTCTACGCCACACATCATCTAAGCTAGCATAATAGACCGAAATCTCACGATTCTCAGGAGGAGGATTCGTCTCTTCAAGGACGCTTCTATAATCTAGAATTTCCTCATGAGTTGGGTAGAATGAGTAAGCGATAGTCGGATTCACGGTAGGTTCTTCAGGACCTTGTGCCGTGGTTTTCCTCTTCCAGGGGTGTGAATCCTTTGAACCAAGGGGTCTGCCACGCTTTTGTGTAGGGACAGATGATTGGCTAGCCGCTAATGTACGTGGATCACCAGAATTGGTGTCCCGGGCTTCCAGGAGGGTAGTCCGTCGTACATTTGGTACATCTATCTTTGCAGGCGTATTCGCAGCTGGAATGTGTGATCTTGTCACGCGCGCTAGATCGGTGAAAGCATCTGGCATACTCTGAGCTATGCTCTGAAGATCTAATATGCGCTGTACTTCAGTTTCAGACTGAGCGGTGCGGGGATATAAATGAGACAAAGTGGGAGTCGTCCACGATAATTCGCGACTTTCTTCGGGAACGTTGACGTTCTTATCTCACCCTAACGACGGGAAGACTGTCTCATAGAAGTGACAATCCGCAAAACGAGCGGTAAACAGATCGCCTATCAAAGGTTCTAAGTAACGAATAATCGAAGGAGAATCATATCCGACATAGATTCCCATCCTTCGCTGAGGCCCTATTTTTGTACGTAAGGGCGGCGAGATCGGCACATATACCGCACAACCAAAAACGCGCAGATGCGATATGTCGGGTTCGTATCCGGTAACCAACTGAAGGGCACTAAATGGTTGTGTCGCAACAGGCCTCAGGCGGACCAACTTTGCTGCATGCAATATTGCATGGCCCCAAGCAGCGATCGGGAGCTTGGTACGTATGACCAACGATCGAGCAATCATTTGTAAGCGCTTAATGAAAGCCTCTGCCAGGCCGTTCTGGGTGTGAACATGGGGTACAGGATATTCAACTTCAACCCCAACCGACATGCAATAGTCATCAAAAGTTTTAGATGTGAATTCTCCAGCATTATCCAATCGAATAGATTTGATCGGATAATCAGGGTGGTGAGCCCTGAGCTTGATAACCTGAGCCAACAGTTTGGAGAATGCAGCGTTCCTTGTGGACAACAAGCACACGTGTGACCAATGTGTGGAAGTGTCAACCAAAACCATAAAGTATCTAAATGGTCCGCATGGAGGGTGAATCGGTCCACAAATGTCCCCCTGAATCCGTTGTAGAAAAATGGGAGGATTCGAACGAATCTTGTCATAAGAAGGCTTAGTGATAAGCTTTCCCATTGAACATGTTTGACATGCGATTCCTTGGATCGAACCTAAACTGCGGGTTAGTGGGTGCCCGTGTGAAGTTTTGAGGATACGGCGCATCGCTATTCGTCCAGGATGTCCCAAACGATCATGCCAAAGTGTAATTTCGTGCGCGGTTCCAGTAGTAAGGACGGCCACATAGTGGCATTCTATGGGGCGTATGGTCGTAGTATACAGACCACTCCGGGTACGCTCCATCTTCTCTAGAATACGCTTCTGGCCATATTCGTAGGAAGTTATGCACAGAAATTCAACTCCGTTTTCTACGTGGGTTTCAGCGTGGTAATTGTTATCTCTAATATCCTTGAAACTTAGCAACGTTCTTCCGGAATTTGGAGAATAGAGTGCCTCAGCAATGGTCAAGATTGTACCATTGGACAACATTATACGTGCCTTACCGTATCCCTCTATCAGGTTGGATGGGCCTGAGAGGGTTGTCAGAGGTGCATTCTTAGGTATGAAGTTAGTGAAATAGATGCGTTCACGCAAAACTGTGTGCGTGGTTGCACTATCTGCCAGACAACTAACTTTCCCACTAGTCATACCTAGAATGAAAAATTAATTTGAATTGGTCACATGCATAAAAGTTTATAAAACAATTATCAATTCAAAATAATTTAATTTATTCAAGGATTAAAATTGAATATCCAAAATAAATCACCAACTAATAATCCAAAACATAAAGGAAAATTGTTCAAAAATCAACCAAAAACAAGGGGGGGTTCGGCCACTAGGTGGAATTCGGCCCCCATTTGTCTTATTTTAACTAAAACTAAGTCTATGTCTAAGAGTCTAATCTTCCATAGGGGTGGTATCCTCCTGAAAATCAGAAACCTCCATTTTTGTAGTCTCCGGTTCGTCCACTTGCATGAAGTTTGATTCAAACTTCTTACGACGAGAATGATATTCATCTACAACCTTCTTGGGAGCACGGCAAACACGAGACCAATGGTCCTTTGAACCACAGCGATAGCACATATCGTCATACATGGTTTTAGGTGCTTTGCCTTTATTCTTGAAGTTCGGGGCCTAGGGAGCGAGGTTTGAGCGCTTCTGGGCTTTGTTTCCTCCCTTGGGTGGGCCTTGGCTCTGTTGACCTTGGTGGGATGGCTTCTGGCCGCCCCTACCTCGCCTCTTTTGGCGTTGTGGGTGCTGATGAGTGCTATAATGTGCTTCGGGCACAGCAGTAGCCCCAGTAGGTCGAGCTTGATGATTCTTCATCAACAGCTGGTTCTGCTTTTCAGCAAGAAGTAAGACAGAGATCAAATCCGAGAACTTGGTGAACTTCTGAGCTCTATATTGTTGCTGCAGGACAATATTAGAAGCAGAGAAGGTCGAATAGGTCTTCTCCAGAAGATCCTCTTCAGTCAAAGTTTCATTGCAAAACTTGAGAAGTGATCGGAATCGACAAACTTCAGAATTATATTCATTCACGAACTTAAAGTCTTGGAAGCGCAAGTGCTGCCAGTCGTGTCTTGCTTCAGGCAAGAATATGTCATTTTGGTGATCAAAGCGATCAGCCAAAGCGACCCATAATGCACGTGGATCCTCTTCAGCAAGATACTCAGTTTGTAGAGCGTCATGGATATGTCTTTGGATGAAGATCATAGCGGTGGCTTTTTCAGCTTCGCCAACAGGTTTATCTGTTGCTTCTTCAATAGCCAGACGCAAGTTCTTTGCAGTGAGGTGGAGCTTCACATCTTGAACCCACTTGAGGTAGTTCCTTCCAGAAACCTCCAAAGCGGTGAAGTCAAGTTTGTTCAAATTTGACATGTTCCTATCACAAATAGATGGACAAGATGTGGTTAGTGTAATGGAGAAGAAAATCGATCCATTCACGTAGGAGTAGAACATACAGGTTCTAATAGACATGTATTGGTTTAATTTTGCATGAAAAACTGCGGGTTTTCATGGGTGAGTTTGTTAAAGTGAAAACTTCAGGTTTTCAAACAAGGCATGTTTATAAGAAGAAACTTCAGGTTTCAAAAATAATTATGAACTTCAGGTTCATATATTCCTGTAGGCAAACACAAATATATATGCAAACAAATATGCAACAAGTATATGCAAAAATATAGCTTTAGGTTTAGTATTATAATTGAATTAGTTTATTTGGACTTCGGGCCAAATTAAAGTGTGGGTAAAAATATAAAAACCCATTTGGGCCTAAAAATAATTAGGCGAATAAAATTCGGGGTCCAAATAAAAAAACTAAGCCACGGGTGGCTTGAAAAATTTTGGTCTGTGTGACCTAGGCCCAAATTTGGGCTAGGGTTTTGTGTGGGGCTGCTGCAGGCAGACCAAAAAAAATTCAACTCAGGCTGCTGCAGGCAAGCCCAGAGACAAATTTTTTATTTTTTTTTTTATGCGGGCCGCTGCAAGCAGGCCCAAAAACGGAAAAAAAATGCAGGCTGTGGAGGGTTCAAACCCAAAAGACCGTGGGTCACAGATCCCAGCCGTGCTGGGTGTGTACCGCCGGGGAAGAACACCGGTGTCGCTTCAGGCGACTGTCCTCAAAGGGTATGGCATGGCGAATCATGGGGAACCAACTGGGAACGGAGATTGGAGAAATCTCGACGTGATATCAAAACCATAGAATTTCGATTGTTATTTCAAAGAAAAAAAAATCGAATATCAGCCAAGAATGTCGTCGGGGACGACTTCAGGTCGTCGGGGGTAGCCAGAGGTGGCTGGGCATGGCTGCAGGCCATGCTTATTCGACGGTTTTCTGGAGAGAAAAAGGGAGAGCTGCAGGCTCTCGGCTTGGTGGCTTACGGCCTTGCAGGATGCAAAGGCATGGGTTCGAAGAACCCAGATGTTCCCGATTCCAATTTTTTCATATATAATTCAATTATATGCATATAAAATTCAATTCAATATATAATTCAATGAATCATAGATTTACAGTGGTGCATATGCAAAATAATATTTTCAATGCATGTACATATGTAAGATTCAATTCATAACCAATATCAAATTCACATAATTTCAGCAATTATGGTTATGAGGCATACACAATTTATGTAGAATCTAAAATACGTAAAACATAAAGTTGGGTCATGCATCATGGTGAATGTTCATGCTATCAGGGCTTGCAAAATATCGAGTTAAAAACCGTTGTTTTGAAAGAACCTGATTGCGTGATGATATGGATGAACTGGTTTGATGCAGAAAAATTCTCCAACGTCAGATTCCTAAGCGCAGCGGTAGGAGCGTGCTGATAACGTGTTGTGGACTATTTTATCTGACAAAGGGAGAGAGGGCCGGCGGCAGAGAAAGAGAGAGAAGAGAGATATGTGTTTGTAGAATTGTAGGGGAATTGTGTGTTTATCTCTCCTACATTGAACCTTTATTTATAATAATAAGATGATAGAATATTCCTTGGTCCCCAAGGAATATCAGTTACAATAGGAAAGGATAAACCCTAATCTAATCTAACCTAGGATTTACACAATCATACTTCGATTAGGAATGTTTCACAACTTTGGGTCCAAACAACAATTTTGCTCCAAACCTTGCCTGCAAAGCGTCTCTAGAGCTCCACTTAACCCAACCCATACCAAAATTTCAAGCAATTATAATACTAAAAGTGAAATAGTAACCACAATTTTCTCTCTCTACATACCCATGTTTAATTTTTTTTCGTTGTTTAACATTTTCCCAAATTTGAGTTTTTCCAAAATTTGTTCGTTATATCCACTTGTTTTTTTTATAATTCTTCAATTAAATATGCCTACAACAAAAAAATCGTTATTGTTAAATTTTCAAAACTTGATTAGTTAGCATTTCAGAGGAGAGTATTATTATTTATCATATGATGGTAAAACCGCAAAAGTAATATAATTAAAGAAAGTTTGAAAGAAAGAGACATTTTCCCCAACCCACACTAACTCCAAGTCTGCAACTAGAATGGTAGAAAGTTGAATAATTGGAATCTAAATACCAACACATTCACATTCATTGGTGTTACCTAGTTATTTTAGCTTACCCTATATAAACACCAACACATTTATGTATTAGTTATTTATCATCTAAATGATATAGAACAAATGGTCGAGTGGATTGAAGAAGAAATGAACCGACGGAAATCGAAGGGATGCATTAGAAATTTACAATTTTGACGTCTGATACTTTTTGGAAAATAGTGTTTACCATTCCCAGAATCAAATTGGCCAACATTGCTTGTATCAAAAACAGAAATTGAAGACCTGTGAAAAAAGTTAAGATATCAAATACAAATCTTCGTTGACTTTTCCTTAATTAGAGACAGAAGAGTGGCTGGGGTAATTAAATTAAATAACATCATCCTTTAACCAAAATAGATAAACTAATAGTAATACTGCAGTCACAACCTTTTTACAAGAACACTACTTGGCTGCAAGAACACAACATTTTTACAAAAGGATGGCAAATTTGTGACGTGAAACTCTGGGATCAACTAGCTTTCAGCTTTAATATTATGGCCAGCAAGCACCACACGACACTTGTTGCCTCTCACTGCTCCTTTTTTGAAAATATGAACACGCATCAAACCTTGCTTAACAAACTCAAAAATCATGGTGTCCCCGGGTGAAATTCGGTTCGCTTTCACGCAATCTGTTGAAATGTCCAACTGATCAGTACAATTAGGCCTTCTGATTCTGAGTTGAATAAGCCATGAACGCCCAGCTGGATCTTGAAGCGTTACAGTATTCTTATACATAAGACCTTCAGCTACCGCTAGTTGCTTCGGGATCCTCTGAAATGTGGAACATCATGGATAACTTCGCTTGAAACTTGACCGCGAAACTAAAAAGAAAAACATATATGCGTGCTAGAAGAGTTTTCATGTAAACGATTCAATATCTTTGTACTCAATCCTAAAACTTATAACAGTCCACCCCTAAAAAGAAGTCAAATTTTGAAGAAAAGTTTCTCGAAATGTTTCTCCAATTAAAAGGGTATACCAAAGATATCTATCACTATTTTTCAATCGCGATAGCTAAACTTGTTCAGAAAACAAATTGAATTAGGAAATGAGTGACAAAGTACTCACCACGCGTTGTAGTAAATGTTTCTTGTATGAAAATGCTAGAAAACATTGATTCTCCGATCTCAACAAGACAGATCTAGTTGATGTATCTTCTACATAATAACATCTTTTCCTAGAACTGAGATAACTGCCTGCACAATCCGAAACACGATTTAAGGAGTGAAAAAAAGTTAAGATATCAGATACAAATCTTCGCCAGATGCAGAGAACTAAAACAGAGCTTAACTTACTACTTCTGCCAGTCGTTCTGATTTTGCGCTCTTTGTTATAGTTTTCAGTGTCAAGATCAACATTTTCATCTTTTACTCTAGCGTGATTTTCTGTATTCATCTTGGCTACTTCGACATCTTTCTCGCACGCACTTCTATCATAGATTTTGACATTAAACTTTGTTTCACCATCATAATCAAAAACCAAAAGATCCCTAGCTTCTAAATGATGGTCCTTCACAAAACCCTACCAACCATTGCGGAAGAATAAGCCATTCTCCCTGTCTTCCAATTCCAGAGTCTGTCGTATTCCGGTAGGGCCTTTAAGGTCACATTTGCAAAGTGATTGTCCATTGAAGTTCTTCCGAATAAACGTAGCTGGTATACGCTACAAAATTGAATAACCAATGCACTTAAGATCACATTCACAAATATTGTTTGTAATTTGACAGATCAAATCAGAAAAATTATAGCAAACAGAATTTGAATTGTATAACATGGTAATTAATGTCAAACAAAAATAATCAAGCATTTGGAAATTATTTAACCAAATCTTTGTGAACTTGACAGATAAAATGGTTCTACAGTTGATGAATAATAACCATTGTTGCTAACATTCAGAGTAATGTTGATAAAAACAAAATTTGGGGATCCATAATATTTGATTAAACAATTTTCACAAAAATACAAAGAAGAAAAACCCTAAACTCACGCATGAACCGCAAAATGGATATCAATTTTCAGCAAAAATTTAATCTAACAGATGCAGAAAAGTGAAAAGGAATCCACAAATTTTTTTTTTTTTTAAATAACACGAACAAATTTTGTTGAAATGTCCCGTATCAACCATATCAATTAGGCCTGGCAAACGGGTCGTGTTCGTGTCGTTTTCGTGTAACACCTGTTATCTTAACGGGTCGTGTCGTGTCACACCTGTTATCTTAACAGGTCGGGTCACTTTACCCCGTTATGACCCGTTAAGAAAAATATATATTTTTCTTAAATTTGCACATACCACACATTGCCACTTAAATATTACTTCAAAACATTAAAACACATTTATCGTTTTAGTACTACATCTACACTTGAAAATAAGATCCTAATAAAAAAAACAATCAAACACTACTAGTCAATTACAAAATATTAAATGTGCAAGGATATGCAAAATGAAAGAGTTTTTGTTTTCAAGGTTGTGAAGCCTTTCATTAAGTATAACATAAGATTTTGTGGTATCCACTAGTGTAAATATTTTAAATTGAAGATCGAGTTCATTCATTGTATTCATATAGGGTCAAGGAGTGTAGCTGTAAAAAAACATCAAAATCGGAGTTAAAATAACCGTTAAATCATGATTTTGCGTTGACAACCGTCGAAAAGTTTTGTCCTGTTACTTGATCTTTGAATGTTTGCTTTTTGCAATTTTTGGCGTATGCGATCTCGAAGCATATACAAACAAGTTTGACGGTTGGATCGTTGAAATTAGTTTCGTAGAATGCGTATCTCATCAAAACGATAGATTCACTAACACATAGAGTTTTATTTAAGGAAAACTAATGAAAAGGGCTTGAAAACTTTGAGTTTTAACGATAAGGACAAAATAAAGGGTAAAATGAATAGTATCAGGTTTGAATTTTTAGTGTAAAAATGTGGTTTTTCGTTAAAGTGAACAGTACCGCGGGCTTTTCGTTAAAACTCCTTTTTATTTATCCTTTCATTAAGTATAACATAAGATTTTGTGATATCCACTTGTGTAAATATTTTAAATTGAAGATCGAATTCATTCATTGTATTCATATAGGGTCAATGAGTATAGCTGTAAAAAATCATCAAAATCAGAGTTAAAATAACCATTAAATCGTGATTTTTTGTTTATATCCGTCGAAAATTTTTGTCCCGTTACTTGATCTCTGAATGTTTGTTTTTTACGATTTTTGGCGTATGCGATCTCGAAGCATATACAAACAATTTTGAAGGTTGGATCGTTGAAATTAGTTTTCTAGGATGCGTATCCCATCAAAATGATAGATTCACTAACACTTAGAGTTTATTTATACTTTCATTAAGCATAACATAAGTTTTTGTGGTATCCACTTGTGTAAATATTTTAAATTGAAGATCAAATTCAATCATTGTATTCATATAGGGTCAAGGAGTGTAGCTGTAAAAAAAATCATCAAAATCGGAGTTAAAATAACCGTTAAATCGTGATTTTTCGTTTATAGCCGTCGAAAAGTTTTGTCCCGTTACTTAATCTCTGAATGTTTGTTTTTTACGATTTTTGGCGTATGCGATCTCGAAGCATATACAAACAATTTTGACGGTTGGATCGTTGAAATTAGTTTCGTAGGATGTGTATCCCATCAAAATGATAAATTCACTAACACTTGAGAGTTTATTTATACTTTCATTAAGCATAACATAAGTTTTTGTGGTATCCACTTGTGTAAATATTTTAAATTGAAGATCAAATTCAATCATTGTATTCATATAGGGTCAAGGAGTGTAGCTGTAAAAAAATCATCAAAATCATAGTTAAAATAACCGTTAAATCGTGATTTTTCGTTTATAACCGTCGAAAAGTTTTGTCCCGTTACTTGATCTCTGAATGTTTGTTTTTTGCGATTTTTGGCGTATGCGATCTCGAAGCATATACAAACAATTTTGACAGTTGGATCGTTGAAATTAGTTTCATAGGATGCGTATCCCATCAAAATGATAAATTCACTAACACTTGAGAGTTTATTTATACTTTCATTAAGCATAACATAAGTTTTTGTGGTATCCACTTGTGTAAATATTTTAAATTGAAGATCAAATTCAATCATTGTATTCATATAGGGTCAAGGAGTGTAGCTGTAAAAAATCATCAAAATCATAGTTAAAATAACCGTTAAATCGTGATTTTTCGTTTATAACCGTCGAAAAGTTTTGTCCCGTTACTTGATCTCTGAATGTTTGTTTTTTACGATTTTTAGCGTATGCGATCTCGAACCATATAAAAACAAGTTTGACGGTTGGATCATTGAAATTAGTTTTGTAGAATACGTATCTCATCAAAAAGATATATTCACTAACACTTGAGAGTTTATTTATCCTTTTATTAAGTATAACATAAGATTTTGTGGTATCCACTTGTATAAATATTTTAAATTGAAGATCGAATTCCTTCATTGTATTCATATAGGGACAAGGAGTGTAGCTGTAAAAAAATCATCAAAATCGGAGTTAAAATAACCGTTAGATCGTGATTTTTCGTTTATAACCGTCAAAAAGTTTTGTCCCGTTACTTGATCTCTGAATGTTTGTTTTTTGCGATTTTTAGTGTATACAATCTTGAAGCATATACAAACAATTTTGACGGTTGGATCGTTGAAATTAGTTTCGTAGGATGTGTATCCCACCAAAATGATAGATTCACTAGTACTTAGAGTTTATTTATACTTTCATTAAGCATAACATAAGTTTTTGTGGTATCCACTTGTGTAAATATTTTAAATTGAAGATCAAATTCAATCATTGTATTCATATAGGGTCAAGGAGTGTAGCTGTAAAAAATTATCAAAATCAGAGTTAAAATAACCGTTAAATCGTGATTTTTCTTTTATAACCGTCGAAAAGTTTTGTCCCGTTACTTGAGCTCTGAATGTTTGTTTTTTACGATTTTTGGCGTATGCGATCTCAAAGCATATACAAACAAGTTTGACGGTTGGATGATTGAAATTAGTTTTGTAGAATACGTATCTCATCAAAACGATATATTCACTAACACTTAAGAGTTTATTTATCCTTTTATTAAGTATAACATAAGATTTTGTGGTATCCACTTGTATAAATATTTTAAATTGAAGATCGAATTGATTCATTGTATTCATATATGGACAAGGAGTGTAGCTGAAAAAAAATCATCAAAATCGGAGTTAAAATAACCGTTAAATCGTGATTTTTCATTTATAACCGTTGAAAAGTTTTGTCCCGTTACTTGATCTCTGAATGTTTGTTTTTTGCGATTTTTGGCGTATGCGATCTCGAAGCATATACAAGCAAGTTCGACGGTTGGATTGTTGAAATTAGTTTCGTAGAATTCGTATCCCATCAAGTTCAATGGTGTGTGTGTATATATATATATATATTTATTAAGTAGATTTGAATTTATTTATTTTGTACGTATAATATAACACTTGAAAAATTAAATGATATGCATATTTAAGCCGATCCAATGGTCACCAAATTTTAAAATTTAATTTAATTTATATATATAATTACTATAGTTTTTAGGGGTATAAAATTGTTGAATTAATATATATAATTATTATAGTATTTTTTTAGGGTTAAATTAATATTTTGCTTATCGTGTTAACCACGTGTATACCCGAACCAACCCGTTATCTTAACAGGTGCTTATCGGGTTACCCGATAACGACCCGATTCGTTATCGTGTCGACCCGAACACCTGTTAATTTCGTGTCGTGTCGGGTCGGGTTATCGGGTCGTGTCAGGAATTGCCAGGCCTAGGGTCGGGGCGTGTCAGAATCTGTCAACCAAATTGATCCAATCCACACGTAGAATAAGAAACTAATATTTGGCATAGGCTAAACCCTATCTTCCAGATGGCTGACTTTTCAAACAAAATAAAAGCCACACATCCACATTTGAATCTGTCAACCAAATTGATCAAATCCACACGTAGAATGAGAGGCTGATCTGTGGCATAGGCTAAAGCCTATCTTCCAGATTGCTGACTTTTCAAACAAGATAAAAGCCACACGTCCATACGTCCACACTTGAATCTGTCAACCAAACTGATCAAATCCACACGTAGATTAAGAGACTAATATGTGGCATAGGCTAAAGCCTATCTTCCATATGGGTGACTTTTCAAACAAAATAAAAGCCACACGTCCACACTTGAATCTGTCAACCAAACTGATCAAATCCACACGTAGAATGAGAGGCTGATTCGTGGCATAGGCTAAAGCCTATCTTCAAGATGACTGACTTTTCAAACAAGATAAAAGCCACACGTCCACACGTCCACACTTGAATATGTCAACCAAACTGATCCAAACCACACGTCCACACGCCACACGTCACATCTCGGCCCGGGCTAGACTCCGCCGTAGCACGATATTGTCCACTTTGGGCCCCGACCACGCCCTCACGATTTTGTTTCTGGGAACTTACGCGAGAACTTCCCAATGGGTCACCCATCTTGGGATTGCTCTTGCACCATTCTCGCTTAACTTCAGAGTTCCTACGAAACCCGAAGCCAATGAGCGATTGGCTCTGATACCAAATTGTCAGATCCCGGCCCGGGCTCTACCACACCCTGGGCTCGATTCCACTGTAGCACGATATTGTCTGCTTTGGGCCCTGACCACGCCCTCACAGTTTTGTTTCTGGGAACTCACGCGAGAACTTCCCAGTGGGTCACCCATCATAGGATTGCTTTTGCGCCATTCTCACTTGACTTCGGAGTTCCTACGGAACCCGAAGCCAGTGAGCTCCCAAAATGCCTCGTGCTAGGTAGAGATGTGAATATACATATAAGGCTTACAGGATCCACACCCCTGGGCGATATGGGATCTTACACCACACATCCCAAATCAATTTGAATTGTACTGTTTGCTTGGAGATATAATTATGTCCTTTATTTTATCAAACCCATACTTGCATAAGGAGTCAAAATCTCCTACTGATGCATTCCACGTGGCAAGAATCAAAAGGTATATACCATTTGTATTCATGTCATAATCATCTCATCCTACTACATCATCTGATGCCGTGCCTTAATGCACATCCATATTTCATCATATTTTGGGGGTATAATTATTCGAGTATATATAATTATTATAATTATTATAGTTAATTTAATATATATATATATATATATATATATATATTATAGTTTTTAGGAGTATAAAATTGTTAAATTAATATATATTATTTTTATATTATTTTTTTAGGGTTATAAAATTATAAAATTAATATTCTGCTTATCGTGTTTCGTGTTACCCACGTGTATACCCGAACCAACCCGTTATCTTAACAGGTACTTATCGGGTTACCTGATAACGACCCGATTCATTATCGTGTCGACCCGAACACCTGTTAATTTCGTGTCGTGTCGTGTCGGGTTATCGGGTCGTGTCATGAATTGCCAAACCTAATATCAATGAGAAAAAACGAGTTTAAATATCCTAATCCCACTCTAACTAATACCAATGCCTTTTGTGATAAAATCCCACACCTGACGGATTATGCATGTGATAATTACCAAGTTGGGGACAATATCGGTGTTGTTGGAAGTTGACCATATGACCCGTCTCTCTGATAATTCTACAAATTTGTCCATGATGGTTATCCAAATGAACCCACAAAAGTGAAAAATAAAAAACACAAACAAAAAAGTTAAGATGTTGAAAAGTGAAGAGGCAGGGAGGATGGATTTTACCAGACCCTGAGAGAAGTCACCAAAGAGGATCTTGAAAAATGATGGTTTCTTTGGCTTCCTAGCCATTTGAACCAACTGTGCGTGTCGTCAAGAGTTCGAGAGAGCACCAACTGGCTGCTTAATTTTACTGAAAGAAGAAAGAAGATTTCAAAATTTCGAAAAACAGCAACTTTTTTATGGTTCTTAATTAAAGTGAGAGAGAATAAGAGCCATAATTTAGGACCTGAAGCTGTTACTCAGTTTTTCTACTTAGATGCATTTTTTCATTTCGGGAGAGATTTTTTAGAATGATTTAACACTTGGAACATGTTCCAAGGACATTGAAAATCTCGGACGAAGATCCTCGCCGGATCCCTTCCATGGGGATCTTAAGGATCAACGAATCTGGACCGTTGATCGAAAATCGTGCGGCCATAGTTTTTTCTTTTTTTATATTTTTCACACAAAACGAGGTTATTTTACTTTTAAAAATATAAAAAATATTTAATTGGGACCGCACGATTTTTGATCAACGGTCCACGTGCATTGATCCCTAGGATTCCCATGGAGGGATCCGGCAAGGATCCAAATCCGAAAATCTCTCCAGCTATAGTCAAGTCGCTACTGTCTTTTTGTTTGTTTGCTTGCTTTCTTTTTTTTTTTTTTGGAAAACGTTTGCTTGCTTTCTTCTGCCATGTGTTCAACATGCGCTTACAACTCGTATTCTCTCTAGTATATATATTCTTTTAGTTTAGTTCACTGCTCTACTTTCTTATATATATTAAAAACAATAATATATATAAGAAAGTAGAGCAGTGAACTAAACTTTACAATAAATTTATCATAATAATAAGTGACTAAGCCTTTAATTGATGTTCCTTAATAGAGAAGTTGAGTCAAATATAATTTTTGTATCTTCTAATGTGGGGTCCTACTTTTACCTGTAGAGCTATATCTAAAATCAAATATGACTTTGTATATGACTCCAATTTTCTGTTGCATTGAAAAATGATTGAGTTCTGCTGGTGGATTGCACGATGATGATCAATGAAAGGCTAAAATACTTCTGTAAGTCTTTTTGACCTCCGAAAGAATGGACTTTTTTTTTTCCTCTTTAAATGTCAAATATAACTCACTACTAAAATATCTTTTGCTATATTATCTTTAAGGGATATATACGCGTACTCTTGTAGTCATTGCTTTCACGCCTCACATTCATTGAAGATGCAAAGGTGCTCAGCAAATCAGATCCTTTTTATTAATCTTCATTAAATAGTACGTGAATTTCTCTTATTGAAGTCACCTGCCTACCTGCTATAGGAAATTGATTGCCAGAACAACCAGTTAATGGAAACATGCATGCATCTTCTCCAGCATCCAGGGACTATTTTTCTCTGCAATATATAAGTTCCTCAAAATTCCATAAACTAGTCTAAAAAGGTTGCCATTGCGGTCTATGTTGTTAACTAGTTTTGTGTGACCATTTAGACCAAAACTGCATCTGCGTTACGAGGTAAATCCAGTTGAGTCCATTTTGTGCGCAGCGTAACCACCAAAAGTAGGATGGTTTGGCAAGAAAGACCGCAGATTAAACCAATCCACAACCCCTGCACCAGAAGAAATCAAGCACAAAATGTGAACCGAGTTAGATACATAAACAAAAAAAATCAAATACTAGCTAGCTGCTTGTTCCACTTCTGTGTTCAGCTAAAGAATTAATAATGTTAGTACTGAGTGTGCAGATGCCCGGACATTTTTATAACAGGTCCGTGTCAAACAGCAGTGATTTGAAACACTTCTTTTTACACTATTTTGGAAACCCAAGGTTCAATCCTATGGGGGTGTAAAATTAAGCTACAAGGTTAATGGTGGTCTCACCTTAGCATATAGTTTCAACTTAAATGCAAGAACACCTGCAATTGTCATGCCAACCAAATAGAATGCTCCCAAGTTTACATACACAGCCAGGTGCTGCCACCCACATCCTCTGGCCACACCTGAAATACCGAAAATTCGCTCTCATAGATACTCGAGAAATAGAAGGCAAAGAAAATAAGTTCAAATGCAAAGTAGCAGATGGACAACCCCTAATAGAAGTGGATGATGATTTAAACCTGATAAGACGCCTTGCACAGAGTCGGCAATTATAGAAATTGCAAGCAATGGTGTCATGGAAGCAAATAGTTTTATTATTACGCTGCTGTCGCTGAAGGCGCCGGCCCATAAATTGTGACCAAATGCCAGAGCCAGATCAACAATGAGCGCGAGAAGTATAGAGAGCTTAAGAGTCACAGCCATTGCATTCTTGGCTTTCTCAGGATTGCCTGCTCCCAATTCATTTGATACCCTTGTGCTACAATTTACAAACAAGAAAAAAGTACTATTTGATTCAATGTGTGAAACAGAAAGCAGAATCGAAAAACTCGAAGTGATTAGTTAAACTTGGAATTTATTGTTCTACCAACCTTGCAGCAGCACTGAGGCCATATGTAATCATGTATGCAATTGCTTCTGTATTCACACTGAAGATACGATTAGATTAGGAAAATTCTACTTGAGTCGAGCGAAAAATTATAAGTTTAGAGCTAGCCGAATGCTTACCAGATTGCAATTAGGGAAGTGTTTTGTTCAGCTTTTGGCATTACACCTGCCATGAACACCAGAATCTCAAAGGCCCAATACTCCAAACTGGAAAGACGAAAAAAATGAAGACGTGAATACTTACAGATTCTATCTCACATACTCTGGAAAAGAGTAAAGAAAAATTGAAGAACACTTACCATACCATTGCTGCAGAGGGTAGGGCAAGTTTCAAGTTGGTGAGGACATAATGAAATGATTCTAATGTAAACCCTTCCCACGTATGCTCAAACTTCTTTGCGCACAAAACGTACGTGGCCAACATTAGCATTGATATCCATATTGAAATCGAAGCTGCCAGCGGAGCTCCCACGTAACCAAGACCTGTCCAATGTACCAGGCCATACGCAATGCCAACATGAAGAACCACTGGGATCACCGAGAAGTAGACCAATGGCACGACAACGGATTGCGTCTGAAGAAATCTCAAAATATTGTGCAGGAAGCCATATGCAAACAACCCCGGAATCAGAAATTTCATATAAAGCGCTGCATATTTTGAGATTTGAGGGTCTTGGTGAATTAAGATAAGTATTGGCTCTGTATAGAACCAGACTACGGATACAATGATAGAGGCCAGGAAAGAAATGATGGAAGAGGCTTGTAGATATATTCCCAGCATTCTATATAACTTTGCGCCGAATCCTTGCCCACACAACGTTTCTAGAGCTCCACTTAATCCAACCTAAACCAAGAAATAATAATAGACAAGAAATCAGTTCAAAGAGAAGGCCTGCAATCTATTAATTGGCACTATTCTTTGCCCTTCCAAAGTACAAAAAATAAAAGGGAGTTTTAAGGAAAAGCTCGTGGTACTGTTCACTTTAACGAAAAATCAGATTTTTACACTAAAAAGTCAAACCTGGTACTATTCACTTTACCCTTTATTTTGTCCTTATCGTTAAAATTCAAAGTTTTCAAGCCCTTTTTCATTAGTTTTCCTAAAATAAAAAGCAGAACGCTTGATTTAGAAGAATTGAAAGACAAAGCAAGTGAGTTGAAAAAGCCATGGAAAACATATTTGAAGTAAGCAATACTCTAACCGTATACACTAATATGCACGAAGAAATCTGGTTATAAACTATTAAACAAAAATAGAAGTGGGTGACTTGTAAACAAAGAATAAGCCACATATAAATCACGATTTAGTGTTTCTTTATTGTTTGTTCGTGTCTCCAATTGTATTCTTTATTAAAAGTTGGTAACCAGTTTTATTTGCGTATTTATTGATTACTGTTCTTTTAGTTTTCCTAATAGCACATACATGGAGAGAACATGATATACCGAGAGTGAGAGAATCACCTTACCATGAAAGCGAAGCCGGTGACAGTGGCCCAAGAATTGGCGAGGGTTGCACCGGCAAGCTGAAGGTCACCAAGATGGCCGGCAAACATGACCGAAATCAAAGGGATCATGTAATAGCAAACATTCGTCAGAATCATTGGCAACGAAAACAACACCTGATTTTTTGCCTCCTCCACGTCCAGCACCTTGTTCCACCACCCCCCCTTTGCTCCACCATGACCACCTGCCTCCAACAACGGCGTCGTATTATTAGTGTTTGCTACCATGTCTCCGTTCTCCATTGTTGTCTAATCCTTCAACTTTTCTTTTGCTCTCCAATATCGATATGTCGTCTAGTGTTTCTGATTAAGATATGGCATATGGTGTATGAACACTTATTTATATATGGAATTATCAAGATCTCACATGAGTGAGATTTTAGTAAAAAGATGGGGAGGGTGAGGCAATAAATAAAATAAAGGGACAGAAGCTGCCACCTTGACCGGCCATTCGTTCCAGGAGAACAAACGGTACACCATCACGTAGTGTTCTGCAGTGACAGATTCAGAAAATAATATTAAGAGATCAGTAAGAATAGCGCGTGCAGCGTGTAAATTTTTTTTTTTTAAACTAGAAATAGCATGTATATCGCCATTTCATCGAGTCTTGGTAGACCTGAAGTCATTTGGAAAGATATAATCCACACCTATTAATACCTCATTTGTCAAGGTAACTAACATGTTCCAAGGCTGCTTCCATATGAATGCTTAACAAAGAAACACACTTATCTTGAACACACTAACAATGTTTGATATTCATCTCATTAATATGTTTGTACAAGAATGATGATGCTTTGTTATTCATTGAGATCATCATTTCATTCACTCTTTTTCAGACATTTTATCAAATGAGCATGTATGAAGCCAACTCTAATCTTCAAAAGAGTAGCACCTAAAGTATCCATGAATATTCATCGAAATTCGAAAAATCAACACCAAAGGTATCCATGAATGTTCACCGAAATTCAGTGCATTCGTCACTGGTATTCTGTATCAATAAAAACAAAAATATTTAGACAAAAACTTACATGTGATTCTCATTTCAAACTTACATTTCGAACGGGATGCTACAAATTTTACGCCTCGCTTTCTCTTGACTACAATAATTCCGTCTGACACCATGTGGTTGGGATTTCTATTCCATTCCGCACATTTTTATTTTAAAATGTTTATATACACTCATGTTAACGTCCTTTTCTAATTGTAAAAGATCTTTATTGTTGAATTTTCAAAAGGGCTTTTTTTTTTTTTTTAGGAAACAGTTCCAAGAGAGATGCAAATTTTGGGTCAAAATTTTGTGAGATTGACTGTAGATGAGTAACAAAGAGGGATGTAAATTTTGGATTTGTGCTTTCCTAGTAATATAAACCAACAACGTCTTATTTTAAGTATTTTTATCCCTACTAGACTCATCCTATTGTTTTATTTTTTTCACCTACGTTATAATCACACCCACCTTAAAAAGTTAAAAAATTAAAATGCTATTTCCCCACCCACTATTATTCTCAAAATAACCTTTAATATATACATACATATGAAATTATAAAATTGTCTCTTAAAAAATATAAACAAATAATATGTAAATGAAAACCATTGAGATTTGCAAATTCAAATGGAAACAACAGAGGTATCCAAATTCAAAAATATGATAGGCAATTTCAAATGACCCACACACAAATTATTCTTCTACCTTTTCAATGGAAACATAATTTTCTACCTTTTCCGTAAAAGCGTCATCTTCCACTCTTTTAATGAAAAAGTCATCTTCTAAGTCCATTGATATTTTTTTACTTTCTTTGAATGAAATGAGATGAAAATATGAGTTAGGGTTTAAGATAGACAAATCGTCTCCCACGCCCAACCTTTTTTATATTTTTAAATTAAGCAAAACAAGATAATTAATGTCCTTATCAATTTTTTTTGCAAATGGACAAATTTGTAATTAAATTTTTTATTAAAAGATGGATGAAAAGATAAGACATTTGGGTGAAAATAACATCACTCGTTTTTAATTAGCATTTAAAAAAGAGCATTATTATTTATCATAGGATGGTAAAACAGTAAATATAAAATAACTAAAGAAAGTTTGAAAGAAAGGGGCATATTTCCCCCCATCCCATACTAACCAAGTCTGCAACTAGAAATGTGGAAGAGAATATTATTGAATTAAATTACTTAATAGTTTACATACTATGCATCAATAATGCAGGTTAAATTGTCAAAATTGAGGGGTATGAAAAAATATTATATTTTCGCACCACATTTTTTTAAGAGTGAAATGAATTTTATTAATCGACTGTCAACTATAGTTACTCGGTTACTGCAATCGTGCAATCACATCATCAGCTTCGTATATACGGCATGTGATGTCCATATCATGTCAATTCATGGTTCCAATAAAAGACAAAGAATGCTTTCCAAAAAAAAAAAAAAAAAAAAAAAAAAAAAAAAAAAAAAAAAAAAAAAAATAAAAGACAAAGAAAATCAGAGAAAATAGAATTGTATCCCTTGCCTTTCTAGTTCACGTGTATATCTTTTTGGATAAAGAAAACAAAATTCAATAAAGTTGCACACCAAGACATGTACATTTCTAATTCACCAAACGTTATACTCTACCAAACGATATATTCTTAGGAAAACTAATTAAAAGGACTTGAAAACTTTGAGTTTTAACGATAACGATAAAATAAAGTGTAAAGTGAATAGTAGCAGGTTTGACTTTTTAGTGTAAAAATGTGGTTTTTCGTTAAATTGAACAGTAGCGCGGACTTTTCGTTAAAACTCCCTATATTATTCCATTAAAATTTGGAAAATTGGCCTGAGTTTTGTCCCATTTTTATGTAGTGGAGTGGTTGAGATCAATTTTGTTTCTTCACTTATTCATTTTCTATTTTTGAGGGAGGAGGATTGTCTGCCCTCCCACTTCCTGTGTCCTTCTGTTTGTGTAGTCACGGTTAAGCCACGTCAATATTTTATAGTACTATTTATTTTTGTCTTATTATTTATATAAAAATAGTATAAAGTATTGATATGTCTTAACTATGACCACACAAAACAGAAGGACACCAGAAACGAGAGGGCAGACAATCCTGCTCCATTTTTTAGGGTTTAGGTACTGAATTCTGCTCCATTTTTTAGGGTTTAGGTACTGCATTTTGTCTCTCTCTGCACACCTTTATGTTTCTTTCACTTTATTATATACTTAGGCCATCTCCAACCGATCCGGCCAGAGGGCCAGAGGGCCGAAAATGGCCCTAAAACCGTCTCCAACCGAGGGCTAGGCCAGAGGGCTCTGGAATCTGGGAGGGCCCCACGGAATCGGAGAGGGCTAGAGGGCTGGAGGGCTGGCTGCTTTCGGCCAGCCAGCCAGCCCCGGGCTGGCTGTTTTTTTTTTTCAGCTTTTTCATTGCTGTCGGTTTTAACCGACAGCATTAGGAAGTTTCAATTTTTTTTTTAATTAATTAGTATTGCTGTCGGTTGTAACCGACAGCATTAGGGAATTTAAAATTTTGAATTCTAACGGCTAGTGAGTCCACTAGCCGTTGCTTTAGGGTTTTTTTTTTTTTTTTTTTTTTTTTTTTTTTTTTTCTGTAACTAGCAGGTTACCGTTCTGATTTTTTTTTTCTTTTTTTTTTTTTTTTTTCTGAAAATTGCAGGTTACCGTTCTTACATATTATTATTTTTTTTTTTTTTTTTTTTTTTTTTTTAAACATTTCTTTTCTTCTATAAATATGGTGAAGTTCTTTCAATTCTTCACTTCAATTGCAATATTTGCTTGTTCAATATTTCATTCTCAATATTTGCTTGTTCAATATTTCATTCAATATATTTCTCAATATTTGTTTCAATTTCTCAATATTTTCTTCAATATATTTTCCAATATTTCCTTATCTATAATATTTGTTTCAATTTTTCAATAATTTCCTTCAATATATTTTCAATAATTTCCTTCAATATTTCCTTCATTTTTTTCCAAAAAAATGGCCTCATCTGCAATCAAAGGTAGGCCTTGGACCCGAAAAGAAGATGAAGCTCTTTGCAAGGCTTATAGATGGGTCTCAGAAGATAGTGTGAGGGGGATTTCTCAAACAAGTGAAGGTGTTTGGACTCGTGTGTCCAAAAAATATTTAGAGTTCTACGAAGGCACCATTCCACCGAATACCCGAAACCACGAAAGTTGTTCTTCAAGGTGGAAGAAACATCTTCATCCAAGTTTGAATAAATGGCATCAAGCACTAGTAGCAGCCGCAAGTAGACATGCAAGCGGCGCCAATTACTATGACGAAGTTAGTGTTTTCTCTGTTTATTTTAAATGTTTAATTATATTACATTTAATTTTTGTAATTATATGTCATTATATTACATTTAATTTCATGAATTAATTTCCTAAATTTTTTGTAATTATATTTTCTAGGTACGTCAAGCGGAGGAATTGTATATGGAGGGCAGCTCAAAACCCTTTCAGTTTCACGGTTGTTGGGAAATTTGTAAAGGGTGGGTGTTATTTGAAGATCCACCTCAACATAGAGTAGATCCTTTGGGTGCTGCATCCCCATCTGTAGATCCTTTGAATGAAGGTGGATCTTCTGCCATTCAACAAACAAGGGTAGAAAATCCGATTCCGTCCGAAGCTTCTTTACCTAGGGCTATGGGACGAAACAAGGCCCGAAGGTTGAGGGAAAAGGGCAAGGCAAATGATGATTATGCCGCTCAACATGAAGTGGCGGCCTCATTGCGATTAATGGCGGAGCAAAATGCCCTTGAGGCGGAAGAAAGGAAGCATAGGCATGAAGAACGGACCAAACAAATACAAGAAGAGATGGATGATAAGAATATGGAAAGGGACACTTCGAATTACACTCCAATGAGTAAGGCCTATTTTGATAGGAAAAAAAAGGAAATTATGGCTCGGCGGCAGTTGTTTACCTCTGACTATACTCCTACAATGGCGGATGATGAAGATGATATCGATTATGGATATTAAATTTAAGTTGTTGTAGTTTTTAAATTTAAGTTAATGTTGTTTTTAAATTTAATTTGTAGTTTTTAAATTTAATTTGTAGTTTTTAAATTTAATTTGTAGTTTTTAAATTTAATTTGTCGTTTTTAAATTTAATTTGTAGTTTTTAAATTTAATTTGTAGTTTTTAAATTTAATTTGTCGTTTTTAAATTTAATTTGTCGTTTTTAAATTTAAGTTGTAGTTTTTAAATTTAAGTTGTTGTTGTTTTTAAATTTAAGTTGTTGTTGTTTTTAAATTTAAGTTGTTGTAGTTTTTAAATTTAAATAATAAATTATGTTTGGCCCTATGGCCCTTTGGCCCTCGGTTGGAGACGGTTTTTTGTGACAGGGCTAAAACGAGCCCTCTGGCCCTCTGGCCCTCGGTTGGAGACGGAGGCAAATATGGCCCTGTACTGTTCATTAAAATATTAATATCTTGGAGAATCTTGGAGGGCTAGAGGGCTCAAACGACGACTGCCTTCGATTACTTAGGCCATCTCCAACCGAGGGCTGGCCAGAGGGCTCGTTTGAGCCCTCTAGCCCTCCAAGATTCTCCAAGATATTAATATTTTAATGAACAGTACAGGGCCATATTTGCCTCCGTCTCCAACCGAGGGCCAGAGGGCCAGAGGGCTCGTTTTAGCCCTGTCACAAAAAACCGTCTCCAACCGAGGGCCAAAGGGCCATAGGGCCAAACATAATTTATTATTTTAAAGTTACAATTTAAAGCTACAATTTAATGTTGTTTCATATTGTTTAATGTTGTTTTATGTTACTTAATTTAATTTAATGTTGTATAATGACCTAGGAAGTTATAGGAAAAAAATAGAATTAAAAAAAGGTTTAAATTGAAGTTATAGAAAAAAAAAAGAAAAAAAAAAGGTTTAAATTGAAGTTATAGAAAGAAAAAAAAAGGTTTAAATTCATAAAAATTTAAAAAAAAAAAAAAAAAAAAAAAAAAAAAGAAGGGAAGCAACGGCTAGTGGCTCGCTAGCCGTTGCAAATTTCAAATTCAAATTTTATTTCTGTCGGTTATAACCGACAGAAATAAGAAAGATTAAAAAAAAAAATAAAATCTGCTTAATGCTGTCGGTTTTATCCGACAGCAAAGAAAACTATTAAAAAAAAAAATAGCCAGCCAGCGGGCTGGCTGGCTGGCCGAACACAGCCAGCCCTCCGGCCCTCCAGCCCTCTCCGATTCCGTGGGGCCCTCCCAGATTCCAGAGCCCTCTGGCCTAGCCCTCGGTTGGAGACGGTTTTAGGGCCATTTTCGGCCCTCTGGCCCTCTAGCCCCTTCGGTTGGAGATGGCCTTAAGTAACCCGGCTGGCTCATGACAACTCTGGCCTAAGTAATCGAAGGCAGTCGTCGTTTGATTATCTGATTAGTCAACAGAATCTTATTTCACCTTTAAAAAATGGCATTTTCTCTCTTTTTAGTATCAAAGTATTAATATATCAAAGTATTAATACTTTGATTGTCTGATTAATAAATTGAAATTTTTCACCAAAACAATTAATAATAGGTGTGGTGGCAAGAATTTGTGGTATTCAGTCTTGATAAATTTGTATCTATAAAATAATTAAATATCTTTTATCAATGACCAAAGCCACGTGCCCACGGAGTGGGGTGCAACGTTTGACCAATGAATTTCTAATGCGTAAGTGAGTTTCTCTAAAAAGAGAGAATTGAGGACTTAATTGCGCAACAAAAACTTGTCGAAACTTGGTGGAGAATGGGGTATTTATTGGGAGATAGTCGGCCACATGTGTAGAAATTGTCATGCCATGTGTCGATGTCCAATTGGTCAATGTGTGTCATGCAAGAATTTTCATGCCATGTGCCGCCGTCCAGTTGGCCAAAGTGTGTCACTGCCATCTGTTGGATGTGGTAGGAAAGAATTATTCCAAGATATTATTAATTAAATAATATCCTAGAATTATCCTTTGTGATCCTTGATTAGATTTTATTGTGATTTTTTGCTTGATTGAGTGGATCTTTAATAAGGAAGGCATAAAGATAATGATAATTATTAATCATGTTTAATACATTTTGACTTTTCTCCTAGACATGAGAGTTTGGAGAAATTGTAGTCACCTGCTCAGGTTTTCAAGAAGTTGAAGCGTGGAATAAATGTGGGTCTGGCCAATTTAACAAGAGCATCTTCGTCATTTGCAGATAAAAGCTCACGTGTCAACTCTAAGATTTTCGGATTAATTTTAGCTCCACAATAAGTATCACACTTGTCACTTATGGAATCGAATCTGAAACATCTCACTTACAAATTGAGAGTAAAGTACTACTAGACTCTAATACTACATCCTCGCGCCCTTAAATGTAAATAATATTATTTATTAAAAAAAAAGATTGAACTATTTAAATTCCTTAAAGGTATATCCAATTAGTACTACGGTTTAGTAATATTCTTCTTCACTTGTAAGTGAGAGATTTTAGATTTAATTCTCATCAAAATCCCAACCAATAAAATAAAAACACTAATTCCACCTTTGAATCCCGAAATCTAGAGGTTCAAATTCAAATTAGTTCATATCCATTATTCAAATAAAAGAAAAGTAACAACCTTGGGAGCGAAGGTGGTGGCGGCCTTGAGCCTAGATCTGAGCTTGATGCTTGAAGGTCTAAGCTGAGATCTTAGCTTGAGGTTTGAAGGATTGAAAGTACCTGCACTTGCTAACGACGACGGCGAGCCCTTTGGTCCCGAACCCAGCAAACGAGGATGAGCTCCTTGAACCCAGCAAACGACTCAGCCAATAGAGCAAGATCATCATCCGTCGCGGACATCCGCTTCAGGCAGAGCTTCTCGCGCCATTAGTACGCCTTGGCCACGGAGGACACCCACGACGCCATGGACTGACAAATGTGGAGATTAAGGAAGGAGGAGAGTTCGAGAGATGAACAATTAGGGAGGAAGAGAGAGAATTTGAGAGAGAGATATGAGAGTCGAGAACTCGAGAGAACATAAAAATACCGCAATGTCCTTTTAGTGGAGTTCACACTTATTTGCTTTGTTCGACTGCGTTCACACCATGGCTGACAGCCACTAAAGCTATTGGTCAGATGTAGCTTTTGGACAAAGATCCGGAATTTCCACCTGAAGTCTGAATATTTTCAATTTCTGGAGCTTTGGAGTTCTGGGCTTCTTCTGCAACTGGGTCTTACAATGACACATGGTGTATATGCAGAGAGGTTCGTAGCTGAAATTCAAGTGAAGGAAAACAGAGTCTCTGGGTGTTCTCTAATTGTATACTAATCTCTGGGTTTTGGGCTCACAGTTTGGAAGGGCTATCTTGTGCTCTGATGCTGCTACAGAAGCTGCTGGGTGCGGGTTTATTGAGTCTGTGACTCTGTGGACAGACCGGAAGGATTCTTGGTTTTAGGTGTAGAGTCTCAGGGAGACAAGATCACCAAGATTAAGACCCCACCGGAGGTATAATCCAAGAATCTGGTTTTAATTCAAAATTCTCGGAAATGTTTCCATTCAGTTTTAACCCAAAATGGCGTGTGCAATTCAATGACGCAGGATACCAGGTCTTTAGAAGAGAAAAGCTTCTGGGAATTGTTTCCATTCAATTATCGAAAGCATTTGCATAAACAGCGAGGAAAATAATTAATTAAAATGGCGATTGAAAAAAATGGATAGAAAAAATGAAAGGCAGAGAACGAAGAACCACGAATTCTAATAAAGGGCAGTATAGTATTTTTATGTCAAATTTTGATTAGAATTAAGAAAAATGATGATAGTTGATTAAAATTCTATCCATGATCAAAATTTTAGCTATTTTAAAAATTTTCCCGAGAGAGATAGAGAGGCCAGAGGGTTTCAAATTGCTTAATGACGACTAAGAGAGAATCCATTGAAACCCTTAAGTTGCACGGTTGAGATTAAATTTCAACCAATCCAACGGTCTACATATTTTCTAAATTTAATTTAAAATTTAACATATACACACTTAATAAATGTTTGGTTTGGTTTCGGGATTACCGAATGAAGGCATACGGGATCCCGAATCCAGTACCAAAATTTTCGAGACCGGGTATTGAACTGTTTGGGATGTTTACGGCTCGGTTTCGGGACTTTTTCAGTTTGAATTTTCCTTGAATATTCAGTTGTTCATTCATTCTGTCTAGAATACAATTCAATCTCAAACCCAAATACCAAAAAGTGCAGAAGATTGTAAAGCAGGAACTGTCTGAATTTGGTTATTATTTTACATCATTGTGGAATCTGCATATCCTGCATTTACGGTTGCATATTTGCTTGGATGATGCAAGGGAATCAAGAACACTATTCTTTGCTATATATTAATTCAAATAGATTCAAAAACTGTACATTTTTAGCAACTTTAACTCTCTTTCAACAATCTTGAGAAGATTTGATGATGCATTTCCCAATTTCATTAAGGTATTGATGACAGCGACGACAGAAACTTTGATAGGTTGCGGAGATTCTAACTGTGATGAATGCGCTAATCATTCGAGTACTTATCGCTTTAAGCCTTAAATCTGCAATAATTTGAAGAAAAAAAAAATTGAAAGCATATATTATATACATGCCAGTTTATCCAGCAAACATGTTTAATGGAAAGCACTAGAGAGTACTACTGGAAGATTTCTTTTGAAACCCCAGCTCTGTAATATTACAAGTTGCAGGATTCTCACATTTGCTCACATTAGAATCGGAACACGAACATGCATGGCAGTTAATTAGCATACCGAACTCGTCATTCATGGTCGTACACTAATAATATAAATCTAACTTGAAGAACTAAAGAGGAGTTTAACAATCAACAATCAAAATACATGTTTCATAAGCATATATAATCTGATGTTGTAGGTAGCCGCATATTGTCGTCATTCTTTCTTCTCTTCCTTGGATTCAACCTTCTTCACTTCGTTTGCTTCAACCTTCTTCTCTTCCTTGTTCACTTTCGTCGCCGCCGCCTTCACCCTTGCTTTGCCCTTCTTGGGCTTCATGAAGCAGAAACACGAGCAGCAGGGACACTGGAATAAGAACTTCATAGCTTGCTTAACCTAATAATTCTCTGCTCTCAAATTTTGCTTAGAACCATATGTATAGCAAAAGTACTTGAGCTTTGCTTGCATTTCTATCTTCTTTCTTATCTAATTATTAATCTCGTGGGGTCGTTTAGTATTATAATATACTGTTATTCTTCTTTATTTGTAAGTAAGAGGTTTTATGTTCAATTCTCATCAAATGCGCTTTTGAATCACATTATTAGTAGTTCATTGTTCGATTCTAGTGATATTTTTCTTCACTTGTAAGTGAGAGTTCTTATGTTCGATTATCGTCAAATGCGCTTTTGAATCACATTATTAGTAATCCATTGTGAAGTTTAACCTATTACTACACACTCTTAATGAAGATAATATCGTTTGTTAAAAAAAAAAAATATTAATCTTACATGGTTTATAGAAATAAAAAATAATAAAAATAAAAAGAGAAAATACAGCCATTGGATTCCACTTCAATCACCATCAAGTAGCAATAAAAGAGATGCCTCCCTAATAATGCCAACTTTGGACTAGCTACTAGCTAGGGGTCTGTGGGGCTGGCCAGTGGCCAAGATCAACGGAAATAGATCATTTCCGAATCTTTACCACCTAATTTATCAAATTTGGAGATTCAGACGGTTGAAATTTAATATAATGGTTATAAACATAAACTTATTTTAAAAGTTAAAATAACTTTAATCGTTTGATCAAATTCAACGGCCCTAGATATCCTAACTTTATGAATTAAGAGGAAGGAATCCGAAGATTAACAAATGAAGATAATAATTCTTAAGAAGAATGTAGGCAACTTTTTAGCAACTTTTTAATTTTACTTTCTGGATTCTTCTTTTCATTTTATAATATTACACAAATAATTTGTCCCGTCTATTTTTCAGGACATCGTATGTAAAAATTTAACTAAATTCAAGATCATTTAGTTATCTAATAAATAAACGAATCATGTTCCTCACTTTAATAATAAAATCTTGACAACGGTACTTGAACAGTTAAATAATTTCATTGGGGTTGATCTTTTGGCATATTTGACCCTTTAAAAGGTAGCCTAAAAAGTTGTACGATTTGGATCAGCAAATAACATTGCTGAACAAATAAGAGAAAAAAAAAAAAGTTAAACCAACAAATCCAAGTGAAAAGGTTATTAACATCCCCCTTATCTCACTAGGCTATGCCTTGTGGGGTCATGATGAAGCATGCATACGAACAAGAGCAACTATTCTTGTTTTCTTTTTCACAGAGTCTGAGTGAGCTGGCAAGCAATAAAAGCAAATATGTTTTACATCACCAATTATTTCCTAATTTTAATTATTAACTCTAGGGTAGGGACGATGTTCCACAAACAAATCAGGAAATGGATCATTTTTGGATATTTTTCATCAAATTCATTTAGTCGGGAATTCAGACTGTTGAATTTTGATCTAACGACTATAAATAGAAAGCTCTTTTAAAAGTTATAATAACTGTAACTATTGAATCAAAATTTAACAATCCGGATCCCGAACTAGATGGATATTTCTTTCCAACAAATAATGCATACTAGCTATTGATTGTTTTACAATAGCACCCACTTTGCTGCCACCGCGGGCGGATAAAAGAGAGGGAGGCATGCGACCGAGTGTCAAACTACTTATGGAAAGAAAATATTCTCAATTGATTTCGTTGTCTTTTTATTTTTACGCAAATAATATTGGGGAGAAAGCGAACTCAAAACTATAGGTGCAGGGTGAAATTGTGAAAGCGTTGAACCACTTCAATTACAAGCCCAGTTCAATTTTTAACAACAGTGTACAGTCAGATTTGCACTATTTTACTGTCAATTACAGAGAGATAAAGATTTGAACTTCAATGCAGACGGCGGAGCACATTGCTTTGGCCAATTTGGTTAACTCTAACTCTGCAACTAACAAAAGTTTTATGATGCTGATTGAATTGTGAAGTTGGTGTGCTCATGTTTTTCTAACCCATTTTTTCGTAAGGGGCTTGTAGTTTAAGAGTACTTATTTGTGCCCTCTCCTTCCCGATATAATTTGTATAAAAAATTAAAAATTAAAAATCTTACTTTTCATGTGTGTTTAATGAGAACAAAATGGTGACACACATGAGGAAACTTTTGAAAAACATTTCAGTCAAAGCAAAGGGGTTCAAAACTTCCAACAGATTTCATCCATTTTCATCATCTTATTGCCACTTTGAAGGGTATTACCATATTCGAGAACCTAATTTCTCTCATATAGATATTGATAACCAATTAGCAACAAAGAAGAAGGGGTGGGAACGAGAATCGAATTACTCAGTGAGAGGATATTACCTTTTCAGCTCACTACAAGAGTCTTACTAAGTAGAAGACTTCTTTGAGAACCCTAATCTTTAAAGAAATTCTAAATTCAAATTTCATGGACGACATTTGTTATTGAAAGAAAAAAAAAAGTTTAACACCACAAAGGCTTGAATAGTGTGTGAGACAAAGGCACAATGCTCAACTTATGTACAAATAGTATATAGAAAAATTATCAAAGAAAAGCAAATGGGGACTCAACTCAATTACTCAATCCATTTTGCCAAATGAAATATTGAAAAAACGAAAAAACGACATGGAGGCCGATAAAGAACGGACTTGCGAGTTGAAATCAGGGTGGATTGATCAGTACAATGAAATTTCATTAGTGGAAAGATTTTACCAAATTTTGGTAGAGTTTTCTCTGTTTCTTTTAACTCTGTAATCAAAATTCATTAGTGGACAACCCATTTGATTTTTACCAAGTTAAATTTCTTGTATGATATTTTACATTTCTTTAGTTGTTTTGTTTTAAAAGAATGGCATATATTTCACAAAAGCCATGAAGACTAATTAGTACAGGATAAAGAAACATCCTTCACAATAAAATTACTGATTATAATAGGATGTTCATCTATCCAAGTACAAAAAATTTGGCCTATTTCTCGATTTATGCGTATCATCTTTGCACAGGGGCCATGCTAATCTTCTTCCTATTGTTCCAATTTTATTGAATGTCCCCAAAGGGACATTTTTTTCTTTAGTTATATGCTATTGTTGACCCTAAAAACTACCAAGCCTACGTGGCACGCAGACCGAATAATCTATGAGCTAACTACGTCCTTCGGTTGAATGCGGGGCGTGCCAACTCGACGGCCGAACACGGCCGGTGAGTAAAATGTTGATGTTGTGTTGTGTGCGCGGCTGACTTTTAAATCTTGCGATCACGGCCGAGGAAGGAACGCGCCTCGGCCCTTGGGTTCTAGAGCCTGAAGACAAGGCCACTAGTCTTGCGAAGTTCACGACTCGTCGGCGCCGGATTCGGTCACGGTGATTATATTCGTGAAGGTATAAGCACGCCGAATCGACACCAACGTATAAGGGCACAGATACTCGAAACAGATATAGGTCTTGATGGTGAAAGTGGTTCGGCCGTCTGAATGCCGAACTCTGAAACCAACCTGCGAGTATCCAATCATAAAACAACTCGGCGTTCGATGTGCCGAGCCTGGTAATTCGTAATACCTCACTTCGCCGAGAAGGATGATGAGATAACCTCTGCCAATAAGGATTCGAAAATCCTTCTCGACCGAGACTTGGATAGGTAACCAACCGGCCTCGACGCAGTGCTGTTTATCCAAACTGAAGGTGCTTTGCGATCGACTGGTTCTACGGTGATAGTGCTGTTTATCCAAACTGAAGATATCACCGGTTGCCTTCACAGTGCTGCTTATCCAAACTGAAGATGTGTTGGCGGACAAGAAAATAAAAATCTCAAAGGTTGAGAGGGTTTGCGCAGGGCAGTTTGTGTGTTGAGTTGGAGAGCTCTGAATGTTGTGCTCCTCCCTCTATTTATAGTAGTGCAAATACTCCTGATCGAGTTAGAATCGTCCTTGGGTATGAATCCTCTTCCTCATCAAATTCTACCTCGGCCGATCCTAATCCAACTCTATCTCGGCCGATCTTACTTCAACTATGACTTTGAATCTGCCCCCAGTCGCAGGCCAAATTCATTCATGCACCATGATTTGCCTAGGACTCCTTATCCCAATAGGTTTCGGCCACTTAACCTTTATCACATTCTCGTGTTCTAGATAATTCAATATATTATTCAGAGATAATTATTATGATAAAATCACAATATTATTCCCTAACAATAACTAAAATTATCCTGACTCAGTCACCTAACGGCTTAGAACTTCATTCACTCAACGGCCTCGACCGTTCGGGCCGATTGTGTAATTTTGGGCCTAAACAGCTATATATTGCAGTCACAACTTGGATTACAAGTTGATTAGATAAAATTTGAATTCCATACCTATGTCAACCCCATGATTATCTTTTACTTTAAATAGTTTAATTAGAGACCGTTTGAAACATACCATCGTATCTTTTTGAAAAAAAAAAGAAAAAAAAAAAGAGACCGTTTGATAATGAAATCTACTATCGTATCATTTCTATTTGATGAAATAAAATCAACTATCGTATCTTTTTCAAAAAAAAAAAAAAAAAAGCCGTTTGATAATCATTTCGTTTTCAGTTATTTAGCTTTTGTTTTCACTTCTTTTGAAAATTAAAATTTCTAAACAAAAATTTAAATGTTATTTTTGTGAAATTTAGTCTGATTTTTTTTAATGGATCGTGAATTTTTCCTTTTTTCTATGTATGTTTTGTCGCATAGAGTGGAAAGCGACTGCCGAAGATTTCTTTGAGGAAGACATATGGTTATACGAAGAATGCACCCCTGGCTGCATGGACACATATGCATGTTGCAACACCTTCTGTTGGTAACATGTTAGTTTCAAACATATCTTTGGGTGGCATGGGAGATATTGTAATGAGTCAGGTATATGAGTGGTTCCGATAGCCCTAAAATTCTTAGAGCTTCCGCATCATTTTCAGGCTCATGAGTGACATTGGTGGCTACAAGATAGGACATGGATCCGGATCCATTGGTCCTAATCCACCAAGTCACATCATCTGGGTCATTGAAATTTAATGCAACAGTTAGAAACAGTGGTCCACTTTAAAAGTTATAATAATTTTAACCGTTGATCAAATTTTAATGGTCCGAATAATATGACTTGGTGGATTAGAACCAATAGATCCGGAGAGGATTCATGTCCTACAAGGTATATCATATTCTGACATTGAATAATAAACTACATTAATTTTGTAATAACCATGCACATATTCATTATATATAACTGAGAGTAATTAATTAGTAACCAAAAATATATTTGGTTTTGTTCATGCAGTTTGACGAAGATAGGGAGCATGCTGCACCTGGTATCGATAGTCAAACTAAATATGGTAAATACCAAAAATATATATGATAATATTTGAGAATTTGTTGTATATTCATTAATCTCCAAAGTGAAATATATATAAGAGTTACAATTAGTATTACATATGCACTTCGTCAATGTGGGACAACATACTGCTATTTACACCTTAACTAATATACAACTCACAACATCGATTGCTACATGCAAGGTTCTAAAAAACGCTAGGCGCTAGTCGGGCGGCGGGCTAGCGCCTAGCGCCTAGGCGGCCTAGGCGGATTTAGGTAAATTTCTTATATATTTTATGAATTAATTAAATTTACTATATCAAATGTAAATAATTATTGACTAATATGCTATTTCTTATAGAAGAACATACATATGTGAATGTTTTATGTACATATATGATATGCTTGCCTAGGAAAAAAAATATTATCTAAATAATTTATAATTTATATAAGATTTACACACACACAATAAATATCCCAAACTTTTAAAAATATAAAAAACCCACCCACTCAAACCGTCCACATCACCTCTTCTCTTTCACATCAGCCTAATTTATAGAAGATTTATACACACACACAGACACACACACAATAAATATCTTAAACTTTTAAAAATATAAAAAAGCCCACCACTCAAACCGTCCACCTCACCTCACATGTGCTCTTTCACAGTGGTTTTCATAATTAAAACCATCACAGTCCATGGTTTTAAGAATATGACCTTGGATTTGAGACCACACTTCACCTCGACAGACGAGCTGCAGATGGTTTCAAGCTGCAGATGGTTTCTTAATTAAAACCATCTGAAATGTTTAAGTCTCTCTGTCTCTGTCTCTCTCTTCGCGCTCTCTTTTCTCTCATCTTCACAGACGCGATGCGCTGCAGTTCACTGGCAGCAATTTTTCTTCCCTCATCTTCAGACGAGCTGCAAAAATTCATCGGCAGCTCTCTTCCCTCATCTGCTCACAGACGGCTCTCTCTTCCCTCATCTGCTCACAGACGACAAAGCTGCAGAAGCTCGCCGAGATCGGAAGTTGCAGATTCAGAGTTGCAGGGCGTTTGGGATTTGTAACCGCCTAGAATGGCGCCTAGCGCCGCCTAGACCGCCTAGTGACCGCCTAAATCCTCTCCGACTTAAGTGAACGATTTGGTCGAAATCGGGTCGGAGCTCTGCCGTCCAGTGGCTAGGCGGCCGCCTAGGCCGATTTTTAGAACATTGGCTACATGAAGGAATATGGGGTGTCAGAGGAACCTGCAATTGATGTGTCTAAACAAAAAAATTATGGAGATGTGGAAGGATATAACTGAGTGCCTTAGACCAATTGATGTGCCAATGCTTATGGATCTTCAAACCTCATTTTGCATGGAGGTGTCTTAAAAGAAAAATTTACATGTAAAATATTATGGAATTGTTATTAACTGTAACAACCCATCCCTAACTTTACGATTTTATTAATTTTAAATGAATGAATTGACGAAAATACCCCTAGAGGCAAAGATTTTGACTTACGTTGACCATCATTTAGAGAGATGTATGACTCATTCTTTTAGCATATTTGTGTAGTACTCGATGATACGAACATGTGGGCCTAAGCGAAATCGAATTTAGAGCTACGATAGAGATTTTACATACTTACAAACGTGAATGGTGATTTGGTAATTTCATATTTAGAGATATTTTGTGAGCCACGTGGGGCCCACACCCCACACTTGCCCTGTCTCATATCCTATCTCTCTAGAAATTTTGGTCTCTCTCTATCTCATTTTTCAAACTCTCTCTCACTAAAACTCTCTATTCTTTTCTCTCGTATTTCACTCCCCTTTTCTCCCTTATTTCTCCCTTATTTCTCTGTTTTGTAGAGACTAGCAAACACAACCGCTCGTCCACTCCGATGAGCTCCCCTATCACAGAACTACCATTGCCGACTACCATGACTTGCTTCGCCTCTTTAACTCTCTAAAACTCTATCATCTCAAACTCTCTCTGCATTCTCCGTGCACAATAACACCGAACCACCGCCACTTGACTACTCCGGCGAGCCAGACCATCAAACCACCACCACGCATTTCTTTCCCTATCTCTGTTAATCTTAGACTGAACATCGAACCTAGAATAATACACTACACCGCAGTGTAGCACCATCACCGTTCAAGGGATTTTTTTGATGAGTTTTTGCTGTTTCCGACAAGGTAAGTCTCAGGAACTCATTCCTTCTTTCCTTTTCGTGGTCTGTGAAGGATCTTAGGATTTAAAACTTTCTCTGGTAGGGTGTGGAGGCGGATAGGACGTGTGGAAAGAAATTCCCCAGTTTTTTAGCAGAGGAAGCTGTGACCATTGGGCTACTTTCAGGCCATTTTTCCGGCCAACTCCAATCATGAATCTACCTAAATTAGGTATAGATCGATTCCTTATATTCCTAACTTTAATTTGGTAGTTGAGACGTTGATTTTGGTGGTGATTTGAGCTCGAAATAAGCTCTGGAAAACCAGACCACAGCTAACCATTTTCTGGGCAAAACGAAGATGGGGAGTATAGTGGTACTCGCAGACGCGTGGGTGCGCATAACGGTTCTCCTGCGCTCGGCCCGTGGCTGCCAGTGTAGCCCCCTTATGGCGGCGCGTAGAGGAACCCGTGGTCTGACACACCCCTACCGATGTCGAGGCATGCTGGCCATCAGGTAAGGTAACGTAGCCAAGTGCGCAACAGAAGTGATAATAATAATAGGAAAATGCCAGTAAATAAAAAAGACCTAAAACTAAACCTATTTAACTAGATACAATATATAAGTGTGTGAAGGTGACCAAGTATAAGTTGTACACATGTCAGAGCATAGGTAAACGAAAGTGCAGTCGAACCAACTAAGTACTAATTATGCAAACAGGGAGAAGATCTCTACTTTTTTATGGAGATGTCAGAACCATCGGGAAATCCTCGTGAGCCACCAAAGATGATCAGCTACCTAGAACCTGGAGGGGAACAAAAACGTTTCAGCTCTAAATCATGTAAGCTAGGTGTAGAATCAATATAAAATAACATACTAGTCGGAGTCACCTAATGTGACCTGTACGACTCGAACTATAGCTCATCAACCTAGGCTAACACACGAGTTAGAGTCACCTGATGTGACCTGTACGACAGGCTGTGTATAAATATGTACACTCAAGTGCTACGATCACGTGAAAATTGTACGATACATCGCGGGTCACCTACGAGTCGGAACCACTTATTATGGTTTGTACGACAGGCTGGCACCAGACTTGGGATCCAAGGTGAGCGTGCGGTGCGGGAGATGAACGATCAAGTGAAGGCTGGCCCTAAAACTCGCACAAACTCGCTTAACTTCGGAGTTCCTACGGAACCTGAAGCCAGTGAGCTCCCAAAAACCCTCGTGCTAGGTAGAGATGAGAATATACATATAAGGCTTACAAAATCCACACCCTTGGGCGATGTGGGATCTTACAATCCACCCCTCTTTAGGGGCCCGACGTCCTCGTCGGCACACTTCCGGCCAGGGATTGGCTCTGATACCAAATTGTCACATCCCGGCCTGGGCCTCCACCACATCCGGGCCTCGACTCCACCGTAGCACGATATTGTCCGCTTTGGGCCCCGACCACGCCCTCACGGTTTTGTTCTTGGGAACTCAAGCAAGCAGAACTTCCTAGTGGGTCATCCATCCTGGGAATGCTTTGGCCCAATATCGCTTAACTTCGGAGTTCCTACGGAACCCGAAGCCAGTGAGCTCCCAAAAGGCCTCGTGCTAGGTAGAGATGTGAATATACATATAAGGCATAGAGGATCCACACCCATGGGCGATGTGGGATCTTACACTATATGTAGTATATATATTTGGAAACTATACTTGTTTTACGGCGATGGGTTATTATGTTTTGAAAAGGTTTTACAAGCTTTATTTTTAGGTCCACTCACCTTTGTTTTTCACCCCTCCAGGTTTTAGTAGCTGAACTTTCGTATCGACAAGGATTCTTGGCAAATCTTGGTATTGGTGGTTACCTTTGATGGTGTAATTCTCAATCTGCTCTACTGTACTACGTATGCTCTGACATCACGTGTGAAATGAGTTCATTCCCGCTCAGTAGCGCACTCTTAGACACTTTTAGGTTTAAATTTACTCACATTTTCATCACTACACTTTATGACTTCGTCACATTTCGATGTCGGCCAATACAGCTCGATTAGGAGTTCAAATGGACATTCCGGGTCGGAGTGTGTCATTAACATTTTAAAATTTTAATTGCACATTTTATACTTTTTATATTTAAAAAAAAAGGTGCACAATTATATATATATATATATATATATATATATATATATATATATATTCTGTCCAAGTGCACAATTGTTTTCTTAAAGTGTTACTAATAGTTCTCACATATCTCAACAATGATCAAATCTAATTATTATTATTTTATTTTTTTGTCGAAAGCTAGAATTATATTGAACAAAAATTCTGATCCTAACTCATCACAGCGAAAACTCCCACATGCTTATGAACGTACGCAGTTACCATATGGGTTGTACGATTACATTGATGAAGAGTGAAGATAAACGTCACCGACTGGAAAGAAGGCACCATAGCCCAAATATCAACCAAATAAACCTCTATTGACACGTCTGCTTGAATCTCCTTATTGAGCATTTGAATCAGTCCCTTAGAATCGGTTTCCACTTCTAGCGCCACCCTTGACTCTGGAAGACCACTTTAAACGCATATCTCAAGCCCTTCACGAATCCCGCCGTCTAAATTTGGGCTTTTATTATTATGCATCAGCCGAAATCCGAATACTGTGGGACGGAGAAGGGAGAGGAAGAGGGATTGAGTGGGACGGAGAAGGTGGAAAATGATGGAGAAAAAAATTAGATTAAATAATATAATATTAGAGTTTGTTATTTGTTTTGTTTATTAGTTTGACACGGATCAAATGCTGTCTAACTTATCTATTTTAAACCAATTCAACTTAATTTTTAAAATTAACCAATCTGATAAAATCCAATGCAACAAATACACTCTTAAAATTTTAATAATGGTTCTCACATATCTCAACAGTAACAGAGAACAAATCTAAATTTGGGCCTTTATTATTTTGCATCAGCCGAAATCTGAAATATTTGACTTATTAATCTGCAATATAACATGTCACGCTGAACAGCCAAATCACCAGAAGAGGGATCCTTGTAGTTGCTCCACGTGTCCATACCGCTCCACATGTCTCTCACCTTGAGCGGCAACTGCAAACCTTCGCACAACATCAATTTTGACACTGAATCAAGCGCTACCATAGTTGATGAAGAATAATATACAAAAGGGTTATTGCCTCTAAAAGTGGGTAAGAAAACAAAGCCACCAAAATATGGCAAAGCCAGCAACAATGTTGATCATAGCAAGAAGGGCTATTGCCTTTAAAGCTTTGACTCAACCCTCCGGCAGAGATTCTCCAAGATTTGCTTCTCCACTGCCTTTGAAGGTGCTGATGTACAATTTTTGTGTTTTTATTGCCATTTACGAAATTCGAATTCAGTATTACCTACAACAAAAATAATTTACATTCTCCTAATAAAATACCGAGTCTTATTTTCTCAAGCTATGAGACTGACTTTATATATCAAAACATTAAAACACAGAGAGCAATTTATATGATATGAAATGATATATACATCAATATTGTGGTTAGAACATCAGTGATACAAGACGTTATGGTAGCAATCTACCCGTTCCCTATAAACTCGTGTCATAGAACTTCATCTGGAGAGGTTCTTTTAGAGAAGAGTGTATGTGATCAGCGCTTCATACGATAGTCGGACATAAATAGGTGACAAAAATAACGTAGTTTTTGTTCAATCTTCTTATTATAATTTTATTTTCGTTCATATCAATCTTGTCATGTGTTCATGGGGTTAAATGTTCAGGGTGCCAATGCAGTGGCAGATGCAAGAGAAAGTGGGGGTGAAGTTAGCGGGACATCAAGATTGCCTTATACGGCAAAGGAGACGTTGAAGGAAGGGTCGTACGAAGCCAGACATCAAGATCTAGCTGCTACGAGTGACCATGCAGAAGATGGACCTGTGAAAGCCACTGAGATGGCGGAGACTGGGAGAGACACAGCCAAGCCCACCATGGATGGTGCGTGGAAGGCAAGTAAGGAGACCACAGAACAGATCAAAGGCCCAGCGGGGCCGGGCAAAGATCGTCATCGTGATCATGAATATGATCCAGTCCAAGGGCCTATTGATGATCTGAGAAACCGTGCAGGAGGATATGATCTCAGTGAAAAGTGAAGGGGGGGGGGGGGGGGGGGGGGGTGGTGTTTTATGGGTTTTTATGCTTGTTTGTGGTTGTAGGAAGTGAGGTCGTGTACGTATGTGATTCCTATTTCAAATGAAAAAACAAAAAAAAGTACTGAAAAATGGTTGACCTTAGTGTAGTCCATGCATAGTGATGAATGGGTGGATAAAAGGAGAGAGAAAAACGAAAACCTTGCTGCAAAAAAAAAAAAAAAAATTTCTAAAGTCAAATTTCAAAAACAACTTTCATTTTGAGAACCAAATATTTCCTTTTAAATGATAACAAATAAGTAAATATGTTGTCGAAGTTACTCTTTTTTTATTCCATGATATTGGGAGTGGGAATTGAACTAAATCAAAGTCAGCTATAATTAGTACCAACTTTGACAACACTTTCACTTGTAGGGTGCGTTTGTTGCACCGGACTGTCTCGGACTGGACTAGCTGCAGGAACTAAGCTGGACTGGCTTAGACTAGACTAAGTTGGACTAGCTTAGTGAAGCGTTTGGTGCAGTGTCGGACTAAGAAACAGGATAATGAAAACAGTACTGTTACCAGTTTGATGTTTGCTTAGACTAGGACTATATTATTGTTCTATTTTAATTACTTTTTATATTAAAGATATTATTAAAATTATTAAAATTATTAATATTGGATTAGAGTGAGACTCAATAAAAATATAAAAACCAAATTTTCTTGCCAACGAAAGAAACATACATGATTCAGAGTGCGTTTGTTGTACCGAACTATCTCGGATTAAACTAACATTCGAGACTAAGTTAGACTGACTTGACTTAGACTAGCTGGATAAGAATAACGGAGTGTTTAGAGTTCAAATACTTCTTTTGTCATTCATTAATTCATTTTACTATTATTAATACACCTTTTTTATCTTAAAAAAAAAAAAACAATTTGACTCTCTCTCTCCCTCCCCCCCCCCCCCCCCCCCGGTCTCTCTCCCCTGTCTCTCTATTTTCTTCCTTCATTTGCTTTGGTTCTTCACGCCCAGCCCAGAACCAGAAAAAATAAAACCCACAATTTTTCTTCTTTGCATTTGCTTTCTCTTGAATTCAAACCCATATTTTTCTTCTTTTAATTTACTTACTTTCTCTTCAAATCAAACCCAGAAAAATCCCCAATTTTTTTTTTCAATTTGCAGAGGCTTCGTCGGATCGTCAGATCTACAAATTTATTTCAATCGACCTCTCCAAATCAACGTCAATCGATCTTGCAGAAGAAAGAGACAAACTTGCTGGCGCATCTTCCTGGCGAAGCTCTTGGCGAACTCGAGTAGGGCGCGACGGTTGGTGCGGGATCTGGAAGAAGAAGCAAGCTGAGGAAGACAAAGACAAAGTGAGTTGAGGAAGACGAAGACCAAGCAGACGAAGCGAAGCGATGGTCTTAGCAATCCCATCCTTTTTGGGCGGTCTCGCTAAGACCGGTTAGTGAAGAGTTTAGTCGGCATGAGGCCGACGTAGTCCCATTAAACACAATCCTAGCTCGCACCAAACACGGGATTAATATTCTTAGTAAGCCAGCCCAATCCAGTGATACTTAGCGAGTGCAAACAAACACGCCCGTAGAGTAGTGTTAGTAGCGTTTTCGGATTAACTTAAAAAAAATTGAAGCGGTTAACAAATGAGCTTTATTAGAAGACAAACACTCCACAAATCACCCGTTTCATGTGGGCTTCTATGGTAATCTTGTTCATGTGATAAAGAACTCGAATAACGTTATATGTTTACAAGCATCTACTGTTGATCACATAGTGATCAAGAGATGTATGGTTACTAATATTTGGATTTTATATTAAGGGACGAGAATGAATGAATATGCTTTTAACATATTAAGCTTAATTATTGACTAGTCTTCATGCAAGCGCTCACGCGCGTGTAGAAGACATTTTTTGAATCACAGCGTGCTACGCTCGACTTACACTTTTTAAATGTATTTATATGCGTAAATTGACAAAAGGAAAGTCAAATATTTGAAGTAAATGAACAATTTTAGATCATGTTAGAAGAAACCCCTCATAAACCAATTAAAGCAGCTGAATTCACATAATAAAATCGGTTCTATAGAATTTATATTAAGAATAGAGAAAATAATATTTAATAAACAATTAATTGAATCACATTATTACTAGCCCGTTGTGAGACTAAATCCACCCGCCCTTAGTGTAGATAATATCGTTTGTTAAAAAAAAACAATCATTTAACAATTAATTTAATCACATTATTATCCGCATGCGAAAAACTTTTTTTATAACCGACATTTCACGCCTCTTAAGATGTTTTGAATGTGTTTAAACATAGTAAAATAATATTTAATAAAAAACTGATTGAATTATATTATTGCTAGCCCATTGTGAGGCTAATCCCACCTCTCTCCCTTAGTGTAGATAATATTGTTTGTTAAAAAAAAAAACAATCATATGACAACTTATTTAATCACATTATTATCTGCGTGCGAAAGACCTTTTTTATAACCGGCATTACATGCCTCTTAATGTCACATCCCGACCCGTGGTCCACCACATCCCGGACCCGCCTTCGCCGACGAAGATTAAGATCTTTCTGTGTGAAAATATACTGAAGGCTCTTATGATCTGTAACACATGGTTACGTCACCTCACGTGATGGCCAGCATGCCTCGATCTCGGTCGGGGTGTGTCACTTAAGACGTTTTGAACGTGTTTAAAAATAGAACTAATTAAAAAAAAATGTACCAAAAAATTAATTATTAAAAAAAAGCAATGTTAAAATGACGAAAATACCCCTGCCTTATTTGATGCATTATTTTGGAATACCTCTGAAGTTTTTTGTCTTGGGGATATTTTTGTTGAAACTTGGTGACACCAAAATCACTATTCACCTTTTGTACTGGCTAGATATCAAATGCAAGAGTGTCTCGCAAATCATTTTTTTGTCATAAAGTGACCAAGAGCAATCTTCGGTCAAACTGAACTTTCTATCCAAGTTTTCTTCAAGTCCAAGCACATCAATCAAAAGGTAGAAGCACCCTTTCAAGCCTAATTTACAGATCAATAACCTTCAACTCATGTTTTGCTTATTTGGTACGAGAATAAAATGAAAATGGTATAGAAAGGATGAGGTGCAAATAAATGTGTATGATATATATATAAAACTCATGTTTTGCTTATTTGGTATGAGAATAAAATGAAAATGGTATAGAAAGGATGAGGTGCAAATAAATGTGTATGAGATATATATATATATATAACTTCTTTTTGGTTACTCATACTTTCCTTTTTACGGTTATGCTATATCTAAACACTATCGAATCCACTCATTTTTTTCATTCTTTTGCTGTTAGTATACACGTGTATTGAAATAATACACATTCTTTACAAATTTTATCCTTATAAATAAACAAGGAGATATATTAACCCGCATACGAAAGTGAAATTAGACCTAAGTTTTTAGAGATAACGTTCGGTTTGAGTTAGACATTGATAAGAAACACAATCAGAAGGTTTTATCTCAAAAGTTTTCACATGATAATATTCACGTATAACTTCACTCCATGTCCATATATGTAGATGTAGGGATGGCATATTATTTGTGCATGCAATTTGGCCTTTCTAGGAAAGCTTCAAGCCTCCAACCGCTTAAACTCGCAAAATAGAACTGTAATGGTACGTCTCCCAAACTTCTGCTGCAACTGGAAGCGGTGGATAAATTTTATTGAACTTGTACCAATCGTCATAAACCAAAAAGATCGACCTGAGATTAACAAAATTCAAAGTGATTTGAACAAGTCGGAACATACAACCGCCGCAATGAGTCATGATGTAAACATGTCAAGACACACAACACACGTGTCCAAGTATTGTGCACGTGTTCAACAAGGAATGTGCCACTCTGTCACGTGTCCTATGTTTGGCGCGATATATGATCTTAACAGATATTGGGCACTGAGGACAATAGTTCAAGGATTTTGCGAACAGATACGAAAAAGGTTGAGAGCATCAAATCTCATGGCGGCGACATTGACAAAGAGAGCCCTCTCCAACATCTCAAAATCTTTGCCTACAGAGCATCCCCCTTGTATTCAATCCTGCTTATCCAGGGCTTGCTTCTCCACTTCTTATGAACGTGTCCAAGTAAACATTTATTTTCCCATTTTTATTTGGTTTTTTTTTTTAATATCTTTTTTAGCATCTTGATTAATCTTATCAATGATCCGATGTCAGTCGAACCCTAGGCTACCCAGTGAACATTGGATCTAAGTAAAAGCGAACGAGTTACAAGGGGAACAACTAACTTTCGTATCTTAATTTACCTATACTTACGGATGGGTAACATTAAGGAAACTAAATTTGTAACAAAATTTTAAATGATATGAAAGTTGATGATTGGATTATTACTTGAACATTAATAAACAAGATCATTTTTATTGGTGACACCTGTTTTAGTTTGTAAATTTTATCTCACTCTAGTTTTTACGTACATGCAGATATAAGTGTACTATATATATATATATATATATATATATATATATTATAATTATATGCTAATCTGCATCAATATTTTAGGGCGCCTACTTTTTAGGTTACGCGCTCTAGAAAGTTAAGACGTACGCCCTAAAAAAGTTTATGCATATTAGCCCATTGGTCTAATAATCCAATTTCTATCGTAAGCGGATTGTATTTATAATTAGTATGAAATGTTTCTCTGAATGTGGTCGAAATAGCTGCGCTTAATTTTTATTTTTTCTCCAATGAAATAGGACCCAAGAAATAGGCCACCAACAGAGGCAGGCAGGCATGGAGCAGCGACTGAGGGAAGAGAAGGTGATACCAGGATTGATGACATGAGAGGAGTTACAGGATTTGTGGCAGACACAGCAAGACAAAGCGTGGCAAAAGCGACGGAGGTGGCGGAGGACCTTGTTGACATGGCAAGGGAGACGAATGTTGCATGGGATTCTGTCAAGAACACTACCCGGAAGGTCACCGACACTTTGGTTGCTGAGGCTGATGCGAACGTTGTTGATACAGCTGAGTATAGAACTATTGAAGATCACAGTAAGTTCGCAGATCAGAACGACCACCATCAGAAGGGTCACATTTGATCAGGGATGGGAATTTGGTTTGAGACTGTCACATATAGAGGACTTTCAATAATTATATCCAAACTTTGTTGACTGTGTGAAACTTCTTCACAAGATCGAGGGGAAATCGTATGGTGAATGTATCTTTTCTTTTCTTGTTTCTCAGTATAGAAAAGGTATAAGAGAAGATGTATGAATTGTAATTTTGTGTGCAAGTGTACACAGTCTCTTTTTATATGTTAAATGTGTGTTTAACATCAGCTTTTGACATGCATTGCGACTTTGGAAATGTATGAATTTCAAAATACATTATCAGTTTGAATCTCCGACCAAAATTATGACATCAACCAGCCTATTTCGAGATCAAACATGAGGTCGATTAGTCTACGGCCTACACAATATGATTCACCACATGAAGAATATAGTTGGAAGTATAGAAGTGTAAAAAATCAGCTTGATTGTGACCGACCATCGGTAGGGTGAAAATTATAGCCTCTCCGTGCCCGAAGGGGTGGATAGTTGTGGCTTCTCACACGTCTATATGTGTTATTTATTAAGTTTAATTTACGCAACATGAAGGCACTTGGATTGTTGGCCCAAGACGAATAACTAGGTAAGACTTTTTCGTACGATTCATTACCGTCAAGTTTAATGAAATTACGGCTTGCGTATTATATGTCATTTTATACTACGATCTCGGAGATTTCTGGGATGTTTTTAAGTTCAATCTTCGTAGATATCAAATTGGGGCCCACTGTTCCCTCCTTTTAAGGTAAATATATTGTTGGAATTCAAGAAAATATCTTGCATATTATGTGACTAAGATAATTTTGTTATTTACTTTTTCAAATTTCATGTCACGCATGGTATAGAGAGATGGGAAATGCAATGAGGTTCAACAATCAACAACAAAAATGGTGTTATTTTCATAGACGCCAAGTGAATTAAGATACATTTTTTTTGCAATTATTTTTTGTTGGATCATGTTTTGCAATTTTGATAAGCTACTATATATATATATATATATATATATATATATATATATATATATGTTGTTGTTGTTGTATATATCGAATTCATGTTCATAATTTTGTGGCTTTTATATATTAATATTATCCAAATTAGGGGAGTTATTTCCCTTCCCTGAATATTTTTGATGGTCCAAACTTTCTTCTCATTACTGTACCCCTAATTTTAATAGAATCACAAAAAGAGGTCAAAGTTTGAGCCTATTATAGTGAGGTGTGGGAATCCAATGCTTAGTCTATTTCTGGGCCATTAAAGGATCTAAAAAAAGGCTCAGGATCGAGGAAGATGATGAAAAAAAAAGGAGGCGATAGAAAAGCAGTTCGAGTGAAAGAGCCAATCCTTCAGTTTTAGTGCGTGCGGGAAAGGGACTGAATATACATCATGAAGTTTATCATGGTGCGAAGAATTACGCATATATATGAACACGATGTGCTTTACATATCAAGCCAAAACCTTGGGACCAGCTGAATCAATATTGGTTGACCTCCATTTTCATCAACCTTCATTTTCTTCACAGATTGGAAAGGCTCCTTTCCAGCCTGAAAACATTCAAAGTTTTTGCAAATTCGAACTGCATGTTTTCTTCATATTCTTGCAAGAGTTACTATATGTTTTTGCCGATTGGAGGGAGAGAGGGATTCGAACTTGAAATTTATTCAAATATTACGAAGAATAGTAATGTTACTAAACTAAGAGCCAATAGGTTCATTTTTTAGTTTTAGATGAGTAAGACACATAACACGAATACTTAATTTTGTGGTGTCATATCACGGGGAGTTAGAAATGGGGCTTGGTTGGGTTAGAAGTAACGGTCGGGGTTCAAGGTCGAAATCTGAATCTCATTCCTCGGGTTTAAGGTCTAGGTTCCAAAGTTTTGGATCAATTAGGGCTCTAGGTTAAACGTTGAACTTGAGGTTCCAAGTCTAGAGTTTGAATCCAATATAAGAAGAAAGTACATCATCATGTTACCGATTGTATATAAGTTTATGTTTATCTCCTTCATCACATGACTGATTAATCGCGTGGTACTCTAGTTTTGTATGCCATCATCAGATATTTTAGTCTTATTTTGAATTTGTTTGGTTTAACTACTCAATGAAGAATGATGATAAATGCCTCATGCTTAGAGGTTCATGATAAAGAGAGGAATCCAGGAACTAAAGAACACCGGGACCAAGACCCAACTCAAAGCTGAGAGTGATGGGCACAATATTGTGGCGAAAATTACTTGGTGTGTCACATGGATTCTTACTGGCTAGAAAAGGAGAGCCGACGCGGAAGCCAGTGAGGTGAATGTTAGATGAAGCTAGCTTGGATCATAGTGTACGTGGTTTGATGCTTTGATCATGTATGACAAGCGACAGTAAATGGACCACAGTCACCTTATGCCTTGTTAAGCAATTAAACGGTCTCTAAATCTAAAATAATTCTTTCAGAGGTCATTAATTTGTAGATGGTAGTAAAGATAAATGACGGTTTCAATTTAATAATATTTGTACTATCAAATGATGCCATGTTAGACTGAGAAGGATGACTTTCCTCCTTATTGGGACTGAGGGAAGTATTATCTCCCTAAATTAATGGAACCTGCAGAATAGATTGGCAAAGCTACATACGTATCACTAATGACATTGTTGATCGTATCCTCTCACACCTAGAACCTAAACTTCTAGGTGGATCCGATAAACCCTACCTGAATATGTAATCAGTAATACATATGAAAGCTGCTATTTACACTTCAAGAACATTGATTGCCTCATTCATGAAGGAGTATAGTGCATGATGACATTTTTAGATTGTAAATAATAGCTTCCATAACGACATATATGATGGCATGGACACATTGCAAAGGAACCCAAAGCATTATTGCATACCAGTTGGAAGTAGAATTGCTATTCGCCTGCTTTCTCTTTCACTTTGCTTGTGTTTTGAAGATCAAATTAGAATGAATGTTTAGGTCCGCAAAGGTACAGACCTTGACTTGTTAAACGATTACATTAACCATTGGGTACTTTGGTACTATGACCCTGTGAACTTGGGGTGCAGGGTCATGTCACACTTGATTTTTCTTGCTAAACTCTACACATAAATTTACCTGTGTACCTCCACAACATATCCAGGTCCCGTGAGCTTGTACCATCCAAAATATGCCATCAGCTATATATTCCAACTATTAAAGCAACTCCACCTTTACTTATTGCCTTGGGGATAGGCAACCCAATCCACTCCCTCATCCTCCCCAAAACACTTCAGCCTAACTTGGGCAATTGGACTTAAGGTGAGCTCGATAGAGAAGTCAGGCAATAATCGTCTGGTCAGTACCCTGCCTATGTGACGTAAGACTGACGTCACCATGACGTCAACCACAATTTAAATTATAAAAAATAATTATAAATATAAAAAATTATAATATTTTTTCTATAAATACCTAACCATGTTCTTCCATTTTACACTACCCTTCAATATTTTCAAATACCTTCGGCCAATCTTTTATTATTATCCGAGTTTAAAAATAAAGTTTTTTATAATTTTATTAAATAAAAAAATAGTAATATTTTATTACGAATTGTCTGAGTTATTCAGTTTAGGAGTGTAGATTCACTTGGGCAGTTACTGTTCATTTAAGGGGATTAAGTTGCCTATTGCCGAATGAGTCCTTACTACACTGGAAGTGGTCTTACAAAATATGTGTCAACAAAATCGGAAACTATTAAGTCTCCGAACTATAACATAACAAAATAGAAGAAAGCGATGTTCTCAATAAAACTCTGAAATGTGCACGATGATAATCGAATGGTCACACATTGTCTTATTTCGCTAATATTAATCCTTTGTATAATAGATGATTCTCAAAAGAAAATCTAAAACTAGACTACTAATATCGTTGAACCACATAACAAGTATTTAAGAACAGAATCTACATAAGACTTTCATTTTTGGTGCTTTAGTTTTCAACGAAATGGTGGAGAGAATTGAAAAGCTAAATTACTGGTACAGGATTTCTAGAAATACGAGTGAAAGAAAACTTCAGTATTCACACACCTCTTTTAATTTTCGCTGTTAGATTGAATACATTGAAAAAGATCAATGAAAAAAAATTAATAAACATGTGCGGAAGATAAAAATGAATGTACCGAATCGCACTATCCTATAATCTGATGATATAATATACATTTACCTCTAGAGAGTGAAGTGGATAAAAAAATTACCTATTTTGCCGTGGAAGCTATTTTGGGTGAATATATACGTACAGTATGCTGTAAATTATGCATCCAATAAAGGCATAGGGTAAAGTAGAGAATGGCAGGCAAAGCACTCACTACAGATTAAAGATGACTGACAATATATTCAAAGCAGTCAGTTGTACTGCGTGCAAATTTACTCGTCCAGCGTCCTATACTACTACGTGAATTTGATTAAAGCATGCACTATACGTACGTGCTCACTTGTAAATGAACTGTCCCTCTCAATTAATCACGGAGTATGATTCTCTCATCTCTTATTCTCATCTCCTTCATTCCCCTCCACTTACATATTGTTTTTTATCTTATTGTCTCTATAAAAAAATCAATATAAGATGTTGATGTGGCTAAACCTGTAACCGTTCAAATAGAAGAGGAGGGAAAGGGAGAGAGATTAGGAGGGGAGAGAATCCTCCTCCATTAATCTCCAACCGAAATGGCTAACATATTCCCGTCCTAAATTATAGTCCTACAAAAAAAAAGTTAATTTTAAATGGACAGCTTCATGACATAGTCATATGTCATTTCTAACCGAAGAGGCTAAACATAGTCTCTCAATAATTTATTAGTTTTAAGTTTATACTACAAATTTATTAGTTAGTTTAATTAAACTACTATTGAATGTTTTCAAATCTAACTGTTGATTTTGTATTATTGCAATTGAGGAGTTGGGCCCTAAAACAAGGGCTTATGGGGAGCTACATTTGGCTAGCGTAATGCCCATTTGGCCAAATGGCATGTGTGCTCCATACAATTATAGCATAATCATCAGTTGGAGATGGATTTTTGGGCAAATCAGACCATTTTTTTTGCCTTTTGAACTTTTAGTCATCTCCATTGGAGATAACCTTAATTTCAGCAATGCGAACTACCCTTACAGGCTCTTCCTATACTACTTCACTTATCTCTGCATATTATATATTGTTAATAAATCATCAAACTCATCTATACACGTTCTAATCAAGGGATCCTCTTTTGTTACAAATTCACCACGTAGTGAGCTTCTATTGGACAAATGGTTCATATTTGAAACAAACATTGATTGACGAAAGAGGCCACTGCACGAATAGGTTGCAAGAGATAATCCCTCGGTCTGATTAACACTATATGTTCTTATATTTCACACCGATGCAAATTAAGCTTTCAAATCCTAACCTCGTTTATGAAGTGCTCTTTTGTTATATATTCACTGTTTCATTCAAAATTCGGCCACCTTATACGACATCGACACGCGCGGTAAAGAATGGAGCTTGTGTTTGTGGTCCTCTTCCACTTTTTCTTCACCTATTAATTCCTTACACTTTCTTCACCTTCACAACTCCATCCAGTTTCTCCCCTTCTTAAGGCACTTACACTTCCTTAACAATGGAGGGCAAGAACTTTGAAGGAAGGCAAACATGGAAAGAGAAGGCGAAGAAGGATTTCGAGGAAGTAGAGGATGACTACTCAGATGAAGAAGAGACCATAAGTGGTGGCGGAGGGTTGATGCTGAGATTTGAAGAAAATGAGAGGCAGAAGAAAGCTGCTGCAGCTGGAAGAAGAGGATCTGGTGGCGGAGGTGGAGGTGGGATAGCGCAACCGTCTTGTCAAGCGGAGAGGTGTGGGGCTGATTTGGTTGATGCAAAGAGGTACCACCGCCGGCATAAGGTTTGTGAGTTTCATTCTAAGGCAGCTGTTGTGATCGTTTCCGGGATTCAACAGCGGTTTTGCCAGCAATGCAGCAGGTCTAATTGCATCCCACTTTCCCTTTCTTGCTTGCTTGCTTGCATTTTTCTGCTTCTGTATGATTTAGCACTGCTTCAGTATGATTTATGGAATAAAAATTGGGTTTTATACTCAGAAAGCAAAAACTCCATCCATAATTAGGGTTTTGACTAATTCTCCATGGGGAATTAAACTTGAAAAATTCTTTCATTAGTACATATAATAATTAAGGATTTCTGTTCCATTTCAGATCATGATGTCACTTAGAACATGGGTTTACAGCTATGTAACAATTTTTTTGAAGCAGATTATTCCTTGAGTTATGATTTTTCCTGAAAGCATCTTTCCATGTGGAGTCAAATAGAACATAATATTCTAAATCCGTATAGGCTGGAATATTAAAATAATTAACCACCTTTAATTGACTGGTATTGTTAATGGTGTCAAGAGGTTAATTAATTTAGTCAAATGCAGCCACTGGTCATGCTAAACCATGCAAGGCATGTAACTGGTACAAGCTTTTAAAATTGGAGATGATGTAAATTATTAAGCTGCAGAATATTAATAAATGTCTGTTTAGCGTAATGTGTTATCCAGTCAGTGAATATTTTCATTCCTTTGCTGTCCATTAATAACTATACCCAATAACTGAACTTGCTAGGGCCAATGCTATTTCTTGTGAAATTTAATTGCAGAATTTTTTGAGACCCTTAATTAATATCTTGAAGTGACTTCCGAATACCTCTTTTCTCTTCTTCAAGTCTGAAGTGTGCCCAAGGAAAAAAATCAATTGCAAAAATCATTTCCCTTAATATAATCCTTCATAAAATAGTACTTCTACATATCACCATGTTTTAGAACTTTTCCTTATTATGGGGATGCACTTCACAGGTTCCATGAGCTAATTGAATTTGACGAAGCAAAGAGAAGCTGTCGCCGGCGTTTGGCAGGACACAATGAACGACGCCGCAAGAGCTCGGGCGAACCTTATGGAGAAGGATCGAGCCGGAGAGGGGTTGGTCACCAGTACAAAGAAAGTCAGACTGGATATCAGATCACACCCCCAGGAAACTCTTCTTCCAAGCATTGCCCGATCAGATAAGGCCAATGCATGTTGTGATCTGCTCTCTACATGCTCCCTCTCTTCTGTCATCCATGGATTTCCGACGCTCTACGTATGATTGTTCTAATTATGCTAAATATTGAGAATTCTGAAGGAAGTGCTATTTCGTTGTCTACCTAATTTGCTCTTATGTTGGTATGCTTTGTTTCTAGGCCATTACTTATGTAGACTATGTAAGCTTCTCAAGCTAATGTGTTGTATGGTTATGTAGTTTAGACTCTTGTGTGGTCATAAGTGCTTATTATAAGCACAACAAAACTTCGACTGGAAGACCATGTGCTTCTTAGAAAAGCACTTACAAAGTATTTATGAATAAGCACCTCAAAAAGTTTTAATAAGATAATTATAAGTCGTCAGATGAAATTCCAACACGTATTAGACTGTGTGAGAGAATGTTTAAGTATGAAGCACTTATGCTCACAATACATGAGCGTATGTGCTTGTAAGTGCATATCCTGGAACTGATTTACTATAAGCACAGCATAATCTTCACTAAGTTCAACTGCTTTCGAAAAAGTATTTTGAGACTCGATCAAAAAATTCTGTTAAATCATCTAATTATTTCTATCAAGGCCAAACACGATTTTAGGTATCTAAACATGTACAATGTCAAGCATATGCTGACAAAAGGTTGGACCAATTAAGGCAATTATTCACCCCTGATTTATGATTAAACAAAAATAATTAAAATCTGCAACGTGGTTTTTCACCATGATTGAAGTTTTGGACAGTAAGATGCTGAAAACGACTGCATATTATGGATATTACGACCAACCACAATATGCTTCTGCTGGTCATATATTACTAGGATTAATAGTGACGTCTTATCTAAGATATTTTCCATACCAAACGACAATCTATCTTTCTGTTCATATATATTTCCCTTTTGTTAAGGTTCATCTTCCCTAGCTGTCTTTTTGTCTGCAAATATTAGCTTTTAGCTTTTCTTTTGTTTCTGAACAAAAAAAAAAAAAAAAAAAAAGCAGCTTTTCTTTTGTTTGTGATGGCTTATCGATTATCTTTGTCACCATCTCAAATACTTTCTTCATGATATTTTTGAAAATTTTGATAAAAGAAAGATAAAGACTTCAATTTCCAAATTACAAGTAGGAAAATATGCCAAATTAAATATGACGTTATATTACTAATTTACCTCTAAATAATTCTATCTAACAGTAGAAAAAAAATAGGGTAAATTACAAAAAACTACCTCAACTATTGGGGTCACGACAGTTTCATACCTTCTTTTTTAAAATTGACAATGTCATACCGCATCTTACGAATTTGTGACAATGTCATACCTCTGTCAATTTTTCTGTTAGTTTTTCTGTTAAGTGCTGACGTGGCTTTATTCGGACCCCACTTTCTATTAAAAAATTATTAAAAACTAAAAAAAAATTAATATTTTTTAAATATTAAAATAATAAATAAAAATTTAAAAAAAAAAAAAAAAAACCTTTGTCGTCCTACCTAGGGGTGGGCACGGGCCCGGCCCGGCCCAATTTTGAAGGGAACGGACAGGACCCGGGTGAAAAGGAGACGGGCCGGGCCGGGGACTACATATTCTAATATAGGAACCGGACCTAACTCGGCCAGGTTGAAACGGCCGATTCGGGCCGGGTCCGCGGGTCCTTGGTTTTTTTTTTTTTTTTTTTTTTTTTGTTTGCAAAACTGGCACCTTCCTCGACGTCTCCGCCTCCCTCCGCCAAGGCCATGCCGTCCACCGGAAAATCTTACAAACCAAGAACCCAAAACCTCTCTGTGGCTAAATTCCCCAAGCAGCCTAGACACCCCATGAGCAAAAAACATCCAAGCAAATTGGTTTCTCCACATTTGATTTGAGCATTCATCTTGATTTCAAAGGTGCATAATTAGCCATCAGAAAACAAAAATTCACAACTTTAACTAGTACTAAATCACAATTGAAAAGCCAATTCAAAGTGAAACCCTTACAACATCCACATCTCACCCGACATCGTAGCCTCAACCACGAGGCATGCACCTTCGCAATTCCACTTCCCGACTGCAATTTGGGTGAAACCCAGATTTTGCGATTTGGCCGATCTACGAAACCCATATGAAACCACAATCGTCGCACCTTTAGAAACCCAGACAAAACCACATATTTGGGTGAAACCCAGATTGCGATTTGGCCGATCTACGAAACCCATACGATACCACAATCGTCGCAGCTTTAGAAACCTAGACAAAACCATAGATTTGGGTGAAACCTAGATTGCGATTTGGCTTCTAAAATTTCTCTTGCGGCTGCCACGAGCGATTGGCAGCTTTCGTGGAGAGAGAGAGAGAGAGAGAGAGAGAGAGAGAGATTGTGGGAGTAGGGCTGGGCATGGGAGAGGAATGGGAGAGAGAGATCGAGAGGGAGATCGAAAGGGATGAGATTATTGACAGGAGAGGAATGGGAAAACAGGAGAGGAATGGGAACATGTTACAAACGGGCCGGTCCGGGTACCCGTTCTTTTATACTTTCGGAACCGGCCCGCCCCTAAAATTTCAAAGCCCCTCCCCGCCCCGCCCCGTTTCTGTTTTTAAAAATTAGGAACCGGCCCGTACCCGCCTCGAACCGTGATTACCCGCCCCGACCCGCGGTTCTTGTACCCGTTTGCCCACCCCTAGTCCTACCCCCTACTCTCTCTTCCCCATCTTCATCTTCTACCTGCTAATCTTTAACAGAAAAAAAAAATTTGAAAACCCAATCGCCTAACCCCACCCCCCCCTCGGGAGGAGGAAGAACCGAAGAAGAAGAAGAGGAAAAAAAAAAAAAAAAAAAACCCAGATGAAGGAAGAAGAAGAAGGAGAAGAAGGAGGAGGAAAAAAAAAACCCAGAATAAGGAATAAGGAAGAAGGAATAAGAAGAAGGAGAAAAGAAAAAAAATAAAAATTCAAACCCAGTTTCGGCAAGAAGAAGAAGAGAGAAGAAAAAAAAATCAAACCTAGTTTCGCCCCAAGAAGAAGAAGAAGAAGAAGGAAGAAGAGGAAAAATTAAACACCCTCCTGAGGAAGAAGAAAGAGAAAAAAAAAAAAAAATAAAAATTCATACCCAGTTTCGGCCCAAGAAGAAGAAGAGAAGAAGAAGAAAGAAGAAGAAGAGAGAAGAGGAAGGAAAAAAAAAAAAGTGACAGTTTCGGCCCAGGAGGAGGAGGAGGAGAGAGAGAAGAAGGAAATTTTTTTTTTTGTTATTTTATTCTTAATTTTTTAATATTTAATTATTTTTTAATCCAGCTGGATTAGTGAGTGGTCCCCATCTCTAGCCACGTCAGCACTTAACAGAAAAATTGACGGAGGTATGACATTGTCACAAATTCGTAAGATGCGGTATGACATTGTCAATTTAAAAAAATCAGGTATGAAACTGTCGTGACCCCAATAGTTGAAATAGTTTTGTGTAATTTACCCAAAAAAATAATATGATGCATAAGATGAAAAAAGGAATGCAAAAATCACTCCATTTAAAAATCTTCAATAAAAACTAGAATTTTTTTATTTTATTTTTCAAAACAAACGATATTATCTGTATTAAAAGGGTAGAGGAGTAGGCTAAGCCTTACAATAGACTAGCAATAATGTAGTTCAAATTTTTTTTTTTGTGAGAATCGAATTTAAGACCTCTATAGAATTTTATCAGTGAAAAACTACTAAACATGTAATAATAATCTTCCCTACACGTATAAATAAGAGATCTTTAATGCAATTCTCATGTACAACTAATTTGGTATTGATTTATTATGACTTCGCATTGTGTCGTAATTCAAATACTTCACCCTTTTTCGTAAATATAAATTAAAAAATGGACAGACAATGACAGTAGGGATGACAATTCTAACCGTTAAAACCGATAACCGTGGATAACCGTCCGAATGGATTGGATTGGGTATGAAAATTCGGGTATCATTTGGATATGGGGAAAAACCGTTAATAATATTCGGTTATGGTTTTGGATATGGTTATAGGGGTCCCCAATCCATATCCGTAACCGAATCCGAACCGAATTATATATAATATAATAATATGTATTTATAATCATATATAATATAATTGTATTAATATATATATATATATATATATATATATATATATTATTCATTGAATCCATTATCTTGAGAATACAAAAGTTGTAATGTGTGAGTTACATTTTGTGGATAAGTTAAAAAGTTTTGATATGAATGAAAATTTATGAGAATCTAGACTAATAGTACTTATGGGAGATATTAAAGATCAACCAACATTATCAATATTAGCTTTAATTTTTATACTACACAAGATCCATTCATTAAATCATTTTATACATCAAATATTTAGTGACGAAATTAATATTTACTAAATTATCATGCGTTAATTGAACAAATATATTTTTTGTATTGACGAAGATGGATATAACCGTTAACCGATGGGGAATCCGTTACCCGGTGGGTATGGTTATGGATAATACCCGATGGTTAATTTGCGATTATGGATATGGTTAATTTTCGTGGTTATGGGGATGGATATAGCATTTCCGTCCCCAACCCGAACAGTTGCCATCCCTAAATGACAAGCACCAAGGGAACAGTGAAAACATGTTTTATTTCCTGTTTATTGCCCCATCAGTGAAAAAGTTGCATTTTGATTGAAGATTTGTAAAAGATTATGTTTCTGCATATAGTCGTTCTAGCTTTTATATGAAACCCTCTCAACTACAATGTTGAAACAGTATCAACATGAAAAGGGTACAAGAAACTTGAAGCACACTTGAATGCCTGTTTATGAATACAACATATCTAATACATGATTAAGAAAAAGGTAAATGACATGACAAAGAGAAATTACGCATTCACCGGAATCTTACAACTATACAGGAAATATCATCAGAACTGTTCCTATTGACGGCCTCTTCAGTAAGGTGCTTTGCTGCTGCCCGCGCATCCTTTATTTGTATGATAGAATCCGCAACTTCTTGGTTCGTCATCACCTGACATCAAATTGCATAAACAAATTTCAAGCCCAATTCTTTGCCATTTAATTACATGTTGCAGTAAGTAGATATAGTTGCAAACTTTCAGATAAACCAACCTTCCATAGTCCATCGCTTGCCAAGACAACGAACTCTGTGGTATCATCTATTAAATCCATTATCACATAAGGTTCAGAACTGAGATGTTTCTTCAAGCTCTTGTCGCCAAATGCTCTTGCTACCGCCAACTGCCCATCAACCCGTGGAACGTCCCCTGAATTCATCATAATCACAAAATTAAAAACTACTACAAGAAAGCATTGATGTGATGAGAATGACAAGAACTAGAGAACTATAAATTGATAAGGCTTTATGATCAATCTCAACAATGGAAGCTATGCTCAAGCACCTAAGGTCACAACTCACAAATCACAAATCGAAGCTAGTATACTTAACGAGTGAACAACAAATCCCATAAAACTCAAACAACTTAAAAATTTACATAGTATTAAAAGACAGTATATTTCTCCAGGTGGTTTCCAAGCACATTAGTTTGTATCATCAGAAATGTTATCACCTGGAAAGTTTGATACAAAACCACCTCTGTTCTCGATTTCTTTTCTTTCTGTGCTAGGCTCGTGATCAACAGATAATTGTTTAGCAACACCATTCTTGCAGATAATAGCTCGAGAATCCCCAACATTGGCTACCACCAGCTTCTGGCAGTCAATTAAAATGGCCGTAACTGCTGTTGAACCCCCTTTGCCCAAATCACCTGCTTTCTCCAGAATGTTAGCATCAGTTACACGATATGCTCTTTCGACTGCCTTCTTGGGTTCTGTCCAGAAATCAGGCTGGGGAAAAAAGAAAACAAGGACCAAAAAGTATGGAGACGTTGAAATTTGATGTAACAACGTTTAAGTGCAAGAGCTATCAAACAACTACAAAATCAAAGCATGTAAAAAACCTAACATAATACCAAACAACTACTGCATACATTACCTCTTCTACAATATTCTTAAAGAGATTAGACTGCAAGTACTCAGGAATTTCATGGCTCAAATGACCATCAAATATTGCAAACAGTCCAAGCTCGTGGTCATCGATGTGCTTAAATTGCGCAACAACATAATCTTCCATAGGATGATGGGATTTTCCCTTTACCAAGTGGAAGCCATGTGTTATGTGATGCGACATCTTGCTCTTTCCTTTTCCAGAGTCGGGATCTGATGGACCTAAAACTTTCTCCTGCAACAAACCAAAAAAACTCACATTTAGATTCTCAACCGGAAAAATGAAACAGACAATATCAGAATATCCATAGAGGGAGAGAGAAAGGATACATTTTGTGAGAAGCTAGTTACAAAATAATCGAGCTTTGTTTTCTACTCTAATTGCCAGGCATTAAATAATCATCTTACCTATAAAGCATCAAACAATTATCTATATTAGTTTAACTAGTCCATCACTTCCACTCAACTTTAGCAGTTCAGACTGTTCAATGAATTCAAGCCCTGTCCCCCTCTTCCACAAATACAAATTAATCAAAGCAAGGCAATGCAAAAAGTAGATGGATTTTCCTTTACTTAGTAGTTTCTATATATGTTCTGTCTAGAATTCTCCTATTTCTTCATTGATTTCACTAAAAGCTTCTGCTGCATTTTATCTTCCCAACTGAAATGCTCTTTCAATACCCATAAACCCCAAGTAGCAAGAGGAAAAAGGAAGAGGGATTTAATAAAAAATGATAAATAAAAGGGTTTTCTTCTTCCACCATCCATAAACCCCAAGGTAGCGAGAGCAATGAGGAACAGTACAGTTACAGATCTAAAACTGCAATTTTGAAAAAAAAATACACAAATAAATACGATTTGGAGATATGGGTTTTTGTTAATAACATACATAACACAAGGATCTGCAACAATTTCTCTATATGGTTTGGATGAAAACTAAATTTGCAGATCAGAAAGACATTAAGAGCAAGCCAAAAGAAGCCAATTGATGAACAGAGCGGTGAACCAATTGGAAAAATAATTGAAACCCAGTAAAGCAAATACATGGAGGAGTAGAATTACTGTAAATGTAGCAAAACATACCTTCATCTTATGAAGAATTTCTCTGCCGGACATGGTTTTCCTGATGTGAGCTTTAACTGTTTAAAAAATCAAAACTGAAAGATGGAAAATTTGGAATTCGAACACACTGGCCAACAAAACAGAGGAAGAGAGACAAAACCCAGAGTCACAGAGACGATGAGAGAGAGAGAGAGAGAGAGAGAGAGAGAGAGAGGAGTGAGAAGGGTTGAGGATGAGGATGAGAATGAGGAATGAGGAATGAGGAATGAGGATGATGGATGTGTTGACACGCCCTCTCTCCTCTCTGTTTTCCAGCCTTTCGCTTCCAATTGTATGCCGTGTTGTTCTCTGCATTACTCAATGACGCGTTCGCGCCGCGACTTGTTTTCTTATCCCTTATTTAACAGAGGTATTCATCAATTTACCCTGAACTTGTGACTATTGATCAATTTTCCTTCTCAACTTTAATTTTGGCCAATTTTTCCCCTCAACTCTCATAATTAGTCAATTTCCATCATCAACTTTAATTTGGCAAATTTCCCTCCTCAACTCTCAGAATTAGCTGTTAATTTTTTTTAATCGGGTTTAAAGCATGTAGAAGAAGAAATAATAACAAAAAGAAATAATAATCCTAAATTCATTGATCAGACCTATTTCAATAAAATGAGTTATTCTTAATAAGGAGTCAAAAATTATGAATTGACTAGCCATTTTTGTACTAAAGTAGAAAATTACGGATCATACATCTTATTTAGTTTCTTACACCACACTTGTTTAATTACGACCGTTGATTCTGTTTGATAAGAAATAAAGAGATGTATGAACAATTTAAAAGGATGTTCCCAAGATATATCGTCAAATCATTTATAAATTACTCAGTAACAAAAAAATGTAAGGAAAATGCTTTGAGTAATTTGTTTTCAGGAAAATGCTTTAAAGACAGTCAATCGGATACCTACTTAATGGAAGAATATATGAAAAATTAAAAAAAAAATTACAATAGGGTGCAAATTGACTAATTATGAGAGTTGAGGGGGAAATTGGCCAATGGTCACAAATTCAGGGGGTAAATTGATGAATACCTCTATTTAATAAGATTACTGTTATTCCTAGCCTAATGTGTTATCACTTCACTCATTTTTAATTAAATATATAATTATAAGTCTGTTCATTTGTAAGAGCAAGTCTAGCGGGAGAGCTTAGGCCGACTCCCAGCATCCTTTTTGGCCCTTCACCCAGCCAATTCACTCCAGCCCACTCCAATAGGCCAGATGATAGCCTAAGCCAGTTTTCAGGGCAACCTAAAATGTGCTGAGCTATGGGACGACCCATCTGACGTCAAGCTTGCGTGATGTCAAAGGCTACTGAAATTTTTTTTTAATCAGCCGCGTGCGAAACACGCGAGAGTGGGGGCGCATCCCCGACAAGAAAAAATGGGCAGGGCCCACGTGCGCAGGCGCACTCACGTAGCTTAAGGGGAGGCCACGTGGCTTGTTATGGGTCGTTGGATTTCCAACGACTAGTTTTCTGGACAGCTAGATTTCCAACGGTAAAAAAAATTTGAAATTTAAAACTAATGGCTACTGACGTGGCACAATGAGGACCGTTCGATTTTCAGATCAACGGTCCAGATTTTTCCACCAAAAAAAATTAAAAATAAATAAATAAATGTCAGAAATTAATAATATTTTTTTGTAAAGTTAGAAATTAAAAATAATAATATTTTAATAAAATTGACTAGGCTACTTTTTGTATAGGGATGGAGATGCATTTAGCCTATTACTGTTCATTGTGGTCTATCACTCTTCACTGAGTGGATTAAATGGGCTGGGTGCTGGCGCATTTTTTTAGAGGTGGACTTGCTCTAAATAAGGAAAAGGATCCTCTCCGGATCCCTTTTGTGGGGATATTAGGAATCCTCACATCCTAGTCGTTTATCGTACATCGTGCGGTCAGTTTTCGTCAGATACTATTTGTATTTAATTTTAAATAAAAAAATTAAATGATTTCTCACCACACGATATACGATGAATGGCTAAGATGTGGGGATCCTAGTACGCGAAAAAAAAAATAATAGGTTGGACACGAAAACAAAATAATAGGTTGGACGTTAAACAATATAAGGAGCTCTAAGATTACATTCAATTGTGTGAAAAAGAATAAACAATATGTAAGTCTAGGATGATGATAGAAGAAATTCTGGAACGAGAAAGTGTAGATGTCCTTTCCAGTTAATGTATAAGAAGCTAGTAACTGATGATGATTGGATATTGTGGTAGTTATTGGAGTGCATAATCATAATGGCAGAGTAGTTGGATGTAATAACAGTACCAGAAAACTTAGAAAAATATCAACAGAGTTGAAGCATGAAAGAATAAGAAGAAGAACGAGGAAAGAATTAAGAGAGAGAGAGAGAAATCAAGACTTTGTATTTCTGAATATGATTGTACAGAATGAAGATTTACAAGAGCAATCTCAGCTTATATAGCTCTACTGTACTAACTAACTTTTACATCTTAATCCTAACAACTTGATTCTATTATAACCATTCTAACATATTGCCACGTCATCAGCCAAGTCATCAATTTTAATACAGTCAACATCCCCCCTCAATCGCAACTGGGATTTCCAAGTTGCAGATTGTAACAATGCTTAGCAAAACTAGGACCATGTAGACCCTTTGTTAGGATATCAGCTACCTGATCATCTGTAGGAACATACACAACCTCCAAGTCACCTTGTTGTACTCTCTCTCGGATAAAATGATAATCTGTGTCTAAGTGTTTGATCCTCGAATGAAATACCGGATTAGCACTCAATGAGATAGCTGACATGTTATCACAATATATCACAGGAGGACTATGCAGAAAAACATTCAAATCGTTCAAAATATTTCGCACCCAAACAATATCTGCAGCTGTATGAGCGAGAGCTTTGTACTCAGCTTCGGTTGAACTTCTGGAAACAGAACTTTGCCTCTTAGACTGCCAAGAAATGGGATTACTTCCAAGGAATACGACATATCCTGTCACTGATCTTCGGGTATTCAAGTCTGCTGCCCAGTCTGCATCTGAAAAAGCATTCAAACTCATGTTTGTACTTGCTGAATAACAGATTCCAGCGTCAATGGTTCCTTGCAGATATCGTAAAATTCGTTTTACTGCACCTAAATGCACATCAGTTGGTGAAGTCATGAATTGGCACACAGAGTTCACTGCAAAGGCTATATCTGGCCTCGTGAATGTCAAGTATTGCAAAGAACCCACAATACTGCGATATAGACTAGGATCGGTTAATAATTGGCCTTCAGTCACAAGCATTGAACTGTGAGGTTTACATGGTGTGGTTGCAGGTTTACAAGAATCTAAGCCAGCCTTATGAATAAGATCCTTGACATATTTTGTTTGATTCACAAAAATATCTCCATTAGCTTTATAATGAACCTGCAACCCCAGAAAAAATGTAAGTCTGCCAAGATCTTTCAAATCAAACACTTCAGCTAATTCTCGAACAACCTGACTGATCTTTAAAGGATTGGATCCTGTGAGGATAATATCGTCAACATACAATAGTAATATCACAATATCTGAATCATCCCTCTTAGTGAACTAACTTGTATCTGACAGTGAAGCTGTGAATCCCATGGACACTAGATAACTCGTGAACTTGGAATTCCAGGCCCTTGGTGCCTGTTTGAGACCATATAAGAACTTGATTAGTTTGCATACATGATTGGGATGTGAAGGATCAACAAAACCCTGTGGCTGCTTCATGTAAACTTCTTCTTGTAAATCACCATGGAGGAATGCGTTTTTAACATCTAGCTGTTTTAAATCCCAACGATTCATTGCAGCAATAGCTAAAATGATTCTCACTGTTGTGTGTCTTACAACCGGACTAAATGTGTCAGAATAATCCACTCCATGCTCCTGAGAAAATCCATGTGCAAACAGTCTAGCATTATACCTTGAAACACTCCTATCAGGATTCTTCTTCACCTTATAAACCCATTTGCTTCCAACTATTGACCTATTAGCCGGTGTAGGAACCAATTGCCAAGTGCCCTGTGCTATCAAAGAATCATATTCTTCCTGCATAGCTTGCTGCCATTGTGGTATGCTAGATGCTTTTCTGAAGTTGGATGGTTCCATTATATCAGTCACCTGAGTAACAAGTGAGAAACCTCCTGAATATTGCTCATCTTCTGTTAGTTGCAAAGTTTGTAATTCAGGGAAAGTTGCCAAAAATGTGGCATAATTCTTCTTTTCAATAGTTCCACTTCTCAACCTTGTCACCATAGGATGCTGGGGAATGGCAGATATCCCAGTGGAAGATACACCAGATTGTGTGATATCATGAGGTGAAATAGGAAGACATACCTCTAGTTGAGAACTGTGATGGATAGGCAGCAAGGGTGATGATGGTACAGATGAAACTGGCACGGAATGATGATGATGGGGACTTGCATGTGACACTGATTCTGGCATACTTGAACTAGAATGAACTGTATGAGACTGACATTGGTCTTCTGACATAGATACTCTGTGAGACTCTTGAGATACCTCAGGTTCTGGAACAAGTATTGAAGCATCTATATTTGAAACTGGGAGTTGAATCAGTATGGGAGCAGGTCTAGATTGCTGTAATATGCCAACACTTTCTTCAACTGGCATATGCACTTTTCTCCCTGGAAAAATTGACTTATCATGAATAACATGTCTGGATACTATTAATTTTCAGTTTGCATATTGTAACATACCACACCTTTATACCCAAGTGAATATCCCAGAAATATGCATTGAGCTGATCTAGGTTGTAGCTTAGTTTGATTAAATGGTCTCAAAAATGGGTACACAGCTGTGCCAAATATTTTAAAATGAGATAATTCTGCAACTTTTCCAAAGACACATTGATAAGGAGACTTCATTCCTAGAATCATGCAGGGCATTCTATTGATTAGTAGAGTTGCCTGTGCACAAGCATGATACCAGAATTTAGGTGCTAAATTTGCTTCTGCCATTAATGTTATTGCAGTTTCCACCACATGTCTGTGCTTCCTCTCAGCAAGACCATTCTGCTGAGGAGTGTGAGGACATGAAATCATATGTTGAATGCCTTTACTATCCAGGAAATCCTTAAACAGCTTGCTCACATATTCACCACCTCCATCAGATTGTAGACACTTAATAGATGTATTAAACTGAGTCAAAACAAAAGCATGAAATTTGACAAAAATGTGAAAAGCCTCTGATTTATTGACCATCGGAAAAATCCACATGAACCTTGAATGCTCATCTACAAAATTCATATAGTATCTATACCCCTCTATAGATTTTGTAGGAGATGGACCCCATACATCAGAATGAATCTTATCAAACAGACTCCTAGTTCTACTTTGTTTTACTGGAAAAGACTGCCTACTCATTTTTCCCTTGATACATGAAGAACACATAGACATACAACTATCAGATTCTACACTAACAGGTATACTAGAAGCTTTCAACATTTCAGTTAAAATCTCTTCAGCAGGATGTCCAAGTCTCTGGTGCCACACTGATGCTTGAACCTTCTTGCCAATAAAAGCAGCACAGTTACTCAATTTGACAGCAAATGATTCTGAAAATGTGTTTACTAGTATCTTGAACAGCTCTCCACCATCACTCTTTCCTTGATACAGGATCACCCTTGTGGCCTTGTCCTGTATAAAGAATGTAACATCATCACATATAAACCAGCAAGCATTATCTCTGCATAATTTCTTAACTGATAACAAGTTCACAGTGATCATAGGTACATGCAACACATTATGCAATTTTAAAGAATGAGTTGATGATAGTGGTATAATAGAAGAACCAATATGCTTAACATTCAAACCTTCACCATTCCCAACTATGATCTTTTCATCCCCATTGTAATTAGTTGCATGATTCAGAGTATTCAAATTAGCAGTCATGTGATGGGTGGCTCCTGTGTCCATAATCCATGTATCAGCTGTAGAGAACTCATGACCATTTGATGCAGATGCACCTTGCTGTCCCACATTACCTTGTGCAGTCATTGCAATCAATGAAGGTGGTGGTGGAGTACCCTGATATGCAAAGTTAGCTCTATGATAACATTCTAACGCAATATGCCCCATTTTTCCACAGATCTGACAAATTATAATGCCATCGGAAGATTGTCCAGTGCTGAAATCCATTCTGTGATAGCAATTCGAAGCAGTGTGCCCCTTTCTGGAACAGATCTGACACTCTGGTGAAACTGAAGACTTATAGTTTGTATTGCCATTCCAGTAATTGCCTCTTGTGTTTCCAGAATAAGAATTGCCATTCTGAGGTTGTTTACCATTCCCAGAGTAAGTATTGCTTCCAGAGTAAGTATTGCTTCCATTTCCATCACCTGAACTCCCATTTCTGTTTCCAGAATTACCAGAATAAAACCTTGAACCATTATTTCCATTGTTGAATCTTCGATAATTGCCAGAGGTGTTGTTATTTCCAGAGTAATAATTGTTTCCAGAATAATTGTTTCTCTGCTGAAAAGACCTATTTCCATTGCCAACATATCCAGATCCTCCTTGAAAACCTGATTGATTACCATGAAACTGTTCCCCATGAGAGTTAGAACTTTCCCCATGTTCATAACCTCCCTGAAATCTTTGAGAACTTGACCCTTCTCCTTGTACTACCATTGCTGACATATTTGAACTCAGTGAATGCATTCTTGCTTCATTGCTAGCTTGTGCTCCAAGTAACTGAGCCCTAAAGTCTTTTAAAGACATGGTTGTTTCCCTAGCAAGAATCACTGTTTTAATCATTTCAAATTCTGCAGACAATCAAGACAACACTGCAATCATGTAATCATTATCTGTAACTTTCTCTCCTGCTGATACTAACTGATCCCTTATACCCTTCAATTTTAGCATAAACCTCTCAACAGATTCTCCACCCTTCTGTGATGTATAGAACTCAGTCTTTAATTGATTAACTCGTACCACAGATATAGAGGCAAACCTTTCTTGCAAACATGTCCATGCTTCTTGTGCAGTCTTGCACCCAATAACATACTCCATCGCATCATCAGACAGTGTAGCAATCAACAAACTGAGCAGTGCCAAGTCTTTCTTTACCCAATTCTTATATGCTGCTGTGACCTCATTTGTTACCCCTGTCTCTGTATGAATCACAAATCTAGGTGGACATGGTGATTCACCCGTAAAATGATCAAACAGGTCATATCCTCGTAACACCGATTGGAATTGATAACTCCATTTGACAAAATTGTCATCTTGAAGTTTCACAGTCAACATCCCTAACAGCCCTTCAATTTTCACCGAATCAGACATACTTTTCTTATCAAGGAATACTTCAAAGAATCAAGATTTGAACAAATTTTGCACACCCAACAATCAGAAATTAACAAACCCAACAACTCAACCTATATCAATACTTCAGAATCAACTCAAATGTTTACACAAGAAAGATTGGCTTCAACCTTTTTAATCTTTCTTTCTCTAATTCCTTTGTCTACTTTCAATCATTCAACATCTATGGCATCGGCCTTAAACTTCATCAATTCACAACAAATTTTCTTACAGAGACAATTTATCAAACAGTTCATCTGCGAGTTTTCAAGAAAAGAAACTATACACCTGAGCTCACCTGGAATCTTGCACCATTGAAGCGAGAAAGAAACACACCTCGCACCTCCATTTTGAGAAAGAAACACAGCGGAAGATTCACCATGGATTGCACCTCGGCGATGATACCATGATAACAGTACCAGAAAACTTAGAAAAATATCAACAGAGTTGAAGCATGAAAGAATAAAAAGAAGAACGAGGAAAGAATTAAGAGAGAGAGAGAGAGAGAAATCAAGACTTTGTATTTCTGAATATGATTGTACAGAATGAAGATTTACAAGAGCAATCTCAGCTTATATAGCTCTACTGTACTAACTAACTTTTACATCTTAATCCTAACAACTTGATTCTATTATAACCATTCTAACAGATTGCCACGTCATCAGCCAAGTCATCAGTTTTAATACAGTCAACAGGATGGTCATTCATTTGTTGATAGATTATTGTCAAAGGAGACTTCGTTGGTGAGAAATAAATAGTGGGTGGCAACAAACCAAGAATAACTATTGTTACAATTTAATCACATTTGATTAAACCGATAGTCAAGTGATGACGAACCAAGAATAATAATGGGTGGGAAATTGTAGGGATATTGAACCGATATTGTGGGTGGACCATTGCTCCAATTTGATTAAAGTTGAGGGACTATTACTACAATTTACTCACATATTAAAGGTTATTTTAAGAGTAATAGTGCATGGAAAAATAACATTTCTATTTTTTTTTTACTTTTTAAGGTAGATGAAATTATAATGTAGGTGGAAAAACAAGATACTTCGGTGGAATCCTACTTAAAAGTCCAAACTACACGAAAAAGTAGTGTTGAACCCACTACGTAATAAGTTGAAGAAAAAAGTCCTAATCAGTAATTTACCCTTGTTTTATACTATTTTTAAGATTAACTCTATCATTCCATATTTTGTAGAACACGATATGCCAAGCGATAGAAATCACGACCTCAGTTAGTGATTTAACTCATTACTGTTAAAAGATTTATGTGTCCTTGGTACTAAAGCTTAGTTGTATTATTTTCATTTTTTTTTTCACTTGCAAGTGAGAGATTTTAGGTTCGAATTCGTAAATAGAAAATTTAATACCAATTTATTCTCCAAATCTTTATTATATTGTAGTATTTGAAATAAAAAATGGGATGTTTATCTTACTTAAAGCTGAATTTATCTGACTGTATGTTAATTGGAAGATCATGCCATCATGTAGTATGGTATTAAAAAAAAGTAATAAGTACACTCATGCGCTAACCAATTAACTTAGCTAACCATTAGCTTAGACCCGTTTCCACAATATTTTTCATAATCTGAATGAATCACTGTTTAGTTTACAAAACTCCTCAACCTTATAGTGTCATTTTAAATTGGTCTCAACTTTTTTTAAACATTCCAAACAAGTACCAAACCTATTGAAAATGTTACATCTGTTAAGCCGCAATTAAATTTCTGTTAAATTAAATAGGGTTTACTTTATCTCTAACATCAACAGAAGGTCATGGAAGCATGGCCTGCACCAAGTAATGGCCACCCCCTTCAGGCCATTACCTCAAAACCCAACGCGCAACCACAAATACACCTTACAACTCAAGCCATTAACATCGTGACGAAGGTCCTAGAGGTTGTTGAAATGGTGGATGCAAATTTATTCCTCCTTGTTCTTGGACAAAATTGCACCTGCAAAAAAAAAAAAAAAAAACCTTAGGTCAAGACCAAGAGCCTCACACACCCACGATGAATTTCCGGGGGGGGGGGGGGGGGGGGGGGGGGTTTGGCCGAATAACCTCCGATGCCAAAGTTAGAATTTTGAGAGAAAAAGTGTTTGCAGAATTTTGAGAATTTAGCAAGAGAATTGGAATTGAGTTTTGGAGAGAATGAGCTAATATTTATAGGGGTGTGGCCGGCCCCTTTAGGAGGAGGATGAGCGGCCACTTAGTTGGTATTTTGGGTGAGGTTCATGATTTGTAGCTAATTATGAATAATTGAATAATAAATCAATTAATTAGCTAATTAATAGAATAATTTCCTAATTGATTAGCTAATTAATAGAATAATTTCCTAATTGATTAGCTAATTAATGTAATAAAAGAGGAATGATTTGGGAGTTACCTTGTGGAGAAGATTTGATGAGGATGGATGAAATAGGGTTTGAATTATCACCTATTTTGGGCACTTTTGACTTGGTTGAGAGATGATTGCCCACTGCTCGCGCGTAGGAATCCCGGTGTGCCTCGATGGTAATTTTTTCCTTTTTACCCAAAAATCCACGTGTCGCCTTGTGATTATTTTTTGGCTCCACAAATGCCCCCACACCTGTTAGGCTGCTCACAGGAAAGGGCAGCAGGTGTAGAGATCTCCAACTTTGATGCAGATTCTCTCTTGGACTTGGAATTATATTCTTCTAGGAAAGGGAAATGAATCGCCTCCAAAGCCTATTTAAGCCTACCTTAAGTAGGGAATTAAATCAACTTCGGAGGGCAATTATTTATCCCTACAAAAAAGAGAGAAAACTAGAGGATATTTGTTCCCCTTCCCCTAGCACTCTTCTTTGCTTGCATGTGCAAAGAACCGTCTTCTGTTGATTTCTTTGTCTTCTTTGCGCCGCACCGATGTAAGAAAAACTTAATTCTCCTTATCTTTTTCTTGGGAGGTGTTGCCACGAGGTAGCGGTCAGGGTGGTGCGGCACGTCGACTGGCAGGGGCCAAGAGTCAGCTTGGCATAAGCCAAGGAGGTCGTGTGGCAGGGCCCATTGCTTGTGCTGCTCGACTTTATTGAAGCCAAGGATTGGCTCGGCATGGGTCGAGGAAGTGGCGTGGAATGAGCAACGGTTTGGGCTGCCACGTCTGGGCTGCTTGCCAAAAATGAGGAAACTGCTTGAGTTTGATTTCTCAGCTGCCGTAGATGAAGCAGTCAAGGATGGAGCTGCCAAGATCGGAGCTGCTGAAGATGAAGTGTCGGATGAACAAACTATTAAGTGCAAAAGTGGCTGTTGCCCCCTGACCATTTGCTGCCTAGTTGATCTTCAAGCACTCGATCTTTTGAGCTATATGGCCTTCTCGCACTGGAGAGCTTACATAATTGGGTGTCGGGGTATTAGTTTACCCTCTCGCACTGGAGAGCAATTAGTTTACCCTCTCGCAGTAGAGAGCAATTAGATTATCCTCTCGCACTGGAGAGCAAACCCATATGGGTGTCTGGGAATTGGTTTACCCTCTCGCATTGGAGAGCAATTAGTTTATCCTCTCGCATTGGAGAGCAGACCCATATGGGTGTTGGGGAATTGGTTTACCTTCTCGCACTGGATAATAATTAGTTTATCCTCTCACACTGAAGAGCAAACCCATATGGGTGTCGGGGAATTGGTTTACCCTCTCGCACTGGAGAGCGATTAGTTTATCCTCTTGCAATGGAGAGCTTACCCAGATGAGTGTCGGGGGACCGGTTTACCCTCTCGCACTGGAGATCATGAAAGTTGTTGTGTGAATGCAGCTGAGGAAAGCTGGACTGCTGGGCAACTGAAATAATCTTCAGCCTGCGAGGTCTTGTTTGGCGAACTGCTTGAGACTTCAAACTGCTTGTGGAACCCACGTAAGGGTGTAAGGGCAGTGGGCTGCTCCCAGAAGTATTGCGCCATCATTAGGTGTTTTGTCGTGTGCCATTTTGAGGCTTGGTTGGCATGAGCCACATGGCAAGATCGATACGGCTGAGAGCTGTGGTGCAAGATTGACACAGTTATGAGCCATGGTGATAGGTCAATGACTGCCGGAAGCCGTGAAACAGGTAGGCACGGTTGTGAAAGTAGAGTGAGGGCTGACTTGGGCCAGGTTGTGCGCAGCAGGAGTACTGCTTCTGTATTAAATCGTCTAGAGTGTTGAGAATAAGGCATGCCTCCTATTCTTGGTAGTTGGGTTGGTGTGTCATTCTGGTACTCATTTGCCCCTGACGCGCCTTTAGACTGAGCAGCTACCTTTGTCGTAACAGAAGTAATTTTTGTATTCGACAATTTATGTGGGGATAGTCCCGTCTGCTTGATCTTTTCATTGAAAGATGATCCGCTTATGTTGGTCATGTTTCATGGGAGCACCTTGTCAGTAGCTTCGTTGCGCTGAAAATTACGCAATCGCTTGGTCATGACCTCTCTACTTCTGCCTGAATTTGCCTTTGTTGGGGGTAGCGGAGCTCTCTGCTGCCCCTGGTCGTGACCTGTTGGTCTAGGCTGCTCTTCTATGTGTTCAGCTTGGCTATGTCGTGGCTGCGGTGCATGTGGTATGTTCCTACCATGTAAGCGGGTAACTCGCAGGCTGCTGGTTGAATTTGAGTTGAATTGAGTGATTGTTTCTCTCCGTCCGCTGTGCTGCCTACTCTCATGTGAGGTGGAGGATACTCCTTGCGAGAATTACCACGAATGAACACTTTGCCTGGGAGGTTGCTCATGTTGATTATCGGAGTGTGGCTCCAACCGTGAGTGTATGTTCGTCCGTGGGCCTAACTGAGAGTGCACGCTCATCTGAGTGCCAAGACAAGAGTATATGTTATCTAAGGGCCCAGTTGGGAGTGTACTTCTCTTAGAACGCTCGGTTCGTGACTGTTTGAGTGGCTGCTTTCGGACGCTGGTGGAAAGGTTCCTCGTCTGCCCTTGTCATACTTCGCGACGCCTCGTCTGGGGCACGTTGGATCTCGGTGCATTGCAAGAGCTAATTCACCAAGGTCGTCTGTTATGCAAGGGCGCTCGTTAACTCTATGACTTGTCGGGATAAATGTTGTTCGCCATTCAGATTGGAAGAGCTTGGAAAGAATGTGCCTCCTTTAGCAATGGAAGGGTGGTAGACTTTGGGCGCGGAATTTGAGTTGGAAAATGTCAAATCCGTGGAGAAATGTGGTGAAAATAACCCCGGCTCGATGGTTGGTCTGGATGGTTGAGATAGTCTTGGGTCGGCTTGGGCTGCTTGGGAAACCATGAGAGCAGGTTGGGCCTAGGGAGTGGGCTGCTCAGCGTGTGATGCACGCGGGTGCGAGGCTTGGGCTCGGCTTGGCAACGCGTTAGGCATGGAGTGACTTGGCTTGGGCCATGACCTTGGTGCTGTAGGCCTTGGATGGCATGGCTTGGGCTTGCCTTAATGGCATGGCTCGGGCCGTGGTGGTGACACCATGGACCTCGCCGCGGGTGGCTACTGTGGTGGCCACTGCGGTGGTTCCCGTGGTGGAAACTCGTGGTGGTGGTGCCGCTCCACTTATTGTCACATTTAGCCTCGCGGATCATCACGGTCCCCTCTCTTGAATATTAGAATTTTCACTTGTTGAATTTTCTAAATTTCTTGCCATTGTACTTCTCTTTTACGGTTTATCAAAGAATTTTTGCAAATAAAAAATTCTAATAATAAAAACGTACGAAAATCTACAAATGGACAAGAAAATAGAAAAAACCTTAGATGCGAGAGTCTTCTACGAGTGTGGGACTCAACTCTCAATGTAAGCACCAATTTGTGGATGCAAATTTCTTCCTCCTTGTTCTTGGACAAAATTGCACCTACAAAACAAATAACACCTTAGGTCAAGTCCAAAAGCCTCACGTGTCCACGATGAATTTTGGGGGGGGGGGGGGGGGGGGTTTGGTCGAATAACCTCTGATGCCAAAGTTAGAATTTTGAGAGAAAAAGTGTTTGGAGAATTTTGAAAATTTAGCAAGAGAATTGAAATTGAGTTTTGGAGAGAATAAGGTAGTATTTATAGAGGTGTGGCCGGCCCCTTTAGGAGGAGGAGGAGGACCGACCACTTAGTTGGTATTTTGGGTGAGGTTCATGATTTGTAGCTAATTATGAATAATTGAATAATAAATCAATTCATTAGCTAATTAATAGAATAATTTCCTAATTGATTAGCTAATTAATGTAATAAATAGAGGAATGATTTGGGAGTTACATTGTGGAGAGGATTTGATGAGGATGGATGAAATAGGTTTTGAATTATCATCTATTTTGGGCACTTTTGACTTGATTGAGGGATGATTGCCCACTGCTAGAGCGTAGGAATATCTTCACCGACCACAAAGAAGATTTGAAGTTTTTACTACCTGAAAATCGGCACATTAGGAAATCACGAGCATAAACAACCTCCATGAAGCCCTATCTAAATTATTAACCTTATTCTTTGTTAGAACACTTCTCGATCTTCATTTTTGTTTTCCATTTTATTCGTGAATTTGTTTATTTATTTTTTTCATCTTCATGCCTTTTTAAGTTATTTTTACTATTAATTTAGTGTCCAAGTAAGCAAATAAGTGAAACTCATTGTTGCCACAAGTATATTTAACGGAAAAAATTAACTAGGACTTAACTAATATGACACTTCAATAGGTTGTGTACTTATTTGGAATATTTAAAAAAGTTGAGACCAATTTAAAATAATAATAATAAAAGATTGAGGGGTTTTATGTACTAAATCCTTTTTTTTATGTGATATACTTTTGTAGATTTCGTATACTTACTATTAAAAACTCTAAAACCCACAAACTTTTGAATGCTAAACTTCTACTTTTGAGAGTTTAATGCTAGACTTTTGTAGAACTCAAAAAGAAATAAAACCCACAAACTTTTGAATGCTAGACTTCTACTTTTGAGAGTTTAATGCTCTACACTTTTGTAGAACTCAAAAAGAATTGAACAAATTTTGTAATAATTATATATTTTTATTTTTTACTGAAAAACCAATTAAGAGTAGGTAAGGCTACACTTATGTAATTTTATTTATTTATTTATTTATTTATTTTTTGCTATGACCAAAATTATTAGACATGTGAAATAATCCTTAACTCATGAGCATTATACTATTTTATTCCTAATTCTTGTAAGTCGTGTGTTTCCAATGTGGTGTTAGGGGTAGTGCAGGAATGAGGGTGGGGTGGAGTGCGGATGGTGTGGGGCGGGGGTGATGGGTGTAGGAGGTTTTCTACGGTGATGATGGGTATGACAAGGTGGTGGTAGAAGTGACATAATGGAGATGATGGGGGACATGGTGGTATTAAGAGTGGCAATAGTGATCCTTGTTCTATCATGATGGGTGAAGTGAAGGAGTATCAAAGTCTATGAAAGTTCATCAAAATCTTAAAACGGGAAGTTGGATTTGCTATGACCTAAAAGTCTATGACTTTTTAAAATCCTTTAAAATAAACTCATCAGACTTTTGTAGACATTTTATATAGGATAAACTACCAATTTAGTCCCTAAATTATCACCTTAGTGAAAATTAGGTCCTTAAACTATTTTTTTCAGAAAAATTTGTCTCTGAATTATAAAAATCTGTCAATTACATCTCTAATGTTATATTTGAAGCTACTATATTCAATTTTTCGTCAATTTAAGTCACGTTACTTGCATGTGATACACATTGGATGGTAGAATGGTAGCTTTTCATAAAGAAGTAGTGTATAGAGTTAACTTTGGAGGATAAATTGGTAGTTTTTCATAAAGAAATAGTGTAAGTTAACTTTTGAGGGTAAATTAGACATAAATTCACAACCTATATGAAATGTTAAGGGCTTATAGACAAGAAAATGATGGTATTACACTCTAAAGTGTGTCAAGTGACTTAAATTGACGAAAAATTGGATAAAATAGCTTTGAATATAATAATAGGGATGAAATTAGCAATTTCTAATGAATTTAGGGACTTATTTACCGAAAAAATAATTCAGAGACCTAATTTTCACTGAAGTGATAGCTCAATGACTAAATCGACACTTCTATACTTTTATGGACACCATAAAATTATGTATTGAATACACCTGAATTCGAGAGGTTTTTTTTTTTTTTTTGAATGAATTCAGGTATATTCCAAAGTTGAACAAAGTTCATCAAACTCCATATACGATACATCCTCCTAAATGACATTTAGTCCTCTAATATTGACCTTATAAATCAAAGAACATAGCATTGTCGATAAATAATAAAATATTCACAATTAATTGAAGAGCTTCTGATTTCTGATATGAGTGAATTTTACGAAAGTAATATATAAATTGAACTAAAAGATCTAAAAAATGACCGGACAACTTTGTGCTCCATAGAGCATTTGCCATCTTTTGGTGTTTTTTTTTTTTTTCTTTTTTCTCTTCATATATTTGTTTTATCCTTTGATTCGTTGGGATAAATGAGAAAATTAAAAATAGATAAGGTAGGTGGGAGCAGGCGAAACAGCAAATACAATGACGCGTAACTGGGTCGCGTGCATTAGTGACACGCACGTTAGGATTTAGGCTTTTTATTGGGGTGGGTTTGGTTCAAATCGGTTCGGTTTTTTGCTAAAATTAAAATCGAACCGAAATTTAGATTCGGTTCGGTTCAATTTTTTTTCGGTTTGGATTCGGTTTTTTTTGTTTTCTTTTTTTCAAAAAATGAAAAAATTTGAAATCTTAAATTTTAACATCTCCAACACAATCATAACATTTATATTCCAACTAGAATCAAATACAATGAAAATGAACATTTAAACTTCAACTAGAATTATAACATCAAGGTTTTTTTTTTTAATGTTTTGGGTTTAAAGTTTAACTATAAATAGATTTCTTTTTAGAAAAGTATAATTTTCTACCATTTTCTTCACACCTCAACTCTTAATTATGAATAATATAAAGAGCTAGTATAGGTTGGTGGACATGAGCTGAATTATTTTATCATGATAGTACGTACAATGAGAGCATTATCATACTATAACCTACTTTGAACCAACGAAGGTCATATATCGATTTTGCTCTCTTTGTATGTATTATCAATCATTTAGTAATGTAATTTACTATTTAGTAGGCAGAAGTAATATCAAAAGGGAAAACACTTGATCAAAACCAATACATGATCACTGCATATAACAATAAGCAATGAAGTACTGAATAAGCATACAAATACTAGAAGCAAGAAGCCAGATTAAACAAGAATAAGGAAATAACAGTATCGTGTCAGAAGTTAGCACCATTTTGGTATTATTATTTTAGGTCCTGCTTTTTTATATGACTTCTTCCTTGTAGTTATAGGAAAAGTAGCAGATGCATTTGGTACATTTCTGATTTTGGCAACACATTAGGCTTACAAATTGGGTTTAAAAAATAATACCCAAAACAAATAATTAATAAATAAAAATAAAAAATATTAATTTAATTAATTCGGTTCGGTGCGGTTCGGTTTCTAAACCGCCGAAACCAAACCGAACCAAAAGAATTCGGTTCGGTTCAGTTTTTTCAATTCGGTTCGATTCGGTTTTCGGTTTTTTGAACCCACCCCTACTTTTTATAGTTAATCAACATTGGATTTGACTGTACACTATTGACTTTATTATCATACACGTCAAGAAACAAGCCTATCGTAAAGAATTTTGCAATTTAAATATGCGGTATTTGTGGATTGACCTTTGAACTTGTATAAAAGCGTCAATTTTCCTTCTGAATTTTAATTTTAGTCATTTGAACTTTTATAATTAGCTAATTTTCCTCCTGAACTTTAACTTTAACCGACTACCCCTAAAATTTTATAAATAGTCAATTCCCCAGCGTTAGATTTTAAATTTTTCATTCTTTTTGCCACCATACAGTTGTCATGTGTTGTCCCATAATCAAAATGGATAAAATATTGGATGAAATTTTTTAAAATCTAGCGCTAGGGGGGAAATTAACTATTTATAAAAGTTTAGGGAGGTAATTGGCTAAGCTTAAAGTTCAAGGGGAAATTAGCTAATTATAAAAGTTCAGGGGGTAATCAGCTAAAATTAAAGTTTAGGAAGAAAATTAACAGTTCTATACAAGTTTAGGGGACAAATTCAAATATGCCTTTTTATAAAATAATTAGCCTATAGAAGTTTATCTTTTTAGAGCTGAAAATACTCAGAGTCACATGATTATTAAATTATTAATGACTTTTCAAAATATTTCTTTTCAAAACGACTCTTTCAGCCTTTCAGGCATTCTTTGTTAGTTTAGAGATAAGATAGAGACCGGACATATAAAAATAGTTCAATCTTACAGAATTTAGTGGTCGAGAATTTGTGTGTAATGATGGATGGTTCCGTCTTAAAAAATAGTTTTATCCTTTGTTTTGAGAGGAATTCTTAAGTGAAGTTGCCGTATACATGAGTGTAAACACAAGAAGTAGGATGGATAGAAATTAGAATTACTGAATTATGTACATAGGCAACTGCACAAAAGAATTTTCCTTGCAATATGAGAGTTTGAGATCATTTATAATAAATAAATATAATTTTTTATCACCTCATATATTGTTGAATACACCATATATAAAATAATTAATAACTTATATTTTTCTCCTATTTTATATGAATTTTTTAATTTATATTTTTTTTATTAGGGTATTAGAGTTTAGGGTTTTAGGTTTATAGGGTGTAGGGTTTAAGGTTTATAAGATTTAGGGTTTGGGGTTATAGTTTAGGGTTTAAGCTTAGGGTATAGGATTAGGGTTTAGGGTTTAGGGTTTAGGGTTCAGGGGTTAGGTTATAGCGTTAGGGTTAGGGTTTGGGTTTAGGTGAGGTGGGTGTTATTTCATCTGATTCTGCCTTTATTTATAGTAGTAGGAAAGGTAAATTCCTTACCCCAATAGGATTACAATTCTAATAGGATAATATCTAGTATAAGAGATATGGTAGAATCCACTAAGGATATTCCAAATGTGATAGGATTTACACGATCACATTCCTAAACTAATAGGATTGCAACAGGTAGAAATTAAAATATAGGGTTAATCTCAGTTTACTACCCTGAAGTTTTGTGGTTTTCAACATTTGGTACATGAAGTTTTTTTCATCCCAGAGTCATACCTCAAGTCTTAATTTTAGGACAGTTTAGTACATCCGTTAAGTTGGCTGTTAAGTTAGCCGTTAAATGATTACGTGGCACCCATGTGTACAATGATTGGGCGTCACGTGTCAATATGGGCCCACGTAGATATTAAAAAATTAAAAAAAAATTAAATACTTTAAAACTAAAAAAAGTTAAAGTAAAAAATTAAACCTAAATCTGAACCTTTTCCCCATCACCCAGACTCCTTCTTCCTCCTCCATCCTTGCCGACTCGGTCTCCCTCCTCCGTCACTCTCCCCACTTGCACTTGTCCTTCCCTCACCACCACATGCCAACCCTTTTTCTTCTTCTCTTCGACAGCCACCAAAGCGAGAGCTTCGAGAATGTGGAGAAGGTCTTTCGGGTTCGACTCTGCAAAGGAGGAGGTCCTCGGGTTCTGGTATAGAAAACGAGAGGTGATAATCCTAAGGCCTCTGCTCTCTCTCCATGCAGGTCTGGGTAGAGCTCTTCTTTGATTTTTGAATTTTTTGACTGAATTTTTTGAATTTTTATCTCTCTCTCACTACAATTGCAACTCCTCTTCGATTTGAATTTGTATGTGCTCCCAATTCTTCTTCGGACGAGACCCCCTCCCTGACGCCGAGAAGAATCAAATCGAGAACCTCATCGTCTGCGACCCAGGTATGCTGAAGAAAATTGTAGTGTGAGAGAGGGAGAGAGATAAGAGAGAAAATAGGAGGGAGGGGGTTTGGGTCCCAATTTGTTTGAAGACACTGATTTTATTAGCAACCAATTAGGGTTTAATTCAAATGGATTTTGATTTTTCGCTTAGAGGAAGAAGATATTAGAGTTATGGAGGTTTGGAGAGAGAAGAAGAGAACTGAGAGGGAAGAAGATGGAATTGCAGAAGTCATGGTGGTGCGGCAGTCAGACAAGAAGGAAGAGGTGGGTAGGGGTGTGACGTTCCAGATTTGTTTTTTTTTTGTTTTTTTTTAAAGTTTTTAATTTTTTTAATTTTTTAATATCTACGTGGGACCATATTGACACGTGGCACCAAGTCATTGCCCACATGGGCGCCACGTCATCATTTAACGGCTAACTTAACAGCCAACTTATCAGATGTATTAAACTATCCCAAACTTAAGACTTGAGGTATGACTCTGGGATGCAAAAAACTTCATGTACCAAATGTTGAAAACCACGAAACTTCAGGGTTGTAAACTGAGATTAACCCTAAAATATAAAATAATTGGTACAGAGTAAAAAAAAATACGTTATCAATATTTAGCTATAGATATTTGTGTTGGCCGACACCTAGAAGGTGACGAAGCTATAAAGTGATAGTGATATGAAAAGTGCGAATAAATGAAAACCTAGAGTAATTAATACTAAAGTGCGCATGTGAGCGGGGTCGAACTCTTACACATGTGATGTTAGAGCATAAGTGTAATTGCAGTACAAATAATGATTATATTGAAAGGAGAAACCTTGTACATGTCAGCATTTTCCAGAAATCCTTGTCGTCACAAGAGCACTACCACTAAGTGTCACATCCCGAGCTCGACTCCACCGTAGCACGATATTGTCCGCTTTGGGCCCGACCATACCCTTACTGTTTTGTTTTTGGGAACTCGCGCGAGTAGAACTTCCCAAGGGGTCACCCATCCTTGGAATGTTCTGGCCCATTCTCGCTTAACTTCGGAGTTCCTACGGAACCCGAAGCCAGTGAGCTCCCAAAAGGCCTTGTGCTAGGTAGAGATGGGAATATACATATAAGGTTTACAGGATCCACACCCTTGGGCGATGTGGGATCTTACAATCCACCCACCTTAGGGGCCCGACGTCCTCGTCGGCACACTTCCGGCCAGGGATTGGCTCTGATTCCAAATTGTCACATCCCGGCCTGGGCCCCCATCACATCCCGGGCTCGACTCCACTGTAGCACAATATTGTCTGTTTTGCGCCCCGACCATGCCCTCACGGTTTTGTTTTTGGGAACTCACGCGAGTAGAACTTCCCAGGGGGTCACCCATCCTTGGAATGCTCTGGCCCATTCTCGCTTAACTTCGGAGTTCCTACAGAACCCGAAGCCAATGAGCTCCGAAAAGGCCTCGTGATAGGTGGATATGGGAATATACATATAAGGCTTACAGGATCCACACCCCTGGACGATGTGGGATCTTACACTAAGTCCTAGAGAGATGAAAAACAAAGGTGATTGGGCCAATTAAAAAAATCAAATTTGTAAAACCATCATTTGAAAAGGTTGTAACCTCTCGCTGTAAAACAGATATAGTTTCTGATAAACATACTTCTATAGTAAACTATATAATACCTGATTGATAAAGTCAATGGATATGGAGTACTTATACAGGAGTTATCATGAATAAATTCAATGCTCAAAATCTATGTAAACACACTAGTCATGTAGAACTGTAAGAGTAACTACATGAACATGCTAGGCGTAGGCTTTACATTCTAGTACTACTACCGAATGTAGTTGGCACTACTCGCTTACATACACATAGGTTGCCACCTTAATATAGATCCAAAGCAAATGTAAATGGTGCATGCGAACATACACATAGGCTGGTCCTTAGCCTGGATAATACAAACCAAGTGCACCGTGCTAACATGTAATAATGAACATATAATATATTAATATGTATGCAATGGTTACTTATGAAGCTAAAAATGACATGTCACATCTTAAAATATATAGTGAGGAAATTATCTATAATGATACTTTGTAAAAGCAAAAAACCCACTCACAGTCATGTCATCGCGTCGAAACATTCTTGTGGGTCTCGGAGGTCCTTAAAATATGTTTCACCTAAATATGAAACCACTATTGTAAATACCAAGGATAAACGTGATATCACGTATTTGTACAAAATACAAATATTAAAGGAAATGTATTAAAATAGTAGAAAATAGAAGGTGAATTCGGAGTGGGCACATCAAGAAGTCTAACGAGAGACCTGGGGTTCCTCCTTAGGTTTCTCGACACTCAGCTGCACGCGCCCTCACGCACCACCGTATGAAGACGAATTGGGTCGACATAAGCTGCATGAGTGGAGTTGGGTCGCCAAGAAGTTGGCCAGACTCCACCATAGTCGCCACAGTAGCTAGCGGCGTATCATAGTATCTCTGGTGGGAAGCACGTGTGCTCACGCGCTAGCCATTACAGCACCACGTGCAGCCAACACTCGCGAGTACGACATGTACTCATCTTCTTGAAGACGGCTGAGAGTGGCTGGTTTCTAGGCAGATTTCTAGAACTTGTTTATCACTCAAAATTAACGAATTATATATAAATCTAAAGCTTGTAACAAAAGGAATCGAAATATACCATCATGGGGCCAAATAATGGTCAGATTCGGCCAGAGGATGGCCGGAAGCTTAAGGCCCAAAAAATGGCTTTCATCGGATTACATTCAAACTGAGATGAACTCAAGCATGCATGCTTGAATCCAACTTTCTTGAACGATAGGAGTTAGAGACCAGGGACTAACCGCCCCTAGAACGGTAAGGTTTCGATAGAGCAGTCGTTGAGAATCCTTGCAGTAGTTGGAGAAGGTAAGCAAGTTATGCCTCTGGGTTGGAGGTCTTACCAAGGTCGGGAGAGTAAAGAGGCACCAAGGTCAGGAGTGGCGAGACTAGACGGGAAATCGTCGAGGAAGATGAGACAGTGGGTAAAGGCCATTATTTCGTGCAAGGCCTTGGTCATGGGTATCATTAGTAGTTTTGGGTGAGGAGATGGATAAGGTGGTGATGTTTGGGTGGTGAAAATCTTGTTGGAGTCCAGCATGCAAAGAAAGGGAAGAGAAAGAGAGAAGGGATGAGAACGGAAGAGTGTTATATGAGAGGAAAGAAAATGGAGAAAGTGAGGGAGTGATGGCATCGGGGAGAATGATAGACCAAGTGGTTGGGCCCACAAAACCAAAACTCATCAGAAAATAATTACTTAAAAAATAGGAGGAGTTGACATGCATAATATAAAATAATGCCGTTAACTTTGTAGTTCGGTAGAATCTTTGTTGGAGCTCTGAATTTCATTCTGCTTGCTCCACGCAGTAGTAGTGACGAGCACTACAAGGCACTAGACCTAATTAAGAAATACTAAAGTGAACTGGGCATACTTGCCCACTTGTTTAACAAGTCCAAAGAATAAGCCAATAATATTACCGTTGTAGCCAGTGGCGAAGCCATGTGAGGGCGAGGAGTGGCGTCCTCCACTCCCCTCCCCGGAAAAACAAGAGAGGAGCGCTCGTTTTGCCCCTCCCCTCGTCGGAAACCCACTGGTTTTGCTGCTGCTGCTCTTCTTCTCCGGCTGCTGCTGCTCTTCTTCTCCGGCTGCTGCTGTGCTGGGTCTGCGTTCTATTTTTTTTTAAAAAAAAACCAGGCCAAAACGACGTCGTTTTGGACCTGGTAAAAAAATTTAAAAATAAATAAATGAAACGGTGCGTTTGATAAGTTGGAATAAAAAAAAAAAGTTATATAGGGGGGACCGCGTGTCCCCCATTCTGCCATTCATTCGTCTGCCATCCAACCCCAGATTCCAACCCTTGTTGTGTCGTTTTCCCCTTTTCTTCTCCAATCAAAGTGCAGCCGCTGGCCCAGTGGCAGAATTTGGCCCGCTGCTCCCCCAATTCAAAGCAAACGGACGATACCAGTCAGCAGAGCAGCAGCAGCACACCACCCACCGCACCCACTAGCTTTTCTGCTGCGCCACTCTCCAGTAAATTTAGGTAAATGTTTTAATTCTTAAATTTATAATTCCTAACCCTAATAAATTATTTAAAACAAATTTTGTTTAATTGTTATAGATAATAGAATCATATAGTAATGCACTCAATGCACTAATATGGTTATTGGTTATTGATTATTGATATAAAATTATGAAATTATTTTTTAGGGCAAAATTTAAAATTTGAATTCTTGATTATGTATACAATTATGATTAATTAATTGAATTGTTACATAATGTAGTATGTATACAATTATTCATATGATTAAATTTTTATTTATTGAATCATTTGTATGCTTATTGGTATTGATTAATTGAATTGTTGGTTAGATTAGTTATTATGCATATTAGTATAGTTTACTCTAGGATTAAGAGTCTAAGAATTTTTTTTCTTTTTATTTTACAGTTACATAATGGAACGATACTATAAGAAACAATGCTTAAATCCTCTTTCAACCATTTCAGGTAGTCCTTCTCCTTCAAATATTCCGAGTAGCCCTCCTCCTCCTTCAAATATTCCAAGAAGTCCTATTTCGAATATTTCGAGTAGGTCACAACAAAGTGAGGCCACTGAGTTGGATGAAATATTGGCTAATCTTCCTGCAGACCCTGCACATAGACGTCAAATGCTTGATTATCCACCTAATTATCGTGAAGCAATTCGTAGACACTATCTCCAAAATGGGAGATTAATGGTTGAGTGATAGCATGATTGTTTACATTGAGAGAGATGTATTTGCTTTTATTGATAATGAGCCTATTATGCGACGTTTTCATGACATGAAACCTCGCCGGCAACAATTGTAATTTGTTTGTATTGATTAATTATGAAAGACATTACTATATAAAAAGATTTAGTTGTTGCCATTTTTCTTTAACCTTGCACTATTTTAAGTTCGCCCCTCCCCTTGAGAAATCCTGGCTTCGCCACTGGTTGTAGCATGCAATATTGACAGCCTATTGTTGTCTTGAAAAACTAATTGTTGATTCTGAGAGTGAAATCACCATTTTGCCCTTCCCTTAGAAATGTGCGTATATCATTCGTTGCACGTCCTATATACATCTTGTTTGCACATATGTTTTTGTAAGTACACGTATTATCTAAAAAGATAAGAAAAGGGACAACGAGTGAAAATGATCAGATTGCCACATAAGATTTCCACTTAGTGCGTATTTTCATAATTTTCATGCGAGAAAATAAAATACGACTAAATTTGGTACGGGATGTGCCAAAAGGTTTCTAACACTAAGTAGATATATTTGAAAATGATTAAATATTTTTTACTATAAAATTTAAACATACTAACTAGTAGTAGGCTTAGCAACATGACTAAAGGTTTCTGAAAAGTTCAAACCTTCTTGTTGATGAAATCCCATGACAACTAAATGTGCCTTGTACCTTTCTATAGATCCATTAGGTTTATGCTTAACTTTGAACACCTATTTACATTCTACAAGATTGTAGATAGATTGGGAGAGACCAAATCCCATGTGCTAGACTGCTAGTAGACTGAAGTGCCTGAAACTCAACCTTCATAGCTGTCATCCACTGAGAATGGTTAGAAGCCTGAAGAAAAGTGGTAGGTGTAATACCCTAAAAAAAAAAATTAAATAGAAATGTGATATCAATCTTTGAGGAATTGGAGATGACTAAGCTATATGCTTAGCTTGTTGGCCGATTAAGTTAGGAGGTGTCAATAAAGTTACATGCAAAATGGGATATGTAGGTAAGTCGTGGCATGAGTTGTGGAGATCAGGCAACCATTTATCCACATTGAGATGATAGGTGTGCTTGCTACCAATTCATCCAATAGGATGTGTTGTTTTGCTGTCATTCTGATATATTGAATAGGTACAAGGGAAAAACCGGAGAAAGAAAACAGGGTCGCGATAGTGCAGAAAAGAGAGATTTCCATGTTCTTTGCAGAAAGCTAAAGGTTTGAAGATGTGTAACATTGTCGTTGCTACCACGGGAGGTGGGCTACTTACAATTGCAGGGGAAGCGAACTGTTGTTTGGAGTCTGAAGTTTAGATTATGCAGAGATGGAGAGAAGCGTGGAAAGAAAGGGGATATGAAAAAGATGATGAAAAATAACAGATGAGAGTTAAGGAGAGAGTTGATATTTGGATGTTGACCGCTGGTGATGGTGAGGAGTAGCAAGTCTAATTAAGATGGAAAAGGGAGCTACTGTACTAACGGCACCATCGGTACAACAAGCAGGTAGTTCTAGTGGCCTAATTAGTTTTATTTCAAATTGAAGGAAAGCTCGTAGCTGGTTCTCTACCTTACGGGTAAGAAAGAAGACTTCAAATTGTTACTTTTCTTATTTAGTTGTGAACTACGATTGACTTGATCCCTCCGAAGGGTACGTAGGCAATCTAACGAGAAGCTAGATGCAGCCATAATATAAACGAGATTAAATTTTGGTGGAAAATCGTCAAAGAGAGAAATGTTAGTATAGTTGATCATATAAAGGGTGACTTTGACATTTTTGGGCCTATCACCGTAGTTAGCTTCCATATAAAATTTTCGGACGTTACAAGTGGTATCAGAGCGAACGATTCTACTCTACAATATGCTATATTCTTGAGTTCTTCGTTGGTTTGCTGCTCAGGAAGCAGAAACTAGTTGTTCCACTTAAAAACCTTTCCCAAAAATCATAAGTTTTGGTGAAAATTTTTATTCATGAATCATTTTGAGCTACAAAGTTTTGGCAATCGTTTTCAGCTACAATGTTGTGGAGCTGAGCTTTACAATTCAAGGTAAATTTTTAAAAGCTATTTTTACAGATTGTGAGATTATTTGTTACTTTTGTATTTGAAGAATTTATCTATTCTAATATGAATTGCTACATTGGTTAAGTCGTTGGTTATTATGGGTAGTTCCAATTTACTGGAAACTCTATTAGAATGTATGATTACAAGGATTTTATTTATAGTTATTATGCTTGCTATAATTTCGGCTTATCGGGACATTTTTCTTCTTTTATGACATTGGCGTTTGATAAGAACTGTATATGGGGATACTCACATATTGCATGTGCAATGTGTTTAATAAGGAAGATCATTGATATATTCTCAGCTTTGGGTTAAAATCAAACTGTGAATTGACTTGGGAATAATGGTGCCTTCATGTGAAATATATTTTTAATGGTGCTATAAAATACTTTGAGGTAAGTATGTATTCAAACTGTGGAGTGAATTGGGAAATTACATATATGAGTAGCTAGTGTTGTGTGTTAATCTAGTCTATACTCTCTCTACACTTTAGCTAAACTACTTGCTCTGTCTCCACTCTTATTGGCGTGAAATAAGACTTGAGTGATATTGAACCATAGCATGAGTCTTATGAATGAAGGTGCATTCACATGAATTATTTCGAAGACCTGATAGTGAAAAGGGATTGTGTGGTTCCCTTGGGTTTCGATCCCCTAAACCTTCAGAGGGTGTTATACGGTCAGACTACTTCTGCAGGATAGTCTATGTGTTATGGCCGTTAGAAATGGACACTCCTTGATTGAGAGTTACTAGGAGTGAGGGGCACCGCGCGCTGCCTTGGGTTTCAATCCCCTAAACCTCTGGAGACCTACACGGTCAGACTTATACCATATCCTGTGGGGAGGGTACTTGGTTCTGAGGTGTAGGATTAAATGGACACTCTCGTTACCCTACTTCGTGCTGTTGTGGTTAGATTGAAGTGAGGATAATCGGTCATTGGATCGGTCATCGGGTTGGATTATATTGGCACACAAGTTCTGAGAAAGAATCGTGGTAACGGCTACATATAGCCAATAATGGTAAGTGGATTTACCAATGGTAGATGTGGCTTGATATTCTGATATTTATTTAGCCGATGAGAATTATGGCTTGATATTGATATTTATTTTTGCCAATGTGTATGGCTCGAACTTATGATATTATTCTACCAATAAGCGTGGTAGGAAACCTGAGTATAAATGGTTACTTCATGGAAGTATTTATTTATGGGACTTGAATAAGATCGTAGACTGAGGTTATGATTTTATTCACTATAAATGGAATGGTGGAATTAGTTATAATTCCTTTTTCGTTATTCGATCGTAGAAATCTCAGGACGAGATTTATTTTAATGGGGGTCGAATGTAATACCCTAAAAAAATAATAATAATAATAATTAAAATATAAATGTGATATCAATCCTTGTGGAATTGGAGATGACTAAGCTATATGCTTAGCTTGCTGGCCGATTAAGTTAGGAGGTGTCAATAAAGTTACATGCAAAATGGGATATGTAGGTAAGTCGTGGCATGAGTTGTGGAGATCAGGCAACCATTTATCCACATTGAGATGACAAGTGTGCTTGCTACCAATTCATCCAATAGGATGTGTTGTTTTGCTGCCATTCTGATATATTGAATAGGTGCAAGGGAAAAACTGGAGAAAGAAAATAGGGTCGTGATAGTGCAGAAGAGAGAGATTTCCCTGTTCTTTGCAGAAAGCTAAAGGTTTGAAGATGTGTAACGTTACCGTTGCTACCACGGGAGGTGGGCTTTACAATTGCAGGGCAAGAGAACTGCTATTTGGAGTCTGAAGTTTGGATTATGCAGAGATGGAGAAAAGCGTGGAAAGAAAAGGGATATGAAAAAGATGATGAAAGATAACAGATGAGAGTTAATGAGAGAGTTGATATTTGGATGTTGACCGCTGGTGATGGTGAGGAGTAGCAAGTCTAATTAAGATGGAAAATGGAGCTGTTGTACTAATGGCACCATCGGTACAACAAGCAGGTAGTTCTAGTGGCCTAATTAGTTTTATGTCAAATTGAAGGAAAGCTCTTAGCTGGTTCTCTACCTTACGGGTAAGAAAGAAGACTTCAAATTGTTACTTTTCTTATTTAGTTGTGAACTACGATTGGCTTGATCCCTCCGAATGGTACGTAGGCAATCTAACGAGAAGTTAGATGCAGCCATAATATAAACGAGATTCAATTTTGGTGGAAAATCGTCAAAGAGAGAAATGTTAGTATGGTTGATCCTATAAAGGGTGACTTTGACATTTTTGGGCCTACCACCGTAGTTAGCTTCCATATAAAATTTTCGAGCGTTACAGTAGGAGTAGAGGGTAACGGTGTACATAGAAGAATGTAGTTGTTGTTGAGTAGCTACGACCACCTGCGTTCCTGAAGAAGATAGTTCAGGAGGAAGAGAAACTCCTGCTACTGGGGGATGGAATCATTATTTGTAGGTTATGAAGATGGTTCATAACGAGAGGTGTGGGTTGAGAAATAAAGATAGTAATGGAAATAGGAATGGTAGTGTTTGAGTGACTGGTAGTGTTCGAGTGAAAGGATGAAAAGTTATGATGACGGTAAGGCAAGAAAGATTCATGAAAAACAACATGCCTGGAAATATAGTCTTTGAGTGAGAGCGTCACAACACCTATAACCACTATGGTTGAGACTATATCCTAGAAAAATGCATAATTTGCTTTTTGGATCTAGTTTACTATTAGAGTGGGTTTCAACCATGGATAGTATGCACAACCAAAATATTTTAGAGTGTGATACTTAGGAGTAGCCTTAAACAATCTTTCCCATGGACTTATAGGAAAAAAGTGAGATGGTAAACGATTGATCAGATATATGGAAGTTTTGAAATTTTTTACCTAAAACTTAGAAGGTAAACCACTTTGAGACAATACAGTTCTACCCATCTCTACAACATGTCTATGTTTTCCTCTGCACACCCATTTTGCTCAGTTGTGTGGGGATAATTTAATTGATGTGTGATGCCTTGAGCATTAAGAAATCCCTGAAGAGCTTTATTGAGAAACTTACCCCTTGAATCAAATCTCAAGCATTGAGTTTGAGTTGTAAACAATGTGTGAACCTTTAAACTAAAGGTATAAAGAACTAAGCATACATTTGATTTGAAATGCAAGGGATATAACCAAATATACTTGGTAAAATTATCCACTAGTATTAAGTAAAATTTGTAACCATTACATGAGGGTGTGAGAGAGGGTCCCTATACATCAACATGAATCAAGTGAAACGGTATAAGAAATGCACAAGGCAAAATAGAAAATAAAAGCTTAGAAGTTTTGCCCATTTGACAAGAACCACATACTGAAAACTTATTTACTAGACCAATTACAGGTAAATGATGTCTATGTAAAACATTATTTAGAGTAATACTAGAAGGGTGTCTAACCCGTCTATGCCAAATATGAATGTTAGCCTTTGCGACCATCAATGCATGAGTAGAGACAGTTATTCCAGAAATATCATTTGATGCTTTCCAGTATAAGGGATACAAACCACCTTCATTGGGGCCCTGGATAAGCATCATCCCAATTCTTAGGTCCTTAATATAGAACCCAAACGCATCAAATGTTAGGGAACACAAATTATCTTAGAAAAATTTGTACACAGATAACAAATTATGAGATGCTTGATGTAACGATTCGTTCCCAAATATCACGGTTTTTATAATTTTAAAGTGTGAATTTATGAAAATGCCCTTCAAGGCAACATCGTTGACTTTTGTGGATAGCATTGCCGTGTCACGTAAGATTCATTTTCTTAGCGTATCCTTGTAGCACTCATCACTACGAACGCGTGGGCGTGAGCGGAATCGAATTTGGAGCTAAAGCGAAGATTTTACTGGACTCGAAACAATAATGGTATTTTGGTAATTTTCCAAGTCGAGATATTTTCCACCTTGGACCACTCTCGGGATGACATGTGGTAGGTGACCCCAGTTTTTACGGTGTTCCTTGGTTCCGTGACATCTTTCTCTAGAACTCTCTCTATTTCCTTTCTCTCCCGTGACATACTCTCTCTCACCCCTCAGCTCTCATCTCTCATCTCTCATCCCAGCTACCTCTCATTCTCTCTTTCCCATCTTTGTAACCTTCCCCTCCGAGCACACCACTACCCACCACCACCGTAGCTCATACTTCGACGACCACACCACCCTCGTGACCTCCCCCTCACGACCCTAGAATGTCTGAGGCCTTTCCTCCTCTTTCTTTCTCATTGCACTGTTGCACCATCATTGTGCAAGGAGTTCTCTGGCGAGATTCATCATCTATGACATAGGCAAGCCTCGAGACTCTCTTTAACCTCCATTGTAGATCGATCGAACCCTAGTTATGACCTATCTTTGGTACTTTGGTGAAGGTTTATAATGAAAACAACTCAGCAAGTTAATTTCCGGATTCTGACAAGAAACCCAACGGATTTCGAGCCATTTTCCAACCAACTCCGACCGTTTCATGGCCTCCAATAGGTATATTTCGAATCTTTGTCTTCCTAGATTCAATTTGAGTATTTATACGTCGAAAATGGTGGAGTTTTGACCTTGATTGGAGCTCGGGAATTCTCTCGGCCGAAATCCGGCCTTCTTCTTCGTTGGGTCCGGCGACCCATGAGTCAACTGGGTCAACCTGACCTGTAGTCCAATTGGATCCAACCAAGCATAGCCCAAAACCAGTCTAACCCAAAATTTGGGCCAATTCTATAACCCGGCGGCCCAAGCCTGATTCAAATTTTAGCCCAAGTCCATGACCCATAACCCATTACCCTCAGCCCAGTAACCTAGTCCTAATAACCAGCCCAATTCTATAACTCGGCCCAACCCAATTACTTGATTCAACCCGGATCCAATCCAATAACCCGGACCTCATCCCAGTTCCTTGGTCCGCACGTGGGCCGACGCGTGGAGCACACGCGCCTTCGTCGGAGGTATTGTGCTCCGCCATTGTCCACAGCAACGCCGACGACTTTTCCGACGAACATTCTGACGACCCATCTCGGCGCGTGCGGTGACGTGTGGCCTTCCAGGCCGTCACCTTATGGCAGTGCGTGGGGGAACCCGAGGTCCCTCCTTAGGTTTCTCGATGTGTCGAATTCAAATCCTCAATCCGTTTTCTGAAATTCGATGTTTTTATTAGAGTTTTATTAAATGTCATCTCTTTGTGCTTAGGTGCATCGGTAGGAAGTGACTTCATCCTTGCTAGTTTGAGCGGTTTTCGGGCAACAAAATATATGTGAGTGAACCCCTTCCTAACTTACATGGTTTTATAGAATGTTAGGTTTGCATGCATTGGATATTTCATGAAATGAGCTTATTTTCTATTATGTTTTATGAATTCTATATTCATGCTTTTAAAATATTTATGATTATCGAAGTTACATTTTACTAAAGGATATAAATTATTGGATTCTCGTATATGAATTTTTATGGCTTTCGAATATGATCTATTTTATCGATTTATGATTGTGCGATATCATGGATTTATGAAATGAGGCTTTGAGTTTGTGAGCTCCGAATTGGATATGACTTTTGAGGTATGTTTTCGGCACTTATCTAGTGAGTTATCATATAGCACATACACACAACCGGGTATGTAGACGTTTATGACCATAGGACACAGTGATGATATTGATGACATACCCCGCGCTTCGCTAGCCTGGGGCTAGTGTCGGTGTGATATGTTATATGTATATGTTTCTTCTCCGGCATAACCCGAAGTCGTACAGCTTCACCTTTGGATGACGAACCCCTCATTTCTTCTCTGGCATAACCCAGAGTCATATAGCTTCACCTTCGAGTGATAGACCCATTGCATATACATATATATGTATTATATCTTTTTCTCCGGCGTAACCCGGAATCGTATAGCTTCACCTTCAAGTGATGGACCATGGTTTCTTCACTGGTGTAACTCAGTGTCGTCCAGCTTCACCTTTGGTGTGGTTATGCCTACGAGCCACTATGATACCCCTAGTGAGTACAACATTGATGAGATTTACATATTTGCCCTCGGACGGCGATAACACCATTATTGAGCATTGTTTTACACATACATATTTTAAGAACATTTTCACGGCATGCTAGAGTTTTCAGAAAACCTATTATGTAGTATTATATATGTTTTCAAAACATGGGGTTAGTATGTTCATAAATAAAATGGTTTTCTTATTAATAGTACTATTATTATAAACTTTGGTCCACTCACCTTTTCTATTTTGCGCTCCATCAGGAGTTAGAATCGACACACACAATCATGACGGCAGGATACTTCCGCTTAGGTATCTTTGAGTCTCCTCTGTGTAGGACCCATTTCTCGGTTCGTATCTTTTTTATAATAATTCTTTCACATTATTCATGATAAGTTGTATGCTCTGAACACGATTCTGTTTTGGTTTAATTCGTTCTGATTACGTATTCTTAATTGTATGCATGTTAAAATGGTTTTGTCACTCTCGGGTGTCAGCCAGCACGTGCCTATCCTGGTATTTGGGGATATCAGGATCGGGGCGTGTCACTTGATGAATAAGTAAAAGATCATTAATTTTGAAAGTAGCATTAAAAGTACGAATGAATACATGTCCAGTATGAGAGATACACAGACCTTTGCCATCTCCAACAAAAAGTTGTTCAGTACCAGTATATGGAATAACATAATTGAGATAAGTAGGATTAGGAGTAACATGATGCGAGGCACCACTATCTGTGATCCAATAATTTGGAGGAGGATTGATTATTACAAATATAAGCATAAAAGATCAACCATAGAAATGATTTTTGCGAGAAGTCAAAGAATAGGCAAATTGAGAAAGACATCCATATATAGAAGCCTGATGACTATGTTGTTGACATAATCGACATGGTATTGGTATGCCAAAGTGATATCCTCTAGACTGATATCCTTCATATTGATAACCTTCAAAACGAGACGGACCAACACCAATAACACCGCCAGAATTATTGTTAAATCGATTAGCCCCAAAATTACGATTCTGATTGAATTTGTTCCGATTTTGAAAATGACCACGATAATTGCCTTTGAAGCCTGAATTGGAACCAGAATTGCCTTGTGATTGAGCAGCAAAGGCATGGAAAGGTGTGGATGCAAAAGAAGAGGTCGCTCAGGTCTTGCGCCTTAAAATAAAGATTTCTTTGCTCAGAAGCAAACCGTGAAGTTCATTAGAGTTAACAGACTCATTTCTGGTTTCAATTGAATAATTGAACCATTCATATTCATTAAAAAGACCAAAAAAGATATATGCAACCAAATCAGATAGAGAAATCGATTCACTAGCTGCAACCAATTTGTCCGAAATTTCCTTGATAGAATTTAGGTAATCAGTCATCGATGATTCACCTTTCTGAATTGTCTGAATCTTTGAGCAAAGGCTGTGAACATGTGTGCGTGAAGCACCAACAAAACTCCTTTCAAGAGATTTCCAAATAGATCAGAGGAATAAAATCTTCAGCAAATGTTGAATTGATACAAATCATCAAGATTTGGTCACGTTCACACTAAATTTCATATGCGGTATTGAGAACACGAGATCCAAAAGAATCACGAACAAATTGAGGTGGACATAGATCTTCTTCACTAATAAGCCCTAAAAGCTTGAATTGCTTCAGAACAGGAAGAAAAAGACTTCGCCAAGTAATGTAGTTTTGATGATTGAGCTTCATCAGGACCATACCAACGATATTTTGAATAGTAATGGAGGCAATTGATCCACGCGGAGAATTAGAGACTTCACCTTGAGGAAGAGATCCTAAAGAATTTGCAGGATAAGAGGTGTTCAAGGAGTTCATAGTTGTCGCCATAGTAGAGAGAGATGAAGGCACTAGAAATCAGAAGAGAACGGAAGAAATTGCCAGGTTAAGATCTGTTTGGTAAGAGAGAAAATGCAAGAAAATCAAGTACTCGAAAGCATAAGATCAACGTCGGTGGACTCCGGTGAAGATACCATGCAGAAAGTATGACATAGATGAAGAAAATGAATGTATTAGAGAAAGAAGGAATTGTAGAGAGAGAAAGAGTAGATTTGAGAAGTTGTATTTCATTACAATGAAAATGAGATGTACAAAATGGATTTATACATAAATAAACTAATCTAACTTTAAATTTCTTTTTTAAAAAAAAAAAACATAATCTAACTAAAAATGCTGACTCAGCACTGCACATAACTAACATACATATCATCCCAACAAAATGTACAAAATGCATTCGACATACTACTCATCCATGTATTTAGAATAAATACAAGGCAGTGAAAAACAAAATATACAATATATTCCCAGCACAGTCAAACTTACCTGCAGAAAGCTCCTTGCTAAGTGTGTTCTGCACAACAGAGGGACAAAATATACAATATATGCAGTATTTGTACCTCTCACAGAAGTCGTGAATAATTATCAAATTCAAAGATAAAGAAAGACCACACGATTTACAAGAGGAAAGAAAATGAAGGGATAAAGAAAGTAAGAAAGGAATACCTCTGTGGGAGGACTCTTATTTGCTTCAAGGGCCTACAATATTCATCATATACACACTGATTATGTAGTCATTGGAAACCAAAATAAATGTCGAACATAGGGTGAAAAAACAGAAAGAATAACCTCAGCTCATCATACCAATAGAGATAGAATTGCCCGATGTCCAAGTATGACTGAAAAATGGCAATTCAAACATGATGACTTCTAGCTCATCAAACTATCAAAATCTAGGTTCCACCGAAAAGATACAAGTCACCTAGTTACTTGTAAAATAAAATTCTGTTTCAAAATAGTGGAAAATATGATTAATATTGTTCAAAGTCCACATTGCTGTACCTACCAAGAAACAAGAAGGATTGTATCTTATCATGAAAAAGAACATAGGTACTTTTTCAATTGTAACTGTACAAAAATGAGAGACCACTTCCAAACTTCTCTTGGAACTTCAATCAATTTCTGCCCACTTTTAAATGCCTTGACATAATTAAGCGTATTTCTTTGAGCTTCAGTTTTGACTTCTGATGCCTTTAAATTTCTGTAAAGATTCTTATGAAGTTTTACAAACTCACTTATATACAACCATTTGTCAGTATACATACCATGTTTCTTTGTGCTTCAGTCTTTGCAACACCAAAACCCCCAAATAGTACCATAATTTTGCAATGTGCAGGGAATATAAAAATAAAAAAAAAAAAAAAAAAAAACCTACACCACAATCTAGTCCTATCTATCTAAAACAAAATCAGAACCCGAACCACAATCAAAATCTGTAAAATTAATTTACCCAACCCCTAAATCTAATAATTTTAACAAATATTATAGCATCAATTGAAAGAGAAATTGAGAAGATACCTAGAGATTGCAGAGAGAGATGAAAGGAAGAGCGTTTCCTCTGATAGGGGTTCCGTGACCAGAAAAGAAAAGGAAAAAAACCCCAAATTACATATTAAGCAAATATAGATAGATCGAACCTTGAAAATTGAAATTTCAAACAAGAGAAAGGTTATAAACTTACAACTTGGCCGTAAATTGGCCGTAAATTGGCCGGAAAACCCGCGGTTATCGTTTCTTAGATCTGAAATTGAAGAATTTTGGCTACGAATTTGTAGAAACTAACTTGAGGATCCGAAAGAGGATGGGAAGAGGATTATGGAGGTATAATTTGACGGTCTTTGGTGATCGGTGGAAGGCAGCGCTATTGCCTGTAAGAAAAAGGGAGAGAAAGGATGCGGGAAGTAGAGAGACTGAGAGAGTGAAGGGGGCAGGAGGAGAGAGAGTGTAGGGGAGAGAGAGGATAGACATTTGTGACAGTGGAAAGAGAGGATAACCTTTTTAATTTCATCCACCTTTAAAACCACAGTATGAACTCCACTCCGTAACTTTTCTCACTCATTTCGGTGGGTATCCAAAAAAACAAATAACCAGCACCACTTCGGTGCCTAAAAAAATAAATAACAAAATAAAAAGTAGAAGAAAAGTAATTTTAAGAAATAAAGCTATTTAACAGACACCAATTATTGGTGGCTCAATGTTGAAGGCCACCGATATCAGAGGCATCCCACTGTAAAGTCACCAAAAAATAGTAAGAGTAGCAGCTTTATATCTATAGCCACCAATTGCAAAGGGTGTAAAAAATAGTGGCTATTGTGCATAATTCTAGTAGTGTAATTATAACTTTTAAATTCAGTCATCAATCTATTTGTATGAAGTGTGGTTTGATATACATATTTGAAATGTTTGTGAAATGTGAAGGCTAGTTGATTATCGTTAACCCACTGTCATGGATAGTTGTGACATCGAACTTGTATCATGTCTAGCTCTTTCAAGTTGCTCTAAACTAAGTTGCTAGAATTCTACATGGTTCTATTTAGTTGGTCTGAAATCGTGTTCTCTGTAGATTCCGTTGAGCTGGTTCAAAATCCTTCTTGCTACTTAGTTCCATTGAGTTGGTTCGGAATCGGGTTCCGTTGAACTAATTCGGAACCCAACCCTGCTCTGTCGGGATTTTGTTAAGTTGGTCCAAAATATCACTCTCCATTCGGTTCCGTTGAGTTGGTCTAGAACTCTACTTCATTCGAATTTCGTTAAGTGGTCTGAAATCCCATTTACTAAATGGTTCTGTTGAGTGGTCCAGAACCCTATCTTTGATGGATTCGGTTGAGCTGGTACAAAATTACATTTTCCTATTTGATTTCGTTTGAGTTGGTCCAGAACCCACATTCGTTTTGATTTCATTGTTGGTATAGATTCCCACTTTCGATTCGATCCCATTGAGTTGGTCTCGAACCCTACATCCTACAGATTTCATTAAGTTCGTGTGGAATCCCACTTCCTAGTTTCCTTTACTGGTCTGGAACTAGATCCCTAGAAATCTTCAAGTTCCTTTGGGCCGGTCTAGGGTGCAAAAAATTATGAGTTGTAGGCTTTGACTGAATTGTGTTGCTCTAGTCAAGTTTTCAACGTATTTATGCACTAGAGATTTGAGAGCTTTTGTGATTTGACTTAGAAAAGCGGATGAATGTCTGAGTGACTCCTTCAGGATTTCCAATGAACAGTTTATGATATTATAAATCATGAATTTATATTTGATATTTATAAACTATGATTGATGTACTTGTTTTATGATTATCACATACATGAAATTATTGTCAATCACACGAGTTTGGCAGTTTATCTGATTTGTTGCTTTGCCCAGTGCACCATTAGTTGAATATCAGAATGCACGATAACCAATACTACAAACTAATAAGAATAATATTAAACAAACGAAAATGCCGAAACGGTTACAAAACCTTAAAAGACTACCAAACTATAGAGTTACAAAGTACCATATATATAGAAAACTAATTTAACCCTAATAGGCAAGGAAACGAAACCCTAATACTAACAGGCTAAGCCCAAAATACCAAACATTAAAATAAATCTAAATAATAATATTTTCCAACACTATTCTCACGGCGCAAGTGACAAAGATTAGTAGATACGACGAGGCACTTCCTAGGTAATAGTGCAGTGTTCAGAGACTTTTGGAGTGACTAGGTTACCCTTGTTCCATTCCTCGTATTTCTTTTGGTTTACCATTTTTAGGAGCATACGGGCATTGTATACCCTAGTGAGGGTTAGTTGCATTTTGTGGTACAGTAGTTGTAAATGTTGTGGGAGCGACTTGACCAGCTTACTTTATTGTTAATTTTAGTATCAAAATTCCTTTGCGTAACTTGTTCATATTTCCTCACATCCCTACATGCAATGCCACATGTCGATCCTAGACCTATTTCGCAATCGGAGCGTGACAGCTAATCCCTTTTTTTTTCTGTTGGAAATTCAACATTAATTCCCCATTAATTTACAAATAAAAAGATCGAAATTTTGTATCATCCACCAGAACCCAGAGAGGAGCAATGAAATTCGAAAGACTGAAATGAACTGACGCCGATGGAGTAGGTGAGGGCGGGGCGGAGACTAGCGGGGAGCTGCTGAGCTACCGCCATCTCGGAGAGGTGGGGCGAGTCCCTTGGCGTCCCACCTGAACCAACATCGTCTTCCTTCTCTCTCTTTGGTATTTTCTGAGCTTTAAACTGTTGGGATTTGCTGCTGCAGAGGAGGAACTGTGAGTAAAAACAGTTTGCTTTTGCTGGGGAAATTTAACAGTTTGGAGGGACAAATTTCACCACCACATAGCGACGTAGATGGAGATTTTCATTCCGCTGATGTCCTCTCTCGGTGTTCGAAACGAAGCCCCTCTTCCGCAACCTCCCTTCCCCTTCCTCAGTCTTTCCCAAAAATTTCCGAAGTTTTACCCATGAATCAAACAAGAGAGACACACCCATTTTTGTTTTTCACATCTAAACTTACAGGTTTTTAACATTTTTTTTATAGCATGTAACAGGTTTTTGATATTTAGCCCAATCAAAATATTTTTCTTTAATACAAGGATATTAAAAGTTCAATGTTGGACTAAGCTATCAATAATTTGGTATGGAAATAACGATTCATTTGAGTCAAACTTAAGATTTATCTCTTACAAGATGTTTGTTTGGCCTCACTAACTCTCACTAGACTAGACTGGATTAGCTATCAGTGAAATCTCATGTTTGTTGCGTGCACAGACTAAAGTTAATGAGACAAAAGGGGTTTCGCTCCGACTATCTCCCTCGCTAGGAAGTCTTAGCGAGAGCGCCCCGAGACCATGGGACTGCTAAGCCCTTCGTCTGGTATGTCCTTGTCTCCTCTCATCCACTCTCTGCTCTCTGTTTTCTTGAGCACCGACAGCCACCATCACACCACCACTCCCAACTTCAGCGAGATACACTGCTAGCCCAACACCACTTTTTCCCTCTCGCCTCGAACCCAGAATTTCGAATGAGGAAGATCTCGCTTTCTCTGTCGTCCATCCTGCTCTAGCAGTCCTCTGATTCACCTCCGAGGAATATCTCGTTCTAGCACTCCTTGATTCAATTCCTCCGAGTTTCTAGAGGTTAATTCTTTGATTTCCTGTATTTTTTTTATTGGGGGGTCTAATTTTGTTTGGTTGGTAGGAAAGCTGAGAAATTGGTTTCTATCGAGATCCAAGGAAAACAAGCAACCTTGGCAATTTTTGGTAGAATTGCATGGGGAAGAAGAAACGAAATGAAAAGGCTTGAATTTGTTGCAGGCCATTGATGGACAAGATTTTTTTTTTTTTTGGGAAATCGGTGATAAGGGATTTTTTTTGGGAGAAATCTGGAGATCATGCAGCTTATGGAACTCTCTAGATTGAGTCAATGATAATATCTGAATCAAAAAGTAATAAAATATTAATAAAATAATTTAAAAGTAGTAAAAAAATATTTAGATTCTAAAAATAATTTAGTCTGTGACTTAGTCTGATACTGCACCAAACGCTTCTCTATTATTGTCCTGCTTAGTCCATGCCAAGACAGTCCAGTTTAGTCCCTTAAGCTAGTCCAGTCTGAGATAGTCCGGTGCAACAAACGCACTCATAGGTTCCTCAATTTTACTCTTACCTAGTACAAAGAATTCATATTATCTAATTCAAATCATGTTAGTTACATCTTTCAAGTTCATCAAATTTCAATTAATGTTCTTTACAATCCTTAGCCTACGTACCTCGTTTAAAACTCCCGACTCGGCCCTCGCCTCGACCTATCATAAATATACTTGTATGCATGCTTCTACTCGTGTGTAACTATGTATGCATGTGTAGATATAGATTAATACATACAAACAAATTCTTTCATTACATTAAGGAAAATAAACCTTCGACCTATCATAATCCTAACTTATTGTTCCACGGAAGTTCGTCACTTTGGATAACTCAAACAACTTTGTGTCAACAAACAAAAAATACTGAGCAAGGAAGACAATGGACCTACCACACATCATAATTAGAGTATCATCCAAGGAAGTGTATTAACTTAACAGGCATTGTTTTGTGTTTGTGTGTTGTGCGAGTGTGGTGGGTGGAAAGAGGACTTACTAAATCTGTCTGACCTGTGATCCCCAATAGCATGATGAGCTGAAATGGACCCATGGGGTCTCCACAGAAACCCTAGTAGGAGACCACAGAATTTTCTAAGAGCCACTTTGTCTCCATGTTTGTGAGTAATCAAAGCGTTTGATCAAATTCTATAAAAACTTGCACTCATTTTTTTAAGTGCCTTATGGGAGGAAGGGGCCTTTGCTTCCACAACAGAAAGGAAGCTGCAAGCCAATGTGTTGGTGATTCCATCATTGCTTGGTTTTGTAAAAGCTCAGTCAAGCCAATATGCTTGTTGTTATGTCTCCTGCTCACAACTCTCCCCTTCTGCTTTCAGATGTGGAAAAAGTATTTTTGGGGGGCTGCACCAAATTGTAACAAAAACAAAAGCTAGTGGACAAAAGGTTAAAGGGGAATCCACTGGATTAGGAATAAACAAACAAGCGTTTGTGAGTATTTAATTCTGTGCTTCAAAGATTTTATATGATCTTATGCCAAAATACAAGATCATCAAGGATTTCGATCGGCTCACCTCTTGATCGGATCTATAAAACAGTTACTTGTCAGCTTTTGATTTATCACTACGTTTCAATTTAGGGTGTTTGTAGAGATTATTTTACATGTACCACATTTACTAATCACAAATTACAGATATTGAAAATCATATGAATTAATTCTACTTCGCAACCAATGAATATAATATGAAAAATGGTTTCTATTAACCTATTTTCTCTTTCTGCGCTATTCTCCTTTTTTTTTTGTATCTTGATTCTCTTTATTTATACCGGCATATGCCTACACGTTTTGTATGTGTGAATTTTTTTTTTTTTTTTTTAAATGGAAAGGAGAAAGGAAGAAAGAGAACGTGGGAGTGTGGAGAGTTTTTTGTATTTTATTTTTTATATTGGATATATGCTAAAATCACATGTACGTGAAGCTTCAATAAAAAACAAAAAAAATTGATTTTGTGAAATTACATTATTGTTCCATTATATTTTTTTGTGATGGAAGATTAAATAGCTTTTTCACCTTCTTATTAATTGACAAAGAAAATTTTATTAATAGATAATTTAGATATTTATTCAATTTAACGACTAAAAAAAAAAGATAGGAGTGCAAAAGCATTTCCCTGTAGTTCGATATATTTTGTCGATGTAGTAATTTAGGTTACCATGCTCATATTCAAGGACATGATAGCCATTCATGAATTGATTTATGCTTGTATTACAATTTATCATATAGTTATACTAAATGCGGGGCATTCTACAATGTGGGTTTTATGTTTGACTAAAAAGTGTTAAGCCTCACGACATCATGTATGATTTGACACACTTCCCTTGGAGTATCCCACACTATGAGAGTAAGTGTTATGGAACCCCACCCAAGTATTGAATTTGACATTGAGTTGGCAAGTAGGATTTCATGATTCACACCACCACAGCTCTACCCGGCCATCTCACCCAGTAGAGGGTCAAGATCACTCCACTTGTCTCAACCATAGCAAAGAAATATCAAGTTCCCTTACTTTTTTTCCTACCACTCCATTAACAACTCTCTTATAAATATACAACCTACCCCATGCAAATACACCAGTCTCCCCTTAAAAACCCTCCATGGAAAACCGCCGTAAAAAAAGCTCCTCCGCCGACACATTCTCCTTCCCGAGCACTCTGATCCACGACCAAGACTCCGACTTTGAGTTCGGGTGCTTCACCCCAGACTCGGCCTCCAGCACTGGTCCCTGCAAAGACTCCCCCGCAGACCACTTGTTCCTCAATGGAAGGCTCCTGCCACATGCCTTCCCATTTCAACCTATTAGCAACGGCTTTATGGTCGTTGATAATATTTCTCGGAGAACAAGCCGGACGAGCAGCATTAGCAGCAAGGACTCTCTCATGTCGTCGAGAAGCAATAGCACCAACAGTAGGAGTAGCAGTTGTAGCAGCAGTGCTAGGACAAGCTCAAGTGACAATTCCGAGAGGAAGTTCGCGTATCACTCCAAATTATCATCCGATAGATACAAAGGCAACAAACCTAATAACAATATTTCAAGTCATCAAGTTTATGGGAATTCTCAGAGGTGGCAATTCATAACGGCAGTGCCCGTGCCGGCTTCTTTAAGCCGTAATAATTCGCGGAAGAAAGTGATCAAAGTGGATCAGCTTGAAAGGAAAGAGAAATCCGTTAAGGTGAAGAAAAATAGCCGGGTGAAGACGGTGGTGTTCCGGCGGAGATTCTTATATGGCCGGAGGCTTTTTCGGTGGCTTGTTTCGACGTGCAAAAAATGTCACGCAATGGAGCCATCCAGGAAAAGTACTAATGATAATGTAATTAAAGCCGGAAATTAGTCAAAGTGAATTGTGAAGTTACATTAATTAATGATTTTTATCTGTTAATTTTGTAATTTTGAAGTTAGTTTATATATATGCAAGGTTTTGAGAGAATATATAATGGTTTTAGCTTTCGCTTTGGTTTTTTATTACTTTGAACTTTGAAGAAAAGCAAAAGGTAATATATATTCTGGGAACGTTAACCAGAAAAAGAAAACTTGGCTTGTTAATAATGATTCTTCACAATATGTGTTTAATAACACTGCAGAGCAAACGTTAATTTTAAGTTGAATTTGTTAACCTAATCAGATATATCTAAAAGCAAAGGCTTCAACAACTCAAGTTTTAGCTCTTTCATTCCATAGTTGGAAGGTCATAATCTTATTACTTTTGACATAGTAGATCGTCGTTGTCATTGTTCGATTATAAAGAGACAACTAAAAATTTAAGTCAGCAAAGCCAACTAGAGTCTATTCATCCTCACAAGAAAGTTAAACCATAACATATTTGACTACATCGGTCAATTATTGGATATTTTGTTAGGATCAACAATGACTAGGCTCCAATTGGCTTTGCTAACTTGAACTTTTGGTTGTCTCTTTGGATCATTGGCTCCAAATTTATCAAGAAATTTCCCATATGATTGTACGTAACTTCTCAAGTGAAGTAAATTTGATTGAACATACAAGTTAAACCAAATAATTATTAGGGATCTTTACCTATAAAGACAAAAACACAAAATACATTTCCATAGAATTTCACTAGTTTTGAATCATTTCAACGAGAGACAAAAGTCCAGACCCCAAAACCTATCCAAAAACAAGCAAACCAAAATTTAAAAATTCTAGCCATGCTTCCAATAGACTTGTTACTTAATCAAGCAAAACTACAAAAAGACACCACCTATAAAAACTTCAAACTGATTTTAAATTCGTAAAAACTAACATCTATAAGATCAATTTTAAAATTCTAGCAATTCTACCATATTAGTTTCAAAATTTCAGCAACTATGCAACATCAATTTCAAATTCATGCACTTCTGCAAGATCGGTTTCAAACAATTTAAAACTTCTGCAAGATCAACTTCAATGTTTTTGCACTTCTGCATGACTAGTTTTAAAATTTATGCAATTCTACAAGACCAGTTTCAAAATTCCAACAATTCTGTAAGATTAGCTTCAAAATTCATGTACTTCTACAAAATTAGTTTCAAATTTTTTACCACTTATGCAAGATAATTTTCAAAAAAAATTCACTTTTGTGTGTCCACTTTCAAAATTCATGCTCTTCTGCAAGATCAACTTAAAATTTTTAGCACTTCTACAAGATTAGTTTAAAAAATTTAGCACTTCTGCATGACCATTTTCAAAATTCATGCACTTTTGCAATATCAGTTTCAAAATTTCAGCAATTAGGCTAGATCATATTCAAAATTCCAGCAATTCTACAAGATTAGTTTCAAAATTCATGCATCCAAATCATCCAAAACTCAAAATCAAATACTTCCAAAAATACTAAAATCAAAACAAACAAACAAAAATATCAATCATTCTCATAAAAAACACTCATAAATTTAGGGAACAATATAAAGAAGAAGAGGAGGGGAAAGAGAAGTATGAAGAAAAGTAGGAGACAAGGACGAAGTAGAAGGTGGATGAGAGAGAGGCAGGAAGAGAGAAGTGTTGTAGGCATAATTTACTGAACAATTATGAAGGCCATAGAAAGAAGAGGTACGACACATAGAGAGAAGAAGAGAGAGATGTGTAATTGTGAGGTGTGTGTTATTCCACCCCATTGTGCCTTTATTTATAGTAATAGGGAAGGTTAATTCCTTACCCTTTAGGATTACAACATTTAATAGGTAATCTACTCCTAATATGAATATAAGATACATTCCCATATCTACTAGGATTTACACGATCACATTCCTATTCCAATAGGACTGCAATACTCCCCCTTGAGTATGTAAATACTCAAGTAAATGGCGTAAATGGCGCATCAGGTCTTCAGTGATGAAGCAAGTACAGTTGATAAAGTCGGCACAATGAGCGAATGAGAGTCTCAAATCAACGGAAGAATGCATAAAAAGTAAAACTCACAAAACCTCGCTATGGTAAAACCCAAGGCGGGAGAAAAACCCATAGACTAAGGAAAAACGTGAGAAGTTTCATTAAGTCAAAACTATACGTCTTTTGGACGCAAGTAGTAGAGCTCTCAAGGGTATGATCAGCCCAGGATTGGTGCCTCGTTAAAACCTAGTTAGGTAGCAAAAACCCAGTGGGAAAAATGCTCCTAATCGTAGGGAAAAAGAGTACATTAAGATCAAGTGAGTATACTTCTGGTTACTCCCCCTGAGTTTGACATAACTTCCAAATGAGAACTACAAGCATTGCATAAGAATAGTTAGGCATACCAATTCCTTGGACAAGCTTCTGGAAGGTTGACTTCGGCAATGACGTCGTGTAGAGGTCGACAAGGTTGTCTGGGATCGGCTTGCATGACTTAAATCTCTTGATGCTTTGCTGATGTAGATGTAGACGCAATATGCCTTGGCGTTGACTTCGTTGATGTATCATGGCTTGGTCGGGTTGATACATGCAGCATAATCTTCATGGATTGCCGTTATGGCTTAGTGAAGTAAGGTGAGTCTTGGAATGATTCGAAGATTTTGCAACTAAGGTCATATCGTGGACCTCCAAGATATTGCGATATTCCTAACGGTAAAGACATAACCAATTGGGGATTTTGCCTTGTGCGGGTTTGATAAGTAACCTGCGTCAACATAACAAACAACGCAAGCATCATTTCGAGGATCAGGGGGTTGGATCCGCTCGAGATGCGTTGGGATTTGATTTGCCCAAGTTCGTAGTACCTTCAGGGTACGTCTTTAATACCAATTTAGTGGTTACGTGTAGGCGCGGTGCTGCATCTTTACCAAGATCAACAATGAAGGAGATGTCCGGTCTAAATACAACGAGCTAAGTACAACAAAGCGCAAAGTTGAACTTAGATATGGAATTTCGGATTCCATTACCTGTTCAAGAGTCTCATTTGCATATAACGTATGGATGATCAAAGATATACTCAAAGGTAACACATTCGAGGTGTAGTTCGACTGGTATACCAAAATACCGTCAGAACAATGCTTCAACTTCAGGTCAAGGCACAAACGAGTTTTCCTAAGATCCTTCATCTCAAATTCCATCTTCAGGTGCGAGTCAGTTTTCTCAAGCTCTTCCGGAGTCTCAGTGAGATTCGTGTTAACGACAAAAACTGTAACTCTAGCAATTCGAAATAAGACTTCATAGTTTAACACGCAAGGGCAGGCATTCATTCATATCCCTAATTGATCAAATAATCACGTAGACAGGCATACCACATCCGTCGGATTTTTCAATCTATAAGTGAACGCCTCAAAACGAGTTAAGAGGGTGTTCCGTGGTTTTGGAACTATTTGAACCAGTCCATGTAATTCTCCAAGAACTTACATGTAAATCTCCGTACCTATGTCCCCATGGAGAAAACATTAACCACATTTCATAATGTTGCTATCAATCACAGGACGTTTGAGAGAAACCTTACACCGTAAGGCGTGCATCATATCGCACTATTTCATTTATCTCATAATGCTTCATTTCCCACTTGTAACATAATAGGGATACCTTGGGCAGTGTAGGAACGATGGGTCCAAAACACACTTTGGTAAGGAATTTGACCTGGATTGTAACTTTAGTTGTCCAATCAGTTCTACATTGTCACTTAATCAGCGGAACACGGTTCGATATCATCACTTTTCATTTATGTCGGTAGCTACCATAGAGTGAAAACATCATCGATGATAATCTCATTTCAATTCCATTTAGCTCACCCAAACTAGTATACTGGACCAAAAACTTCAAGTCTTGGGAGTAATCCGAATTAATCTCATGAGATGGAAATGATTTGAGACAGCGATCGAGTTTAGATTCATTGTTGTGTCGTGTCTTCCTCTTCTAGGGAAGTGAATCCTACAAACCGAATGATATGTCGTGGTCCAGGCCAAGACAGATTGATTGGCTATCCGTCGGTGTACCGGACTGTTCAACAGGGGCGTCCAAACTATCCAACAGGGGCGGCACATCCTCCAGGGATATTGACTCGACGTTCGTTAAGTACGTCTATCCTTGCAGGCATGTTTGCAGCTGGTATATGATCTCGTCACTTTAGTTAGATCAGAGGAATGTGTCTGGAACAACATTCTGAAATCTAGAATTCATCGCACTTGCTTATCATACTTGTGTGGTATAGGGATCGAGATGAGACATAGTGGGCAACGTCCACGTAAATTCGCGCCGTTCTACAGGAACATTGACGTTCTTATCTCCCCCTAACGGCAGGAAGACTGTCTCATTAAAGTGACAACCCGCAAATGAGCGGTAAAGAGATCGCGTGCAAGGGCTCAAAGAGAGCTAGTGTGAAGGAGAATCATGATCGACAAAATATACACATCCTTCTTTGAGGACCCATGGTGGTACATTGCAGCGGCGCAACTTGGCACATGGAATGCACACCCAAATGCGTAAATACGAAAATCATCAGGTTCGTACCCAGTAACCAACTATAACGTCATATAGGTTAGGTGGCAATGGGCCTCAAGGTGGACCGACATAACTACGTACAAGGATTGCATAGCCCTAGGCAAAAATCGAGAACTTGGTATGTTTACCCAAAATTCGGGCGATCATTTAAATTGCGCTTTATGACCGCTAGGCAAGGCTATTTGGGGTGAACATGGGAATTTGATGTTCAATTAGAAACCCAAACGACATGCAATACTTTATCAAAAACCGTCGATATAAACTCTCTGCATTATCCAGTCTCCCGGACCTTTAGGGATAAGTAGGGTGGTGAACCCTTAATTGGCCAAGAGGTTTAGCAGTAATGTGTGTGGACAAACATGTGACCAGTTTGTCAATTCATCAACCAAAACCATAAGTCTTTATATGGTCCGCATTTTGGTTGGATTAGTCTACATATATTCCCTTGAATCCATTGTGAAAAAGAGTCGGTTCGTATCTTTGCAAGGGATGATTTAGAAAATCAAATTTCACAAACGAGCAGACTTTGGCAAGTGTGCTTGTAGGCACAAGATCCTTACTTCGGGTAAGGAGATACGTCGTAGCATCATTGTTCGACCTAAGTGTCCTAAAAGGTCTTGCCAAAGCAAGTAAACTGCTCAATCACCTAGCTCCAGGCCGGCCACATATGGTGTGTTCCCCAGTTGAGGAACAGCCAATTGGACCCAAATCAAAGCTTCAGACTCTTTTTTTGGAGGTGGTGCAAAGATATTTCACTCTATTTTCTTCCGTGGTTTCATTTATGATCATTGTCATCTCAAATATCCTTAAAAACTCAACGTCAAAGAGAATTTAAGGTCCCTTAAATGGTGATTCGGTACCATTCATACAACGAGGAGCGTACCAAATGCTCTTAATTAGGTTGGATAGATCTGAAGTCATTGTTAGAGATGTGATTTAGGTAAAAAGTTAGTGTGTGTAATACGCATTCATTCAGACGACAAACTTTCCCACATTCATACCTAATCACTTGTTTAATTTAATCGGTCACATGTACTAAGAAACATGATTCAATTAACTCATATTTGAGGACAATATCAATAAGATTATCCATAAGCAAAACATACACCAAACTTGAATCCAAGAACATGGAAAATTGTTCACAAAGTAAGTGGTTTAAGAGGATTCAGCCAACAAGCCCATCCATGTCAAAATTCTGCTCTTCCAACGATGTTTGGTGGAGCAAAATCAGTCTCATATATTGACTATGAAAATGGTACTCCTCAACGACATTGGTAAAGGCACGAACAGGTGCATAACCAACGATCTATTCCATCGAGACGGAAGTAGATTTTGCAGGGTTGAGGTTTGGGAATACTATCCCTTATTCTTGAAGTTTTAGGTCTTAGGTACCAAGGATCATGCTTCGGGCATGATGCCACACCTTGGCAAGCCCTGATTCTCCCATATGTTGTAAAAACAAACTTGAAATTGGATTGTGAGATAATATGGCAGTCGGTGTATCCCTGCCGAAGCAGTGCTTCATCATTTGGTAGGCTTTGACCGAACTGGGTCAAGCTATTCGGTAGACTCCAGCCGAACTAGGTCCATACTTTTCTCTCACGTTTGTGGTAGTAATCAGATCCAAGAATTTGGTAAACTTCCGCTTTCTACACTGCTGTTTCAGAGGCAAGTTAGAAACATGGAAGGACAAGAAAAGTATTCTCCAATCAAAATTCGATCGGATTTATAAACTTCAAAATTGTACTCATTCATGGACGTAATCATGGTGTGCTTCGGGCAATATCTTTCATGATTAGACGGTTCGTATGAGCGAGCCAAAGAGCCATGGAATCCTCGATCGGGAGGTATTTCCATTTGTAATGCTTCAGGTATAAGTCTTCGAATGAAGATCATGGCGAATGTTTATTCAGCTATTCCTTGCCATTGTTGGCTTCAATGGTTTCTCAGCTTCTTGATAGTCAAGTGGAGATTCACGTCTTGTACCCCACATAAAGTGGTTTTGAATAGAAACATCCAAATCAGGAAAATCGAACTTGTGACGGTTCGACAATCCACTGAATTGGAGGGAACAAGATTGTGATTTGGTGCTATGGGAATGAATCATCCATAAGCATCAAAGTTAGAACATTCGAGTTCTAAGACATGGTTTTCATGAAAAATATCGGGATTTCATGGGTGTATTGTTTTATGAAAACTTCGGGTTTCAAAGACACTAAATTTGAAACTACATGTTTAATTTAGTTTATGAACGTTCAGTTCATAAAAGAGAGGTTCCTGCAAGAACACAGAATGCAATATACAACTAAGTGTAGTGGATTTGAGTTTTTTCAGGAACTCAAGTCTGAGCGCTTCGGGACTACGAAAGTAAGTCAACGGTTCAAAGAAAAGAAATAAATTATTGAATCGATAATGTCCAAAAGTGATCTTCAGGTCAATAATTTTGGATTTATATAGTTCGGGACCATTCGGGGTCGATTGTAGAAGCAAAAATAATAATAACATTTAAAATGCTAAATAATAGCATTGGGTCGAAAAAATATAGCCAAAAAGGATTTGGGCTTGGGTGGCTACAAAAAGCAGTCAAAAATGGCAACAGACCATGGAAAAGCTGCAGACCTTTGGGTAGTGGGTTGGGATAAGCCCAGCAGCTCAAAGATGATGGAATTGGGCCAAAGGGGGTGCAGGGGTCAGCAAGCCCAGCTTGTGCTGGCGCGGGCTGGTGGGCAACTTTGGGTTTCTGGGTTGGAGTGAGGCGAGCCCAGCAGCCTAAGTTCTGCTGTTGGCGGGCCGTGACCTGAAGTAAGCCCTAGCAAGCATTAGGCTTGCGAGATGGGCCTGCGTGTAATGGGAAAGGTTATCAAGCAACAAGATTTCCTTGTTTGGGTCATGGACCCATGGATAAGGTCCAGCATGGCTGCAGGCCTACTAGAGATGGGTTGAGGGATGTAGGCCCGTGCAGAAACCTTCCCAAGCCGAAGTCTGGTTGTCATGCACACGTAGCAAGCCCAAAAGGCTGCTGTCGTGGTGGTCCAGTTGGCAAACGACATCGTCCAAGGCTACACAATGCAACTTAGCCGCAAAAATCCCAATTTTTAGTTCTTTTTTTTTCGACTCTAGGGTTTTGAAAAAACCCTAATTGCTTCTAATTTCTTTTGATTCTTTGACTCACAAATTCCACATAGCAATTTAATTGTGTAATGCATGAAACAAATATATATATATTGACAAATATATGAACATATACAATATATATATATAGGAAGGAAAATATAAACATAGGGGGTTCATGCATCATGGGGAATGTTTTCATGCTTCAAGGTCGTTTCAAATATCTTACTTTATTTTAAGCGTACCTGATTGGCAGAAAATAACAAAAGCCTTTGAATTTGAAGAAGATCCTTCTCTGAAAGCCGGAATTGCATCTCCAATGCGTTGTATCACGTTCGACACAAACAAATTAAATTGAATCAATAGCATATATATCAATTCAAAATAATAAATTAATCATAAAAAAAGGATTAAAACGTAATACTCCCCTGAGTGAAGAATAAATTATCTTGTTAGCTCACCGTTAAGAGAGTGCTGATAATATGTTGTAGACATAATTTACTGAACAATTATGAAAGCCATAAGAGGTGCGACACATAGAGAGAAGAAGGGAGAGATGTCTAATAGTGAGGTGTGTGTTATTCCACCTCATTGTGCCTTTATTTATAGTAGTAAGGAAGGTTAATTCCTTACCCTTTAGGATTACAACATTTAATAAGTAATCTACTCCTAATAGGAATATAAGATACATTCTCATATCTACTAGGATTTACACAATCACATTCTTATTCCAATAGGACTGCAACAAGAAGTACCGGAAAAAAAATGGACAAAGGAGAAAGACCAATTTTTTAAAAAAAAAACTATATTATCTTCATTAAGGGAAAGGACCGTAGGTTTAGTCTCACAATAGAGAAATTTTTCATTGTGACCAAGATACAGGTGGTACACCATGTGTTTTTATATAAGTGATGAGTAATTTTATTTTCTAAGCTATTTACTTTTTAACACATATATTCCACCGTTTGTATAGTGGCATGTGATGTACCACTCCGTATACTGGTTACATTGAAATATATCTCTTCACCATGGGCTTAACATCATGAAATAAATAAAATATTGTCTCTCTCCAAAATGTATAATTTAACTCTATATGTAATGTACCCTTATTATTATCTTTATATCTAAAGAAATTGAATTATGAACTATCATAATCATAACTCGGTCCTCTACTCTGACCACTTGTGCTAACCCAACAGTAAATCGAAATCCTTTTAAAGCATAAATAATGTGTCAGTTTACAATTTGTGCTAAAGTGAATTGTTCAAGAGGGCTGGGCCACAACCCTTAACTGTTTATCCGATTGAAAATGTTTCAATCCAAGCCCCCACTCATATGATTCAAAAGTCGAGTTGGGTTAGGACAAATCAAGTTGAACGTGGTCTACATAGTTTTGTCTAGGGAGTTTTTATTCGGACCCAGCACAAATGTTCAGTTCACTCAATAAAACATGAAAATGTCCAAAATTATCCCATAAAAAGTATTTTGAAAACTAGAAAACTAAAAATGAACAATCATCAGCTCACCTTTAGTTTAATATACTGATGTATTAAATGAAAAATGAACACTCGACATTGCCGGACCTCAAATCCACTTAGCCTAACCTCGATATCTCTGTCGTCGTCATAGAATTGCCATTAGCATCGACGAGGGAGTTTATAGAATGAGTTGACGCCATTGTCGTCGACGACCACGACGGCGGCAGTGCTGTTGGTGCTTTGTAGTTTGGGTCCAATTAAAAGCTCCATTCTTTGTATTTGTACTTAAAGTAGATAGTTTTTTGTTGTTTAGTATTACAGTCTAGTGGTATTACTTTTCACTTGTAAATAAAAGGTCTTAGATTGGAATCTCATAGATGACGAGTTTGATACCAATTTATTTCTCCACCACATAGTATAAATATGATTGTATAAAAACTATATAAAAAGGGTAGTACCACTCCTTTTTGTCTTTTGATCCTTCATTCGACAAACGAAACATAAAAAAAAACGTGTGAAAAATAAAAAAGGTTGTGTGGATAGTACCATCCTATAAAAAATTGGTCTCACCATAAGTTGTGTTCTGTGGTTGTATTTTGGATCAACTAGACACCCAATTTGGACATTATGGATCGTACAAGCCAAGCCCGTTGTGGCTAGCTAGATGTGCATGCAATCTTGCAGTAGTTGAAGGATGTTATTATGTTGATTTTTTTATCCTAGTACAAGCAATATAGGGTAAAGAGAGGTGAATTTAGGGGCAACAGCGGTAGCACAATGCTCTAATCAACTTAGTTAAGCTAGAGGGTGCAGTATGGTGGTTTTCTTAATGCTTACTTTTAAGGGAAAACTAATGAAAAGTTCAAAAAAAAATTTCTTTTAACGAAAAACCATTTTTAAAGGTATAGTGAATAGTGTAAGGTAAAGATAAAAATGTGGTTTTTCGTTAAAAGTGAACTGTACCGGAAGTGTTTCGTTAAACCTCCCTACTTTTAATTTAAGATTCCGTGGCAATAATTAGAAGAAAGAACAAAATTGAGGAAAACTCTTCATGGATTAACTGAAAGAACAAAAAAACACAAAAGATGTAAAGAGCATGAAATCAAAGAACAGAAGTATAAGCAGCAAAGGAGACGGAAAGCTTTGCCTACATACAACTCTTCACCCATTGTCCTTCTCTCTAATACAGCCCTTCCCATTTCACTCCAAGAATGTCTCCATGACATCAGAGTACATACCAGCTTCCGCGTTTCGATACCCGACAGGCTGGTGCTGATGGTGGTCAACCGAATTCGAAGACGACGAAGCCATTCTTGCAGGTAAAGTAAAGCTCCTCTTGTACTTGTTTTCCATGGTCTTCCTTGCGCTACTATCCAGATGGCAGTCCAAGCTCAAAAACTCATTGTGATCTGAATTTGCATTCGAGTTCTGGTGGTGGTGATTTTCGTCCCCGCCTTTGTTTTCCGAGCTCTCTGGATTGAACAAAAGCTTTGCATCATCAGACCGCCCCGTTAGTGCATTGAAGAAGGACAATCCATTAGGCCATTTGATGTCACTTTCATGCTCTCCTCCTCCTCGTCCTCCTCCTCCCCCCATCATGTCTCCTCCCATCTGTGTTTCTGAAGTATGAGGCAGCAAAAACATGTGTGTCTCGTCTTTACCGGCTTGAGGATTGTACCCAAGTCTAGCAGCAGAGTTTTGAAAATTGGGTGAAGGAAGCTGCATGGTTGCTGCAGATGGAAGAGGCCTTTGAGCCCAATTGAGAAGAGGCGGAGGAGGGCGGATTGGCATCGGGGACTGCATTGAGGGCAGTACAGATGATCCAGAATCGTTTCTGTTTGACGAAAAGAGTTGGGAGAGGTAGAAACCAGACTGGTAGCCTAGAGATTCAAATGTATGCCTCATTCTTAGCACAAAATGCAGGTCTTCCGGTATCTGACCACACATTGTTCATACCCTTTTATTAATTAACAAATTAATCACATAAAAATAAAAAATATATTGAAGTGAAATGAATACATAATCTCACAATCTTGCAGGAGCCCAACTGCAGAAGCCCATGACCAGCTTGAATTACAGCAATAGTCTGGTGAAAATTAAATTAAACTGTTTAAAAAACTAAGAACAACTGACACCTGGGGAAAAAAATTAACTGTAGCTTCAAAAAATAATGAGACCAATAATAGTGAAACAGGAACTATTTTTCTGCTCTGACCTGAATGCCTGACTCAAACTGATCAGTCCATTCAGGAGGAAGCTGCAATAAATAGCATAAAAAAAAAAGGTAAAGTTAATACTATATCAATCATCTAAAAATGCTATATCTATCATCAATAATTCCGACCCACACGACTCGGTCGTAGAGCTTGTAGGACTTGAATACTCTTAACCGCGTGAACTACTAGGTTACTAATAAATAAGCAAAAGGAAATATGTGGGTTGACTACATACAGCATCAAATGAACTTTGCCAGTAGTTGGAGATGTTTGGCTCAGACTCTGTGGGTTCTTTGAAGACCCATTTGTGGCACTTATCAGATGCAACCTTCCCCATCAACCTGTTTAAATGAGTGCAATCAATGAGAGCACACATACGAACAACTCATTTCCCATAAAACTTCTTTTACATGTCTGCAACTCCATACAACTTCATGTCCTGCAACATCGAGAGAGGAGAGAGAGAGAGAGAACAACAAAATAAAAAGACATACCAAGTACCCACCCTTCTCCATAATTATACAGCTGAATGGACATTTTGCTGAAGGCCTTTCTGACAGGATCTTCTCTATCAATTTCTTCCAGACAATCTGATGAAACTCTTCCTCGACAAAACCCATCTTCCCACATCAACATCCTTCACCAAAGTCCACAAAAAACCAAGAACAAAAATGAAATTACATAAAATTTTCAGTACTTTAATCACAAAATTACCAAAAACCCATTTCTGAAAACAGAGCAAAAATTGAATTAAACAGCTACTTACAAGCTGCCATTGTCATCCCCAACCTTGCAGCCATTACCACCTCTAACTCTCCTGCAACAAAATAATAACAAAAAGTGAATTAGACCCAGAAAAGGAAACCATCTAAAAATCAAAGTATCCAAAGTTCAACACGGATCAAGGGTAGAGAGAGGGAACTTTAAGAGAGAGAAAGTAGAGAGAGAGGGAGAGAGGGGTCATACGGGCGGGGACGGATGGTCCAGAAGACAGAGTAAGTCCAGTCAGTGTTGAGACAGATGGTTCTGAGGGCCTCATGAAGGGCCATCATCCCAACAGCTTCTTTGCTCCTATCTGTTGCTCCTGAGCCCACCATAATCTTCTCTCTCTATCTCCCTATCTCCCTTTCTCTACCACTTTTCTTTTTTCTTTCCTCTTTTTCTTCTGCCTTCTTTATATCTATATCTATCTACTAATGACTGAAAACACTGCCGCTAGCTAGCTAAGCCTACTCTCTGCTCAAACCCAACTGAAATTTTCTATCTTCTTTGGCACCTGCACATTGCTTAACCACCACAAGGCACAAAGGCACACCCTTTATTCATCTCTCTCTCTCTCTCTCTGAATTCTTATTTTTTCTTCTTCAACAACTTGTGTCAGTGTTTACCAGTCTTGTGTGGTTTTGTTTGTCCCAAGTAGTCAGGTTTGGTATTTCTTGACAGAGTCGGGGTGAAAAAACAAGGCGAGGGAGTAAAAAGTGGGGGGTTTGGGTTTTTGGGGAGTTGCAAGTATGAGAGAGGGAGGGGGGCGTGGGAAAAGTAAAAGAAGTGACTGTATTTTTGTAGTGGAATTACCATTCCACCCTTTTCTTAGGATAGTCAATTAGTTTAGGTGTTGGATTCCTGTGAGTTTCGCGACAAATACAGGTATTGGAATCACAAATCACGTTTTGTATCAATTTAGTTGAACTTCTTTATTTGGGCAACGAGTACGGGTCATAGAGCATATGCATTGTTAGCAAGAGAAAATCCCTCGTACAACAGAGTTGATATTTCTTAGTTTTAGAGTGTATTAATAATAAATAAATTTCTATTATAACTTGAGTAAAATAATAAAATCACATGAACGTATTTGAAGTACACTAAAATATAGCTTGAATTTGGCCTTGTATTTTGTCAGTAAATGGCTTTACACGCATTTTTTTTTTTCACTCTTTTATTTATTTATATTCATTGTCTTCTATAATGTATTCAATTCGAATGCAAACAATAAACACGAGTATATATGAATAGTAAATGAGTGAAAAATCCTTTCCTGGCTTTACATGCATGCTAATGTTGGTTAACTTTTTAAGAGAAGATATTCTATAATTTTCATTGCATGACCAAATTTCGTTTGAAGAGAGAAGATAAACACACATAAATATACAGCCAGTCACATGATAATTCTCTTTGGAATGAGTCAGTCAAATTGCTATGCTTTCCCCTTCAAACCCATTTTTCCAACAATTTTTACTATTAGAAGATGAGGCATTAGCCAACCATATTTCAGCATGCATCATATCTATCAAACTTTTTTCTTGTATTATACCAAAATTATAGGCATATCATTAACAATTTAACTGTGTGGTAGAAATTAATGGACAACAAAGAAACGCAAAAAGGAAGGAAGAATAAGTGTTAACTTTTGAGTGGTAAACACAACGCGCAAGGGGTTCTTTACTATTATAATCTTTTAAAATCAACGTTCTGATGTTATATTAAAAATTTATATAGCAAAATCTTAAACATTAAGGTATAAGTCAACAATGTTGATGCAAATTTATCTCCAACTATAAGAAAAATCTACTTGTTGCCAAAGTTACCCACTTTGCCTTACTAAATCTCGAAAAATGATGGTAGAGAGATCATTTCTTTAAATTATATTTTATAAACCCTATAACGTAATTATTTATGATTGAATTATCACTTAATTGTTAATTAATGTGTTTATTTTGTATTATTGTCATATCATATAATTTACAAATTGAAAAATGCTAATGAGATTCTCTATGGACTCTTCACTACCTTATATCTTTAGCACAATTCTAGTTGTAATATTATAAAATACTATTCCAAAAATATCGAGTAGCAAAAAGCCTATAAAGAATATAACTTTAAGAGAATCGCATTTCTATTTATAAATTTGAACCCTTTAAAATTACTCAATCTCTAATATAAAAAATGAAAGATAACTAAAAGAAACGAGATGGCACAGAATCTTTACCAGTGAAAGGTGACACGGTGACACTGACAGTTAGATTTAGATTAATATTTTAAGACACTATGATATTGTTGTTATGTCACTTTTCAAGGTGTAATCATAATAATATTGTACGGTTCCCACTTTTAAGTATAAAGATCGATTTTACCATTTGAGCACTCTTCCTCTTGTTATTGCCTTACCTTGCTCCATAACTAAGAGCAAGTCCACTGGGAGCTCTTAGGCTGGCATCCAGCACCTTTTTTGGCCCGACACCGAGCCAATTTCCTCCAGCCCAGTCCAATAGGGCGGTTGACAGCTCAAGCCATCCTATAGGCCGGCCTAGAATGTGCTGAGACAAGGCCCGGCCTCTGTGACATCACAGGCCAATTTAAATTTTTTTTACGTCCGGCGCATGGGAAGCACACGCGAGTGGGCGTGCGTCCCCAACAAGAAAACATGGGCGGGGCCTGCATGCGTAAGCGCACTTACGGTTTCGACGAAGAGTCCACGTGGCTCGTTCTGGGCCGTTGAATTTCCAACGGCTAGTTTTCTAGACCGTTGGATTTCCAACAGTAAAAAAAAATTGAATTTGAAAACCAACGACTAGTAATGTGGTGTGATCTGGGCCGTCCAATCCAAAGATCAACGGTCCATGTTTTCCCCCCAAAAATTATAAAAAAAAAAAGGCACAACGGTCAGAATTATGACCATTGCCCACGTGTCAACATATGGGATGTTGGATTTGAATCTTTTTCAAATCCAACGGTCCAGATTAATTAACTAAATTAGAATTATTAAAATTTAAAAAAAAAATATAGAAAAAAACTTCTATAAATACCTAACCCTCATCTTCCACCTTACACCAAATTTCAATATTTTCAACACTTTCTACCAAAGCTTTCATATATTTTTTTTGTGAAAAAAATGGCTACGTGGAAGCTCATCGAAGATCTTATGTTGTGTGAATGTTGGGTTCACATTACTCATGACCCGATTACGGGTAATGAGATGGAGTTGCGAGAAATGTGGAGTAGAATTACGGAAGCGTTTTGCACTAGGCATGGAAAAGACGCCAGAAGTAGTCAAGGTCTTCAAGGGCATTGGAAAAAACTCAACATATCCTTCATTTTATGGAAAAACGCTCTCTCGATTGCTTCCAATAATTTATGTAGTGAACAAGTTTAGCGGATCAGGTGACAATATTTTTATTTATTTATATGCATTCCACCCGCATCAATATTTTAATTTATTTATTTGTGTTACACCCGCAATTTATAATATTGTCTTATCCCACACTTTGTAGACACTACAAGCACAAGCATTCTACAATTCGAAGAACCACAACAAATCATTCAACAATTGGGAATGTTGGGAAGTTGTCAAAAATTGTTCCAGATACAAAATTGTGCCAACAGGTCCAGAAGTTGTCATGCACTGCGTCCCTCTACACAGTTCGCCAGAACCAAACATGGCGGCACAGGAAGAAGACACATTTGAAGAAGTGCCAGAATGGACGCCCGAAGAAGTGCTGAAGACCCAGCCGACTCGTCGGTCCCTAAGGCCTCAAGGTAAAAAGGCAGCAAAGAAAAAAGGGAGTTCTTCCAAAAATGACTACACAAAATATATGGACGAACTTGCTTGCCAAGGTGAATTAACATGGCGCGGGAAGTGGCTAGAGATGAGGAAAAAGTTGCTGCTATAGTAGCAATATTAGCAGCTACTGAGAGACGTGATGCGGCGGCTAAGAGACAAAGAGAAATACTTAATCGAGAAAACGAGATGATTAGAAAAGCACTTAATCGAGAAAACAAGATGCTTAGAGAAGAAAGGATGGCTTAAGCAGACCATGACACTATGAACAAGCCTCTAGTAGGACTGTCTCCGAATTCAAAATATTTTTGGACATCACAAAAAAAATGTTGCAAAGAAGGCGTGCAAAAGATGCGGAAACAAGTCGAGGGAGTTCTAGCACCACATATCCTAGCACCACATATCCTAGCTCCACGGACTTTGTATAATTTCGTATTTATTTGTAATACTTTATTTAATTTCGTCTTAATTTTTAGTACTTTATGTAATTTCGTCTTAATTTTTAGTATTTTATGTAATTTCGTCTTTATTTTTAGTACTTTATGTAATTTCTTATTTATTTTTATTAACAGATGTAGTTTCTTATTTATTTTTAGTACTTTATGTAATTTCTTATTTATTTTTAGTAATAGATGTAATTTCTTAAATATTTTTAGTACTTTATTTAAACACACCAAATAAACTTAAAAAACACATGAAATAAAATTACATAAACACACCAAATAAACTTAGAAAAACACACAAAATAAAATTGCATAAACTCACCAAATAAACTTTAAAAAAAAACACACGAAATAAAATTACATAAACTCACCAAATAAACTTAAAAAAACACATGAAGTAAAATTACATAAACTCACCAAATAAACTTAAAAAAAATACACTAAATAAACCAAGAACTTTATTCTTCCACCACAAACTCTTTTTAATTATCTTCACCTTGTTGCAATCCCCACTGGTGCTCAATCAACTCACTTTGATGGGTACAATGCCAGTATGGCTCTTGCATTAAAGTGTACCGCTCAACGATCCATTGATTGTAACGTCCATCCTGTTCCAATGGCTTATGTTGCATGGGATCTTTGGTGCCATCATGAGCACAATAGATACGTGTTCTTGAGTTGTTAATTATGTCCAGCTCGTATTCATCGACGGCATCATAATCATATTCATCTTCCACAACCATGTTGTGGAGAATGATACATGTTATCATGATAGATCGAAGAGCTTCGACATAAAACATTCTGGCAGCTGACCTGATAATCGCCCAACGAGCTTGCAAGATACCAAAACAACGCTCTACACCATTCCTACACCCGTCTTGACATTGTGCGAAGTGCTTTTCTTTTTCAATTTGTGGATGTGGCACTGTTTTGACAAACGTTGTCCACCTTGGGTAAATGTCGTCTGCAAGGTAGTACGACCCTTCATATCCATGGCCATTGACCCAATATGTGACTCTGAGTGTTTTTCCTTGCAGCACTTCATGGAAGACTGGAGATTGGGTAAGGACATTTAGGTCATTATGAGCTCCTGGAACACCAAAAAATGCAGGCTAAATCCATGTATCAAATGAAATCACCACTTCCAAAATGATACTTTTGGTCATACGCTCATTGCCACACACTTGGACAGTTTTTTCCAGGTCCAATGCATGCAGTTAATGCTTCCAATCATGCCAGGGAAGCCTCGCATCTCACTCTTCCTCAGCAGCCTTCGCATGTCCCTTGGCGTGGGTGTCCAGAGGTACTCATTGGTATAGAGAGCTTCAATTGCGGAGCAAAACCGCATCAGGGACTCCAGAATAGTTGATTTTCCCATCCTCGTTATCTCATCCACTTGATCTACAGATGCTTCACATTCAAGCATCAGCAAGGCAACAGTAATTTTGTGCTCAAGAAGAATACCATAAACATGAAAAGCAATTTTTTTTTTGCACAAAGTATGGATCATGGTTGCAAATAACACTCATGATTTTGTCAAACAAACTTCGTTGCATTCTAAAACGACATCTAAAAATATGATCAGGGAATGCACAGTTGGGAATAAAATAATATTCCAAGAGACCTTTACCTCATTTTTCCGTCTTTCTATCCAAGTTTGCAACATGTCTGGGTTTGGATATTTGACCCACAGCTTCCATGACACGGCTAGAATGTGAGGCCCTCTACCGTCTATGTTCATCATCCTCATCCTCCTCCATTGCGAAAGCCTCATCTCCTCCATTGTAAGAACTCAAGATTTAAAAACGATGAAGAAGGATTATGAACTAAAAAGAAGGATTGAGTTTGGTGTGTGAATGATGATGGATGTAAAGATGAAGGGATTATATGGACAAAAAAAAAAAGAATGGATGAGGTTTTGGACACTGCCACGTGGCACTACGTGATTGGTTGAAAATCTTATCGAAATCTTGGCTAAATTATTGTAAACAGATAGTGACATGTGGCATGATGAGATTAGTTAAATTAAAACTAAATTTAAATAAAATTCATTATTTATAAAAAAAAATTAATAATATTTTAAATGGGTTAGGTGCCAGGGCATTTTATAAGGGTGGAGAAGCATTTGGCCACTTTACTGTTCATGGGGTCTATCATTGTTCACTAAGTGGATTAAATGGGCTGAATGCTAGCGTATTTTTTTATGGGGTGGACTTTCTCTAAGGTAATCAACACTTCCTATTTGCCCTTTCACTTAATAAAATTAAAACTCTATTAAGTATAGGACCTTGTTATAGCATATAATACTCGCACTTACTCCATATTCATCCCTTGAGGATAAAATAAATTTTATAATTAAAATCGTTCAATTTTTTAATTTTTATTTAAATATTACTATTATAATATAATTTGAATGAAAGATCTATCAGTCATCTAAATGTATAAAACAATTTAGCGGCTTAGGTACCAAGTAATATATTGATGATGAATCATCTATTTATTTGATACAATTAGATAACTAAATGAAATTCAATTTAAATGATATTTTGTATGTATAATTCTTAAATGGTGGTAAAGTAATTGAACCATTATGATCATGAAATTTGTATGATGACATACATTATAAACAGGAAGTGAATTTGCGTAAATGCAAATATTACCTGTTATTAACATTTCAAAAAAATTATCATACACTCATACTTTCATAAATTTAATTTAAAAATCCAAGATGATCCTTTTGAAGTGCTAATATCTAACTCTTTAATTTTATTATGTTTTACTTGCTGAAACTAAAACAAAATCCAATCTAAATACATGAAACTCCAAACTAGTTTATCCAAGATGATTTTCTAAACTAACTCAAATACAAGATGGTGAATTTTGAGCACGGGGTAATATTGTCTTTTCGAACTAGATGTTGCTCTTATAGGACAAAGTTGCTCATCTGCTTACACTTACACCCAAGAAAAAATAATTAAACAAGCCTTAGAGAAATAATAAGGTGTCACGTGCGCACGTGCGATGGCAGTGAGTCGGTGCGTCGTTCTCTTAAAGAAAGCGAAACGCACGAATTGCGGGGAAGGGTGCGCACGCAGGTTGATAATTAGAAGAATCTCTCATATTTTCCTATACTTGGAAAGTTAAATAAGAAATTGTAAGGATTCCAAGTGGCAGATTTGAATATTGATTTGTACACTTCTTGTTCTCGTCAGTCAATAACTGAGTTGTTTTTTTTTTATGGGAAAAGATTTTCTTCTTTCCTAATCTCTCTTTCATTTATTCTTCTTCTATTTGAACGGTTATGGTTAAATTACGTCAATATGTTATATTAATTTTTTTATAGAGATAATAAGATAAAAAATAATGTGTGAGAAGATAAGAGGGAAAATGATGGAAATAAGAAGGGAAAGAATTCTACTTCGTTTTTTTATTGTAGTGATGTCTTACAATAATCTTCATCACCAGAGTAAACTATTACTTGCAGCTAATATTTATTAAATATTTTATGCTGAGCACTTTGAATTAGCTTATACATATCGACTTGTACCCAAAAGCTTCAGTTGTTTAATGGATTCGCCATGTAGTAGTCATCATTATGTATATATTGTTCTTAAGCGACTTTTTCACTTAGGGGTGTACTGTGTATATAGTTTGAGTGATTTCACTTGACTCTTAAATTCATGTTTACTTGTATATTCAATACAAACTTTCGTATAATCAATAAAAGTCATTATGTATTAAACAAAAAATTTATTTTTGGAAGTCTATAAAATATCATGAATTCAATTGTGACTTTTTGCAAGTCTATAAAATATATGAATCGACGATCCAACCATTGGATCGCCACCAAAATTTGATACATTATCATACGTAATATTTAAGGACATTAGGAACTTACGGATCAGGAATCCGACGTACGGATCTTCCCGAATTAGATTTGTAAGTTCATAAAATAAAACGTTAACCGCCACTTGATTTTGGCAATTGGCGGAGATCCAACTGTTGGATCGTAACGAAACATTAATATATTATTCTAGAAGCGTAATGTGGATATCTGAAAGTTACGGATCGAAAATCTGAGATGCGGATCTTTAGAATCGAGTTATATAGGGTTGTGGACCCTACCGTCGATCTTTGATTGACGGTTGACTTTTGGTCAATAGGTCTCAAATCATTCTAGAATGTCCTTGAGGATGTGTTTTATGTGAGTTACGTATTCTATTGATAAGAATTCTGAGATGTAATTTGATCATTGTTCTAGGAGCCGATCGTTCAGGACGCCTTGATGTTGTGCTAGGAAATCGTAGTGCGGACTCCAGGTGAGTGGGCTTTTGTTTTCTATATGTATGTATGTATGTTTTATGTTTTCCCAAAAATTGTTTTAAATGGTTTTACGATTTAAATTCCATGTCAATTGCATTACATTTTAGAATATGCGTTAGTATAGTTATGCATATTGTTGCTTGACGTTGTGGACGTTCAGGTAAGTTTCAGGTGAGTATATATTGATGGTAGTGATTGTAGTGTGTATGATTATGTTGGGTTGCACTTAGTGCTTAATATCCTGCACCCTGGTGTTAGTGCTCCGCTCGAGGCCAAGGACTAGCCTTCACGTGATCGTTCACCTCTTACTCCACACGCTCACCTTGGATCCAAGGCAGGTTCCAGCCTGTTGTACAGACCACATTAGGTGGTTCCGACTCGTGTGCAGGATTTGATTTATGAGCTATAGGCTCAGCAGTACAAGTCACGTTAGGTGACTCTAGCTGACGTATCATTTTTCATTGATTTATTTCACCTAGCTTACTTATTTCATTTCTGAGATACTTGACATCGCATTTACTTGGTTTTCACTACTCTCGGGTATGATTTATGTATATGTACGTATTATTATTTTATGGGAAATTATACGGGTTTTACGGTGAGGGGGTTATTACACTTTAAAAAAGAAAGATGTTTTCAAAAACTTTGTTTTTGCCCACTCACATTTTCTGTTTTGCGCCCCTCCAGGTTTTAGTTGCTAAGGTTCGTATCGACGAGGATTCTTGGCGAATCTCAGTATAGGTGGCTGCCTCTAAGGGTATGATTCTTACCCACACTACTGTACTTTACTTATACTCTGACGTCGCGCGTGAAATGGGTCCATTCCCGCTCACAGCGCACTTCTGCCTTTAGACACTTTTAGGTTTAAGTTTATTCACATTTTCCACATCACCATACTTTATGGCTTCGTCACCTTCCAGGTGTCGGCCAGCACAGCTCGATTCGAAGTTCTAGTGGACGTTCCGGGTCAGGGTGTGTCATAGTTATAAATTTAATGGATGTTTGATATCCTACACATTAATTTGCTTGAAGCCCTTCAAATAGTAAATTAAATAGTTTCTTGAACCTAGTAGTAATTTTGGTGGGTGGCCATTTTGCACCTTCTTTCCTTCAAACATGGCTATAATCTGAATGAAATATAGAGCTAAAATTTATTTACCATTTTTTAGCAAACACCAAGAGATTTGATTTTAATAGATTAGATTTTGGTTAGCAAACCTTCTCTCTTTACTTTGCCTGTTTCGTCTGTCTCCAAGTACTCATGTTAAAAGGAGAAGAGTAGAAAGTGGGAGGCTTTGCGGTTACTTTGGTGTTGTAATTTGTAATTCAGAACAGCGACAGAACAGTGGGTATGGAAAGTATTAGTTGTAGGAGGCTGTGCACATGTGTGGAGAACTACTTTTATGAGATTTTTATATTGTTATTGTAGTGTTATACGTAAATGGTATAATATTATATGAGTGTTTCTCGTAATAAAACGTGATGGTGATTTAGTGTCACGTATTATGAAAGTTGTTCTCACACTTGTATTTGTGATAATTAACATGATAATTATCAATTTATTATGTTTTATTTGAATTGTGTATCCCATTGTGACATATTTATCAAGAATACGTATGTAAGACATGAGTGCATTTTTGTTGAGGCACCAAATTGGGTTAATCTTGAGCCAACGTAAAGTGTGGTGACGGGACCATAACGAGGGCACTCTAGTTAAGGGTAGGCAGGCAAAGTAACCTACAAGGAAGGTAGAGCAAGTATCAAAGGGCATCATTGTGCTACCGACCTTAGAGTCTATGATGCTTAAGTTAGCCAAATATGTTTAAGGCTCCGCATCATATGATTACCTTTAAAGCGACTAGAGGTTGCCCTTGTATAGAGGCAAAATTGGAGAAACTTTTCTGACATGGCCAATGTGGAAATAAATGTGGTTAATGTGGTGTTGCTACTTGTCACGTTGTAATTGTCTTCTAAGTTGGAGGCAAATCTCTCATTGGTTATGCGTATAAACAATAGGCAGCTGCCACGTGTTGTGGGGTTGGTTCACGTGCTTCAGCAGACGCCTTAACAAGGACCTCTTAGTAGGTTCATGATGCTTTACAGTCGAATGGTACTTGGTGGTTTTAAGGTCGATATAATATGGTATAACATTTAAATTACACAAAACTACCTTAATTATTGGTCTCACGACACTTTCATACCTCATCTTTTAAAATTGACAATGTCATACCTCATCTTTAGAATGTGGTCAAATGTTATACCTTCCGTTAGTCGTTAATTTGTCAGTTAAATGCTGACGTAGCTTGTTCTAAACCCCACTTTATCTTAAAAAAAATTAAAAAAATTAAAAAAACTAAAAAAAAATCATTTAATATTTTTTAAATATTAAAATAATAAAGAAAAGTAAATTAAAAAAAATCAAAAAATTTCGTCCCTTCCCCACTCTCTCTCTCTCTCTCTCCTCTCCCCCATCTTCATCTTCTTCCTCTCTTCCCTCTACCTGCAACCTAGAAAAACAAAAACAAAAAATCAAAACCTTTCGTCCCTTCCCCCCTCCCCTCTCTCTCTTCTCTCCTCCCCCATCTTCATCTTCTTCCTCTCTTCCCTCTACCTGTAACGCAGAAAAACAAAAACAAAAACAAAAAAACCAATTTGTCTTCTCCCCCACCTGAGCCCAACCTGCAACCCGAAGAAAAAAAATATAAATCTTCATCTTCCTCGACCCCCCTTCCCTGCAACCCACCCCTTTATTCCCCTCCCGTCTTCCCTAAACCCTCCGCACCCACCCTCGCACCCACTACCTGCAACCCCGAAAAAAAAAACAAAAAAAACCCAGATCCCGTTACCCCGGCGAAGGTCGATTCCGCGGGTGGAGAACCTGGGCGAGAAGAAAATGGGGGGAATAAGTGTGGATTTAAGGAGTGGGGTGTGTAGAGGAGGGAAAATGGTGGGTGCGGGGAGAAGACGAATTGGGAAGAAGATGAAGATGGAAGATAAGAGATGAGATGATGAGGGGAAGGGGAAGGGGGAGGGGAGGGGAAGTTTGGGCTTTTTTTTTTTTTTTTTTCTTTCTACTGGGTTGCAGGTAAGGGGAAAAGGGAAAGAAGATGAAGATGGGGGAGAATAGATAGAGACAGGGAGGGGAGGGGATGGGAGGAGGGAAGGGACGAAGAGGTTTTGGCTTTTTTTTTTTTTTTTTTAATTTACTTTAATTTATTATTTTATTATTTAAAAAATATTAAATGATTTTTTTTTAGTTTTTTAATTTTTTAATATAAAATGGGGTCTGGATCAAGCCATGTCAGCATTTAACTGACAAATTAACGGCTAGGCTAACGAAATGTATAACGTTGGATCAAATTCTAAATATGAGGTATGACATTATCAATTTTAAAAGATAAGGTATGAAAGTGTCGTGAGACCAATAGTTGAGGTAGTTTTGTGTAATTTACCCAAAAAATTAACTAGGTTCCATTTCAACTATGTATCATTACTGAGGGGGAGTTACATTCTATGTATCTGTTTGTAGAGGATGAGTATTTCGAGTAGAAATCTTTCATGAGAAAAATATATTTTATACTATCACGATTTGGAGTCAATTTCAAAATGAATCATAAAGTTTTAACTCTTTTTTTTATTTCTACCAAAGGTAGAAATAAGTTTTCACTTTTTTATACTGCATACTGATTGTTTGACATTCAGCACTTATATCTTTTGTCTCAAATCCTAATATTTCACGGCCATGTTTTTTTGTTGACAAAATGATACTCTCTAATTTGAGGAGGAGATCGAAATTAAACACACACAGAAATTAAACTCAGACCGATTAATTTCTATAAAACTAAAATCACTGCGGAAGACCGTAGGAAACCCAAAACAGACAAAAAGGGGGTTGGAAAAAAAATAAAAGAGAAGCACACGAATTGCGGGATGTGCTTCCTGTAACTGCGACACCCTCCATCCATAAACCACGCGCTAAATAAGATACGGAAACTGAAAAACTGAAGGATGGTGGGTTGCACAGGAAGCGTGGGAACTGAGCGCGTGGGCTTGGTCTCTTCCAAAATAAAAAAAATTGTTAAATGATGCATCAATCTGCATCGTTGGGCTTCGCTCTGCTCCGCATTGACAGCCCAGGCGAAGGATTTTTTCTCTCCTTATTCTTCATCCTCTTTCATCTCCCTTCTAGACGATGAGAATAAAGTCACATCACAATTTATATTAATTTTTTATAAAAACAATAAGATAAAAAGTAAAGTGTATGAACGAGGAAAGGATGGAGATGAAAATAGATGAAAACAGATGAAAACAGAATTCTACTCCCAATTCCAAACTCATTTGATCGTATCTTTTGTGGAACCCGCTGCAAAATTCCGCTGAAAATTCTTTGTTTTTGTTCTATACCTACTCCCTAAAACCCTAACCCAGAAATTCTAGATATTTCTATCCAGCCCTTGTTTTTAACAAAGTTAACGCTAGAAAGATTAAATTTAGGGTTTTTATCACAAAATGTCCTTGAAATTGACCATGACCATCAAGATAGTCCATGAAATTGAAAATCAATCAATGTAGTCGCTGAAATAGGTGTCATCTCGCCCAAACACGCTTAACTTCGGAGTTCCGATGAAATTCGAAGCCAGTAAGCTCCCAAAAGGCCTTGTGCTATAGGGTGGGGAGCATGTACATATAAGGCACATCACCCCCTCTGCATTGGTTGAAGTGGGATCTCACACGCACGATCGTTTGTTTTTATTAATACGGAAAATAGTCCAAATGCACTTAAAATTGAAAAACTGTGTACTTTTGACACCCAATAAGCTTTTGATCTTTTGAGTACACAATCTTATGGTCCTGATGTTGGAAATGTGCTCTAAAGCCAATCATATGATGATACTTTACGGACATTTCATGTTGAACTAATCTAGTTTAATATGAAGGGTAAAGATTATTGTTTAAAGCCGTCTCATATAAATGTTAAATGCTTAAACGATAAGTCCAAACAATATGTAATTGGGAGAATGTGATCTAAAGAAGTTAGATTCATGAGACCATTCTCTTTCGTATATATATCCTGTCTTTCCGTCACAATTTTGTTAAAAAATCCGTTAAGTGCTGATGTGGCACATAAATGAGCCCCACAAGATTTACAGGTTTTTATCACAAATGATCCCTGAAATTGACTCACACCATCAAGATGGTCCCTGAAATTGACCCACACCATCAAGATGGTCCCTAAAATTGAAAATCAATGAATGTAGTCCTTGAAAATAGGCATCGCAAATCAATATGATCATTTTGCCACAATTATGTAAAAAAAATTATTATGTGTTGATGTGGGTTAATAATTAATTAAAAAAGTTGTCTAAATACATTTTTGCACAATATAATTTTTTTTCTTATAGTAGGACCTACTCCAAAGAGAGATACCTTCCATAAATTCTCAAAGGCACAAGGCTTAACAAAGGCCTAAGAGGGGGTTAGGAAATAGTTTTCAACCAACAATAGACGCACCTCGGTTATAACATCATTATCTCAAGGCATACCTTACCCTTCTTTGAGTCACCAGACGACCAGGGAAGTGCCAAACAAGCTCTCCAAGATTAAGGTTATGAGGATGTTGACCACCTAAATGTTAACGGTGATGTCCCATAAGTCGTTGCCAATCAGTCAAGCTGTCACCAAAGGTGATCTCGATCTAGGTTCAATTCAGTGAAGGGTGTCGAAGTGTATAAAGATGGGTGTATTGAGCTTTTTTTTAGAGAATAGACAGCGAATAAGGTAGAGGAATGTGGACTGGGATCAGAGTTGATTGCAAGATTGAGTTGTTGGGTTCACAACTTTTTATTAACTATTAAATTATTAAACCTATTTGTAATTTTTTTTTAATTTAATTAGACTTGTGTGATCCATTTATGTGTCACATCAGCACATAACAAAAATTTTGACAGAATTGTGACATAATGACTACATTGATTTGGGACACTTACTTGTGAGACTACATTGATCGATTTTCAATTTTCAGGGACCATTTTGTTGTCGTGGTTCAATTTCAAGGACCATTTGTTGGGGGGGAGGACTTATGGGACCCATTTATGTGTCACATCAGCACTTAACAAAAATTTTAACAGAATTGTGACGGAAGAACCTCATTGATTTGTGACACCTATTTTCAAGGACTACATTGATTTATTTTCAATTTCAAAGACCATCTTGATAGTGATGGTCAATTTCAGAGACCGTTTGTGATAAAACCCCTTAAATTTATAGACAAAATTTTGGAAACTGAATGGCATAAAAGTTGATGAATTAAGCGTTGATAAACGTGCTCGTTCCTATTGGTGCCACATCATTTAATTTGTAAATTTTATCTGCAAATTTAGTCTTCCTAACAGTACCCTTTTTAACCATATTTAAAAACCGACTAAAGGAGAACCGATACACTGCATTTCATAAAGTCATTAGTTCCAAGAATATAACGCTAAAATATCACGCAAATGATTCCAAGTAAGGGGAAAACTTATAAAAGGTTGGTTGGTGTATCTGTTGTATGCATACACAAAGCTCTAATTAGCTCCCTAATTTTAATTGTATTGAAATTACAGACTTGCAAATTGCAACAGCACTTAATAGGTAACCAGTTAAAAAGTTAATACAATGATAATAACTCGTTTGGGCTGCTTCACAATTTAATCTTAAAATTTAGGTCTTTTATGTTTTAGGTCATCAATTAGAGATCATCCTCCACAAAATTTACTCAAATAAAAAATCAATTAGCCTTTGATTATTATGGTGAGCATTTTCTTGTTTACCAACAATGTTATATTCATCTGTTTTTTTTTTGTCACATTTAGATAGCTAAACCTTTTTATTTGAGTAAATTTTTCATAATAATTTTTTGCCAATGACTTTAAATTGAAAAGTCCTAATCATAAAAAATATTGTGAAACAGACCCAAGAAAGTGGTGGATAGCAACCCTTTAACTGTTTTGATGAAAATATTTGAATTTCAACGATCGAGGGTTCAACAATAAGCTCTGCAGCAGCCTACTATATACGAGTACATTATTTCGGTCGAGCCTATGTGCATGCACGTTTGTTTGTTAGGTTTCTTACCTCAAAAGTTTTTATATTATATTACTGCAAATGCAATTCGATATATGTACGTGTCATCTCCTAATTGACTAACTATATAAACAGCAGCAAGAAGTACTGGTGAAATGGATCTTTCATCAACTAGAAGGATCAGGCACAGTGTGTGAAAACTTAATCGATTATTGAGACGAGATATTGGAAAGCTAAAACCATAAGTAAAAGAAAGAACAGCTAGCTAGGGTAGATATATACGTTGCAGCCTGTCTATTTGACTTGTTTTTACATCGTGAAAATATATAAGTTTATGTACATTTGATAATTATTTTATTTTGTAAAGTAAAAATTAGAAATTTGTTAGGCAACTGTTTTTAAGTTTTCAAAAAAATGAAAACTAATTGTGCGAGTTTTAAGTATTTGGCGTGATTTTGGTTTTTAGTTTTTATTTTTCTAAAAGTTAAGAATAGTTACTAAACAAGTTAAACTAAAAATTAAAAATTGAAACTAAAAAGTGAAAATCTGAAATAATTATCTAACAGTTCTTATTTTCCATGCAAGCTATGATGAGTGAGGACTAACCATACCGATGGAAAGAAAACCAAATAAAATATTGAATTTGTTCTTTTTAAATGAGGCCATGTTTTTCAAAATAACATGCGTGCCAAGAATGACAAATAACTTCATGGTTGAGCTGAAAAAACAGATTTCAAATGAAACTTTCCATGCCTACATGTGGTCTCCTTTGACCGGCTTATTGCAATGGACGCCTCAGTGGCAGATCGAGTAGCTTGCATACATGCACATTTGCTTGGGGTTTGTATGATATCCATGTTTCTCACACATCCACACAGGTAATTAGCCAAAGCCAGTGTTTAATTTAGTGCGCTTGACAATTGGCATGCACGCACCACATGTATACACACATAGGGCAGTATATCTGTCAGCTGTTAAGTCAGATAATTGGATGTGTTATGTTGTTTTTGTTTTTGGACAACCGATAAAATTATTGTACTGAACTGTTACTCATCTATAGTATGAAGAAACGAGATTCGAATTTAAGTATAGAGAGTAGAGCACATTGCTCTACATCACTAAATTTATGTTTACGAAGAAAGAGATTCGAATTAATTTTTTTTTAATTAACATGCGATTGGGATAAATAATATGAAGATGTATAAGTGATATATATATATATATATATATATATATATATGTATGTATGTATGTATGCGACTAAAGAGCATTTTCCATTTCTACATAAAACAAGTTATATACTTCAGCAGTAAATATTTTTAACTTGTGTGATGTGATAAGATATATATATATATATATATATAGGAATTGCTTAAGGAGAGGGATCCCCATTTTTTTCATAAAATAGGGATTAGGTGTGGGGCCCACTCCACATCGAATTTCAACGATCCGAACCGTCTAGTTTTCAAGTTACACCTCATAGATCATCCTTGCAAAATATTAGCCAAATCTAAAATATTTAAGACATCTAATTGGGTTCAAAAATATTAACGAATACTTTGTTATATAAGAAACAATGAAATTTTATCTTGATAATTAAATAGGTAAATGGTTTCAGATTGAGTTGAATTTTTGCAAGGATGATCTATGAGGTGTAACTTGAAAAATAGATGGTTCGGATCGTTGAAATTCGATGTGGAGTGGGCCCCACACCTAGTCCCCATTTTTTGAAAAAAATGGGGATCCCTCTCCTTAAAACAAGTTATATACTTGAGCAGTAAATATTTTTAACTTGTGTGATGTGATAAGATATATATATATATATATATATATATATATAGGAATTGCTTAAGGAGAGGGATCCCCATTTTTTTCAAAAAATGGGGATTAGGTGTGGGGCTCACTCCACATCGAATTTCAACGATCCGAACCGTCTAGTTTTCAAGTTACACCTCATAGATCATCCTTGCAAAATATTAGCCAAATCTAAAATATTTAAGACATTTAATTAGGTTCAAAAATATTAACGAATACTTTGTTATATAAGAAACAATGAAATTTTATCTTGATAATTAAATAGGTAAATGATTTCAGATTGAGTTGAATTTTTGCAAGGATGATCTATGAGGTGTAACTTGAAAAATAGATGGTTCGGATCGTTGAAATTCGATGTGGAGTGGGCCCCACACCTAGTCCCCATTTTTTGAAAAAAATGGGGATCCCTCTCCTTAAGCAACCTGTATATATATATGAATTGGGATCCCCATTTTTCTAAAAAAATGGGGACACCCTCTTGATCGTTGGATTTGACTTTAATGAAATTGTGTGGTTGAGATTGTGTGGGCTGTGTTTTAATCTCAACCACACAATTTCATTAGAGGGTGTCCCCATTTTTTTAGAAAAATGGGATCCCTCTTGGTAAGGGGTATATATATATATATATATATATTATACAATGATAATTTATACTAGGATATAGATTGATTTCGAACTCGTTATTCACGAGATTCTAACGTAAGATCTCTTACTAACAAGTAAACAAAAAAAATCAATAGACCGTAATACTAAGTAACAAGAAAAAACATTTTAATTTAATCGCTTGGTCCTCTTAATCTAATATTCTTTTTTCTTTCTTATTCTAATAGTTTAATTGAACAAGAAAAATTGCAAGTTTGCAATTAATTTATTGTTTCCAACTTTCTTAGTCTAAATTTATTATTGTATAAAAAGATTCGAATTATATCGAATTCGGCCCAATTGGCTTGCTAGTTAATTCTAATTCAGCCCAATTCCTATGCATAGAAGTCAGATGATCATGCAAAAATAATAGATCGGTCTGCACGTCTCACAGCATGAATTACGCATGTTATATATCAGTAGAAATTCCAAATTCATTTTTATAACACTAAAATGAACAAAGTAAACACTAAAAGTTAAGCTTTAATTCATAGTTCAATTGCCCATAAAAGAAGATTACAGAACAAAGAATAATTTGTTAACAGAGTTACAGAAATTAACAACATTTCTGCTCTCTAAAGAAAATACATTTTTTTTAAGGGAACTTTAACGAAAAGCTCTGGTACCGTTCACTTTAACGAAAAATCATATTTTTACACAAAAAAATTAATCATGGTACTATTCATTTTACCCTTTATTTTGTTTTTATCGTTAAAACGCAAAATTTTCAAGTCATTTTTATTAGTTTTTTTATTTTTATTTTTATGGTATCCAACTGGGTAAAATGAAAAAGACGTTTGATAACAATTGATATTTATTTATTCTTCATCTCCTTATTAATCACACATGATGCATGCATCGATCACGCGGTCAGTGCATCGATCGATCACACATGATGCTTCTTCTCACTGTTATTATTTTCCTCCCAATGCATATATAACATATTTTGGTTGTTAAAATAGTTTTCAGAACTTTCCATCCATGGAGATTGGAGGCTACAGATGAACGATTGTATGTAATATGGTTGTATTGTGTTGCTACTAAATGCTGATTAACGTGGATTTGTGTTAAATGTAGGTATGGGGAATGAGGAGTTTTGGGAAATATTTCTAATAATAAAATTAAACTTTCTTTCATGGTTTTATTTTGATATATGTTTTTTGTTTATTGAATTCATGCTTTTACATAAAATTTCATGGCCTTATTTGATTATTATTTTCTTATAATGTTTACTACAATTGAGAAAAGATTACAAACTTAATTCTTTTAGTCGTTATCCCTTGGGTAATACGATTGGATTTTTCGAGAATGAAGTTCAAGCTTTTCATGGTAGAGAGAGATGATCCTATTAATCCAACACATTATTGCTAAATGAATTCCAAATGAAATCAGTAATGAAGACCAAGACCATGATCCAAGTGAAGAATTCAATGATCCAATTGAAAAAGAAATCAAAGGACAAGCTAGTGCTACTTGTCAACAGATGAGATAGGTAGTTATGCGAAATTTGTTAAGAGTTGTTATGAGTAGTCAGTTGAGATAAGGCGGTTAGAACATAATCCAATAGCTTAACTTACAAGTCCTGTAAAAATATAGCTATGTACACTACCATTGTATTTCATTACTTGACAATCAAGAAAAGCAATTCCCAATTCTATTCTCTGCATTTCTTCACCTGAGTTCTTCAAGATTTCTTTGATCTTCATAGTTTTTTATTTCGAAGTTAATTGCAATAAAAAGAAACTCTAATTACAACATGACTAAAATGTGATTCACAAGTAATAAATTTTTAAGGTCATTTTGATCAAACGCACATTTGAATTATACTGCAAAATATTCATGGTTTTCCGGAGTATATTGTACAAATACTACCAAGTCATATATATGTATGCTTTTGTCACCTAGGTTTATTAAAAGCACCTCAACATACTTTTATATTCATATATTAACTAAAACACACATCTAACTTATCTAAAATTTCTAGAGTAATTATACATAGGGGTGGGTTCGGTACGGTTACCGTACCAAAATCCTCGTACCAATTACCGTACCAAACTTTCGGCTTGGTAAAATCTATTACCATTACCGTACCAAACTTTCGGTATACTGAAGTTCGGTATTGCCAAAAGTTCGGTTGACATGGTATGGCAATGGTAATTGCCATTTTGTTTTTGTTTTTTTTACCCAATTCAAGAGCAAAACTTTTTTTTTTTTGTACCTTTATCTCATACATTGTAGCTTAAATTCATCTATTATTCATCGTTCACAATTCACACACACAATAATTCAAATAATGCACCAAGATTCATGATGAAAATTAAGCTTGCAATCCAAATAGAAGTTACGAACCAAAACAAATAGAAGTTAACAATCCAAATAGAAATTAAAGTTTCAAACCAAATGAAAATTGGAACTAAACTTCAAAAGTAGAATTCATTGATCAATTTTTCAAGCTTGAGATGAAAATTCGGCCCCCCCAAAATTGAATATTTTTAAGATTTGCAATCTGTACCTATTGAACTTTGGGTTGATTTTGACCAAATACTTAAACTCGTGATGAACTTCCAGTGTATTCGATGTTTAGAGGATTTTTTATTGCTGACTACTGATATGTTAAATAATTTCGTCTAATTATTAACGAATATTGAAACTCAGACATCAGTAGTCATTCATATTACATGTAAAAAGTCCTTTTCATATTGAAATGTTATAGAGGTGAAAATAAAAGAATAAAACCACCCTTTTGATACAAGTGATTGTGATGTATTATGTGAAGATCGGACCAAAAACGAAAACCACAGGTAAAGAAAATTACATATAAATTAACCTTCTCTGGCGCCGACTCTGGCTTCAGCGTGAGTCGGTCGCCCTTTCTCCCTTCCTCCTCCTGTTTTCTCTTCCTTCTCCCTTCTCTGCCAGATCCTCTTTCTTCTCTTCTTTCTCTTCTTCTTTGTCTTCTTTTCTTTTTGCTTCCTCCGATGCTTTTCCCTTTTCTCCCCTGCTCTCCTATCAGATATGGCCATGTCTTCCTACCCCCAGCGACGTTCCTTCTTGTTCATCTCTGCTCTGATATGCAGCCGCTTTCAAATCGCGATTTGTTGCGGTACTTCGAGATGGTGTGTAGAGTTCCGATGTTCCGCACCACCACCTTCTCACTGTCTCTGCCTTTTCTGGCAGCGTTGTTCGTGGGTTGCCACGAACTTCCTCTTGATAGTTGGCTTCTTCAGACCACTTGCTAGCTATCCTGTATTTGTGGCTGTGCTCGGGCCGTTCATCGTGGTGAGATACTGCAATTTTTCTGGCGATGCTTAGCTGTGGACGAGGACTTGGTCGGATCGAGATCGGCGACGACGGGTGTAGAACTTTCTGGTGTTTGTACTCTTGTGTGCGTTTTGGGCTTCAACTTATGGTTGGCCCGTTGTACTTTGTTTTTTGGGCCCGTGTTTTGTTTGTTTATGTGTGTTGTTTGGGCCTTGAGTTTGCTTATGTGTATGTTTTAATCTATAATAGTGAAAAGCCTTTGTCCAAAAAAAAAAAATTAGAAGTTTGAAAAACAAGTTTTTACTTTGTTAATTTCTTCTTTGAAGGAAATTTGTTTAAGAAAAAAAAAAGAATGCTTACTGATTTCTCCATTTATCTTCTTAACTCAACGTAAAATGGGCAATACTTGTCCAGACAATTGAACAACAAACATTGGTTGTCGTAGTGAATAGTAGTTGTCTGAATGTATCTTCAACTCCATAAATAAATTGATTGGACAATTGGTATTAAAAGAGGAAATTATAGAAATGGTCCCTCAACTTTTTATTTTTTATTTTTTATTTTTTAACAATTGATATTATATACACTAGGGAAAGGGATGGGCTTAGCCTCACAATGGACTAGCAATAATGTGGTTCAAATTCATCTTTAGCGAGAATCGAACCTAAAACCTCTCACTTACAAGCAGTGTTTTAAAAATCAGCCTAGGCCGCGCCTAGGCGCTGGGCGGTAGGCTTCCGTGGGGTTTTTGGGCAAAACGTTCAATAAAACGGAGAGGGTTTAGGTGGCGCTAAGCGGTGCTAGGTGGCATGGTAGGCAGTTCCTCGTCTCTCTGATATGTGTATGTGCAAACTGCAAACCCAAAATCTCTAGATGTCTCTCGTCGTGATGCATCTCAGATTTGACCAGTACTGCAAACCCATGACTTTTGTGCATGAAAACGAAGAAGTGTTGTGGTGGATAGAGGGAGATATGCGGTGGAGAGATGAAGGGATTGAGGGAGTTGTTTTAATTTAGAGGGATAGAGGAAGATATTTTCGATGTTTGATTTGTGGTTTTTCAAGAGAGAATAAGATAGAGAGATAGAAACGGAGAAGACGAGGTAAAAGAGAGAGAATGGGTAGCAGGGAAATTGGAAAAGTGGAAAAGATGCCTAGTTTGGGGTGAAATCCACATTGTCATAAAATAAAGGGATAAACAATAAGGGAAATTTTATTTAAACCCATCTAACCTATTTATACACCCAACTTACTCTTTGCACCCATTTGATTTTTAACTTAATAATTAATATCTCTTTAAACCCAAATTTAATACCTAATATACCTCCATAAACCCAATTCAATATGTGGATGTATTTTTACACCCATGGTGTTTTCATTGCAAGCCAACTCTTGGATGTATTTTTACACCCATGATTTTTAACTTACTCTTAAAACTTCTCTCGTCACCTTCTAGTGCAATTGAGTCAAACCTTCAGTTTTCCTGTGGGCATCTTCCTTCCTCACCACGTTCAAGCGAAAAGGATCTGGGCATGTCTACTATTGCTATTGAAAGAGAAGACAGAAGCATTACTGGATAAAATGAAAGAGAAGACAGAAGCATTACTGGATACAATGAGAACTAAAGGGCATGCATTGCAATCTCTTCCATTTAATGTGATGATGACAGTCTATATGAATCTCTTATCTATTTTTGGCAATAACCAGTACCTTGAAACTACTGCAAATTACAATATTGAAATCCCAACCTAAAGAGCTCAGCGGACATCATACACCTTTAGCAAGTAGAATGACATTTAATCTCAAACGAAGAATAAAGTTTACCAATAATCTTTACAAGAAGAAAAACCATGTTTGTAGTGCTGAAACCTAGTCCTGACAATAATATCTCTCTCATACACCTTTGAAGCCAACTTCATCATAGTATGCCAGTCTGTGCAAGAGAATCACTTCCTTCTTTTCTTCCTTTTTCCATCTTCTTTGTTTTGAGTAAATGTTTTTATAATGCCACAAGGGCTCCATCATCATCTGATTCTAGCTCAAGAAGCTATCTTGCAGCATATTCTCCTAATTCATTCTCACCATGAATCTGATTCTGCTTCGATGATTGTAAGGTTTAATTATTAGAGTTTGGGTTTATTGATAAATTTGAGTTTTATTATTAATTTTATTTTGTACTTAATAGTAATTATGCAATAGGGTAAAATAGACAATTAACATTTAAAATTTTAAGTTGGGTGTAAAAAGAGATTGCATGAGTTTAAATAAAATTTCTCTAAACAATAATTAGCCACTATCCCCTAATAAATAAATTATATAAATTATTTAGATAATATTTTATTATTTGTTTTTTTTAAACAACACTTCTCATATTATACTCTTGCATTATATTATTTTATTATTTTTCTTTTTAAGATCAGAATAAGATCAGCCTATATTATACTCTTATGTTAGATATGTATATTTTTTTTTTAAAGTAACGTATTCCTCGATGTTTAATCATAATTTTCTCTATTAATAAAAGATGACCCACTTAATCAACACATCAGACCAAAAGAAAAGGATGGCCCACTCGACTCTCTCTCTCACGCTACATCACCTGCAATCCCTTTCTCTCCACTGTCTCCTTCTACTGCAACTTCACAAACCTCTGCACCTCCCAGCAACCCACCACTGCCTACCTCCAACCCCTTCTCCTTCTCCTCCCCCATATGCCTTCCTATGATACCCACCGCCTATCTGGCTATCCCACCTCCACTCCCGCTGTCGTGACATCTTCTCCCCAGTCATCTTCGGCGCCACTGTAGCAAATTATAATGAAATCAGAGTTTGTGTCATCTAGGCATTCATGGGTCTGATCTATTCGCCACCGCTGTCTGGTTTGGTGACGAAGACCTTCTGGTTCGTGGTGACCTCGGCTTCCTCTTTGACGAGGTCGTCTTATTCAACACACCAGACCAAAAACAAAAATGAACATGGCTGCTGTCATGCTAACGTCAGCATGGCATCAAATCCCTTAGGCGTATAGTTGGGCAGGATTTAACTTGTGGGTAGTCCTGCACAATTGGGCCCATTAATTGCCTTAGTTTTAGTGCTGGGCAATTGGGTGTACGTAGACCTGTAAACGGATCGAATTTATTGGGTTTAAGTCTTGTTCAATCCGACCCGTTAAGTTAACGGGTCATCCGAATCAGATACGTTAAGCTAACGGATCATCCGTTAACACCCATTAAAAATTATTATTATAATTTTTTTTGCATAGAGTTTATTTTTTGTTGTTAAGACTTTACTGAAATTACTAAAGCATCATCAACTAACGGGTGCTAACGGGTTGATCCAAAGTGACCCGTTATTTAACTGGTTCACCCGTTAGCTACCCAACCCGTTAAGCATCCACCAAAATACTAATATTAACGAGTTGGGTCGGGTCGGGTCCAAAATGCCAGGTCTAGGTGTATGGGTGGGAGTTGCTCTTAGGGGTAAACCAGTAAAAATAATTTTGACTTTTTTAAGGCATTAAAAATTTATTTTTCAGTGTTAGTGGATTTCACGTGACACTTGATGAGTGGGAAAGCCAAATTAAAAAAGGAAATTTTGAAAATAGAGCCATTTTAGAGATCATATATTGAAATATGGCTTACTTTTTCCAACTCTTATAAAATTAACAAAATTGATGTTCAAAAGACTAATTACCCTAAGACTAAAACTTTCTCTTCTCCTCTAAACTTCAGTATTTCAATTATTGAATTTTACTACTCGAAGCCTTGAATACCTCTCCCAAATTCGAACATCGTTCAATGACTACTCTATTACGGCTTGGCTAGCAATTATGAAACTTGTTGTGCGGTGGAGGGCGTTAACTGAAAGGTTTGTGATTAGTGCGCTGATCTCTTAGTTTAATTGCTTTTGAGTAAAGATAACAGAGTAATACGGTGGCGTCTGAACCCAGTTGGTTCAACAAAGGGGATGAGGTTCAGAATTCACAATGTTGGGAGGAAGAGATAGAGTTTTAATCTAAATGTAATTAGGCCTTTTGATATCAATTTTGATTCACAATGTGGTTGATGCCATGCTAACATCAACATGACATCAGATCCATTTAGGCACACAATTGGGCATGAATTAACTGGGTGAGTAGTTCGGCTTATTGAAAAATAATTATGAGTTTATTAAGGCAATAAAAAATTATTTTTCAATGTTAGTGGATTTCACGTGACTTTTAATGAGTGGGAAAGCCAACTTAAAAAATGAAAGTTTGAAAATATAGCCATTTTAAAGACCACATATTGAAATATGGCTTATTTTTTACAACTTTTATAAAATTAACCAAAATTGATGTTTAGCAGACTAATTGCTCTAAAACTAAAACTTTCTCTTCCCCTCTAAACTTCAGAATTTCTCCTCTCCAAACCCTTCATCTCCATTTCGATTATTGAATTTTAGCACTCGAGGTCTCGAATACCTCTCCCAAACTCGTGCATCGCTCAACGACCACTCTATTACGACTTGGATAACAATCATGAAACTTGTTGTGCGATGGAGGGCGTTAACTGCAAGGTTTGTGGTAAGAAAAAAGTAGCACTCGGTTGGGCGAAGTGATTGGTGCGTTGATCTCTTGGTTTAATTGCTTTTGAATAGAGATAATATAGTTATACGGTGATGTCTAAACCCAAGTGGTTCAACAAAGGGAATGAGGTTCAGAATTCAAAATGTTGGAAGGAAGAGATAGAGTTTTAATCTAAGTGTAATTAAGCCTAGACCCTAATTATGTCTTCTAAATATCTAAGTTTGATTAGTTTTATAAGAATTGAAAAAACTAGGTTATATTTCAGTAAGTGCTCTTTAAAGTAGCTAATTTCTAAATTTCTCATTAATATAGCTAAAGATTCCCCCAAAAAAATACTTAAATGTAAAAAAGCACACCAAATTGTACATCTACACGTACATTTTGGGTCCGTAATGTATATTGCCAGGTTTTGCTTAACTGTGTAAATGTGTTGGCGGGTTGTTCCAAGAACCGGATCAAAATCCAAATTAATGTTTTCTGGAATGAAAAATTTACAGAGAAGGTAAAAAAACACTATGAAATTAGGACTCAATTATTTAAAAAGATAATAGAAAAAGAAAATTGAACCCAAAACACTTTCTCTCTGATTCCTTTGAAGCTCCCAAAGCCTCTGTGCAGAGGGAGGAGGTAGGGAGAAAGAGTGCCCGATACAGATAGGAAGCGAAAGAGATCCGTCCATGGCCTCAATCCACGGACATCAGCTTCCCGGGCATACAATTTCGTATCAAAATCGCATTTTGTGTAAAGGGTAAGTCCCAAATCTCAATCTTTCTGTGAATAATTGCGTTTAGATTTGAAATTTGGATGAAATTCAAGGACCCCGGATGGAAGCCGCGCGTGGGTTGTTTATATTTCGCTTTCATTGATTGGCGTTTTTCTGTAATTTGCCATTATGTTGGGCTGTCACTATGTGGGAATTCCACTTTACCTAACAAGGGCAATTACAGCAAACCCATATGCTTTGCTTTGAGTCCAACAGCTTGCATTGCATTGCATTGTGTTTTGCCATTTCCATTTCTTTGTGTCATCAATTTTTTATTTATTTTTATTTTTATTGTTCTCGGTCTGTTAATTGCGGTAGATTTGTGTCATTTGCATGGGCTGATTAGTTTTGTGTTGGCTAATGCCGTTTCAGATTTCATATTTGAAGCCAGTATTTGGCTTCATTTAAACTGCTATTGGGTGAATTTGGGGTTGTGAATTGGAAGTTGGGGTGTGGAAGAATTTGGTGATATTGTAGTGTTGTTTACTGGCTAAGCGGGCAAAGGGTGAAGCAACTTGTGCACCAAAATGGATGATGCAGCAGCTTTGGCAGAGGCTGCAGGATCAAGATTTAGTTCATTGGAGCTAATTGGAAGAGGATCGTTTGGCGATGTGTACAAAGCGTAAGTTCCAGTTTATAGATGCATAGTGTATTTGTATACAAGCCTTCTTATGATGATTTGTTTGGGCTCATCATCTAAGTTCTAGTTTATAGATTGTTTGGGCTCATCATCTAAGTTCTAGTTTATAGATGCATAGTGTATAACTTGGTATGACAAGCCTTCGTATGATGACTTGTTTGGGCACATCATCTGTCTAATTGAACAACTTCAAATTACACCCGACTTACAGAAGGTACTTAAAAGTTTTGTGCGGAAAAACTGTACATGTTACAGCCACTGGATTTCTGCAATTACTTGTTTCACTTTGTTGCCCTTTCAAATACTTGCACATGGCTGCACATAATATGCATAGTTGTTAAGTGTGTGTGTATATATATATATATGTTGTGATTGATTGTAGTGAAATCTGTTTAAAGTATGCCAGGTTTACTTTAATTCCTACGGTCTTTGTGGTTGGGGTTGGTTCAGCATACTGCAAGATTGATTATGACTGCTGGCCTCTGATTCCTTTTCTGACTTACAGGTTCGATAAGGAGCTTAACAAGGAAGTTGCAATTAAAGTAATTGATTTGGAAGAATCGTAAGTATATTGCTTTCAATATAATTATATGTGATTCTTTTTACTTTTCTGTTCAATGTTATATGCTTGATGTTTCTTTGAACTACATGTAACTCCAGGCTATTGCCATAATAGGAACTTTCCACTCTTCCTTCATTACTTTTAGTGGGTAAATTTCAAGACAGGATACAAAATTTCAGAAAGCACACATAGGGCTATACTGATAGCTATATAGTTAGTGAATGCAAGGTGTAAAGTTGATTTCAACATTTCCACTCACCAGAGAGAAGTTGATTTCCACCAGAAAACAAACAAAAAAATTTGATATTCTATTGTTACATACAGAAAAATAAGCTTGTTACATGACGATCAAATAATTATAGGCCCAATTACTTGAGAATTGCCTGACTCGGTTGTGACTTGTATCTGGTATTAACTACAATAATAAGTTAATCAGGACTCTGCAATTTTTCTGGGACAATTTCATCATTTGTAGTGTGAATGGCTTAGAATCCTGGGACAATATTACTGACCAAAGGTAATAGTTCTTATATAGTTTAACTAATAAAACCATATGGTATTTTGTTGGAAAGAATGATTTAGATGACTACCATCTCTGATCCTCAACCTGCTGAATGCTGCATTGTCCTGCATGACTGTGTACATAGTAAGTGGTCGCTGCTGCTTAGTTACTAACTTAATTAAATGAAGTTATTCTGTCCTTATTCATGCTAATGGCCCTCATCAGAATGTTCTATGCAATGGAATACGACATGGATAGTTGTTGTGATTCATTGTTGTTCTGCATGTCTTATTATTAATCAATCTCCATCGAGCATAGAGCATGCTTCCCCTATCTATTCGATATTCATAAAGCTTTACTTATTATTTTCTGCAGAGAGGATGAGATTGAGGATATTCAGAAGGTGCCAATCATAATCTTTATAGCTAGGATATTGTCACTATGATTACACAAATATTTGTTTTCTGATTGAGCTTGTATGTGTTCCAGGAAATTTCAGTTTTGTCTCAATGTCGATCTCCTTATATTACAGAGTACTACGGTTCCTATCTCCACCAGACAAAACTTTGGATAATAATGGAGTACATGGCCGGTGGCTCTGTCGCTGACCTAGTAGGTTACTTCTGTTGTTTGTACACGGTCAATGCGGTCAGATGAAATTGCTTTCGTTTATATGGTTTATAGAACTCTCTTTTATATCGCCATCTGTCATCATCATAGTTCCTCTACAAGATGATGGGATTTCGTTTGGGTGATATGTAATTAATAAACTCTCTTTAGAGTTTGCTTTTATTTATCAGGTAAATTTACCCCCAATAATGATATCAAGGGGGACACTATAGCTTGTTTTCTTGCTAATACGCAATTCTTGATAGTTTATAAGGCTTATTAAGTGCCACAATACTTGAGCCTGCAGACAGTAGATGAGCAAACTGGCCTGTTATCTCTTTCCTTTGTATCCAAATCACCTTTTCTTAAGATGGAGATTCTATTACTGAATAGCCCTTTATCCTTAACTGAAAGAAAAGGTATTTCTTGTCAGTTCTCATCATAATCAGATAAATTTGTAAATAACCAAGGAGAAACTGCAAGTGGGGTTCCTTCTCAGTGTACCTGTGTCATTTTAAAATTTGTGACACACTATGATGACAATTTCTCAACACTGAGTTGATGGATCAATGCTTTAGCTGTATTCATGTTGTTAAGTCTTGTGTGTGCATATTCATCTATGTGTGGCATTGATAACTGATGTAAAAATCACATATCTATGCATCTTTCAGAATGCTCAGACATTTGTGTTTATGCAGCTCCAATCAGGTCCTCCACTGGATGAAACGTCAATGGCATGTATTCTTCGTGACTTGCTGCATGCAATTGAATATTTACATAATGAAGGAAAAATTCACAGAGATATTAAAGGTATTCTCCCCTCGTCTTCGACCATAATTATGCATGTTTATCAGAGGATCATCTGTGCTTGAAAATGTTCCCTCCTCCCCCCACCCAACCCAACCCCACCCCCAACCCCTCCTCCCTCTCTCCTCTCTCTTTATCATTTTGAAGCTTTATTTAATTTCATTAGTTTCAACTTTCTTGTTCTAGCTCTTGTTTTAATGACACATTTGTATTTTTTGCAGCGGCAAACATTTTATTGACAGAAAATGGCGATGTTAAGGTATATCTTCATGTCAAAAGCCTTTAATTTATACAGAAAGTAGAAGTAGGATCCGCATTGAAGGGTGGTGTTAAATTTCTTAGCCTTGGGTCTTCCAAGTTACAATTGTGACTTGTAACAGGTGGCTGATTTTGGTGTTTCCGCACAACTTACAAGGACAATATCAAGGAGAAAGGTACAATGTTTAAACTTGAATTCATTTGCTTTGTTGTTAATCAGATCTGATGAATGATTAGGTTAACTTATAGTTTTTGTTTAGTTTAACTTAAAGAAGTATTATTTTGTGCTCTCTGTATGTTGTATGCTAGCTAGAATGCACTAATTTTTTTTTAACAACCCCAGACATTTGTAGGAACACCATTCTGGATGGCTCCAGAAGTAATCCAGAATTCTGAAGGATATAATGAGAAGGTATACCTATTGGAGACCTCACTCTATCAGACTGAGCCTTGATGAATGACTCACATTGACCCTTTGCATTTGCAGGCAGATATCTGGTCACTGGGAATCACTGCTATTGAGATGGCAAAAGGTGAACCACCACTTGCTGATCTTCACCCAATGAGAGTTCTCTTCATTATACCTCGAGAAAATCCACCTCAGGTTCTCTAAATATACTTTAGTGTCAAACTGATACAGTTATCTTAGTAAATGAATTTTTAAAGATGAACTGCTTCTTAGTTGGATATTACTCACACTATAAAAGAACCATTATTTTTGTTTGTTGTGCAGTTGGATGAGCATTTTTCTCGACCCATGAAAGAATTTGTTTCATTTTGTTTGAAGAAGGTACCAGCTGAGGTAAGTACTTAAACCATCTGAATATTTCACTAAAGTTTTTGTCTGTCTTTTTTTTTTTTTTTTTGGTTTGATCTATTTGAAGGAGGGAAATCATTACAAACTAGACAGTATCATTTTGGTTGTAACAAGATGCATAGGAAAATCCAGGAATTGGCCCTTTTTCAAGCCGAGTGGAGAATATGCACATGATTAACCTTCATAAAAAATTAAACTAAAGGCATTCATCAAACAAGCAAACAATATAGCATATATTTTTGGAACTTAGAAGTGAGAGTTGTTGAAGTTGAGGACAGTATATATCTGTCAAATTTTATTGGTCTTTTTTATTATTATCATCTGCTCTTCTTTCTGTTAAAGAGAACCATCATATTCTTCTATTTTGTTTTCTCTTAGCAATAATGAAATAATAGTACTTTGCTGGTCTTTGAAACCCATTTAATCCTATATTGGGAGTTAGTATTGAAGTGATCGTATTTTATTTAAGGTATTTGGCTACTTTTTGTGGTTTTAATATATTACTTTGGACTTATTTGCAACTGTTTATAGTGTTTGCATAGCTTTTTGTAAATATGTTGCTTCAATAAGTAGAGTGTGCAATGCTTTGTTTCTGTTTGTAGCATTTCAAATCTATGCTGATATGAATTAAAGCAGGTTGCAATCCATTATCTTGATTATGAATTCTTGAAGTTTTCTTATTGGTCTTTTTTTGTTGTTGTTGTCTTTAATCTAAGCGTGCAAGTGCCAAGGAACTTCTAAAGCACCGTTTTATTCGGACTGCAAGGAAGAGTCCACGGCTTCTGGAGAGAATAAGGTCTGATATATTGCCTTTATGCCTGAAATTTTAATCCTGCAACTTTATTTCTAGAATGAACCTGCAACACAATGATGCCTGGTCTGTGCCTGCCCACAGATACGAGGCATAAGAGAACTTAAGACATATACAACTGCACCTCAGCTTGCACTTTTGTTTCATTTTCTGGCATTTACAATTACATGTCTGTGTTTTGAGTGGGCAATAAATGCTCATTAACATGGTTTAGCTAAGATGCCATGCTTTATTCTTACCTTACAGAGAGCGTCCAAAATACCCTATCAATGAAGATGCTGACAGCCCTAGAAATGGTCCTACAGCTAGAGGGGAGATATCTGATACTGTGAAAGTGACAAGAAATATAAGAGATGAAACTGTTCGAGCTAGGTGAGTTATAAATAGCTGATCACTAGTGCTTTGCAGGTTGTGTGGTTTAACCGTTGTTTTAATTTGCAGTGACCAGGGTAAGACCACAAAAAATGCTGGATGGGATTTCAGTATTGGAGCACAGGGTGAAGGTACTGTTAGAAGTGTTCCAAAACTAAAACCACCGCAGGCAAGAGAGAAAAAGCCAGAAGGCAGTCAGATTACCCCTGGAAGAGTCCCAGAGAGTACTAACCGACGGTTCTCGGCATCTGGGAATGCTCTTCAAGAATCGCGTGAAGATTATTTTTCTAGGGATGGTAGAGATTCATATCATGATGAGTCAAATCCTGAAGATGTAAGTCTCCCACCCCCATTCCTTTTTCGTTTTCACATGCATGTTTGATACAAGTGACATCCCGGTAGCCACCTTTAAATATAATTTTTTATTTCATCAACGGGCTATACAAAGTAGAGAAAAGATTTGTACTGTTGTCTGTCTCAAACTTTGTGGTTTACTGAACTCTTATCTGTAGTAAAGGCTGTATGCCATTACTTAATATTCACTTTTGAGTTCTGTCTGCTTTTACTGGAGTAAAGTTAATCAGGGTATATAGTTTTATTTAGTCGAAGATCAGTAAATAGTTCACCAAACCAATATTTTTTCCCTGAAAAAGCAAAATGTTGTGCTTTTGTCAGTTCACCTCAAATTTTAGTTTACTGATTCAAAGTTGGAATTCATGATTGTTTGACCATGTTACATTATTATATATTTAGCGATTTGAGGTGTATTTTCAGGATGAATCGACTGCGAGTGGGTCAGGAACTGTTGTTATACGAACTCCCAATGGATCTCAACCATCTACTCAGTTTCGTGACCAAAACTCTCTGGTAATAATCTGTAAGATAGGACAAGAATACAAAGTATTCGAGTTTGAATTTGTCTTTCTAATTTAGCCCCCTTTATTTGATTAGCTCCTTTTGTTTTGTAGTCTAGCAGCACATACGCTTCTTATGAAGATGCTTCTTCCAGTGGAACTGTTGTTTTTCGTGGTCAACATGATGATTCTGATTCTCCTGGAACGCCAAAATCGAGGCTGGGAATTCAAGAGAAAACATCAACTGCCCCAAACGAAGACAGTGCCATTAATCTTGCAGAGGTGCCTTTTGATCAATGTGATATTTCAATTGATATCAGTTAGCTATCTGATCTGTCAATAAATCTCAGATTAAAACAGTGCTAGTTTAAACATTGAAAGTCTTCATGTGTAAAAAAATTCAGTGCAACGTGTTGGAGTAATTGCAAAAACATGCTGGACTTTTAACTGTTGACGAGTCACCCAAACAGATCGACTTACTGTTCAGTTACATTTTGTACCTTCCAGTATCAAATTTGAAAGACCTTTTCCTTTAAATGTTCTTTCAGTTGATTTCAAAATTCCATGACGTCCCAGATCCAATCTACTTCTAGGGTTTTCATCCCCTAAATTCTCCTGATATTTTGGTTCTAAACATGAATTTCCTGGTTTCCTTCTGAAATTTCCTAGGTTATTGTCATATTTTAGGTTGAACGTAAAACCAGCAAACCAAACCTAATGCTGAGGTGCTCTTGGCTTCAGTAGTCCAGAGTGTTTGACTAATGAAACTTCTTTTTGGATTGACAATTTTTATGCAGGCAAAGGCCGCTATTCAAGGAGGGAGGAAAGGAAAAGCCAGAGATAGGTCTGCACTTAACAAGATCAACTACGATGAGCACGATAGTAGAAGAGGGCAGATGACAAGTAGCTCTGATTCTTCCAGGTACATCTACCAGAAAAAGTGCTGTTAGTATATCTAATCTTTGCACCTGCACCCACACATACGCACACATACAAGAGGGTAGAAAATTTCTAATTTATAGAAAAACTCTCTTTACCTCAGACAATCGCATGAATACTTTGATGCCCGAAAGGCATTTCCAAGATCATCCCAAGCAAGTGATGACGAAGAAAGTGCAAAAGTTATATCATCATCTGCAGCGCTATCGATAGTGCTTATCCCTTCGTTAAAAGAGGTGAGCACACCCAGATATATTCATAGACCTCTTGGCTTGATATGGTGTCAAGGGGGGAAATCTTGCCTTATTGCTTGACCTGCAAGAAGTATTGTTGTCTTCTTTTTCTTTATTTTTGCCTGCTAAGGATATCATTTTTGCCCGAACTTGGGCGTTTGTCATAAGTTAGAAGCCCCATGCAGCATATTTTTAAATTGCTTTTTAGTGTCGTGGGTTAGGTGTCTTTGATTAGAGATACCACACTATTTCAGGAGGTATAGTAGATTTGTGGAAGAGCGTAATGTCCATATGCATGATACATATTGCTTGTTGTACGCATATGGTTAAGATTTTAGGTTGTAACTATTTTAGAAACATCAAGCATAAACTTCAAGACATGGTGTATATGTTTCAAGCTAGTTTGTTTTATCCCTTCACTTGTGCATGCATATCCAATGAAGTCAGTGTATATGGTTTCAGACGTGTGCTTTACCTTTCTTGTTTATTTTTCTCTCGTGTATATGTAGGCTATTGCTGATGATCCAGAAGGGTCAGCTGTGCGTTCGGTTGTAAATTCGCTTGTCAAGTTGGAGAGCTTGAAGCCAGGATCTTCTGAAGTTTTTGTCAGCAAATTGCTTCAGCGATTATCAAGGTTTCGCAAATTGTCTTTTTTTTTTCTTGTTCATTGTCCTATTCTTTCCGACCACTTAAAATGGTGGATGGTGGCATTTAGTCTAGAGGACTTATAGAAGAAAACCTTCGCAGTTCAAAAAGTCCGAAGGAATCTTCATTGAAAGACTTACAGGAGCTGGCTGCTCGCATCTTTGCTAAGGGCAAGACAGCTTCTGAAGAAACACAAAGCGCAGAAGCCGATAACAAGAAAAGGCAGCAGAACAAGGAGTTCCAATCCAACGCAAATATGAGCCCGCTCGCAAGATTTTTGCTTTCAAGGTTAGTCAAGCATAAGCAAAACGTTTCCCTTGAATTTTAGTTTATAAAGAATTGAAAGGGTCGTAAATCTTTTATGTGATTTCCGCGAAACGATCCGAACCATCATTTGGAATGAGAAGCTTTCGTCTAGGTTAGAAGGAGGAAGCTGTTTTCTCTGTAATTTTCCTTCAATACAAATATGTAATGATGCAATGAAACGTTTGATGCAGATGGCAAGGCCAAGCTTAGCGCCATCTCAACCCGGTTTGAAAGAGGTTCGAGTGGCGACTGGATATTTATTTTTGTAGTGTGATTCTTGTTTTTGCATTATTCTGATTTGATGTACATATCATTGTATGAAATTGTGCCTTTTTCATCTGCCTTGATTATTATTATTATTATTATTATTATTTTTAATTAACATTTTTGTTTCCGAGTAGCCAGCATTGCCTATTATTAGTGGTTTGCAATTGTTTTATCATTGTAATGTTACCAAAATTGGTTAATATTTATCAATAATTATATTATTAATTGTGGTTTAACCTTTTCCCGTTAGTTCATTTTGGTACGGTAGAAACTATAACACTATGTTTGGATGAAGAAATTGCAGATGCCTGATATTCTAAGAGCATCTCCAAAAGAGATGTTAAATTTTGAACATAAAATTTAAATTTGATAGCCTATATAGCATTTTGACATCTTTTAAAGTTTTATTGTCCATCTGATATGTTAAATTAAATTATTATTTTATTATTATATGATAAAATAAATGATTAAATTAATAAAAACTTAATAAAAGGCATTTAATAATTATGAAATCCGAACTGTTCATCATTTCTTTTTGGGAGTTTTAATAAAACACCCCGGTACTGTTTATTTTTAACCAAAAATCACTTTTTTACCTTTAACTGTCACTATTCATTATACCTTTAAAAATGACTTTTCATTAAAAGAGAAGTTTTTTTGAACTTTTCGTTAGTTTTCCTTTTCTTTTTAGCAAGAGGGGACCGTTCACTTACCTCGATTGGACAAAATAAAAACAGGTCAACAACAACATTAATTGCAATGATGATTAAACCAATAAAAAATTAATAAAAAGCATTAATGATTAACTTTGAAGCTGCTATCAAATTTGACAACAACTCTCTCACTGCCAATCTATGTCATCGCCACATAGGATTTGACATTTCAATTGGAGAACATTAGTGTGGTCTTTTTTTTATTGTTATAGCTTATGTGAACATTTTGACATCTCATTTGAAGATGGTCTAAAATGACAAGAAATTGCATATGGTTCGATATCTTAGTAGATAGGATGTTAATATTTACCATATGTCCCATCCCGGGTTCAAAACTTCCCCCTTTTTTTAATTATTGTAATAGTATAAACTAATTGATGAACAAATCAAGACCTAGATTAAAGAAATTAATAAAAGTTTAAACCAAACTTACAAACAAGATAAATGAAACACGGGAATCCCAAAACCAATTCACATGTCTGTTAACCCAAACAAATAATGTCACGATTAATTGATAAATTCAACGCTATGTACAGAGTGAGGCTATGCCGTAGTGCTATTCACACACATTTTTACTTCCCACTCTTATTAATTATTGGCCACGATGATCTTCAATTTGTTCGATCGGCCGCCGAAGAGGGATGTGTGAGAAGTAAAAGTGAGTGTGGAGATAGCATTACCCTTTATATAATACCAAAAGGTCAATCGAATTCATACAGGGGGGGTTGGAAAATGAAGAGATTGAAGCTGATATAGCCCCAGTGTTTGAAACTATTGATGCATCCAAAATGCAACTGCTCTCGTGCGAAAAAAAAATTCCTCAAGCGTAAGTTAAGTGAAACCTTCCGCTTATATTGCGACAACACCTGCCTATTTTGATCGACCGCGAGGAGTTTGCTTTGCACTAGTCAGCTTCCGAAATCCAGCATGCAGAATCATGCCTACAATATGTTCAAATCCTTAGAAAATTCCATACGCAAGAAAAGGGACGTCTAGAAATATAAACAGAAATTTATTTTTGACAACCGTAAAGCCGTATAACTAGAACAAAAGATTAGCTTGTTTTGAGAGGTTTAACTCTCTCATAAAGTTAACTTTGAAACCCGTCAAGATTACAGGTTACAATCATACAATATATTCCTTTTTGTCGAAAGGATTTTTGTGAATACGATATACTACATGATTTATTTAGTGAGTTTGTATTGTTTGTTGTATTCAATAATTAACTTATCTAACTTTAGGAAACCAAAAGAACCTCACTAAAGGAATTGTGCATAATTCTTCTCCATATATATAATATGCAAAGAATATCAAAAACTCACCTGCATAACCGACAGTAAGAGCACAGAAGATAGCCATTTGAACATTTGAACATATCAGGATAACAGCAGCTACTGCAAACATAAATTCAAATCAATGTTATAAATTCAAGTCACTAAACAAAAACTTCCGGCTGCCCAAAGAGTAAAAGATAGTGCACAATTTGGAGCTCCTAGAAAAACATGATGTGATAATTTCTCTCAAGGTAGACAATCCTTGTGCAACTACTAGGCTAAAATGGCCAAGGGGGCCCTGGATGGAAACCCACCCGCCCCATTCAGGGTACAGCTTCTTCGATTGTACCTTTTAGAATTCAGACCTCAGAAAAGATCTCTGACAAAGTGGCCATAGTGCTATCCTTGTATGTGTAAATCTTAAGAACACAAGCATACAAACCTAATCTGATCACAAGACTAATCTGATCACAGACTGCATGCGCAGCGTGAATTACAACAATCCTTGGAAAATCAAAATCCTATAAACTAGGAACAGCTAAAGATAAGAGTTTGAACTGATGAAGACTCCTCAAGTTGAAGGGAAGTCGCTGTGGGCTCTGTAGGCTTGACTTCGTCTAACAGTATGTACAAGGCCTAGGTTAAGTACAGAACAGAGAAGTTATAGATCATTAGAACTCCACACAGAGTCTTCGTCCATACCAGAGTATGAACCTCTTTCATTTTTATAGTAACTAATATCAAGCTAAATGCAATACATTTACCCCATTTAAGAGTTCCCCAAATTAAAGGATACCTTGATAATTTTATACTTGGTCGCATGTACGCCATTGTAAGTGCAACAAACAACATACACCACAAACGTTAAATGGAAATTTCGCCACTTTGCATTGTCTATGTTACTATGTATATTATACATGCATAACAAGATCCAGAGGAGGGTGAAAAAAGAATTAACTTGGAAAATTCATGAAGTACACGGCATTTTCAACTAGTAACAAGCTCAATCCTTACTTATGTAGAAGAGAATGCTAAGTAAACAGAACAAATGCACAAGAGAATACTGCTACTGCCCAAACACAGAGTCGACAACTCACCACATTGAGCAACACGAATTAAGCACTGCCGAACTATCGGGTATTGGTCCAGTCCCCACCTTTCACTACAGAACTTAAAAACATCCCATAGTGCCAAACAAGATATCAATCCAACAAGAGCCAGTGGCATCTGATATCTGTAATCAAATAAAAAATACACAAAAATATCAGATAGGATGAGGGGAAAAACGCTGACAGTTATTAAACCACAACCTGCCAAAGAGGAAAAGCTAAAATGTACAGACAAAGGAAAGAGTAACTACATTACTTATTTTATTTGACAGGACCCCCAACAAGATCAGATTCATCATACAGGACACAATTAAGCCTATCTCGCCCACGCCCTTTTACCCTCTAGCATAAAGATGAATTATGAAAAGGAGGCACAGCTGTAGCTTTACCTTTCATCTCCCCTTCACTAGCAAAGTGAAATTTGAGTGAGATTACATTCGGTCCACCAAAAGACCAATGAGGAGGATATTCATATGGGAGTAAATGCATTGCTTGGCAAGACCTACTTAACAGTCTAAACCACTCAAATCATTCCAAGTGGTATGAGTTTCTTGAACCTTTATAAACCACAACCCCAACCTTTCAACATAGCCAAGACCAAAACTACATGGTAAAGTTACTTACGCCAAGGAAAAACAACTCACAATTGAAATTTGACCATTAGATCATTATGGGTCTAGACAACAAAGAAGCTTGCAATTCAATTTCTCAGCAGATTTAGAATAGCAAGTATCGCCTACTGGAAGGCAAAGCGCAAAATAAGACAAAAACTGTCAACATTTTCAAGTTTCTTCCTTTTGCTGAAGTTCTTGGAACAAATTAAATAGAGAGCCAGTTTTCAAACTTCCAACTAGAACCTAAAAAGAAAAAGGCATTGATATGAAACCAGGACATGAAACAACAAATCCAAGAGTATCTACATTAGCTTCCACAAAATTCCAATTATTTTATTGCCTTCTGATTTCCATTCTATCATTTCCTTTTCTCCAACACAAACCAAAACCCAATTCTCAAAAGTCACTAGCAATCATGAACCAACGAGAAAGAGAAAGGACTGTTCCTCCTTTTAACCAATCAATTCCTAAAACTTTCACACAGTATATACAAAAACCAGTTCTCAAAACACCCCCTTACCATTTACAATCTTAAAACAAAGAGGGTAGTAACAAAGACAAAAAAACACAGAACCCATGTAATCTAGAGCTCAATTCTTCTCCCAAGTCTTGCTTTTTTTACCATCCAATTCCCAGAAATTCCACAACAACCTTGAATACAAACATAACCCAATCCTCTAAACTCACCCAAGAATCAAAATACATACATATACATACAGAGAGAGAGAGAGAGAGAGAGAGAGAGAGTGCATACAAAGAGCAAGCAAAGAAGAGCACGAACAAAGTAGCATAATTTCTAGCATAACGCTTGACATTCTCCTGGACCCTCATGCGAGCCTGAGAAACAGAGAGAGGGAAAGAGTAGGATTCGGAGGACCCAAAAAAGGCGGTGGTCCAGGGCGGCGTCTGGGCGGCAAGGTCATCGTTGGTGAGCTTGGAGAAGGGGTTAATGGTGAAGAGAGAGAAAAGGGTGAAAATGCGAGAGAAGAGTGAGATGAAGAAGCCGTTTGTGATCGAGGCTGCGTCAGCGGTGGCGGCGGAGGAGGTGGTGATGGCGGTGGAGGTGTGCTGGTCGATGATTTCTGGGTAGCCATTGTCGCGGAGCCATGACTCGAAGAAAGGGTCGGGGACGCTGAGAGATAAAGGGTTGGAGGTGAATACCATGCTAATTCCCTCCCGAGTCCTGCCTCCAACTTTTTGGTTTGCCTCTGGATTTTGGGATTTTTGTGTTGGTTTTGTTTCGTTGAGAGGAGAAATGTATTTCCTTGACTTGTGTTGTATACTGCATAGGGATATACAAAGAGTGTGAAATATGAATAAAATTTAACAAAATAAAAATTTGACGACATTATTTCTTCTTATTTGTAAGTAAGAGGTTTTACGTTCGAATCTCGTGGGTAATGAATTTGATACCAAATTAGGTTGCCCATTATATAACTTAGCCGAACTCTCATATTCCTTTAGTATAAAACATGTCATTATACTAAAAAAAATAAAAAATTTGCAGCGGTAGTTTTTTTTTTTAATAAAAAACTATTGAGAGATGCAAAATGCTTTGAAATTATCATTTTTTTTTAAGGAAAACTAATGAAAATGACTTGAAAATTTTGAGTTTTAACGATAATGACAAAATAAAGGGTAAAGTGAATAATACAAGGATTGACTTTTTAGTGTAAAAATGTGATTTTTTATTAAAATGAACAGTATCAAAAATTTTCCGTTAAAGTTTTTATTTTTTTTTATATATATATTTATTTTGGTTTAGGAAATGTGGGGTACTCATCTTTGAGGAAAGAGTAATACACCCACTTATCACATATTTGTGATATTATTTGTATCATTTCTATTACAGGGGCAGGACCCACCAGCATATATGAGTTTCATATCTATTAGAGATATGATACAAATATATGGTAAAAGTAATATTTTTATTGAAAAAAATTATAAATGTGAGATCCACCACTTAAAAAAATGAGAACATAAACGGATTCCAAACATAGCATGGAACCCTCGTTCCATACCTCCACCACCACCACTACCATTGTTACCTCCACCACCACCACCACGACAACCACAACTGCCACCACTATTATTGGCGCCACCATCACCATAACTACAACCACCACCACTGTTGTTGCTGCTGCCCCTACTACCATTGTTACCTCTGAACCCCAACGCCACAACCCACTATTGGCCCCACCACCATACCCCACCATTGCCGCTTTGAAAACATCGTACACCGATATTCACAGTTCTTAGAAGACATTGATTACTGAGATGGATGATTGGGCCTGTGTTCATGGGACAAAGAAACACTTCATTTCTGGAAACTTAGATAACTTTCTACCAATTCAATCCGTTGACGGGAGTACCATTTGACAAACGAGTGGGAGAGCATTGTGAATCGGCGGGGCTATTCTCTGAGAAGCTAATGATGTGTGGACATTTTTACATAATGCGAACCGGCGTTAAAAATTCCAAGCCATCACACGAACAATTGCGAAAGCCTTCGGGAAAACGTAGCAATCATCCATGACAACTTGTATGCAGCTTCTTCGGGGTTTGTAAAGACTTTTATCACCTGAGAAAGTAGGTCAGATGTTCTTGTGATTCAATCGGGTCTCTTGGCCGAGCAACAATGGACAGCATAGAGAGATACCTCCTTTCCAAACACGGTAACAACAATCAAGGCCGGCCCTGAGAATTTGGGGGCCTTAGGCGAGTCTTCAAAGTAGGGCCCTAGAGTTCTCTGACTCCTGACCCTTGTAAAAAAAATTTACTAAATACATAAAAGGTCTATTTCTACATCAAATATCTTTAACAATTAATATTGAAAAAAGAAAGATATACAAACATTACTCAAATATTACTCGTCTCGAGTTTTTAGATGCAAATGCACTTATTAGGTTTACATAATCTAATTTTTCAACCAATTCAAACCGAAAGAGAAGTCCCTACCCAGTACACCAAATTCCAATCATTTTTCTATTGTTACAGTGTTACTTATTACATTCAATAAATGAATAAATGGTTGAATTATATAGACAACATCTTATAGCTAGGGAAAATACTAGATTATTTGTTTATTTTGTGCAAGACATTTTCAATGGCATTTTGTCATGATGAACCACAATATATTGTGGAAGACATACTTTTGTCTTTGCTTTTTTATTTTTTTTAGGCTGGACATAATTTTGTCATCAGTGTGCAAAATATATTATGGTATGAAAAATGATGAAATTTTTTCTTTTGTGAATGGTTAATTATATTATCTCTCATTTTTCACTTGTGTTTTGGTTGGTCTGCAAACTTGGAGGGTGGGACGTGTTTTTCACAATGGGTTTGGCTTAATCTGCAATTTGACTAGGTTATTAGGATTTGAGGTGATGGTTAACGACGGTGGAGGCCCACTAGTGGCTATGGTGATGGCTGGGAGCTTGAGATGAGATATAGGGACTGTTGGATTTTTTTTTATCTTCACAAGTTTCTTTATTTGTAATTTTATTTTAATTCAATCATATTTTTGTCCTTTTATTTTTCAAAATAAATAAACTTAATTTTGACTGATTTTATTTAACAGAAGACTAACAGAACTTTAGATTTGGACCTTAATTGCTAACAGAGCTTACCACATGGGTTCAATTAATAGCTTTTTCACCACAAGGGTCACATTGAAAGTGATATGTCACCACAGGGACTACAAAAAAAATTTGGCCAATAGGGTAATAAAACCCCATAAAAATAAACATAAAGGTGATATTTAAGAGAGAAGCAAAAAAGTAAAAATAAGATGGTGATGACTATTTAAAAGGGAGAAGACGTGCAGCTATAAAAAAAGGATAATGGGATCATCTTAAGTAAAATCGTGCAATTAAAATGATGTTGGGAATAGGGTTGTCTTCTTCCTCGCGCGAGGCTGACCCTGCAACAAAAGATTTCCGGATTCCGGCATTTACATATAAGCTCGCATAGCTCCCGCCCATCCCCGTCTAGACATGCCTAGCTCCGCCTAAAAATTGGGGGCCCTTTCGAAGTGGGGGCCCTAGGCGGGCGCCTAGTCCGGCTACCCTCAGGGCCAGGCCTGACAACAATGTTCGTAACCAAGTTCTGTTAGTTCAACAATCCGATTGCGTAAATAATTTTGATAAAGATTTACAACTTGAGGGGCAGTACCCTAGCCAGATTCTTAACACATCTTTCATTTTTATTCATTTCATATTTGTGAGTAGCTTACAAAAACAAGAAAAACAAAACAAAAGATAACGTTGAAACTTGAAAATACAAGTATATCAATGTCATTCAGCCAACAAGTATATGTCAGATGGTATGAACACCTAAAACGACTGCTAAACCACGAATTTCAAAATTGTTTTGGGAGGAAAATGGCTGCTTTGAAAGGCCAAGAAAATACCGCCCCTTCATGCAAAAGCTTTAATCAAAGAGCAAATTGTGCGCACCAGAACGATGGATGAGATATCACCGCTTTAGTTGCCTCCTCGCCAGAGCAGGAGCTTTCTTAGGGATGTAAACCTTATAACTCACCTGCCAAAAGCATTAAACCATCATTAAAGCTAGTAGTCGAAAATAGACTATCAAACTCTTGTATGTTCTAAAAAGAGATTACTAAACTGAAACTAATGCAAAAAACGTATGCCCTTCATAGGGACATCAAAACACCCACCTGTACCATTTCACTACCTCGCATCACCGACATTGTTTTCTGCTCAAACTGTGAGCCAACTGTAGCTTCATCTTGCTGTTTGTCAGAACTGTTTTCGCCTGAAGGTTCAGGAGCAGTAGAATCATGACCATAATCAATATCTTCACCGTTGCTGTTGCTTCTTTGAGGAACAGTTTCGGCAGTCCCAGAAGCACCCTTATCTACACAACTCTCACTCACCAACAATCTTTCCTCAGGAGGTTCCTGTAAAGCAGGTTCTTGTTTCAGCGTGGGGTGTGCTTTTAGCGAATGACCCCTCAATGTTGGTGAAGTCGCGTTTGGTTTATTAAGGGCAGCAGTGGTCTTAACCTTTATACCGAAAACCACTTGCTCTATTGGACAAGCAACATCTTGCTTGGCAGAGATAAATTCATTGCCATCTGGTTCCCTTTCAAGGTTTTGGGAAGAAAGCACGGAAACTCTCTCTTGTGGCCCATTGGCCTCTTCTACTGATTGGATTGCATCAACCCTTTCAGCTACAACCACTCTAGCACCACTCTCCCTGGGGGATTCTATTTGAACCAATTCAGCATTTGCAGTGGATTGCTGTTTCAAATCAATTGCGGTCTTGTCTTCCTGAATGGTAGTTACCGCTGAAATTCTTTGATGCTTTCCTTTGAATCTTTTTAGATTTTCCAAAGCCTTTTGTCTTAAAATTGACTCCAGATCCTCGCCTGGTAGACTACTGATTGTCCCAGAAACCTCATTCTTATTTTCATTAACAGGACAAGTAATCCCAATTCCATCATCTTGGCCCGAGCAATCTTTTTCCAAAATGTTACGAATATCTTTGAGATCCATGATTGGAACATTAGAAACATAAGCTTCTTCCTCTTTCCTACTCTCTACTTCCGTTCTCTTCTCAAATGCAACATCTAAACGATTATTCAACTCCCTCTTGCATCCTCCGTCATTACTGTCATTACTTCTACAAGAAGGGTAATCGTCATCGTATGTAATCTCTTCTTTGTGTCCATCTGTATCCATCCATCTGCCATGCTTGTCTTCTTCTGTTACAGTAACTACAGATCTCAACCTCCTCGTATTGTTCTCATATGTCACTTTTTCCTCACTCTGACGATCACCACTCTTGCTACGCTGACTGCGCGAAGAACAGCTCCATGACCTATATCTAGCCCTCTTAGTCTCACTATAAACCATGTTAATATCACTTTCATCTCTGTTTCGTTTTTCCGGTCTGCCCCTATGCCTCTTAGATTCAATGTCATCGCCACTAATTCCCCCACTAGGACAAGTTGAGCAGCTCAACGGAGCACTACTCCTGGAACTAACACTAGCATTCCTCCTAGGCTTCTTCCTCAAATGAGTTTTCTTATCATTCTTCTTCTTTGCCGATTTCCTCTTCTTTCCACGGGCAGAGTCCTTGCTGCTGTCACGGGTATAAGAGCGTCTCCGAGCCCTCTTCTTGCTCCCTTTTGCATCCTTCCGAGGTCGCAACCGAGCCCTTCTACTTCTGGAATCATCCTCTGAACTAAAAGACGAAAACGATTCCAAACTTCTTGAATCATCCTCACCAGTATACGAAGAAGAATCGTCACAACGGCGAAGCTTCTTGTATCTATATTTCCTACTCTTACTCTTACTCTTACTCTTACTCCTTGTTCGAGCCTAAAACCGCCACATTCATGAACACAAACATTAACTTTAGCACTTAGCATAAAACATTGGCAATCATGAATCAAATTACAAAACCTTAATCTCAGACATAATCATATTTGTACAACGTTATAATAAAAAACATCATATTTCTTAGCAAACTACTTATAATGCTGTCTAAAGTTTTCCATTTTTTTTTTCGATTCCAAAACCTAAATCAGAAAAACAAAACCCAAAAAAAAAAAAAAAAGTAATCTTTTCAGCAGGGAAGGAAAACCCATGTAGTTAAACAAAAAAAAAAAAAGGAGGAACCTAGAACACGACAACAACTGAGAAGAGAGGGAGAGAGAGAAAGACAACCTCGGAGGAAACCTTGGAGCGTTTCTTGGTATGAGAAGAAGAGGACTTGCCCATCTGGGTTTATACCTGCAACAATCGAAACTGTTAAAAGCAAAATTACGATTGCAAAGAAAGCAAAAACAAAGGGTTGAATCTTCAAAAGTTGGATCGGAGGATTCGAGATTTGAGGAGATAAATATGCATGTCTCTCTTTCTCTTGAGGATTGTGTGTTACGCTTGGTTCTGGCCTAACTTCTTTCTACCTCTCCCGTTTGGCCTACGCCGCTCCTTATAAATAAGGTTTGCTATTTTTTTTTTTTTTTTTTTTAACACTTCTTGGTGGACTCGCTTTCGATTTTTATTGGTATCGAAACACAAGTTGTATGATCTAGCACAAGTGTTCTTGACACATAAAACTTTACGCGTTACAATTCTGTAGATAATAAAATATGAAAATGGTATAACATATTAGAATACGTATGTGTATTATCCGATAACTTTCCTGAAATAATATTTAGCAAAATTTGGCCTTTTTAAAATTATTATTTTAAAAAATTTATTTTTATTTCTTCAATCATGTTAAAAACGTGAATTTTATATTTATATTAAACGTGTGAAATAACGTTTCTTAAATGTGAAAAGTAGCTACATGTATACACATAGATGTATGTTGAAGTTTTAAAAACGTGTTGTTTAACAAATCATTAAGATTATTTTCAGTAACACAAATCTCTAAAAAAATGGTTCTCTCTCTAAGAGGTCTCCCTTTTTCGTCCTCTAAAATTCTCTCTATGTGAAAAATAAACCCAGGAAACTTTCGCCGTTAACCTTAGCCTTTGGCTTGGGTGCCAAAGGCATCCACCCCTCCTTCATTTTCCTTTCTTCTTTTCCTCTCTCTTCTTTGTTTCCCTTGAGTTTTTCCTCAGTTTCTCTCTCCTTTGCCCTCTTCCTCTTTTCCTCCCCTCTCATCTCCTCTGCTCCTACCCCCTCCATGCATCCCCCTCATCTTCCTTCCCATTTTCCAGTTTTCTCCCTTCCCTTTTAATTCTCGGTTCTCCCCTAAGTTTAATCTCAGTTTTCCTTGAGCCGAGTCTCAACTATCCTGGGCTTCATGCCTATGTCTTTTAATTTTCCTTCCTCCCTGTTCCTCAGCCGTGATATTTCATCTCCACCCCACCAGGTGCTCAGATCAACGGGCTCTATTTAGAAATTGGATATAAGATCCATTTCTCTCCTTCACTTTCCCTCCCTCAACCGGCATGTTGGATCCCCATCGATGCTAGGTGTTCTGTGGCCTTCACAATACCCCTTAACCTCACTTTCTACCCTCTAAGATACTTTGTTTGTATATATTTGCAGGGATTCGTGATGGGGACTTGGATCTGGTGTCTACTTTCTCAATTCGAAGTTTGGCTTCCTTTGAGAATGTGGCAGCGACGGCGATCTGGTTTATGCTGCTTGAATTAGGGTTTTCTGTTATTTGTTTTTTTAGCCTTTGGAACTAAGCTTATGTGGGCGTCTCGTTGTATCATGGGTTGCAGCTCTCATTTTGCTTAGGCCTTTTATTTTATTTGTTGTTATTTACCTGACTCTTTTTTAGCTTTGTACTAGTTTTTAATATGTTGGAAGTACTTCTTGATTAAAAAAAATCATTAAAACGTGCATAGAAAACCACATGCACTGGGCTTTTTGGTTAGTACATCTAGGGGTGGAATTTTTTCCCGAAAATCCCGAACCGTCTCTAACCCGTCCCGAAATTTGACCGAAAAATACCCGAACCGAATTTCCCAAAAGTTTCGGTTTGGGATTCGACCACAGCTTTGAAAGCGTTCGGTAATCCCGAACCGAATATTATATATATTTATTTATTTATTTTTATTTTATAATTAGAAATTACTTGGACTGTTGGATTGGTTAAGATCTAATCCAACCGTCCATTGAGTTAGGTCATTTATGGTCTCTCCGGTCGCTCACTCTCACAGTCTCACTCTCACACTCTCACTCAATCTCCCGAAGCTGCTCGTGCTCCCGCCGCTCAGCTCCTCCATCGACTCACGTCGTTCCTTTCATCCTCCGTCCACTTCAACTGCGGGCATCTAGTCGGCCACACACACAGAGAGACGCAGACGCAAGAAGACACGAATCTGACACCAATCGAGTCCCAAAATCCAGGTAAGGGTTTTTTATTTTCACTAGGGTTTTGTTCTTTAGTGTTTAGGGTCAAATTTCATGTTGATTAACTTCGATTTCTGAGTATTTTGTCGAATGTGTGAGGGTTTGAGGACTGTGGGTTTCGGATTAGGGTGGGTGCAGTGCAGGACCTGCATGCCTTTAGAAGGGTGGGTGTGTGCATGAATTTGTAAAATAAAATTATAGGGGGTGGGGAAATAAATATAGGACTGCACGAATTGTAAGAGGTTTTGAATTAGGGTGGGTGCAGTGCAGGACCTGCAGGCTCTTGGGAGGGTGGGTCACGGGTGCACGAAGTTATGGGCTCATCAGATTAGGCTCGGATTAGGCTCAGTCGAAGTTCCGTAACTCGATTTTTGTCACTTTGCAAGCCACAACTGCTCTGATGCAGTGATGCTGCAGAAGTATTTGCTTATTATTTCAAGCAGCATGCATCTTCGACTAACATTTCAAATGAAATTGGTGCATCAGTTCTGTCGTGTTACATAACACTGAATGAAACTCTGTTTAAATTTCCTGCAAATCTTCCAAATAGTGCATTCTCTTTAGTCCCGAGTGGGATTCCATCTCTGCCATATATGTTCTCGCATTCGTTATGTGGCAAAGCTAAGAAGATTAGTTTGTCTTGATGCATTTTTTTGGTTAGCCAGATTAAATAGGATAAATGCAATTAAATTTAACATGAATTACGTCTGTTGTCTGGTAGTGAAATTGTAGGACAGATTGTGGTTGTGATATATATGTTGAACAGTGATTTATGGGTCTGATCAGTTTATGTGTTTGATTAGTATATGAGATATATGAATATTATATATATGTTGAACTGTGGTTGTGATATATTATTGTGCATTGTCAGGATGGACGGGTTTGATAGTGGTAGCCAGTCACAATCTACTAGTACACCTAGGACCCCGGATTCGAAACAACCATTGTTGTCACAAGGGGTGATGGGGGGTCAAGTTGCCGCTCACACTTTCAATCAAAAAAGACTTGGTATGAAATGTGTGAAGTGGATAATAAAAGCGGAGATGCCTTTTATGGTTGTTGATCAAGGGGACTTTAGAAATTGGATCCATGACTTGAATCCAAAGTACAAGCTTCCAAATAGGCACAAGGTGGCGGCGGCGGTTTTAAAATTGTATTTTACAGAGAAGCGAAAAATCAAGAGTGTGGTTGATTCATCAACAAGGGGAAGGGGCCGAAGGGGCGAAAGGGAATGAACTTACTTAAGCTTCATTTTGGTTGCATGCACTTTTTTGCTTATAAACTATGCTTTGCTTTTGGTTTGTAACTTAATCTAAATTCATTCGGAAGTTTGGTTTGTAAAACTTAACTTATTTCATTTTGGTTGCATGCATTTTTAATTAGCTGGTTTGGTAGACAATAGTGAACCTAAGCTTAACTTGTTAGTTGTTGCTTGCTTGGTATGAAAATTGAAATTATGAGATAAGATTGTGATGACTTTTGATTGAGTTGAATTTATGTGATTGTGAAATAGGTGGGCTGCAGGCAGTGGGCTGCAAGCCTGCAATTGTTAACTTTTTTTTTTCCTCCTGAAAAATGGGTGGGCTTACTGTTTAAAGAGCTTAAAATTGTAAAAAGTTTAAAAAGCCCAACATTTTGGGCTTCAAGGCCCAATCCCGAAGTGACCCAAAAATCCCGAAACAGTTTCGGGAATCCCGAATTTCGGGAATTGAATAGTTTCGGTTCGGTTTTGGGATATTAAATCCCATCCCGAAATGTTTTGGTTTGGGATTCGGGTAGAGGGTTTCGGTTCGGGATCCCGACCCGAACCAGCCCTAAGTACATCCTCCAATTTCGTCTCCACAAGTCCATATTATGTTTCACCAATAAGAAATGAGCATGTTTATCAACGCTTAAGTAATAATTCAATCATCACCTTTCATATCATTTAATTTATAAATTTTTGTCTACAAATTTAGTTTACCTACTAGCATTACTCAAAACTAAAAAACATAGTTTGGTAACTGGATTTAGTTTTTCCAAAAATAAAAATTGAAAACCGAAACAGAAAACTAAAAACGAAATTGTTATTAAATGATTCTTAAGTTGCACATTAGAACGAGTGGTAAATTGCCTGTCCTAACGGGATCTAGCGGCTCGTGTTCTTATCTATAACTGAACCGTACACTTTTAATGTGTTTCAACAATTCCTCAAACCCAAAAAAGGGAAGGACATACTCAATAAGCCCAACAAGGAGGGCCCATACTGCGGCCCAAATATCTACAAACGGCTGACAAGCCCAAGTAACAAATCAAATCCGTCAAACACATGAATCAATATGCTTGAACAACATGCACCCAAACACTTCACATCTGCGTTTGTTTTGTTTACCGAGTCATTTATTCAAGTAATGTTACAATCCATTACAAACGGTGCAGCAGCTGCTCTGTCTTGCCTCGCGTCCGGTACAACTATTCCGGCAACGAAATTTAGTTCCTATGCATCGTCTGCGTCACTACCACTCATGCTATGACGAGTATCAACAAAGAACTCCGCGGAAAAATCTACTTCGTCTACGATCCTTCCTCTGTACTATGAAGGTAAAGTAAGAATGACAGCTGAGCACATTATGCATTGACCGAAAAATTAAGGGAAGGTTATACCTTTCAAGGACGAACTTTCCCTCTTTATACTTCTGGCTGTTCTCGTGTGCAGATTCCTGAACGTGGGATAAAAGAATGTTTTGAGGGGAATGAAGTTGGAAAACTATGCAGTATACGACTCTGGTAGAGTGTGTGCACCAGAGAGAGAGATTACATATTTCCAGCCAACGATTTGGCCACAAAAGCAGCAAAATATATCTGCAACGGTATGCAAACCCGAGAGCATCATCCTCTCCTCTAATGTTCCGGTAGTGGTATTCACCCTGGTTCACAAAATCCAATGCATAAATCAGTATCTACTGGATTGCTGTCTGACATAAGTTACTTAAAAGAACAATTGAAATGTCATTAAGTCATGGATGGAATATGAGATGTCGTTTTCATCTCGCTCCACAGCTCTCTCCTAAAATATAAGTAGCCAAAACTTATTAAACTCTACTAATTAAGTCCTCAAGTTGAAGGCATACGGTCAAACGAGAGATTACTTGCACTATATCAAAAGTCTACTGAATAAGATAAAAAGCATCAATTTCTGAAGTGGTAAAACTGAGCAGTAACTGGAAGTCAGTTCCTAATGGTTAAAAAAAGTTTCAGTTTCTCCTATTTCCCAACTGGTTTTCTTAAGGGTGTTCATTCCCTTAATTATTTTTCAATTGATCGTGGCTTGTTCCTTCTATTCATAACAGGAAATACATTCTACAGGGTGCCAAGAGTACTACGAGTTGGGATGGCAAGGTTGGTTCAATGTTAGAGTAGAAGTTGGACATCTTTAAATTCCTACCCACAAGGAGATCACTGTCCTAGACGAAGAATTGTGAAGCCACTCTTTAAAGATAAGTCAGAACCTTTCTCATCAATCCAAGGAGTGAAAAAAGTTTGATGAGGACAACATATGACTATCATGGTTTGCCGAAACTTGAATATAGCACTATTTGTCTGGCGTATTCGAGCACTTTCCTGGACAGCAAGTGCCTAGACCCAAAAAGAACAAGGAAACAAAACAATCTTGAATAAAAGGCACTACATACACCAATTCTTTTATTATTAGTAGACATCAATCGAAAACTAAGGTTGGAAAAACCAGACTTCACTAAACAATCAGCAACTCAGCACCAGCAATTCCCTCCACTAATAAGCATAAAATTGACTCCTAGATCCTAGTCATAGATATTTCTATTGAAGAGGTAGGTCCACAGAAAATTTGTCCAACTAAAAGCCACTCCAATATCTAAAAGCTAATCTTCTTTATCCATGTTTCCACCTAGTGGTCCCGGATTGACGGCCCCAACTTTACCAGCAATGATTCTGCATACATGTTACAAGTAAAGCCCACTGCAGCACTGCCCATCCACCAGAGCCATCAACTCAACACAACCCATATTCCACAGTCATCCCCGAGCAGCTCGCCTACTATCATTAGCATTTTCGGTTAATATACATCAAACTGGAACACCCAAAGAGCACGACTACTAATGTTCAACATCTTGTTAAACTCGAGTAAATCTTTCTCAGCAAAAGAAAGTCTTTTAGCAGAACAGATTAGCATTACAGAAAATGCATGATCTTAGCTAAATCCACAGGAAAAGTTAACTCTTTCCTTTCCTGGGAGATTTTACATCAAATTGAAGAAACTTTTCCATGTAAACAAATGTTACTCAATAGCATGTTCTAGTTCGCCTAAACCAAAGGTCACGTAATAAGTAGCTTCACTGCATCTTGCCAAGGTGAAAGCCACACTCTTATAATTACAGATCCTTGTACATTTCTGCGGGGCTATGCTTCTAACCATTTTGAATAACCTAATTCAGGAATTTTAATGGTGTCCGATAGGACTTTGAAGAACCCAAGAGGAACTGAATACTTCTTTCCATATAACAATGTCAGAACTGAACAAACTGAACAAACTGAACAAACTGAAAGCTTGATAAATATAAAACATATATCTGAATCAGATCAGATATCCATGAAAAGATGAAGCTTGATAAATATAAAACATATATCTGAATCAGATCAGATATCCATGAAAAGATGAAGAACTCACGCATTATTGAAGAGGTATGCTTTTCCTCGGCGGCAATGAAAAGCCTAAACAATCACAAGGGAAAAATGAGACCTGAAAGAACGTAAAAACCCATAGAGAAGTTTAAATACATATGCTGGTGATCACAAACAAATAAGACCTAGCAACTCGAAAATGGTGACCAACATACCAGATTGCACAGTCCTCAGAGTGGTAAATCTTTGTACTCCTACTACACTAAACATCGAAAACCCGAAAATTCTTCTAATTCTTTCTTACTTTGCACATATTTGTAAATCAAAGACAATAAATTCACAACATAAGCAGTAGAAAACTAACCAACAAGCATTTACTTGAATATCAAATCAGAAACTGAAATTAACAATAAGCATTTACCAGAAAATTTACCAATAAGCACTCTGAAACTGAAATTAGACGATTTCAATCTCACTTTCTATGCATTTACATAAGGCCCAAATCAGATAAACTAATGCTGATGTACATTTGAGGACAAAAAGCAGAATTAAAAAAGCACTTACAAAAAAAAAAGCTTCAATAACTCAAATTTGGGTGACAAACTACAGTTACTGAGGAACAAAGAGAGAAACTTTTACAGTGGTTGATGATGGGAAATTGTTGTTGTGAGTGAAAGATGCAATCTTTGAGCAGAAATTGAGAGGAAGAGTGAGAAAAGTTACCCGAGAGACACAGTCGGAGAAGAGGGCCAAGTGAGTTTTGCAGAACTTGCATTTGTAGCACCTTCCCTCCAGCTCTACCACAAATATCCTTCCCATCTTCTTCTTCCTCAGCTTCTCTCTCTTGCTGGTTGCTAGTGAGAAAGATTCACTACTCCCGATACATACATATATATATATATATATATGTATATCTCATGGATTCGGAACCAATGTACTATCTGTTAGCGTTTTTTATTTTAATATGAGAGAGAAAAGAGGATGGACATCCAGTGGAGAAATTTTTAATTGTGACGGGACGTGTTTTAGTAGAAGTGGTGGAAATTTTTATTTTATAAGTTATTAATATTTTGGCACATATATCTCACAATTTATATAATGACACGTGATGTACCATACACTGAAAAATCTCTACACACAGTGCCACTCTGCTTGTTCCCAACACCCCAATCCTTTTATTTGCGACAAGTGTGGATTAGGAAAGGAGTTGCAGGTCGAACGGGTTTCGGGACGTCTCTTACTAATGAATTTGTTTCATGTAAATTATTTTCGTGAGTTAAAGCCAAATTTTTTTATAACGTAATCTGCTATTCAAATGACGTCATTTATCCAATTGACACTTGCAGTGTGTTTTAAATAATAAAAAATAAGGAAGTTTTAACGAAAAGTCTACGGTACTGTTCACTTTAACGAAAAATCATATTTTTACACTAAAAAGTCAAACCTGGTACTATTCACTTTACCCTTTATTTTGTCCTTATCGTTAAAACTCAAAGTTTCCAAGCTCTTTTCGTTAGTTTTTCTAAAAAATAAACTAACAACGCAATGCTTATGCTTATGTCGCGTTGCAGGTAGACTGTCAAGGTCATTTCAACGTATATGTGAGAACCTCATTGAAATTTGAAACTACCAAATTATCGCTTCCGCTAGTGATGAGTCAAATATTTTTTTTTGTAATATAATATTACCAAACAAAATTATAAAATGTTTACCCAAAAAAAGAGAAAATTATAAAATATTATTACCTTTTTATGCGTCACTTGATATGCTAATTAATTCATACTTAAATCACCAACCTGTTCAATTTTCACTTGGCCAACGCAAAAGGTGGGTCATACAATATTGTGTAAGGGTAGCATCATCACTAATATAATTTGAGTATAACCATTCACATCATTATTTTTACTTCTCATATGATCTTCTTAATGTTTAGCTGTCAGATCGAATAAATTGAAGAACAATGATCAAAATTAATAAGGACTTGTGAAAAGTAAAAAATAAAAAAAAAAAAAAAAAAAGTGCGTTACCATTTTCCTATAATTTACTTGCTTTTTTATTTTTATATATTTGGGTTGGGGTTCTAGTTCAGCATTGTGGGTAAGCAGCCAATACAGAGTAGTGAACTTGGCCCATGGACTGCAGCGCTAATTGGGCCTAGTGCTTTGGTCTATATTGTTCACATCTTTGAGGCTAAGTACATATAGGCAATTTCTACTCTAATAATAATGTTTTATAACACTTATGCTAATCAACAAAAAAATAAATAAATTAAATGTATATATTATTGACACATCCTTATGTAAACAGTTTGTAGTTAAAGTGTTCAGTTAGCCATTTGAGATCCTTTGTTCCATTTTCCCACTCCAATAGAGAGAGAGGAGAGAGAAGCAAATAGTTGAGCTGACATGATGAGATAACAGATGAATCGGTTTAAATATCCATGTTTATATGTTATTTCAAATTTTGATATTTTGGCTTACAGAATCCTAAATGGATATGACTGCCCAAACCTCCAAACTGTATGCATTATTGAATTGTTATATAGTTTAGAGCTAGTTTGGGGTTGCTGTTGTGAAAAAAAAAAACACTATTTTTAGAAATAAAGATAGAGCTGCTTCTGCTTTCTACTATTTTGAACCCATGATTTTGACAAAATAATATTTTTTTTTTCCATTACCAAACACAATTTTAGCCCAGTTTAAAAAAAAAAATTGGTTTTAAAATAATTTCAGCAATGCCAAACCAGCTCTTAATTTTTTCAATAAAGTATTTTTTATTCCCCAAGTAGCATATTAGGAACTAATAATTAATAAATAAATAGCAAGTGACAATTTACCACAGTGATGGAAAGAAGTTGAGCTTTTGTCAAGTTGAGCATTTGCGTGACGGCATAAGTCTAAACTCCATCGACGATAAATCTAACATTTAACCTAATAGAATCTTTGTTTGACACAACAAAAAATATAAATAAATCTCCCACCAGCCGAAAAAGGATCTCATATCCGTGGAGTATGATTCTCTCCTCTCTTTTTTTCTCTTTTTTTCTTTCCTCCTATTTGAATGGTCACGATTAAGTCACGCCAACATCTTATATTAATTTTTTTTTTTTAAAGTCAAAATAGAGAATAGAAGAGAAGAGGTTAGAAATAGATGAAAATAGAAGAGAAGTGAATCATAATCTTATATCCGTACTGGCTCACCTGACAGCCCACAAAGAACAATAGCCGCCCTAAACCCACATATTTTAATTTAATTTTTTAAATTTAGCATTTATTGCGTTTCGGCGGTTTACGTGGCACCCCGTCATGCCCCCACTTTGCGTGACCTAACCCGGAGCCTTTACATCACCCGCGGGTCCCACCCACCGTTTCCTCCACGCAACTCCCGCCGACGACGCGCCCTTCGCGTAGGCTGTCGTTGTCACTTTCGGGCACGTCACCGCCACACCAGTCGCAACGCAGCGAGCGTCCGTACTTCCCGCCCACGTGAAGGCGGCTTGCGTGGCGCGGCGCCATACGGTACGTGTCAGCGTCATGCACATCTGCATGGGGGAGCGACAAACTTGTGGACTTCGTGTATTCCAGACGACACGATCGACGTGTGGGCCCGGACCAAGGCGGCCGCCGCGCCTCCACCTAAGAGCACTATTTTCTCACGTGGACCTTTTAATTGTTCCCCAAAAGTTAATTTTATCTATGACTGATATATTGTGAAATTATGAAAAATATTGTGATTGTCTTTCAGCATCACCCGATAGTTTTCGGTGTTTAACTTTTGGCCGCCTTGGTTTTAATTTTTTTTTTCCAGCTTTTTATACAAATATTATCAACACACCTAGGATACGAATCAAGATTTTTTAATAAGTACTTTAGACAGCAGTTTCAGCCGACAAGTTAATCGATTATTTTGTTGCTCACCGTAACAGTTTTACGTAGTGATACTAAGTTATATATTTTATTAATAACTAAAAGTAAAAAATTTGATCTTATAGGCCTGTAAGCAAGTGATTAAACTCACCGTAGGTGTAGTGAGGAAGCTATGAAAATATGTCTGAGATGTACTAATCATCTCATACATCTTACAGTGGATGCAAAAACTTTGAAAATTAGTTTACGACAGTTAAATTAGGCGGTAATTGTATTTCTCTAAAATTAGGTGTACAATTTGATGGCATAAATGTTTATTTACAAGAGTGTTTAATTATGATGAACTACATAACGATAGAAACGCACACAAACCAACATTTGATAAAGCGATGAGAAAAATCATATATCATGTCAATCTAGTTATTACCAAAGAATTTGTGGTTCTTTTTTGCGAACTCATCATCATTTAAAGCGACTTAAACCCTGTTTAACAAATAATTTTGTGTTTCGTTGTCAATTCTCACAAAGAAATTATTTGGTTTAGAATTCTAAGTGCAGGCCAATTTGAGGCTAGAGTTTATGTCCGATATCACGGTTTTTTGTTATGATGAAGCGCACAAGGATAGGAATTTGCTCAATCTAACTTTTGTCAACTGACAATAAGCAATGATGATGTCAAAATATTTTTTTGGTAGAATTATTTTACCTTGTTGACTCGCCAACCTTTAGAGCTCAAAGCCAATAATTCTTACATAAGGCATAACATCTTGATGAGCTGGAGTATAACTATCCCAGATTTGGTTAGTTACGCTTTAAGGTATTTAGTATGATGAGCTAGACAAAATAGAAAATGCGCTTAGGACAACTGTTATTAAACGGACAAAGTAACTTATAATATGACAATGTCGTTTTATGTTAAAGAAGTTTTTCTTACCAATATGACGACACAAAAGTTCATTTCCAAGATTAGGCTATTCAGTTATGATGAAGCAGGCAAAGATAGAATTTCACTCAACCGAAAGTTTTGTTAAAGCGACAAGAAGAAATGATGGTGTTAAGACGATTTTTCCTATCGGTAGAGAATTTATAGTCCGTACTATTGACTCATCAATATTTAGAGCTGAAAGTTCTTAAATAAAACCTATATTTCATCATAATGAGCTAGAGTATGAAGTAGATATCATCAGTTAACAATGAAGGTATTTAGTTAATTGTGACAAAATAGAATTACAAGAAAACGAATTTAGGTTAGCTTTTGTTAAACGAGAGAAAAAGCACTAATTACTTAAGAGTATCATTTTTTGGTAGATAACTTATTGTCCTTTGTCGATTCTCAATCTCTAAAAACCAAAAGGTAGAATAGTGTAAAAAGAAAAGTAACAATTAGCATGATAAACTCGAGTTAGATTGAAAATAGAGTCACTTACAAGTTAGTGTATCGATTTTAAAATAAACAAAGAAACTAACTCAATTTATCATTTGTTGAATGAATGTGAATTATTCATAACGAAAGAACGGTAATTGATCATGTTTTAGATTCTTATTGTTATTTTCTTAATGATTCACTAATGATTATACTGACAGCCAATCATGTTTTTTTTTTTTCTTTCTATTTGGGCTAAGCACTGAACTAACTATAACACCAAAAGGGAAAGTCCTGATTTTTAGTTTTACTCTTCCAATGTAAATATTTCACAACCAAAGGGGCAAATCTTTATCGGAAGAAAACAGACGGGTCGAAAAAGAAAATAAACGAAAAGTCTGAAACAAAAGAGTCCAGATCTTCTGCACCCAAATCCCCCTGTGGCCCCTCTGTGTCTTTGTTTTTTGGTTGAGGATTTGGTTTATTTTTTATTATTTTAATTATTATCAAGTTAACATTAATTATGTTTAGTTCAAAAAGCAAAGGCACAGAGGGGCCACAGGGAGATTTGGGTGCAGAAGATTTGGACTCGAAACAAAAATGGTAATTACTGGACGGTGTGTGAGAGTAGGGTGCACGTGACGACAACACGAATCCCGACATGTACCTCGTCAACACGGTCCGCTTGGGCCCCATCCGTGGACCCACTCGCTTCTGATTCGGTCCTCTTAAAATACGGAGCGGTTTCGCCGTCGGTGGCGCCTCCTAAATAAAATCCAAAGAAAACCTGAAACAACCGAGAAGCGCTATACTAGAGGAGCCCTCACGGACTCACCCTGACCCACCGCATCTCACCGTCCGATCAGGTATCCGTGCGATGGCACGCAGATCACGAGATGCACCCGCGGAAAAGAGAGAGAAGGAGCCAGAGCCCCATGCTTTCTAATCATGACGCCGCACCGTGTTACAGCTTTTATTAAGTTATTTATTTTCGGTTTTTTAAATATTTATTTTCTTCTCCGATTTGCTAACATAAGCTGGTTGAATATTAGTGTGCGGAAAACATGGTCTAATTTATTAAATTTGTTACATTGATGGGTGGAGATAAGAGTGCGGGAGAGTATAACGATACATCAAATCTGATACCTCGAGTCTCGATAATAAAAAAAAAAAAAAGTTTTAACAATTTGTATTATGATATTTTGTATACCGAACCGTGTTTTCGATATATAAAATGTTATAAATGGGCAGCGGGTCCAGAAAGTGACGTAAGCAGGGGAGATTTTGTTCTAACGTGCGCACCTGAAAGTGAAAACAGGAGGGCTGCTGCGCACGTTAGAGGTGTCGCAACCGCGCCGCGCGACAAGGCTTGTCAATCGGGAAACAATGCCGGCGACATGTCTGTTGGATCGACGGCACAGAATATCCAAACAAGATAAATCAAACGTAAAATTTCACGAAATAAAAAAGGGGTTTTGTTCGACGGTTGTTCGGATCCGAACAGTAAATACGAAATAATAATCGAGTGATGATACAGGATGAAATGTTTCATTTCATTGCAGATTTATGAAGATATAACTATGAACTGAACAGAGAGAGAAAAGTAAGATCTATCAGATGGGATTTAAAAACAAAAAGGAAAATTAGAAAAAGGTCGGGTGGGTTTTTTTGCTTTTCGCTTTGGGTATATACACAAGGAGCTGTGGAGCAGTTTTAACATTAAACAACTGCATGTAGGGGCTAATTTCAAAATACATGACAGCTCGTGCGTTGCTAGCTTTCTCGTTTTCTAACAGGTTTTTTTTTTCCTACCATAAAAAAGGAACAAATTTGGACCGGAAAGAGAGGAAAGGGGTGATCTTTCGCGGCGGACGGCGGGAGTTTAGGCGACTTCCGAGGGGGGAGGGAGGTTCAGGTCGAGATCGAGCCGTACGTTGCGGGAGCTACGCTTGAAGTCGACGACCGAGGACGCGGAGGAGTCGCTGTGGCCCGAGCCGGATATGGGAGCGGGGAGGTCGAACCTGCAAGTTTCGCGGGCGAGCTGGAGGGCGGCGGCGCCGTCGGCCCGTGCGAAGGCGTCCAAGAAGAACACGGGACGGGGCACGGGGAGCGGGCGGAAGCCGCTCGCGGCGGTGAAGTAGCCTCCGCCGGTGGAGAAACGGGGGCTTTTGAGAGTGAGATCGAGCGGCGGTGGGGAGGAGGACTCCACGGTGCTGCTCTGGCTGCTGGGGCTGTTGCTGACGTTCGTCGCCGCCGCTGATTTAGCGGCGTTGTTCATGTTGACGATGTTGACGGCGTCGAGCTGGAGCTCAGAGGGTGTGGGGAAGTTGGTCTTCGCCTTGCCTCCGCGAAACTCACGCGCCGCCTTGTCGTACGCACGCGCTGCCTCCTCAGCGGTGTCGAAGGTCCCAAGCCAGACGCGGGTCTTCTTCCCGGGATCTCTGATCTCGGCGGCGTAGCGTCCCCAAGGCCTCTTCCGGACGCCCCGGTACCGGATCTCGTTGGATGTCGGATTCGGGTCCTCAGAGCCGGATTTGGGTAGGGACTTCGCCGTCGTTGGAGCCATGGCTGCTTGCAGAAAGATGCGAGCTTTGTGGTAAAAAAATGTTGGAGAGAGAGAGAGAGGGTTGGCTGAGGAGAGAGAGGGGAGTGAAGGTGGGTTTTATAGGGAGGAGAGAGTGTTAAGGCGACGCTCCTTTTTGGGCGGTTGTGTGTTGTGGAGAGTGGAGAGTGCACAATCTAAAGCCTAATGTGGCTTCTCTTGCACGAACCACCTCGGTTACTTCTGACCACCTCTCACCTGGCGCCACGTATTTTCTCCCTTTTTCTTTCCTGTTTTATAGATTTTTAACCAACCCCTACCCAAATTTAATGCTGGTTGTGGTACGCTTACGCTATACATACTTTGTATTTACCTTGGTATATACTACATACAACATCCTTCTTGCCTTGTTTGGTAACTAAGATTTAGTAAAAAGATTTTTTTTCCCATTTTAGATGTTTTATATATATATATATATATCCTCTTGCAATGGAAATTTTTTCATTCTTGTGTCAATAAAATCTCGTTATGCAATCAATTTTTGAACCTCTTTTTCACCATAAGATTACAAATTTATTTATTAGGCCATATCCAAGGCATCATAAAGTTTGAACTTAAAATGTTATATTTGAGTCCAAATAACAATCTTTTTCACTACAATGCAGTGGAAACTGGAAAGTTAAAACCTATATAAAAAATTTAGTCAATTTAAAACTAATATTTGAGTTTCATCTAAGGTGGAGCTCGTACCTACAAGGAAAAATGTTATTTCAACAAGAAGAACAACATTTGCGTTTTGAAACCAACCATCTCCCAATCCACATTCTCAAATTTGAGTTCTAAATCCAACATTTTCTCCTCAATTGCACATACTTAATGTTAAAAGTCAAATTTGAGTTTAAAATTTTGCCTTTGAGATAGCCTTAGTCGTGCATATTATAAACCATTTCAGAAAGAAGAGGCTCATCACATAAAACATTACTAAATCCTAGCTTTATTTTATTTTATGACTTGCACAAATATTAAGCATACAAGGTCAATTTTAACCACTGTTCTAAAAATCCCCGCCTAGCGCCGCATAGGCCCCGCCTAGGCGCTAGGCGGTTGGCCACCGTCCCGATTAATGCCTAGGCGTTTGAAAATTAAGAAAGGGCGCCTAGACCTACTGAGGCACCCGCCTAGACCGCCCAGGCACCCGCCTAGCCCGCCCAGACCCACCTAGGTTACGACTCACTTAGGTAGAAAATAGATAACTTTCATTTTGCATTTTATTTTTTCCAATAAATTGTAAGAGACTTGTTGAATACTTAAATGAATACACATTATATGCATGTTCTCCATGTTTTCATTATGTTCTAATACCTCCTAATATATATGTCATTCTATTGTGTAGTTTATAATAAAATTATATATATATTAAGTATAAATAGATACTTATTTACACAAAATATAATAGATTTACTTAAATCCGCCTAGTCCACCTAGGCGCCCGCCTAGTCCCCGCCTAGCCGCCTAGGCGCTAGGCCCCAGCTCGCCGCCCGACTAGCGCCTAGCGTCTTTTAAAACCTTGATTTTAACATTAATTACATAAAAGGTTTAGAACATTCATCATTAATTACACAAATATTAAGCATACAAGGTCCAATTTTTAACAGAGCCATCACAATTCATCTCGACGAACGGTGGCTTGGGAACATTTATGATTTTTTTCTAGTAAGTAGAATGGCAATGTACAAGTTTTTAAGTTGCCTATAGATCATTTCCTCCTCCTGCACTTGATTTTGTATAGTGGTTAGGTCCATATTAAATATGTATCATTGTGTCAATTTTGTTTACTGTTTTTGTAGGGTCGAATTTGATTTGTTATCTAACTTATTATTGGAAATATATTAATTTTCATTGTATTTAGTTTATAGCATTATTCTTCAAATGGGTTTGTTTCCTTGTTTGCTTACTACTAGCATTAGACGAGCAGATTCTGGTTTTAAAACAACGATATTGATGCTTTTTACTCCTTTTTCACACAATAAGTGCATGAAAATTATATAGACATTGAAATTTGAAGTGTGAAGTGATGAAAAGAAGGTGTTTCCAACTCAAACATAATATGGAAAAAAGATTTATATGGGACAAATACACTGTTATCATGACATTTTGTGACAATAATATAACGATATGTCTGAGTTTCTCTTTACAACGTCGTATCATGTACAAATAAAACCACAATAACTTTGCAACTCCTGTCATGTGAACTACTCTCATATATATGATCGCATGCTCTGCCTTTCCTTTCGAAAAGGAAAACGAACAGTATTTGATAAATGATATTCAATCGTACTTGTCCACAAGTCCCAATCGGTAAGTATACAACAAGAAGAATGTAAATTATTGTCACACAAAAAAGGATCCAAAAGTTTCAAGAAAAATTGACCCCAAACGTTATACTTTCGCCGTTTTTCAATGACGGAAATAAAAAACTACAATTTTTTTTTTTTTTTGGCTTTTCCCATCTAGATAGTATTTAGTAGAGGTGGCAAATCAACATTTTGAGTTGTTAATAAGTATCTATTAATGTCTGTTTAGTTTAATTTCACCTTACACCATCATCACCATTACTAATCACATTTCTATATTATGGTGATATCAAATTAAACAGGGCATAACAGATATCTATTAACAACCTAATAGGCTGATTTACCACCTTAGTATCTCATACAGAAAAATAGCATTTTAGTATATATGAAGATTATTTACATTTAGTTACCAAAAAAAAAAGGATTATTTACACATAATTTTCATAGTGTTATTGTACAAAAAAAGCTTTATTGTCTATTTATTAGATTGTCACAGCCCGTCCCAGACTTTATTTTTTTCGACGGATGTGAAATGACGAGTTTACCCTTGTACGTTGTTTCTTAATGTTGAGTTTTGGAATTTAAGAAATTCTAGGGTTTTATTTTGGTTAACCCTAGTTAAATTTTGGATTAACTTTAGTGTGGTTAGGTTAAGGTTTGGAGTTGTGGATGTGTGAGGACCACACAATCCTACCACACTCTCACTCTCTCACTCCCGTAAGCTCTCTCTCTCTCTCTCTCTTTCTCTCTCTCTCTCTCTCTCGGACCCTCACTCTCTCTCTCTTCTCTTTGGCACGGCAAGGACCCAAAACACTTCAAAACTTGGTAGGTCGAAGGAACAAAGAGTACCATTGTACTCGTGAGGACTCTACGAACACATCCGTACCACTTACAGGTAAGAACTCCGTTGTTTTCACGTCGATTTTCAAAGGTCCGACTTGGGTACTGTTCATGCAACTTTTGTACGTTGGTTTTTAGGGAATTTTAAGCTCGTAGTGAGCCTTAGAACGTTCCCACGAAGTTCGGAGTACCATTTTGGACGGAATTGGACGTTGGGAAGGCAAGCTTCAAGGATTTGTAGAGCTCGTCGGAGTTTCGAGGGATCTCCGACGTGATCTCGTGAGCATTGACCTTCAAGACAGGTATAACGCGATTCCTCGCATCCTAAGCTTCATTTTGGCGTTGGTTTCATGCAGTTTGGATTAAAAACGAGCGAGAACAAGCCCATAGAAGTTTTCCCAGTTTTCTGGCGACAGCGACGGTCGCCGGAGCTGAAGGTTAGGGGTGACGGAATATTGTAACGGCGTTAGGTTAGATTTAACGGAATCCGTCAGTTTAAACGAAATATTCCTGGAATCTTCCTGACGGCGTTAACTGACGTCGTCAGTGTGCCTGGCACATGGCTGCGCGTGGGGAGCGCGTAGGTCCGTGCCTTGGTCGGCGCGTGAGGGCGCGTAGGACACTATTTTGGTATTCTAAAATTATGGGGATGATCCTGAGGTGGTGTAGATCACGTTGGTATATTCACACACCTCATTTGAGCATTGTATGAGAAGTTATTACCTAGTTTCGTTTATGTGCTTTAAATTAACGTATTTATAGTTGTTTCTCACATAGGTGAGACCTATCCAGAGGACGAGCGTAGCCAGGCTAGGCACGGGGGCTACGATCCTTCTACTTATCAGTGAGTGGGCTTTTGTTTTCCGTATATACCTATATACAATGTGTTTTTCTTAGAAACTGCATTTTAAATGCTTTTAAAACGAAATGCCATGCCACCGCATATTTACATATCTCGTTTATGCATTATGAGATGTGACTGCATATTGAATTGTATGCGCATGATTGTTGGTGCTGAGGACGCTCAGGTAAGTTCAGGTAAGACTCTGCGTGTTTAAATAAAAGTTGAGTTATGACGAGATTGTTGAGATGCATCGAGAGCTCATAAACCTGCACCCCGGTGTTAGTGTTCCCGCCCAGAGTTAGGGGCCAGTCTTTCACGTGATGTTCACCTCCCGCACCATACGCTCATCTTGGATCCAAGTTAGGTGCACAGTCCTGTCGTATAGACCACTTTCAGTGGGTTCGACTCGTAGGTGATCTGCGATCTTTCGCACAGTCTTCACGTGATTGTAACACTAGAACGTACTATATTACACCCAGTCTTGTCGTATAGACCACCTTGAGTGGGTTCGACTTGTGTGCAGGATATACATGATGATGAGATATGTTGAGATTGATTATGAGCTATAGTTCCAGCCATGCTGATCACACGGTGGATATGATATTATCTATGATGAGTTTATTTCACCTGATGAATTAGTGGCATGGCATAGCATATAATTGATTCGTTGGCATATATATTTTGATGATGAGTTTTCAGATGAGATAAGTATATGTTTATATACTATTTTTTGGGAAAGTATACAGGTTTTACGGCGAGGGGTTATAAATGTGATTTTGAAATGTTTTTCGAAAAAACTTTGTTTTTGCCCACTCACGCTTTTGTTTTGCGCTCTTCCAGGTAGTAGGTAGCATTCTTGGTGGCTTGCGAGGACTTATCGGAGATTCTGACAGACATCACCCATGTAGGACCACCTTCGGGGGTTATTATTTAAAGTACTCTTTATGTTCGACTGCACCTAGACTTTCAAGCTCTGATTGTGTTAACACTACTTGAATTCGGTTTTTATTTATTTGTACTTCTCATTACTTTAATGCTTCCGCACTGTGCACATGGCTACTTCACCTCACGTGACGGCCAGCATGCCTCTATTTCGGTCGGGGTGTGTCAGTTTGGTATCAGAGCCTAGGTTTCGCAGTCTTACATATTTGTGAGTAATCTAATCTTTGTGATGTCTTCTGTCAGAATTATGCCGCCTCGCAAGGATCCACGTCCTTCTACTGAGCCTAGTTTCCCCGATATTGCTCAGTTAGGGAAGGCTATAACTAGTGCTTTATGGTCTGTAATTCGCCCTCCTCAGAGGACTCCGTTGGAGATAGTTTATAATCTGAAGTTACCTACTTTTTATGGTAATGAGGGACATGAAGGTTCCGAACGCTAGTTTGAGCATGTAGAGAAAACCTTTGAGGTTATGCAGAGTCAGGGCAGCCTTGCTGCTGACAGATGGGTTGAGACTGTTTCCTGGTTCTTAGCTAGAGAACCTGGTGCTTGGTGGAAACAAGAAACTGATAGGTGGTCACATGAAGAGAAAAATGATTGGAGGAATTTCAAGCGGTCATTTTATAAGAGATTCATTCCTCCGTCATATCTGGATCAGAAGAAGCAGAAGTTTACTAATCTTAAGCATAAGAAGATAACTGCTATTGAGTATTACAGGAGGTTTACAAACTTGTCCCGTTATGATGCAGAGACAGCTGGTAATCCCGCCGAAATGCTTCGCCGCTTCAAACTGGGTGCTAAAAAGAAGTGGCGCACACTGGCGACTATTCTACCCTGTGAGACCTACTAGGAGTTCTATGAGATTATGTTGAGGGTAAAAGATTCTGAGAACCTGTCTAGCGATAATGAGGAAGAGAAAGCAAGAGGCAGTAACCAGATGAGGCGTGATAAGGGCAAGGGAAAGTAACCTCAGGGGCCTCGACTGACCCAGAGCTTTAAGAAGAGTGGGAATAGTTCTAGCTCTTCCAGTGAGGGCTTCAGTGCCACAGGACAGAGGAGAGGAGGTAGACCCACTGTAGGACCCTAAATTCAGAGGCCTAGAGAGTCAGCTGGTACAGGTGCACCGTTGTGCCGTAGGTGCAACAACAGACATTTTGGAGAGTGTCGCCGAGGTAGTAGCCGATGTTACACATGTGGTCAGACAGGGCATATGTCTAAGTATTGCCCGCAGAGACTCTAGTCGCCACAGCAGCCACAGCCGCCACAACAGTTTTCTTTGCCACCACCGGTTCCGACCCAGCACTATTCAGGACCCAATGGTTACGGCCCGACAGGTCGTGGCAGTGCATATCACTATCAGGGAGATCCCATCCCTTATCCTTTAGTGTTAAAAATGTTACAATTAGTATATTTATATTTATGGCTAAATTTTTTATCATATATTTTTATTTTTAGTTTGTATCTATTTTTAATTTGCAAATATTTTTTTTATTTGTACCAATTTTCTTTTCATTTTTAATTTGTACCCATATATTAGTTTCCTTTTGTGCCCATATTTTTTAAAGTTTTATTTGTTTTTGTACCCATGTGTATACCGTCACATGACATTTGTATATTTAATCAATGATAGAAAAACTACATATGGTATATTTATGTTTTATGCCTAAACTTTGTATCATATATTTATATTTTTAGTTTGTAGCCACTTTTAATTCGCAACATTTTTTTTAAAATTTGTAGTATTTTCTTTTTAGTTTTATTTTATACCCCTGTATTAATTTCTTTTAGCGCCTATATATTTTTTTTTAAATTCATTTGTACTCATAATTTTTTAATCTTTTATCTGTACCCTAATTTATTTATAATGTACCCATTCTTATTTATTAATGTACCAATTTTTTAACACTATGGATACATTCTTTTGCCATTTATTATTTCTTATTTTTACATAGTTTTTATCCATTTTATTCAATCAAAATGTTTGAATTTTTTTTATTGTAACCTTTTCCATTAGTATCATAATGAAGGATTTTAAATTTATAGGATTATAAATCTCATAAAATATCAATCAATTAATGTCAAAACTATAAAAATATAAATATTAATAGTAATATAATGAGGTGTACAAAGTCAAGGGACTTTGATCAAACTTTGAATACTATTAAGGTTTTAGTCAAAGAATGTTAAGGATTAGAGACCGCATCCAAAGTATCCCTTACTTTAAAAACTCAACACAAGTCCATATAAATCTTGATACCCTACGGGCCTACACCAGGACTGGTCTAGAGTTTTTTAAGGCCCGGGGCGATGCCACAAAATATACCCTCATTTTATATAAGAAAATTAATTGTCAAAATTTCGACTGTTATAGAGATGTTAACCCTTAGGGTTCATATGCTTTTCCTCCACCACTTGAACTAGAATCACTGTAATTGAATTAGAAGTTTAACAGGGCATAGAACTGTAAAAATTGAAACTAGATTTGGTGGAGTGCGCCAGGCCCGAGCTGTAGTGCAACACTTGGGCGACACGCAAGAGACCCAGTAGCAAGCTACTGCAATGGACTCTCCTCCTAAAAGAATTAATTTAACATCGTATAGACCATTGGTCCACGTATCAGATATTAAACTGATAAGAACAGATACTACACTTGATCTTAGCCAAAAGGCCGAGAAAGGTATGCTTAGTAATGTTTCGTACAACCTTATTTATTCTGTCTCTTTGTTTACCTATTCTTGCTGTGGCCGGTGTGGGACTAAGATGTTGGTGATGAAGGTCTAAGTCAGGATACATGCATCCCTTTCCTAGCATAGCCAGGAGGTAAAACCTTCAGAGGTGTCTTTCATATTTTGTCTTCTCGATTACGGATTAATGGTTTCTTTCTATGAACCGATCCTTATTGTTGTGTTGTTTCCGCCGGCGACATCAAAGGCTGCAAGGTAAAGCCTTTTTTTCAAGTTTAAGTTTACTTCTCTGTATGATATAATGATCTGAAACAAGATTGAGAAGGCTTTTTCGATATATTTGAGTGCAGTAGATGATCGATGCTAATCTATTTTTCGTTCTTAGAATTATTCGTGCACAGAGAAGTTGAAGAATACCAAAAAAAAAGGTTCATGTGAAATCTCAAACCTCTTGTGCATTCTCATAGGGAGAAATTTGCACATACTGTGCACAGAAAGTTCATGTCTTCATTGCCTGCAGTTGGGTTGTGTCTGAACCCAAACGCTGCTAAGTAAGCAGTCTTGAAATCAACACGATGAACGGCATCTCAAACATTTTTACTGTCAAAGTATACAAGAAGGTTGAATGGATTATGGGATTGATTACCTGCTCCTAAAGAATGCTTCGCTTGGTGAACACGCTAAACTCCGGGTATTGATAGGTGAAAAAAGCACATGTTGGTGACTTTATATAGCTTTCATAGAAGAGACCTGGTCATTTTAATTACCTCACAAACCCAGGGAAATTAGCTGGAAGGATTCACTTGGTAATTACCTCAGGTCCATATGTCAATCCAAGCTGTTAACGCAGACATATAATTAACTGTACTTTAACAGATATGCACTTGCAGAAATGGAGGCAATATTGTGGCTTAAAATCTTTGGATCTGGACATGGAATCCCTTCCTTGAACTCCAAGGAAGCCGAAATTAATTCACATCACCGCTCACTGAAATCCGACAAGGAGGATCAGGACTCTCCCTGTACGACTAATCAAACTTAACTATAGCTTTAGCCAGTAGCTGTTGTCATTTACAACTTTATATATGTCGTAGAAATTTTACTTGCGAAGTACTTTTGAAACTGACCAAAAACCAAATGAAACAGACGATGTATCTTTTAATTATTAATTTATTTATTTTACATGTGTCAACTTATTATAGGTCGTACCATACACATATCACAAGTCTCAACATATTATAAGTTGTGATGACTTCTAACAGTTAGGATATTTATATGTACTTTATGCGTATATAAGGTTGTAATTAATAAATCATCATTCGCTAGCATGAGATTTTATTTAATCGAAACTTAGTTCTATTTGACTTGATGAACTTTTTATATTCCGAAAAACTCAATCTTTCAATCCAATTAGAATGGATGAGATGTGGGGATGTTTAGAAGATTTAAACTCTTAAAATGTTTAACATTTATTTATTTATGTATTGAATAGGCTCAAACCGAACAAACCCAACCGATTAACAATGATTTGATTTGTTTGGGTCGGTTTCAATGGTGGTATTGATCAAAACCAAACTAAACCGAACCGTTGAATACTAGTTGGTTCGGTTATATGTTTTGTGCCAAACTGAATCAAACTGATTTGCGCCCAACGCTACCCTATACATATGGAGTAAACAAAACATTAATTAAATAAAAATTTTAGAGTAATGCTAGGGAGACTAAATTTTGTAAACTAAATGACATGGAAGTTGATAATTGAATTATTACTTAAACGTTGATAATCGTGCTCATTTCCTATTGGTGACATATTATTTAGTTTGTAAATTTAGTCTTCCTAGCATTACTAAAAAATTTAAGATCTACAGGTTGGCGGGTATGAGTTTGTACTATTCCCTGCGGAGGCGGGGGTAGGGAATCCCCGATTAAAAGAAATGGTTATCGGAGGTGGGGATGAAGGGACACCCCTGGCCCGGCCCGCACCGTTGCCATCAGCACCAGCTTTACCGAGTCTATAAAGCATTGTACTGTGTATCGTAAAGCCAGAAAAGTAATCAATATTACAAATTTACAGTTTGATTTTTCTTTTCTCAAATTCCCTTCTTGAAGGTACAGTAAGAACTTGAAATGAATATTGTAAAAATATACAATATGATCTCTTAAGCTCAGCCTATCTACGTTGCCTTGCAAATATGCGCAGCCTATATGAGACGCCCGCCTGTGCGCAGTTGGTGGCTGGTGGCAGCAGTTAGACGCACTCTAACATCATCGTACTCATGCTCCTCACTCCTCCCAGAGTCCTCCACCAAGAAAACAGATTGAAATTTTTCATGGATTGTAATTTTGTTTGTAACCGGAAACTGCTTGGCGTTGAAACTAGGACTACCCTGAGGTACATTCAATCATGGAAGTCAATAGTATTTTGAAAATTGAATAGTTTTCAAGAAAATTCCGTTGCATTTCTGATGTTTTTCACCGATTTCCACTTCTATCAGTTTCATACTCTCATCAAAGTGAGCCTATCAAAAAGCTCATTTTGAACTAACCACTTTTGAATGAGACATATATAGTCTTCTGCATTGCAGTTTTGATCTGTGTAAAAAGCCAAGGTCTAACACCGAAATTTTATTTCAATCCTATTGGCCGCGTGCAAGGATAGTTTTGCTTTGGTTGATCATATGCACTGTGTTTTTTCGCTTGGTTGAATAATTGAAAATTGAGATTATTTAGGAATAAACATTGAATGCTAAGATTACGTATTGAATTTCTGATGGTAGATTCATAATCAAAAGAGTGTTGTGATTAATTGTTCCAAAAGAAATGAAACAAAAGATACGGTAAGGCTAGGACAATTGTTGTATGAGGTCTACTTGGAAATTCATCCATTGCTGCCATAGAGCTGGTTTCAAGTAATGGGTACTGCCTAGCCACTGCCAAAGGTGCTGCAGAAACTCTGAAAATCAACATGGTTTCGATTCTCATTGTTCGTCAGAATACATTCACGTGGCTTCACATAAACCGTCGATCAACTCAATCATTCCATTCAAGTAATGGGACCATCATACTGTTAAATATTGGCCAAAACGGAGGTGGCAACATGGATTGATATGGTAGTAATAATGAATATAGAATTTTGACTTGCAACAAAATGGCCACGCCACCAGTCGCCTTAGCTGCCAAAGTCTGTTGGGAGTGTCACGGGCTACAACACCTTTTAGGTGCAGTTTGGGATTGAGGTGATTAAAAAAAAAGCTGGTAGAGATTTTGGTGTTTGGTAAACATCTCAAAACAGCTTTTTTTTCAAAGTTTCACATGAAAAAAAGCCAAAAAGTGGAAGCTGCATTTTGCAGCTTCAAGAAGCCGCTTATTATACAAAACACGAAGCTACAGTACCAAGTTAATGAATATTTTCAATTTGCCAATACTGCCCCCTCCTTTCTCCTTTCTCCTTCCTCCTTCGCCTGATTCCTACACTCTGCACTCTTTCTTTCTCTCTCGCAAAACACTCTGCACGCCCCTCTTCCCTCCTGCCGCTACACCTCTTCCTCCTCCTCCTTTTCCTTTCTCTCCGTCGGTCTCAGCGCCACACCGCCGTCGCCTTCCAGGTACCAGGTACTCGATTTGCTTGAATATTTTTGTTGTAATTAATTAATTTAATTTTTAGGTTAGGGTTTGGCTGCTTTCTCCAGTTTGCTTCTATTTTTGTAGTTTAATTTTAATTCAGGGTTTTGTAGTTTAATTTTTGTAGTTTAATTAAGTTTAATTTTAATTTTAATACATGGATGATGAACCCATTTTTTTGGGGTTTTCTGAAACAGGGTTTTGTGTGGCAACCAACGAACGAGCTCGATCTCATTGATTAGGTAAACATAACTCTTTCTCTCTCCCTCTCCATCTCTCTCTCTCTTCCATCGTTGAAGCAATTTCAGTTTTGGTGTTTGAATTAATGTTCTAATTTTCAGTTTTGGGGTTTGAATTAATTCTCTAAATTTCAGTTTTGGGGTTTGAATTAAGGTTATTATCATGAGATCTATGAAGCAATTTCAGTTCTTAGGGAAAGAGCTTCGAAAACACGGGTGAACAGTATTGTCGAACTGAATGCTGCCATTGGAATATCAATGAGATGTTGAATTCTTTTTCTTTGCGACATTGTAGGTACATACAATATTGTCGAACTGAATGTCACCCCTGCTTATCAGAAACTGCATCGAGAGAGCTGCAGAGTAATTACGTGAAAATCAGGCAGGTATTCTTGCTGTGAACTTATTATAGTGAGGATTGAGCAGATGTCGACCCAAAAATTCTCATATGGTCCTCAAAGAAGTTGATCATGCTTAAAGTTCTATGGGAGTCCCATTTGGTTTCTCTGTTAACGGGATCTACATATTGGTATATGGTTCTCAAGGATCCAATTGACATCATCTTCATGAAACAGGGGAGGCCACAGCAGTGCCAATCACCGTAAGGCAGCTTGAAGCTATAGTGAGGTTAAGTGAGGCCCTTGCAAAAATGCAACTGTAAGTATTAGTGATACTGATTGATGCTTAGGAGTTAGGACTTCCAATTGTGATGTCTATTAACATGGACGGGGACTAGAACTTTAATATTGAAAACCACAATGTCAAATTCAGGCGCCACGAAGCTACTGAGGAGCATGTTGGTGAAGCAATAAGACTATTCAATGCAGCCACAATGGACGCGGCAAATCTCTTTCCAAAGCTAGATTCCAATATCTTCAGTCCAAGCTTTCACTCGGCCCTCCTCCGTTCAGCTTGAGGGGGGGGGGGGGTAAAGAGGCACACAAATAGTTGTATTTTTTGTCACAAGTTTGTTACAACTGTCCGTGTAACTAATTACTAGATTAGTGAGTTAACTAGGTGTAATCAGTTGCTAAGCTATTTTCCAAAGTTGTATGTAAACCTGTTGTAATTTCTTATTCACTAAGAAATGAAATATCAGAGTTATTTCTCATAGCAAAGTCTGGAATACAACAGCAGGTCAATCTTAAAAGTTTATAAATATTTTTCTTTTAAAAATAAAGTATATTTAGTAATTCACCTTTATTTGTTAAAAAAAATTAAATTAATGACACATATAGTATTATACCCTTTTTGGTCATTTCACACAGTCACAGCTGTTTTACATAAAAGTTTACCAAACACTATAATACTGCTTTTTCTTCCAAAAACACTTTCACAAAAAAGTTTACCAAACACTCTGCTGCTTTATTTCACAGCTGCTTATTCTCACAGCACAGCAGAAGCAGTTTTTTTTCACAGCACAGCAATACCAAACTAAGCCTTAGTGATCAGACCACTTTCATTCTGTATGTATTTCTCATTATTCATTCATGGATTTGATGGGTTTTCGTTGCTCATCAGAAAAGTGCATAATTTGATTAAATTTTTAGATTTGAGAAATAAATTTAGAACCTTGACAGCAACCATTGTGGGCAGGAAGAAAGAGGACCGCCGAAAGGCTAAAATATTTAGTTTGGAGATGTTGAGGAGCACCTTGAGCATGCAGTGATGAACATAGTGACAAGATCATTCCAACAGAAAATCATCAAAGTCGTCTTTAAATAATTGAAAAATGAGTGAGGCATGAGTGTAGTAACCCATAAAACAAAGAATGAAAACCAAATAAACTCAAATAAAAATATTCTGAATAAAAAAGAATTAGATACAGTTCTCTCCCCCTTCTGCAATCATCAAAATTGATTTGTGAAGTCTGAAGTGATCAGAAATCTAAATCTATACGTATGGTATTATACGTTAATGAGGCAGTAAATTGTCGAAAATCAGAGATGAAACCCTTGAGACACATGCTTTTCCTCCATCCCTAATGGTTGTTGGTTTCAACTTTCAAGTGTTTAATATGGACTCGGATTCGATATGAACTCATGAAACTCGAACTAGAATCACCGTAATTGAATTAGAAGTTGAACAAGACATAAAAACTATAAAAGGTTAAAACTAGATGCAAAGCAGTAGAAACGAGAAATGAAGATGGAGAATGAGGGTGGAATTCCATTGTCGCCTGAAGGGCCTAAAAAAGAGCTAGAACAGGAATTTTGTGGTCCTGTAATTGGGTTGGGTTGGAGTGCGCCAAGCCTGAGCAGTAGTGCAACGCTTAGGCGACGAGAATCTCATAAAATGTTATTCTTTCTAAAATAATCTATGTAAATAAAAGTTTAATATAAAATTCAGTAGAAAGAACTGGGCATAAAACCATAAAGAATGGAACTAGTTTTGGTGGGTTGCGCCAACCCGAGCAGTAGTGCAACGCTTGGGCGACACGCAAGAGTCCCAATAGCAAGCTATTGTAGTGGACTCTTCCCCTAAAGAAATTAATTTAATATCGTGTGGACCATTGGTCCACGTATCAGATATTAAACTGATAAGAACAGATACTACACTTGATCTTAGCCAAAAGGCCGAGAAAGGTATGCTTGATAACAAGTTGTAAAACCTTATTTATTCTGTCTCTTTGCTTAACCATTCTTGCTGTGGCCGGTGTGGCACTAAGATGTTTATGACATGGGTCCTAAATAAGTATGCATCGCCCACATTTTTACTACAATGCATGCATGAATCCCTTTCCTAGCTAGGAGGTAAAAACCTTAACAGGGATGTTTGAAACTTTGTCTTCTCGATTCTCTTTAAAAACCAATGGCTCTAGGATCATGAGGGAAGGATAAACCGATAAAGGATCGATTCTTGTGTTGTTTTCGCCAAACAACATCGAAAGGTGCAAAGTAAAGCTTTTTTCAAGTTTTAGTTTACCTTTATTCCGAATGCACACGAGAATTGAGATATAACAAAAGAATTCATCAAGATTTAGATACTCAGTCATAACTTTAATAAAATCAATTGGTTTTAGTCATATCTCAACCCTCATGTGCATTCACAGAGGTAGAAGTCTACACATGCGTAGAAAGTTCATGTCTTCATTGCATGCGGTTAAAAAGATTGTGTCTAAAACCCAACCTTACTACATTCAAGAGGGGTGCATTGTGTGCCTCTGTATTAAGTAAAGACTTTTACGGCTTTTAAAAGTCTATGAAAATTCAATTATGACTTTTTGTGAGTCTACAATGTTAGAGTATGAGTATGAAACATGTTTGAGGATTAGCTATAATATTGGATTAATTGTTGAAGGGAAAAGTCTTGGTAAGGTGTTCGGATGAATCCTATTTCTTGTAGGATTATAAGTACTTTTAGTATTCCTTTGGGAAAAGGATTTGGATTCTGCACTGATTGATCTTGTGCACTTATTGTGTGATAATGTTTTGTTTTAGAGTTCCACTCTAATTCTAATAGGAGAATGAGTTGGATTAACACTATATATAACCTCAATCACTGCTCTTGCAAATATCGTTGCTCATCTTGTGTTGAATACCTATTATTCAGAAAGCTCTATAGTTTTGCTAAAGAGGAGAAGATTGCTTGGTTGTGAAGTTATTATGGCTTCTTCAAGCTCGAGTTCTGCAGGTATATTTTCAACTGGTTTTGTGTTCAAGTTTATAGTTTTGTCGCTTAGTTTGAGTTTTGGAGTTTTGGTAATTTGATTGGCATATCAACGATATGTGATATAGTTCTTACATGTGGTATTAGAGCTTGGGATTGATAATTGCCATTAAGTTCGAAATTATGCAAAAGAATCTGGACAAGAAGCTATAAACTTTTAAATTTTCAAACCCAGAATCGCATAACCTAGCTTGAAAATAAGAACAGGAAAACGACACCGTTTAAAAAAAAAAAAAAAAGAGAAGGGGTTTTTCAAAATATAGCCGTTATTATTTTCAAACGTTGTTACCGTTATGTTTGCTGGGTTTGCATCTTTTCCTTTTCTTGTTTCTGGGTTTATGGCGATTCAAGAAATTTTTGTGCTTCTACTCTCATGCTAATTACATTCCTTGATTGTTCCAAAAGTTATGTTTGTAATTTTTAAACTTGAATTTAGGTTAAAAAAAAATTATTTGAACTGAAGAATACCATGTATTTGTGTATAATTAGAAACTATAATTGCATCTTGCCTATTCGAATCAAAATCATCTAAAAGGATAAACTGAATCAACTATTTTAGAGTTTCTGTTGCTATATTATATTGAGTTTATTGAATTTTGATCCTCCATACATGTGGTGTGATATATGAACACTATCCAACATGATTCTTGAATGCAATCTTGTGTGAGTTGTTTACTCTATATATGGTTATCTTTATCAAAGTTTGAGACGATGTGTATGACAAAATTGACTCATGGTGAGGATTACATGGTGAAATAGATAGAAATCATGAATCCCAAAAGATAAAAAAAATATAAAAAAATTTAAAAAAAAAGGTTAGGTGTCATCATTGCAAAACTAAAGGTCATTATAGAAAAGATTATGAAATATTCAAGGAATGGCTGAGGGCTAAAGGTAGAACTAATGCGTATGTCTGTGAGGAATCAAATCTCATTGAAATTCCTGCAAATTCTTGGTGGTTTGATACTTGTGCATCTATGCATATAACAAATTCACTAAATGGTTTTGAAAAACAAAAACAAGCAAATGCATACAACGTTTTTGTTGGTGAAGGAACTAGAGTTACAGTTGAGTCTATCGGAAGGGTAAAACTCAAATTATCTTCTAACTTTATATTAGAATTGTCCAATGTTTTGTATGTGCCTGCAATGAGAAGAAGCCTAATATCTGCATCTAAGTTAGTAAATGAGGGTGTCATATTCATAGGTGATAAGGAATGCATAAAAATTTTCAGTAAAGGATCTTTAAAAGGAAAAGCAGTTTTGCATGATCATTTATGGAAAATGCAGTGCACATTATTGGACAAAGAGTTGAGTATTTTAACCACAACTGCATTTTCCATAAATGATCTTGGACAAAGAGTTGAGTATTTTAACCACAATTGCCAAAAGAATGCATAACTTTGACAATTCCTATATGTTGTTGCATAAAAGACTAGGACACATTTCGAAAGATAGGATCATGCAATTGTCAAAGTTAAATTTCATACCTGCTTTAGATTTTAATAATGCATCTGAATGCATTGATTGCATGAAGGGTAAAACCACCAATGTTAGGAAAATGGATGCAAATAGAAGTAAAAATTTACTTGAGATCATACGCACAGATGTTTGTGGACCTTTCCTGTCAAAACCATTTGTGGAAATTCATATTTTGTGAGTTTTATAGATGACTACTCCAGACATGGTTACATATTTCTAATAAATGAAAAGTCAACAGTTCTTGATTGTTTTATAGTTTTTAAATGTGAAGTATTTCCAACTAAACCTTGTGATTAAGATTGTTAGATCCGATAGGGGAGGGGAATATTTTGGTAGGCACATAGAGGCAGAGCAACAGAAGGGTCATTTTGCACAATTTCTTGAGCAGTAAGGCATTGTGGTTCAGTACACTACTTTAGGCACACCCCCAACATAATGTAGTGGCTGAGAGAAGAAACTGAACCTTGATGGGAATGGTTAGAAGTCTCATTTCAAAATTAAAGCTACTTGGTTTTTTGTGGGGAGAAGCATTGAGGACTATGTGTCGAACAAAGTGCCTAAAAATCAGTGCCAAAAACACCTTTTAAGCTATGGACTGGAAGAACACCAAGTTTTAATCATTTTCATGTGTGGGGTTGCAAAGCAGAAGCTAGGTTTTGCAACCTAGATGAGATGAAGCTTGATTCTAGAACCATGTCATGCTACTTTGTGGGATATTCAGAGAAATCTAAGAGCTTTAAGTTTTATTGTCCTCAAGCACAAACTAGAATTCAAGAGACTCATAATACAGTTTTCTTAGAAGACAAAGATGTATCAGACTTAGTTCATGACACTTTTGAGTTTGAAGAATCAGAACAACTTGATGGCTCGATTCCAATGGACTACAACCATATCTCAGTGCTGCCAAGAAATCAGACAGATGAAGAAGATTTTGATGAAAAGATGACACATGAAATAGTTGTTGAAATACAAAATGAACATGGAGATGCTTCTTATGCACAAGATATATCCCTAAATGCTCAACGTTCTCACATTGAGAAAGATGCATGTCAAGTAAGTGATCAATTAAATCTGAGGAAGTCAAGTAGAGGCAAGAAACCAGTAATTTTAACTGATTACGTCTATCTCCAAGAGGCAGAATTCGACATAGGTGACATAGATGATCCAGTTACCTATCAACAAGCAATTCAATGTCCTCAAGTTGCATTATGGAAGAAAGCAATGGTGGAAGGGTTGGATTCCATGGCCAAGAATAAGGTCTGGACCCTTGTGAACTCCAATTCAAATGCTAAACGAATTGGTTGCAAGTGGGTTTACAAAACTAAAAGGGATGTTGTAGGGAGAATAGAGAGATACAAGGCTCCGTTAGTAGCCAAAGGCTTTACTCAGAGAGAAAAGATTGATTACAATGACACGTTTTCACCAGTTTCTTCCAAAGATTCTACGAGGATCATCATGGCTTTGACTGATCTGGAGCTACACCAGATGGATGTTAAAACTGCTTTTCTGAATGGTGATTTAGAGGAAGACATATCCATGGTCCAACCTCCTGGATTTTCTGAAATAGGGAAAAAGAATATGGTCTGCAAACTAAATAAGTCAATTTATAGACTTAAACAAGCATCTAGGCAGTGGTTTCTCAAATTTGATCAGGTAATTACTGGTTATGGTTTTCTTGAGAACAAGATGGATGATTGCATCTATTTAAAACCAAGGTTCTAAAAGTCGCTAGGCGCTAGTCGGGCGGCGGGCTGAGGCCTAGCGCCTAGGCGGGCACCTAGACGGATTTAAGTAAATCTATCATATTTCGTACAAATAAGTGTCTGCTTATACTTTAAATATATGTAATTTCATTATAAACTACAAAATAGAATGCATATATATTATGAAGTATTGGAACATAATGAAAACATGTGAAATAAAGATATAATGTGTGTTCATTTAAGTATGCAACAAGTTTCTTACAATTTATTGGGAAAAAATAAAATGCAAAATGAAAGTTATCTATTTTTTGTCTAAGTGAGTTGGGACGTAGGTGGGTGTTTATTTGTTGATGATATTCTACTTGCAAGTTGTAATATGTAATTGCTTAGAGAGACCAAGATTTTTTTGCGTACTAATTTTGAAATGAAAGATTTAGGTGAAGCACATTATGTTCTGGGGATTGAAATAACAAGAGACAGAAAGAGAAAGCTTCTAGGGCTATCTCAAAAGGGATACATTGAAATGGTATTTAATAGATTCAATATGGAGAAATGCAATAAGGCAGATGTTCCTGTTAATAAAGGTGACAAATTTTCTGGAACAGTGCTAAGCAAACAATAGTGTCTACCTCTACAATGGAGGTTGAATTTGTTGCATGTTTTGAAGGAATGAAATAGACAGTATGGTTGAGAAATTTTGTTACTGAGATGAGAATTGTTGACTCAGTTAAAAGACCCTTAAAGATATTTTGTGACAATAATGTTGGTGTGTTTTTCTCTAAGAATAATAAGAGAACTTCGGCTTCAAGACTAATGGATGTGAAGTTTCTTAAAGTTAGAGAAATGGTGAAGAAATGAGAGATCAAAATTATGTATTTATCTACTGAGAAGATGATTGCAGATCCTCTTACTAAAGCCTTCCAAACAATGTGTTTAAAGCACATGTTACCAGAATGGGAGTTTTAGAAGCTTTTGATAAGTGGGAGTGAGCAAGTGATCAGATTTGAGATTGTTTTGAAGATGTAGTGTTGTTAATGTTGTTGCGGTTGAAGGTTTCTCGAGTTAAGTTAGTTATGACACGCTGGCATCTTTTCTTAATTAGTTTTCCAGCTTGACTTTTGTTTTGGTTTTTATCTGTATTCAATTTTTCCATTTTGTGATTGATTGTTTCAGAAAGCTAGTATTGCAATAAAATAGTTTGAGTTTGCTAGTAAATCAGTTTGTGATTTTACTGAGGTATACTTTGGAACTATTTAGTGTATTGTTCTGTTTTGAATGGTTCTTGTCATTATGGCTGAGATTTTAACTACGATTGAGTTGAAATTGGCTTAAATGAGTGGGAGTAATGAATATTGGCATTACTGTAATTGTTTTTCGTATAATTGCAAAATGAAGATTTGGATATGTTGTGATTCTTGGATAAAGTCTGAGATTGTGCAGATAGAGTCCTAGAGTTCCATATATTGATATGCATAGGTAAGTTTGAATGCGAAGTTGAAGGCTTTATTTTGGACTTAGTGATCACTTCCATGTTTCATTTAGTTAATCACTGTGTCTTCATATTCAAGTGGAAGAAAGTTAGAGTATGAGTATGAAACATGTTTGAGGATTAGCTATAATATTGGATGAATTCTTTAATGGAAAAGTATTGGTAAGGTGTTCGGATGAATCCTATTTCTTGTAGGATTATAAGTGCTTTTAGTGTTCCTTTGGGAAAAGGATTTGGATTCTGCACTGATTGATCCTGTGCACTTATTGTGTGATAAGGTTTTGTTTTAGAGTTCCACTCTAATTCTAATAAGAGAATGAGTTGGATTAACACTATGTATAACCTCAATCACTGCTCTTGCAAATATCGCTGCTCATCTTGTATTGAATACCTATTATTCAGAGAGCTCTATAGTTTTGCTAAAGAGGAGAAGATTGCTTGGTTGTGAAGCTGTTATGGCTTCTTCAAGGTTAAGTTCTGCAGGTATGTTTTCAACTGGTTTTGTGTTCAAGTTTATAGTTTTGTCACTTAGTTTGATTTTTGGAGTTTTGGTAATTTGATTGGCATATCAACGATTTGTGATATAGTTTTTACATACAAAAATTCAGGTGTATTCAAAATTTCATTTATTTTAAAAGATTTTAGAATTCATGGATTTTTATAGACTTTGAGTGCTTTTATAGTAATTATTATTTATTTATTTATTTTTATTTTTAATCATAGCAAACTAATTCTCTCCCCCTAAAATGTTGATGGATTTTATTTTTCTCAATTCTCTGATGATATACTATACCACCCACCATAATGCAATGAAGATCATTATCAGCACTTCCACCACCATGTCACCACTACCACACATTGGATGCTCCTTGCTTGTGGAGCAGCATACCGCATACCGAAAAAAAAAGTGAGGTAATGCCCCTCGCAAAATGGTTTGAGAATGGAACAACATAGCACCATAACTGCCACCTCTACGACCACATCACCATCACCATCGCCTCATCCCTACTACTCCTCCACCACACCACCACAATCAGCACCTCTACTTTTACCTCGACCACCATATAGACACCGGCTTTACTATCACCACTTTGCCGACAATAACCACGGGACACACTTTCACCATTACCATTGCCATCTCCTCATAAGACCACTTTATCATGGTCATGATCACCATTTCAATAATGAAAACTTAAAAATAATAATGCTTATTAATAAATTGGTTATTAAAAAGTCCAAGCCAATCCACAAAATTCTAGAGTTGAACTCTCTAGAATTTTACAAAAGTCTATCGTTAAACTTCTTTATTTTCCACAAAAATTATATCATTAAAAGTCTGAAATTTTTATGGAGCTTATAATGATCAGTAAATGCCTACTAAATCTGCGAAAGTATGTTACTTTAAAAACTCAACAAAAGTCCATATAAATCTTGATACCATACACCCGTAAGTAGTCTTGAACCAACACGATCGATGGACGACATCTTAAACATTTCTATTGTCACAATATACAGAAAGGAACATGGAATCACTTCAACTCCAAGAAAACTGAAATCAATTCCGATCACCCCCCACTGAAATCCAACAATGACAAGGACAAGGATACTCCATGCTTTCCAACAGTCCTACTCCTTCCACTCTGGACTCTCCCTCCAGGTACGTCTACTCAAATTTACCAGAGCATGGTCAAGTGTCTTATGGAAGCAGTTGAAAAAGGGGGGTGTGTAATGGAATATTGGATGAAATGAGAATATATCCCACGGGTCAAATCTAGGCTTTGCCTCCATCCCAACATCAAATCTCTCCTTTTTCTTAGCGAAAAAAGATCTCTCCAATTTGTTCACTCGCTCTACGAAATCGGCATCCAAGTCTCGCTCAAAGTCTCAAACCCTACACAGGGAGTTGAACATGGTTAACCTCTAGGAATAAACGGGCATGGTTAAACCAGGTGTACGATAGAGAAATTACCGTGCGGGTCACATTACTCCACACCCATCCATTCTCGCTCATCTCTTCAGTAGCATTTTCCATTCCTTGGAAAACAATATAATCGATGAACCAGGGATTCATAAACAACATTATATAGATTGTTGGGAACATGAACGACAGAGTTGCCAAATTCATACGTGCATGCAGCACTACGAACGAACAGGAGTAGAATAGTGAAATAGGATTAGCAAATGTTACGCAACATGGTTGTGTTGAAAGAGTTTAGTCAGCTTCGATCGAGGCTGTAAATTGTCGAAATTCCGACTGTTATAGAGATGTAAACCCTTAGGGTTCATATGCTTTTCCTCCACCACTTGAACTAGAATCACTGTAATTGAATTAGAAGTTTATAACAGGGCATACAACTGTAAAAAATTGAAACTAGATTTGGTGGAGTGCGCCAGGCCCGAGCTGTAGTGCAACACGCAAGAGACCCAGTAGCAAGCTACTGCAATGAACTCTCCTCCTAAAAAAATTAATTTAATATCGTGTGGACCATTGGTCCACGTATCAGATATTAAACTGATAAGAACAGATACTACACTTGATCTTAGCCAAAAGGCCGAGAAAGGTATGCCTGGTAACGAGCCATAAAACCATATTTATTCTGTCTTCGCTTTGCCCTTTCTTGCAGTGGCCGGTGTGGGATTAACATATTACAAGTTGAGAAAATGGGGCTAACTTCCATGCTATGAGAAAAAGATGCTTACATTGTTAATACCAATGTTACTTCCACAATCATAAAAAATAAAAACAAAAATTGCTCACAATTCATTAGAATTATGCCATTCAAATTCTTTTGTTTCAGTTATAAGATTATCGAATTATTGTGCTCGCAGTGATGAGATTATCAAATTATTGTGTCTTACGTGCTTGAATTTGAATTTTCTAATTCTTTTTTTTCCTTTTCAGCAAGAATTCTAATTCTTGGATTGTTCATTTTGTTTGTTCACTAATGTATATATTATATTTTCTGATGCAAAAAAGGTGATTGTCGGACGAGGAGTTGAGTTGAGGAGCACGCTGAGGTGAGGTATCACCATCTTTGGAGTTCCTCTCAAGATTATGAACTAGTGATTTCTACTCACCTATGTGCCCTACGAACATCAGGGCTTAAGGCGTGCTTAATCTGACGTCATCATTAGGTAGTTAGTTTACCATCTGAAATTCTTTTTTTGTTGTTTTACAAGAACCGATAGAGCTTTATTAATTTGGAGTGGATGTGAAATGGAAAATCTAGATTCATTAAACTTGAAATACATCACTACGTTGATATTGGCAAATTTACAACTACTAATAAAGAAAGAATTATTACATGTTTCTTCTTTGTAAAATCATCTATGGAAATAAAAGTTGAGCATAAAATTGTAGTAGAAAGAATTGGGCATAAAACCGTAAAGAATTGAACTAGTCTTGGTGGGGTGCGCCAGCCCGAACAGTAGTGCAACGCTTGGGCGACACAAGAGAGTCTCAATAGCAAGCTATTGTAGTAGACTCTCCCCCAAAAGAAATTAATTTAATATCATGTGAACCATTGATCCACATATCAAATATTAAACTGATAAGAACAGATACTACACTTGATCTTAGCCAAAAGGCCGAGAAAGGTATGCTTAATATCGCTTCGTACAACCTTATTTATTCTGTATCTTTGCTTAACCCATTCTTGTTGAGGCCAGTGTGGGACTAAGATGTTGGAGACGTGAGTCCTAAGTAAGTATACATTAGCCGCAGTTTTACAACAATGCAATGCTAATGCCTGCATTCCCTTTCCCATCGACCCTTATTGAAATCCGACAAGGAGGAGGAGAATAATCGTACTCCTATAAGCTATAGCTGTTGTCATTGATTAATTATAACTTAATATATGACGGGGAAATTTTCTCTTGCAAGACAGTCTGACATATCATATTAATTTGATGCGGACTATTAATCAAGCTGAACTTTATTTAAATGTGTAGGACGCAGGAGCACCAGCCTGGGGGAGGGTGGGAGTAATATTGTCGGAAAGTGTCGCGAAAGAGAATATAAGTGGTTGTGTTTCTGCTTGTTGCAAAATGGTTCTGAGAAGTTAGCGGGTGAACTTGAACGCTTTGTGGAACGAGGGAATTTATGAGTGTAAAGTCTCAGGTAGCTACCAGAAAACCTACAAAAAAGAAATAAATCGATCGAGTTCTTGCTCTTCAGCATGCCTTCACCTTCCAATGTATTGATTTCTACTCAGAGTTGCTAATTTTTTTTCCAACATTCGGCTCTTTTTGTTCCATGTCAAGATTTGGTGGTCAAGACAAAGTCAAGAGACTACATTGCGCAAAAAGATGGAATAAAATTATTGTTCCATATAAAAGAGAAGTGTATGCATTAAGAGGATGAATACTACACATTACGAAAGGAACAATGTCATCGGAAACAAAAAATATGACCAACCAAAGAGATTTGATCAAACACTCGCTTGTTCCGGGGTTGGGGTGTACCGGCCATGATGTCAAACTTCTTGTGCATTCTGGAGAAATTTACACACAGATAAGAAGTTCATGCTTTCAGTTCTTGCAGTTTAAATGGTTGTGTCTGAATCTGAACCTGCTACACTAAGCAATCTTGAAATGACATGATCGACGACATCTCAAACATATTTTAACCTGAATTTCAATGGTGAAAGAAATGCAAGAGGGTTGAATGAATTTACGATCTGAAATTCTCTTTTGCAAGCTTGATTAATTTGGTGTGGTTATGATAAAATTAGAATCCAAACTTACAATTACAAAAAAGAATTACGTAATACTATAACAGATTAAAACTGAATTTGGTGGGGTGCGCCAGCCCGAGCAGTAGTGCAACACTAGGGCGACGCTCAAGAGCCCTAGTAGCAAGCTACTGTGATCGACTCTCCCCGTAAAGAAATTAATTTAATATCGTGTGGACCATTGATCCACATATCAGATATTAAACTGATAAGAACAGATACTACACTTGATCTTAGCCAAAAGGCCGAGAAAGGTATGCTTAGTACTGTTTCGTACAACCGTATTTATTCTGTCTCTTTGTTTACCTATTCTTGCTGTGGCCGTTGTGGGACTAAGATGTTGGTGATGAAGGTCTAAGCCAGGATACATGCATCCCTTTCCTAGCATAGCTAGGAGGTAAAACCTTCAGAGGTATCTTTCATATTTTCTCTTCTCGATTAAGGATTAATGGTTTCTTTCTATGAACCGATCCTTATTGTTGTGTTGTTTCCGCCGGCGACATCAAAGGCTGCAAGGTAAAGCTTTTTTTTCAAGTTTAAGTTTACTTCTCTGTATGATATAATGATCTGAAACAAGATTGAGAAGGCTTTTTCGATATATTTGAGTTCAGTAGATGATCGATGCTAATATATTTTTCGTTCTTAGGATTATTCGTGCACAGAGAAGTTGAAGAATACCAAAAAAAAAAGTTCATGTGAAATCTCAAACCTCTTGTGCATTCTCATAGGGAGAAATTTGCACATACTGTGCACAGAAAGTTCATGTCTTCATTGCCTGCAGTTGGGTTGTGTCTGAACCCAAACGCTGCTAAGTAAGCAGTCTTGAAATCAACACGATGAACGGCATCTCAAACATTTTTACTGTCAAAGTATACAAGAAGATTGAATGGGATTGATTACCTGCTCCTAAAGAATGCTTCGCTTGGTGAACATGCTAAACTCCGGGTACTGTTATAGCGAAAAAAGCACATGTTGGTGACTTCATATAGCTTTCATAGAAGAGACCTGGTCATTTTAATTACCTCACAAACCCAGGGAAATTAGCTGGAAGGAATCACTTGGTAATTACCTTAGATCCATATGTAATGCCAAGCTGTTAACGCAGACACATAATTAACTGTGCTTTTAACTAATATGTACTTGCAGAAATGGATATTGTGGCTTAAAAGCTTTTGGATCCGGACATGGGAGTCCCTTCCTTGAACTCCAAGGAAGTCGAAAGCTCACTGAAATCCGACGAGGAGGAGGAGAAGGATCGTCACGCTCTCCTACTTCTCCCACTAATCAGGACTCTCCCAATACGACTTAAACTTAGCTAGCTTTAGCCAGTAGCTGTTGTCATTTACAACTTTATATATGTCGGGGAAATTTTACTTAAGAGACTATTAATCGAGTTGAATTTTGTTTGAATGTGTAGGAAACGAGAGCATGGTCGAATGTGTAATGGAAGTAGTTGAGGAAATGGAGGAGTTTTGGGGGAGATTCTGAACTTGCTCACCAACTAGTTGACATACAAGAACCTCTTGTGGACGAGGGAATTTATAAGTATAGTTTCAGGTAGCCACTGGCAAACCTACGAAAAAGAAATAGATTGATCGAGTTCTCGCCAATCGTTGATGCATAATTCTTCTCACATTCGCATTTCTCAGATTTGAATACGGCTAATCATGTACCAAATAAAAGAGAAGTGTATACATTCAAAGGACAGATGCTACACATTACAAAGGCAAAATGTTATGGGAAACAAGAGGCCGCCCCAACAAAGGGGTTGTGTTAGACACTAGCAGCTTCTGGAGTTGGGGTGTACCAGCCATGGTGGACCTCAACAGCCTTCTTTCTTCTAGCCAGTCGAGACTTTCTCCGTGCTCCCGTATTCCTGTGCAGAGTTCCCACCTTAACTGCTTTGTCAATAATGGAGTATGCCTCTCCAATGAGCTTCTCAATAGAAAGGACCTCTTCGGGTGCAGCATCTGGCTTCTTCTTCAGCCCATCCAGAGCTTCCAAAACCTGGAAAAGGTAGCCAAAAATTAATCAATGGCATTCCAATTTGAAATGCTAACCATTCCTTTCTCAGCAGGTAACAATGCTAACGGGGTCTTTCAAACTTTATCTTCCCATTTAATAACAGAGAACAGAAGGAAACAACACACATTTAATAACAGAAACCGAGATCACTTCCACAACCTGTTGGGATAAAAAAGGCATCACACCACTGGATAAAACAAAAACTTTCATGGCAACCCATACCATCTCTGCAAACATAATATACTAGCCCACGTATCCTTACAGTGTACAAGCACATAGCTAACATTTTTATCTGAAATTACTCTATGTTTTTTAAAAGATGATGCTCCAAAACTACTAAGCAAAATAATTTCTCCGGCACAACTTGCGTTACACCAAATACCATCAATACATTATCTTTGGTACAATTGCCTTTCCATAACTTATAGAAAGATGCTATTCAAGACAAACATATAGATTACGAAGTAAAGGTACAATTGCCTATCCACTTCTGGAAAGATGTCCTTAACTTAGAACAAGAATAATTGAACCAACCAAATGATGAAACCCAACGCAGAACTTGGTCGTTAACCTCAATTACTAGATCAATTTAGACTGTGATATGGTTGCTCAATTAGATGAGAATCCAAGTATCAAACATGGTCACAAGAAGCAAAACCCATCAGTTAACAATGTAAGACAAGTACTTCCTTCAACCCGAAACCAATCATAATATACTTAAATTACATACAATGCAAGCCAAAAGAAGCTAAACCCATCAGTTAACAATGTAAGAGAACAACCAGAATATACTAATTTTACATACAATGCAAGCCCAAAGAAGCGAAACCCATCAGTTAAAATCTAATTAACTTGCCGAAAAGAGAAGTACCTTCTTCATTCGGGTTTTAATTTCGGATTTGCGGGATTTGTTGTAAATCCTCCTCTTTTCGGCCTGCCGAGCTCTCTTCACAGCAGAGTCGGGTTTCTTCGTAGCGACCTCACAAACAATGGAATGTCGAACCAGCCTCCGAAGTGGGCTCACAGCCAAATACCCTGAAAATAGACAAGAAAAAGACGTAATTTTTCTCTTTTGATTTAACATTCTGCACTGTAAGGTGCTGAGAAATTGGTGATAATATGATACAGAAACCAAAATTTTACACCAAAACGCGAAATCTTCCACCCCAATAACACGACTGGGACTCGTACAACTGGGTTTCTTCGTATCTCGAAAACCCCATATTTGAAATAGGAAAAGTTTCAAAATTTTCACGATTCCAAGAAGAAAAATGCAGTAATTTAAAGAGAGAGAGAGAGCTTTGATTACCTTTGGAGAAGAAATTGGGAGAAATGGTGGCTGAGAAACTGAGGGAAGTTGTGGAATGAGTAGTGGCAGAGGAAGTAGAAGGGCCATTGAGTGAAAGCTTGCTGAATCTTGAAGGGAGGGATAGGCATGGAGATAGGCAATGAACTGCAGCTGCCATCTCTCTCTCTCTCAAATTGTTTGAAGCTCTCTGTCTGCAGAGTGCGGAGGGACTGCTCTCTCTGAATTTTATCCACTGCGGATGTGAAACTCCTCTTTTACCCCTGGGAGGAATGGGATGTCTGGAATTACTCTTCTGTCCATGATGATTTTAATTTCACAAGTATTTTGTTAAAAAGGAGCGGCCTACATTTAAATGTGGGTTTTGTATGCGCTGAGGTTGGCCCCGCCGGCCGACGGTACATTCGTTTGTAAATCGTTGCCGAAAAGAGGGCTGCCACCCTGATCACGACGACTGAGTTGGGAAGCACTCGCTGTTATGAGTCGTCGGAATTGTGACCGGTTTAGCGGCCACAGGACCGAATGGCTGCCTCAAGAAACAAGTAATGGAAGGTAAATGTTTTACCACATTATTTTACGAAGTCTATGCGTTGTTCCAGGCAAATATGTCGATTTTGAAGTTGTGAAAATGTCGAACGTTATTTTCATGTTGATTAAAAAGCTTCCATGATTTTGTAGTTTTAACCGATACTTTTACTGACACCGATATATTTATCAACATTTTGATGCTAAATGGAATTCCAAATTCCGCTCCAGCCTTACGTATTTAAGTTCTGAACAGCAGGCAGTAATTCTCCTTTAAATTCACAGCTCAAAATTCAGGAGAATTCACAGCTAAACACACGCACTTCCAGTTAATATGAACAAACTTTGTATACAACATACGGTAACAGTAAACTCATAAGCTGCACACGGTGGCTCATGTTAGTCTAGAATCGGTCCTCCGTCACCACCACGGGTTGAGCCTCAAGGTGCTTCCTAGCAACGTACGGACCCATTTTAACAGCTTCGTGCAACTGCATACAGAAAGGAAGGAACATGAGAAGATACACAAGAAGGTTACATGAGCGTTCACGAAATTCGTTGTTTCCGACAAAAAGAGTGAAGACGACCTAATTGTTTTGATTAATTATAATGATAAAACATTTTTTTTCCTTATTTAAACCAATAGTTTACCATTTTCAGTTTTATGGTCCACAACTTTTCCCTTCAATGGTTTTCAACTCTCTCCCACATACACCAGACAATTCACACGGATGCATATGATGGCAACTGCACTAGGGTATATGGATCAAACAAAATTCAAGAAATGATGTACACCAGCGTACACTTAGGTCCGACCATTTAAATTATTCCGTGATGTAATCAAGGATCCCCAAAAACTCCCCCACTCTAGGAAATATAAAAATGAATGACGGTTATAACTAACCTTTGCCGCAATCCCAGAAAGAGATTGGTCGCTGGCAAGTTTTCTTGACATGTTAAAAGCGGTGTGGATAGCCTTGCAGCAATTGTATCTGGCTTCCATACCTGCACAGTAATTTTCATTCACGTGAAATAGATAAGATTCAAATAATTAAAGCCAGTTGAATTTCAGAACCCAAAATAAGAAACGAGAGTGGTCATTTTGTCCGAGTCCAAAAGAAATTCAGACACCAGACGAAAGCATATTAAGGGTTTGCCAAATTCTGAAATATGCAACCAAACTTCAATTCAGAGGGAAAAGTAAATAATATACCATAAAGCAGGAGAAAATCAGAGAGATCGTTGTAGCAAAGGTCATGCGATGATTCTATATAACGCCCTTTGTCAAATCACCCTCTAGTCAATGGACTTTTAGAAATTCATTCGAGAACCAATCCAAAATAATAATTTAGCCCATGCAAGATTATAAGTATTGGTTTTATCATTCAAAATACACACAATTGAGCACTGAAAAGTCAGAATGTATCACGTAGTTACGGTACCACTGGAAAGAATTATCTGTTATAACTTATTAGAGAAGTACAAACTACAAACTAATTCCATGTAGTTAATTTTGTGTATTTATAAACTTGCAACGTAATAAATTGAGTGAGTATAGAGAAAAAGTGAACCAGACCTAGTTTAGTGGTTTCAGTAATTGGATCAGTTACTATATTTATTATCTCTTGCTTTGAGCAAATCTCCATCAGGCACCATGGGCGAGCCACCAACCCAGACAGCATTCGATATCCCTGAATTATCCAACCACAATAAATACCAAAAATATATAAAATTACAAATATAAGCATCAGATGTACTAACAAGATAAATTTTCATACCTTAATTTCTACTCTATGCCTACAGAAGTATCATCAAACTTCCAATTTTTAAATTTACTTTACACATTGTTCTTTACCACATAGTCAAAGAGTAGTGCTTTGGTTACTGATAAACACTTCCAAAGGTGATCCACAATATAAAAGTAGCGTGCTTTCAAAAAGTAATTAGTAATTACAGTAACGAACAAAACAACAAACATAAAATATTCAGCCAATTTAAGTATCATACTTGCAGATGGAGTCTAAGGGGTACAACCAAACTAAATGGAGTATGTTACTTAAAACTCCAAACTTTCAATTATATACATGTTCAAAAAAGTATTCAACAATCACACCACTAATAATCCACAATTCATGATTTTATTAAACGTCTCACCGCCAAACGAATTTCCGAATCCTGTTTGAGAACTGATAGGAAAAGACCCTGCCAATTGCATAAACAACTGAGTAAAACTTCCACACATTTTAAAGACTTAACTGACGCTGAAAAACAATTGATCTATTAAAAGAAATTGTTGGATTCATGCGAAAGGATGAAAATCCAGGCAAGCAACCTGCACCCACGTGCAAAAAATTTTTGGAGGTTTATGAAATAATATTTAGGGACAAAAATTAAGAAGGAAAAAGCTGCTCACAGATGGTGTCAGCTTTGAACTCTTAGATGCTGTTTCATAAATCAAGCGTCGAAGGCTTTCTTCTGCATCACTAGTCAGTATCATGCTGTTCGCAGGCCGAGTTTCTCCAGAGATGTTTCCAAGGGCATGTAAGGCAGCCTTTATTTTTCATCAAAGAACCATTGAAGTAAGAATTTGAATGTAAACTACAACACACACTATCTTTTTTATCATCACCAAGTATTTGGACAGATCACAAAAACAGTTGTCAGCCAATTACTAGAAACATCTTATTATATCCCATGTTTACAATCCAAACTATTCATCATTTTATTGGGTAAAACCAATATTCCAATGGATGCAATCAAGGAATAAAGTTGTTTTAGGGTCCATGAAGGTTGTTGTTAGATGTGGTCAACACATAAGATCATCTGTGTTCAAGTACAGTCATAGCAGGCATTCTAATCTCTCTCCCAAAGGAAGGTACATGTAATAATCTGTTATCCCTGTTACATGATATGGCAACTGAGATGGGCTGGAGCACAAAAGTCATGTTTAAATAAGGGTGTGAAATATGATGCCTCCTAGGGACAAGGGAACAAGGCCCGTTAGGGGATACTATATCATCAAGTGAACAGAGTCAACAAGTTATGTGGCAATTAGTTTCCGACTTCGAAGCCTCCTCCGGTCAAACAATTGTCAGAGATTCTAGAAAACACATCATAAGACACTGGCTAGCATTCAGATTATCCAAAGCTGATTGATTGTTTAAATCGTTTAACTTTTGACTATGGCATTATTAATCCCTAACAAGTTTTTTATTTTTATTTTGATTTTTTATAAAAATACTCCCATGACACCTCTAAGCTCAACTATCCCCATTTAATTATAGATAACAATCTTCAACTGCTGGGAGAAGAATACTCACGGCTCAGGAGCTTTTAAAAAATTTCATTTACACAGACCATATTTATCACATAACCCCATCCATGTTATTTGGCACGCAAGGTGTATCTAGTAGGCTGCAACAGGTAGCCGATTTAGAAGCAGGACAGTGTCGTACAGCATACTCAATAGTCCAAAAAGAAGCAGGAAATTGTAGTATAGCATACTCATCATTGTCATCAGCTTCCTTTACCTTTTGAAAGGTGTATACCATGACCATGCAAAACATGATGTTCTTGCAATGCCTAGTTTTTCTACTCCTATTTCTGTATTCTTTGCATGTACTTTTATTACAAATAGACAAACAGAGACTAGTTAGTAGCTAAAATAAGTATATTATCTTATACCACTATATCTCTTTCTACAACCAGGATTAATGAGTGTTCTAATCCTGACTGTGACAGCATTTTAATCTTGGATCTTATAGTTCAGGGTTAGCTTAGCTACTTACTAAAGATACACACAAACACACTATTCGATACAGGAGAAGCTTTTCAGATTCAATCAAATTGGCAAATTAAAACATGATACAGAACATAAAAAATTTGTACAAGAAAAGAGGGCTGGAGAACTTAAACCCAAAAAGCGAAAAGACTAGATTCACTAACCAGTTGTTTACCACGTCCGTGCCTATCAAAGGCAGCATAGATAACATGTCTTGCAGCTGGTGGTGAACTTGACAATAGAAAGTGCGCTCCTTGAATTGCTAAGATATTCCCATAAAACCAGGTATAAATATTAACTTCTTGATGATGATAGGTAGATATGTTTCACGTTATGAAAATCATTTCCCAGGCCTAGAGAAGGTATTGGAATACTTACATGACCCTATTTGACCCAGTGCTTCGAGAGCAGATTCACATTCATCTATTTCTTGAGTTTCGGATGAACTCAGTATCCCGTCTATGGCCGATAATACAGTTTTTACACCTGGAAAATCAAAATTAGTATCAAAAGCAATTCGTGACAGCTTTTTCGGATTTACGATCTTTGGTAAAGCATTTTTTTTTCTTAAGTAACAAATCTCAAAGTCTACCCTTTGAAATCATTTAAGATCGTCCCCATTTCAAAAGAGAATAAATAGCATGCGACAGAAGAAATATATTTGTATAACTGTATGTATATAGCAAATTCACCTAATGTTATATGCTGCATCATTAAGTGATTTGAGTGACATACCATGGTCCAAGATATTATTTTAGCGCTCTCTTTCAAACCTAATAGGACATTGGGAGCCAATTGCAACTGGAGATTTGAGGGTAGCCTTGATTCCATTGAATAAATGCAAGCAAGCAAGCCAAAAGACTAAAACTAAGAAACAAATAATGGGTGTCCACTAAAGCAGACTCTTTTCTTCTTCTTTTTTGGGTCAGACAATGGGATGGCAAGCACCTTAACAGCAGTGCAGCACTAAAATTAATGATATCTGTCCTCGTAATACAGGTAAAAAATCTACCAAATGAGCCAGAAATATGCAGGCACTAGACTACAGGGTATCTTATATGCAGGATGAAAGGAGAAAACAATGGTTTTATGATACTCTGGAATGATGTGAGTAGATATTATTCATCATATTACAAATTTCCAAATCTGTGAGACTTACTTAATTCATCAGCAAGTATGTAATTCTCCTTGGACAGAATTCTTCCACTAATCATCATTGCCCTTGTTCTTAAAATCGACTCCATTGATTTGTTGCTACAAAAGTCATACAATGATATTATGTTGTGTCACTTCTGTCTCTAAGACTTTAGGCGATATAGAGTATTCAAAACGAAACAGATAACAAAAATGTTGTTTAAGCACCTGATTATAGAACTCAGCAGTTGCAGAAGGGTGCTTGCAGACAAAAACTCTCTACCATGCTCTATCTCTGACAACTTTATCATTTGAGCACATACAACAAGAACATCTCAATATACAGTTTTTAAGCAAGGAAATAGACTGTCAAAAGAAAACAATACCAGAAATTTGGAATTCTCTATCGATTGGATTGTAAAAGAAAAAAATGAGAGAACTTAAGATACATGCCATTCACTTGGAGATAAAACATACAAATTAAGGGCCACAGTTCTCTTAAGCATTGTGTACTAAACATTGGTCCTAGAACAAAGTAGTGGTCCAGTGGACCTGCTTTTTTCATCTTCATATAATTTATGTATGCTTAGTTGTTCTGCATATCTGATTTCTAAGTATCAACACAGAGCATGCAGAAAATCATAATCAGTATATGGCACAAAAATGGAGCACCAAAGGTGCTAATATGGAGAGTTGGAGATTCCAAAATAGATCGTTTTGCAGATTGTGCGTGAGAGAGAGAGAGAGAGAGAGAACAGTGTAGATGACCAATGGACAACCTCATACAAAAGTTCCAAAATGCTCAAGGTTGAAAGGGTATCAGTTGTGTTGTTGATTTCTGCCTCAAAAAGTCCAAGTAGATTTGACTTTTGAACTACTGATGCTACATCGGCGGACACAGAGACTAGCTTCACTATCAAAGCCAGAACTCGGACCCGTCCCTGCAAAACATTAATATGATTTTTCTTTAAAAAACTTAAGCAGAGAAAATCAGAAAATAATCTAAAATCAAGCACAGTAGCATATATGACTAATATCAATATACATGGAAGTTCGTACAGAGATTGTAAATGCATACAAAAACATTTCGTTTGACTGTCTAAAATTGGTACGTCTATATTAATGGATTAAACTATCCTCAACTTCTTACAACCACTTTAATACATGCCTCTGATGCACATGTCAACAGCACAAATTAGTCAAGTATCACTACAATGTTGTGTAACAGAAAAACGCGAAAGACCAGCATTGCTGATAACTAGTTTTCTTTTACAGTTCTTTCACTAAAATAACAACCAAATTTCAGGAAAGTTTAACTATACATTTATAAATCACAAAAGTAACGGTCACCCTACCACTGACGAGCATTGGGCTGCTAGAGCCCCAAGATGCGTAGCTTCTTTAGTATTAGCTGGGAAAACAATATCCTACATATTGACAGCAAGGGATTTTCAAAAGTTATCACAGTGCAGGTATTCATTAAAACAACATTTAAGGAGATCACATTTAAAGTCAGAGTATAGCAGTAAATGCGATGTCCATACCATGCCCTCGGGAGAACCAGCTATCTTCTCTATCGCATCCATTGCTAGAGTTGCAACTTTTTCATTGCTAGACACCAGAAGAAAAACATTATCATGAACATCAAAGATAAAGGCAAAAATGAAAACGAGAAATAATTTACACTAGAAAAACAAGACTAAAAAATAATAAAAGATCCAAGTATTGATCTTCAACTTAAAATTTGAACCTTACCCATGAATGAGGCAATCAAGCAAAAGAGGATATATATTGTGGTCAAGTATAAGGCGTGTTGCAGAAACAGAACCTTCATTCAAATTCTCGAGAAGGCAAGAAACCTGAAGATTGTTTTCATGACACCAGGTTACACTAGACAATAAAGTTGCCCGTTACTTACATAAGTTTCAACTTTCACCTCCCCCAAAACACAAATCGAAATCAAATATACAATAATCCATAACAAACAGATAAAAAGTATCTAGTTAGGAAGTAGGAACAATAACATTCAGCAATCTCAAAATAAAGCAAAGAAGAATAAAAAGTTTTTATACATACCGTTGTACAGGCTAAAGATTTGACTTCCTGAGACTCTGCCGTCAGACCAACTTGTACAAATGGCTGAAGAAGAGCAAAGAGAGAAGATTAAGAATCTAGATAGACACAGAATACATACAAAAGCGGCTTTATTTGTGAAGATTAATTGGGTTTATACTATGGCTTAATTTCTTTTATTTGATTGAACCAGAGCGACATGTTCATCGACAGAGCATCCCTTACGGCATTCCGATACATCATAACACGAAAGCTTTCAAGCGTCATCAAAAGAAGGATTAGCTGTATCCTAACCAAATTCGGGACAACCCTGCTTTCTTTTTCCACAATAACACGAATAAATTCATCAACGATATGCAATCAGTTAGCACAACAAATGAGTCATACCATGAACTGGGGGATGAGAAAAGCGCCATATTTCGTCTTGAACACCCTTTCCAAAACAGCAACCAGTGTGCTTTCCAGACCCGGCACATCGGCTTTCGTTTGCAAAGCACTGCAGGCGAGAAACAAAACAAATTCAATACAGACCAAGTTTAGTTACATGAAAATTTTGGCGACTTTCATCAAACAGTTGACATGCACACAAACCCACAACCAAAAATTGAGAGGATATTGAAGTCGAGCACAAAAATTTGGACACAAATTTATGGGTAGAAGCAGAAAAAGGGTTGGTTTACTTGAGAATGACGGGAAGTGGGAAGCGATCGAGGAATTCCTTAGCGGAATCGTCGTTTTGAAAACCTGCAAAAGGAAAAAAGCAGTGATATTTGTTAAAAAATTGGTTCAGAAAAACTGGAAGGAAAGCGAGCGGAAAATGGTTAGTGCTTACCGGGGTAGTTTGCGAAATCGGAAGCAGCTTCGAGTAGCTGAGTTGGGTCGTCTACCGAGTACTCCTCCATAGCTTACAGCACAAGCAGTCGCACCGAAACGCTTCTATGTTTCTGAGAGAGAGAAAGAGAGAGAGTGTGTGTGTGTGTGTTGGCAAACCAGCGATGGACTATAACACGTGTTGAGTAGAGGGGACTACGAAATTAACACATCTCGGTTTAGTCTGAGATTTTGGACTGGGCCAAATTCATAGCCTGATGGCCCAAATACACCGATAGAGATTTTTTTCTTTCTGTCAAACAATAAATTTTGTTAGATTAGCTGTTAGATTAGTCATCAACGTGATTTGAACCCACGTCGTTATGAAAAGGCTCAACACCTTTCCATCAGTATGATAAAGGGCCAATTTCACTACATGTTGATGTGCCAAATTAATATTCTTCCTGTTTTGGTCATCGGGTCAAATGATATGCCAAATCAGAGTTGATGATTCCAAAAAATATATTTGTGGGAATTCGAACTCAAGTGGAGAATTCTAAAAATTCGCTCACTTTTTTTTTGTTATTTAATGGTTATGCTTCTAAAAACAGTCGATTTAGAAATGTTTATTTTTCACAAGTATCGAACAAATTGAAGATTTTTATTAACTAACATCCTCTTAATATGTGGTCTATAAATTTGATAAGGTTGGTCCATTTATCATTTCATTTTTAAATATTGATTGAGTTGTGACGCAATTTTGGGACCAATGAAGGACGGTTTGGGTGTCTAGGCCCATATGGAGTTGGGGGGGAATGGCAGTTCTTCTACGATACATTTTGTTTGCATTGGTCCTTTAGCCCGCCACTATACCGAGATTGTAATCTTATAGTATATATCTTTTATGTTTCAGGTTGGATTATCGTTGAATGTGAATTTAATACAAATTATTATAGTGTTTAATTGTGTGGCATAGTTCAAATACTCCACCCGTTAGTATAAACTATTTCGAAAATTAAAATATAACTCAATCTACATAAACAAACCAAACCAGTCCATTTTAGTTGGTTTGTCGGTAGATTCAATCCTTTTGACATCATAAGTAAATAAACAAACATTTTGTATTCTTTTACATGTATCAAATAAAAAGGAACTATTTGATAATTGATATGGAGATTTTGAGGAAAATAAATTACAACTTTTTCTTGGAGATAAAATGGTTGATATCACTATCTAATAAGAAACAACTGATTTTTCATGATTGTGCGGGATTCAGATTGATTTGGTTTGGCCGGCATGATCGTTCACACGATTTTCGCCCAACTCTATAAAGATCAAGATAATTCCAATGTCAAGTTGTTCAATCAAATCATTGTTATAAACATATTCATGTATAACCACGAGCTGGTGGTTTAATGGTAAAGAACAAATTGCGAGGCTTCATTCAAACTAAAAACTAGAGGTCTCGATTTCGAAACCTGCTGCTGGTGTAGAAGTCAGACTTGTGATCAGGGGAGGCTGAAATGCCTCTGTAAGTCTTCCCAGTCTTCGGAATAGATAGATAACTGTGACCCCCCATAATGGATGGATAACGGTAAAAAAAAATAATAATAAACATATCCATGTAAATGTTACATGTGTAAGAGGATATGAATAATAAGCCAAGAAATACCAGAGATGCAATCATACGCATAAGAAAAAAGGCCTTAATATATATAACAACCAAAATTACACAGAGACTCATAATTCACTTCTCCTTCCATAAATTCCAAACCCTAGCTTTTAGTGTTTGGCTCTTTCTTGTTGGCTTCTTTCTGTTTGGCTTCAAAGTTTCAAACCCATATATACTTTCATACCTTCACCCTCTGCAAAGGAAAGTCTAAAAACCAAAACCAAACAGGGTACAACGCGTGCCATGCTATTTCCATGAACAAATCCTCCACTGGTCCTTCAAATGGTCCCGCGTACGTGTCCTCCAGAACACACATACCCTAAAATGTCACACTACTCATTGCTTTCCCATATATACACAGATCATACCCGTCCAATATCAACCTTAATGTACCTTATACTGCTGACCATCATTATGGGACTTCCAGCAATGGGTTCCTTCCACGTGGCGGGAGATCAACGTAGAGCAGCTTGCATGATTGCACAGTATTTTGTCATGCATCTTTGTTTGGATTTTTTCAAGCTTTTAGGGTTTCTGCAGGAAAATGAAAAGGGCCTGCGGGCAGTAATTGTTCCAAAATTATACACCAACTGGCGACAGATTTTCCATATTTTTGCATAAGCAGAATACCCATTTAATAACTTTTGTTCGTTTGTTTATTTTTTCATATTGCTAAGGATAAAAATGAGACGGAATTTTTAGCTCAAGCGGGTAAAAACGTCTCCGCAAAGCTGAATTCTCGGTGTTAAAGCTGGTTTTAGGGTTTCCCTTTGTACATTTGGATAGGCAAATGGGAATGTGAAGGGTTCTACGCTCCAATGGGATGAGTTAAACGAGAGTTATCCCACTTCAAGATATAACCTAAACCTTAAATGGGAGCTAACTCCTAAGTATACTCATTCTTTTAGCAAGTCTGCTTAAGTGTTTTACTTACACCCCCTCTTTTCTTGTTGGAGCACGAACAGTTTTGTTCCAATAGGATGAGCAAAACTAGAGCTCCCCACTTCAAGATATAATCTAAACCCTAATAATGCCACTTTTTATAGTAAGCTTGGCCTGGTGGTTTACTACTTACGCCCTTTTTTCTCTCATTCGAGCATGAACAGTGACAAAGAGTGGTACAGGTGGCGGTAACTCCTACCAAAGCACTGAAGAAGCTATAAGAACATCCGTTTTTAGATATCCGAGACTGTTTAATTTCCTCCTCTCCCACTATTGGTTTCATCCGAAGAAATGAAAATTATGAGTAGAGTAATGCAGCCGTCCAAACAGAGAGGAAAAGTAAATGCAAGGTTGCATAATGTGTCTGCTAGCAAGCTATGGGGTGATATATATGCATGGTCCCTCCCCTAAGCTAATAAGCTAAGCTGAAAAAGAAAGAATACAATGTAATGTAACAGAGAGAGAGAGTACTAAATGTGTCCCTTCTACGGGACTATATATCTAGGGGCCGGGAGTACCCACTGGGAGGGCAGTGTCCTCAAGCCTCAAGGGTCTCTATGCTACCCTAGAGTCTCTGTGCGACATGTGAAAGGTAACCATCTATGTCTAGCAAATTCAACTCACCATTAATTGATTTGGATGATACACTCACAAACACAGATTTGGTATGTTAAAACTGGCAATTAGCCTAATCATATTTTAAACAAAAAAACCGAAAGGAAAATCATGTCATTGTTCATTCGCACAATGTAGTTTGCCCAGTTTCAACCTTCATAGAAGGCGCCATTAGACGACGAGGAAGCTAACTGCCTTTCCTTAAATTTAACTGAATTGTTAGCCTAAACATGACATAATCCTATTATAATTAGAAGGGACAAGTGTCACGTCCTATATTTGTTGATCTTTGTAAGGGAGTGCTTGAACTCATTAAATTGGACCACAATCTCAAATGTACTGTAGAAAATATCAGTCCTTGTAGCAACGTTGTGTAAAGTATAATATAACACTATATATGGGTGCCTTGAGTCCATTTGTGGTAAGAATCTATAGTAGTTATACAATTGAAAATTGCATTTCAATTTTACAACCGATAATTACAGAGATAATTCCAAATTAATTTCTTTAAATCCAACACCCTCCGGAAACTAAACAAGCTTAATCGGATGAGTTTGGAGCAAAGGGAAGTATGACGACGCTGATGGAAAGCTTTGGTGAGGAAATCATCAAGGCTGATCAACATAAGAGATGTAGCACAACTTATGACTGCCAAGGGCCACCTCACCATGAACGAAGTGATAATTGAGTTCAATATACCGAGTATGTGCTTAATGAATCTGACTAGCAGCAAGATAGGTGATACTAAGGTTGTCAAAATGCAGAAGCACAAGAAAATAGAGGCGTACACCACAATAGATCATGAAAACCGTTAAGTTACTCTTTGAAACAATAAGAGATGAGATTACTGTCAAGATAAACAAGTAACCAATGAAATTAGTGTCTAGATAAACAAGGTAACCACTGATGACTAGTATATATATATATATATATATATATCAATGAGGCAAATCCCAATCCCACCAGAACAACTTAATAACATCCCAACGACAAATCAAACATCATCACAACGGAGAAAAGCAAAATATAAAACCGTGTTCCAAAACTTTCTTAAACCATCCCAAAGAAAGCATGCATACGTGCAATTACCATTTAAAGCAAACCCGGATTTTCTTCAGAAAAAAGATACTTGCTGCAAACCGCATCAGAAATATCTTAATGTTTAATTAAGCATATAATCAAATAATGCTGATTCACCTGTCACTGTTCCAATCAATTACCACAGACACATGTACCGCCCCGCATATCACGGTAAATAAGCACTTACTAAATTTCCCATCAATCTAATTACTTAATTAAACAACACCATAGAGTTTTAATCATAGCACAAAACAAGCACAAACTACTGATAAAGTCATCTAAATACCGAAACTACCCCTACTACTGCTAATTGCACTGCATCGATCGTTCTAGACGAAAAGTCTTAAACGCCCCCGCACGTGTGGTCTAGTGTTTTCAAAGGCACTCAGTCTTGTAGTAATTCCACATGCAATCCAGCTCCGTGGGCCCCACAGCCCTGGCTTCCTCAGGTGCCGGAAGCCAGTTCCCAGTGAAATCGACGGAGGATCCGCCGCCAGCAAAAGAGCCCCCGACGTGGACAGGGGGATGAGATGGCACTGGGGAGAAGAAGAAGGGCAGCTGGAGATTCTCCTGCAGAGACCGGAGGCTCGGGAAGGCCGAGACGCCGCCGAAGCTCTGCGGCTGGGGCGGCGGAGGGTGAGCCAAGTCGAAGCACGAGGCTGAGAGGTTGAAGCCGCCGTTGTTGGGGTTGGTGGAGAAACAGGACACGTGCTCCCTTGAGATTGGACTCTCGTAAGAGCAGCCGTCGCCAGCAGCGGAGACGGGTTGGTAAGGAGAGGAATCGAGGAGGGGCGGGAGGGAGATGGAGGAGGGGGAGCTGGGTTCTGGGTAGAGGGAGATGTTGCTGGTGGAGCCGTTGCCGATCCGGGTCTTCTTGGATCCCGGTCCGTTGGCAGCCGACCCGCTTTTCTGAAAAACCCGGGAAATGACCCACTCGTCCTGCACGTGTGTGAATCAATGCCATGGGCGACATTGTTGAAAAGAAGAGTCAGCTTTTTGTGAAAAATTAGTAAGGGTAGGTGGTGACGTTCCTATATGCATGATTTAAACCCTAATGCAATTAATGCCTAACAAACAAAAACTAAATTGCAGCAAACGAGGAGACCTTATCGAAATTAATAGCAGAATAACAAGACATGAATTGTCTATCCTTCCCGTTACATGCCCTCAATGTTTTGTGGTGGTCATGATTAAATCACGTCAATATTTTATATTAATTTTTTTATAAAATTAATAAGATAAAAATCAAAATCAATATAAAATATTGACGTGCTTTAATCGTGATCATAAAAATAGGAGTACATGGAAAGAGCATAGAATGGGAAGGGCAAACAATCCAAGTCCGAATAACAATGTGACCTATTTCGATAAACTATATGTACACTAGAAAAATATAGAGCAATTAATGTGGAAAAAAACATTTCATGGAAATGTAGTGATATTTGAGAGAGGAAGTTGAACTCGGGCTTCCACATGCATATATGAATGTTTCAACTAACTGAGATCTTGCTTCAGAATTGTTATTTATGCTCAAAATTTTCAAGTTTCAGGTGTTTGATGTTACGATACAAGATAGCTTGGAGGAGATTCTCGAAGTTTTCAAGTTTTCAACAGAGAGATCCTCTACCAGTAAACGCCATTAATTGAGAACTTATTCATCAGCACAATCTATATAGAAGGTCATACTTACCTAACCCTAGCTAGCAACCCCCCACAGTACCAACTAATATACCTAACCCCTCGCTATAAATGATATGAGACTTCTTAAAATAAAACTTAATTACATGTTAAAATGTTGCTTAGAAATGCATGATCGTTAAGGTTTCCATTAACTTTCTAGAGAGAGTGAGAGAGAGGACCTTGGAGCTCCTGGAGAGATAGTGGTAGGCAAATTTGCCTTCGAGGCGGTACTCATGCATGATCCAATTGGACTTTTCACCCTTGGGGGCTCTGCCGCGGTAAAAAACCAACGTCTTCTTCATCCCGACGAGCGCACAGGTCTTAGAGCTGTATATCTCCCTATCCTTCCCGGTTGCTTTCCAGTAGCCAGCTTCCGTGGCCCTGTTGGTTCGGAGCCCCGTCGGGTATTTCCTGTCGCGTAGGCTGAAAAAGTACCACTCTTTCTCGCCCATCTTTGCCTTGTCTGCAAAAGTAATCAACACCCAACACTTATAAACTAATTGTAATCAAAATCTAACATTTGGAAATTAATTAAATCAAGTTATTTAGAAAAAATGTTGTGATTAATCACAATCCAACATTAAAAAGTAAATTATTTCAAGTTATGGCAGGAAATATTGGGATTAATTAAAAGGAGGTGGAGTTGATTAGTTGATTAATTACCAGGGAGCTCCCAAGGCTCGCACTTGTTGAGGTCGACTTCAGCAATGGCACGGCCGGTGAAGCTGCCGTCGAGGACCTTCTTGAGGAGGTAGTAGGTGATGAGCTCCTCGTCGGTGGGGTGGAAGCGGAAGCCGGGAGGCAGATGGGTGTCGTGATCAAAGTGGGCGGAGAAGCTCATGATGTCCATGGCTGTTGAGAGAGAGAAGCCAAAAAACAAAGAGAAAGTAGCTGGGAAGAAAACCCAAAAGGAAATTTGGAGGGGTCTGGGAAAGAGTGGAGTGTAGTGAGGGGTTTTGAGGGTGTGGGAGGGGTTGAGCGTTTGTTTTGTAGCAGCAAGATTTGGTTTTAGAGAGAGAGAGAGAGGAAGAGTGTGAGAAGGGTTTAATGAATCTGAGTGGCAGAGGGGAAAATTTGAAGGGGGAGATACAATAAAGTATGATATAGCTCGAAAAATCTCTGTGGCTGTTTTTCTCCGCTCTGTCCTCTTTCCTCTCTGCCATATCCATTACCTCTCTTTCTCTCTCCTCTCTCCTCTCTGTTTAAGAGAGAGAGAGAGAGTGATGTATGTGTCTGAGGGAGTGGGCTGTGCAGAGCTTGGGCAGTCTGTTTTGAGTATGCGTGCGTGCGTGAGAAAGTGTGCAGGTAATCTCTGTCAGTGAAGAAAACGAAAGGGAGGGAACAGGAAGTTGTTTTATGAGAGAGCCCTTTTGAGTTTTTGCGAGAGAGGAAAACAAATTTTTATTTTTGTATTTTCCATATCTAAAATACTCATAAGAAAAAAGGGGAGGTAGAGATATTCACAATGTATTGATAAAGCTGTTCCAAATCTCTCATGTCAGCACAGTAATATACTAATAAATCCAATACAAGCACAGAGAGCCTTGATGATTTATACACACCATCGATCTAGCTTCATATTTTTATTATTTCAAATATTTTATTTTATGTTAGTTTACATTTTCTCTGCTAAGTACAAATTTGTAAATGGGATGCAGAGTTGTCTGATAATATCTGTACTTTTTTGGCGAGCTTTTGTTCTTTAAAGAGAAATAATTTTAAAAAAATAGACGTTTAGACCATCTCCAATGGTAGGCTAAAAGTTAAATTACTCCCTAAACTCACTCCAACCCAAGGGAAAAATTTGGGCTAAATGCTAAATGTTAAACCAAGTCCAAATTCCCCCTAGAATTTAGCCCATAAATAGGTGTGGGCTCCACCGAATTGAGTGAAAATATTTATCGGAATTTAAATTTTTTTAGATTAAAATGTTCATAAAACTAATTTACAATAGTCTACATATTTATTTAAAAAAAAATTTAATTTAAGAAAAAAAATAGTCTAAGTTTATTCTTTTATAATCCCGGGCTAAAATTTTAGGCTAGAACGGTTGGAGCAGAAAAACTGTTTCTGGGCTAAAAGCTAAATTTTTCGGGCTAAAATGTTTGGCTTTTAGCCTAACCATTGGAGATGGCCTTAAGGTCTTTTGTGTACTTATCATCAAAATATAATTAAGGTATTCCTTTTAACATTGGAAGTTGACTTAAATCAAATACAATCCAGGTCTATATTATGACCGAGAGCTTCAAAAATTAACTTCTCTAAAAACATGAGAAAACTAATGGAATCAAACATATGAGCTATAGAAACAATACAATCTGTGTTTTTGTTAATTTTTATATCATGTCCTGAAAGTAACATGCGAAACTAATGCATAAGAAAAAAAAGCATGCATGGTTTCTGGTATTCTGCAAGACCTTTGCATTATTTTATCATTCACTTTTCCATATAAAGATTAAGGTAAAAGGACTGGAGCTTTGGAAGTGAGATAGAGAGAGTGATTGGATTTTCGTACTACCACTTACTTCACTTTTTACCACTGTTGGAGAGTAAAAGCAAAGTCGATCCTCAAAAATTTATACACGGGCAGAGTCAGATAAAAAAGATGAAACAAAAAGGTACTGTATAACAGTAGTATAATAGTATTTCAAGAACAAGTTAAAAAGAAAACTAGAGCTTTGGTTCTTATACTTTCATTGAATTGGAGCTTTGTGATAGACTTAAAAATTCGTAAGCATTCGTGTAGAGTAATGATTTTTTTTGAGTAACTCTGTTAGAGCTTTTGTTTCTTATTAGTTGGTCCATAAAACTCGATTTTGAAAGAAATTTTTTGCGATGTTATACAAAATGACCATTATTCCATGTTGCGACAAATTTAAATAACAATACCCTACCAATTTTAAATTTATAGACAAACTTCCAGCCAATGTTCTTAAGGATCAATATTTTAATTTTCTCTAAATTAAATTGTTTAATAATTAATATAATGGTTAATTAGATGATTCTATGTTTAAGTGATGAATTGTGCATATATATCGTCCTTCCTCAAAAAAAAAAAAAAAAGAATTGTGCAATATCAATTTCTAGTACTACACAGAAAAGATTTTGCGATCATTTTTCCAGATATCAAGCTACACAAAATGACAAATATTTGGCATCTACAGTAGAAGCAGGATTCTATGTTCTCTATCACAATCGTAATTATTATCTCAATATTCCTGTAATGCAACAATATAAGTGAAAACCTGAATACAAGTTATTTTGTATTTTTAAAATTAAAGTTGAAAAACTTGAAATCTCAAAAGGTGCAAGGAAACGCACAGCTCCTCAGAGCCCCGACCTCTTCTTTTATACCATATTTACGCTCAATGCTTTACAATGGTAGTAAAATAAATCTTACTGGAACTGGAACTGGAAGTGGACATTATTCTACCAGACAAAAGGGTGAAAAGGTTAAAAAGAAAGTGAAAAACGGGTAGGAATGGTTGGTGAAGTTGATTTAGTGATTTTACTCCCAACAAAACTAGTGACATTTTTTAGGGTTCTTCTGTAGTCTACTAGTCTCTAATTTGGTGAAGATGATCTATTTATTTACAATATTCAACAACTCCCAGCTAAACTAATCAGAAAGTCAAATCATTCGTTATATTGATCAAAAATGAAACATCGAGGATGTAACAATTTAGGATTAAAATCATGGAAATTAGATAACCACGAGATTCTGAAACCAAGAAATCTCATTAGTTTTTGGACGAACAGGTAATACAAAAAACAGCACCAGTTTTGAAAATGGGGTGCTTCAAAATTCAACCGACTAAATGATTAATTAAGCATGCATGGATCGTCTCAGCCATCCCATCCGTCCATCCATCAAAATCAAGGTCAAAATCAAAAGAAAGAAATAAAGAGAAGGTGGGGGTGGGAAGAGATTGATGCAATCAGATTTAGACACATCATGCTCGCATTTTGAGACAAAAACCCTTGCCACACCACACAGGCTCACATCAAACTATCTATTCAATCTGCATGCTTGGGTCTCTCTCTCTCCCTCTCTCATGATCTCATATTTTTCTTTTTGAAAGATAGAAAAACATTGGGTAAACTACGTAATACTCTATTACAACCTAATATAATATTTTTAAAATATTTCACTTTCATACCTCACGTACAATTTTATTTCAAAATAATACCTTCGTTAGCTTTTTCATATATTGATCTGTTAAATGCTGATGTGGCTGCCACATTTGTGCTGATGTGGCTGCCACGTGGCAAAAAAATAATTTTTTTATACATTTAAAATATTATAATAGTAACCCTATTTAAAATAAATAAATAAATAAACCAAACCCAGAAATCGTTCCCCGCAACTAGGGGTGGGTTCGGTTCTAATCGGTTCGATTTTTTGCCAAAACCGAAACCAAACCGAAATTTCGGTTCGGTTCGGTTCGGTTCATTTTTTTTTCGGTTTTTTTCGGTTCGGTTTCGGTTTTTTTCAAAAAATGAAAAAAAATTGAAATCTTAAATTTTAACATCTCCAACACAATCATAACATAAATATTCCAACTAGAATCAAAGACAATGAAAGTAAACATTTAAAATTCAACTAGAATTATAACATAAAGGTTTTTTTTTTATAATATTTTGGGTTTAAAGTTTAACTGTAAATAGATTTTTTTTTAGAAAAGTAAAATTTTCTACCATTTTCTTCACACCTCAACTCTTAACTATGAATAATATAAAGAGCTAGTATAGATTGGTGGACGTGAGATGAATTATTTTATCATGATAATATGTACAATGAGAGCATTAGGCTTACAAATTGGGTTTAAAAAATAATACCCAAAACAAATAATTAAATTAATAAAATTAAAAGATATTAATTTAATTAATTCGGTTTCTAGACCACTAAAACCAAACCGAACCAAAAGAATTCAGTTCGGTTCGGTTTTTTCAATTCGGTTCGATTTTTTCGTTCGGTTCGGTTTTTTCGATTTCGGTTCGGTTCGATTTTCGGTTTTTTTCGGTTTTCGGTTTTTTGAACCCACCCCTACCCGCAACCCCACATCCCACCTCTACCCCCTTACCCATCTCTTCCTTCTCGTCCGTCCATCCCCTCCACCCTACTGGTTCCTCGTCTTCTTCGATGCTGCGAAGCTCCACCTTAAGGAGCTCCGCAAAGAGTTCGTCGTTGTCGCATCATCCTTCATAAAAAACAACCAGTTGGCCGAGACTCTCAGCGAAGCCACTTCCTTCATCTCCAATGTCTTCGATGGAGCTTCCGTTCCCTGCAATTTGGTCTCCAAAGTCGGGCTGGACTTCGCTTACTCGGTCCTGCGTGACCCGATTGTTGTACTCGATTGCAAAACCACTCTCTTCCATAGGCATTTTGATTCCGACGTCGGCGATGACGAATGGCTTGACCGGGTTCTGCAACGGGTAAGATCTTGCGACCTGATTAGGCCCTCAGATCTCCCAGAATACAGATTTGATTTTGGAATGGCTGTCAGTATCGGCGGCGAGATCACCGTTGAAACAGTGGAGAAGTTGGTTGAGACTTGCAGCACTGTGTTTGTGGACATTCAGGCTCTGATTCGAGCTTTCGACGGAGTCGACAAGACCATGAAGCTTGTGGGTTTGAAGGAGAGTGGTTTCATCCACCTTTTGCCGCGAATTGGGTTTTTGAAGGCTTCGGCGGAGGAGGCATTGTTTTTGGAGCTGGAGGAAGTGAGGAAGCTCTGCTGTGTTGTGGTGACGAACTGGAGGCGTGGGTGTAAAGTTTATTAGGGAGACAGTGATGTGGAAGTTGGGCCTTTTCCGACGAATCAAGTTGATCCAACGGGCGCAGGAGACAGTTTCTTTTGTGGGGATATGGTGAGGTGGAAGTTGGGCATTTTTCGACAAATCAAGTTGATCCAAAGGGCGCAGGAGACAGTTTCCTTGGTGGGGATGGAGGGGTGGAGGCGATGGATAGAGGGGTGGAGGGGATGGAAGGATGGGAAGGAAGAGATGGGTAAAGGGATGTGGGGTTGCGAGGAAGGATTTCTGGGTTTTTTTTTTTTTTTTTTTTTTTTTTCAAATAGGGTTAATATTATAATATTTTTAATGTATAAAAAATTATTATTTTTGCCACATGGCAGCCACATCAGCACAAATGTGGCAGCCACATCAGCATTTAACAGACCAATGTATAGAAAAGCTAACGAGGTATTATTTTGAAATAAAATAATACGTGAGGTATGAAAGTGAAATGTTTTAAAGATGTTGTATGGGGTTGTAATAGACCTCAAACCTAAGGGTGGTATTATGTAATTTACCAAAAAACATTCATAAAACAAAGTCAAGACGGACAAAAACTCTAAAAAAGACCGACACATAAAAAATAAATAATGATTGGTTACTCAAAGATTAATAAAAAAATTATACTTAAAATTTTTCGTGTTCTAATTATAGAAGTTTGTTCTTATGATCATAACTATTCATATTATGAATCACACTGTAAAGATCATCTTTGTAAAATATGAATTAAAACTAAAATTGTTTAGTCAATCTATTTTAGCAAATATATAGACGGTTCATAATGCTTTTACCAATTCCGTTCGTTTGTTTTTATACAGTTCAATGACTAAGCGAATTTAGTTTTAATTGATTTTTTTGTAGAAGCGATATTTATAGAATGATTAATAATATAAACGATACTGGTTATAAACATGAAGTTCTATGAGACAACAAACAATTTTGAGTTAGAATTTCTACTCATCTTTTGAGTAGCCAAATATTCTTCAAAAAAAAAAAAAAAAAATCCACACAAGCTTTCATGATCTCATCTCACAACAATTAAATGTACTGAACTAGTTCAATATCACATAATATCTTATTTAATAACATATTGCCAATTTTTTTTTTTAATAACACTAGCCTTCATGCACTCGCTCACGTGGGTGCATAAGGTATTTTTTGAATCACGGCGTGCTACGCACAACTTACACAATTTAATGTATTTATATGCGTAAATTGACAAAAAGAAAGTCAAATATTTGAAGTAAATGAATAATCTTAAATCATGCTAGAAGAAACTCCTCATAAACCAGTTAAAGCAGCTGAATTCACATGATAAAATCGGTCTCTATAGAATTTACATTAAGAATAGAGAAAATAATATTTAATAAACAATTGATTGAATCACATTATTGCTAGCCCATTGTGAGGCTAAGCACACCCTCTCCCCATTAGTGTAGATAATATCGTTTGTTAAAAAAAAAAAACAATCTTTTGACAATTAATTTAATCACTTTATTATCCGCGCGTGCGAAATACTTTTTTTATAACCGACATTACACGCCTCTTAAGATGTTTTGAATGTGTTTAAAAATAAAGAAAATAATATTTAATAAACAACTGATTGAATCACATTATTGCTAACCCATTGTGAGTCTAAGCTCACCCCCTCTCCCTTAGTGTAGTTAATATCGTTTGATAATCATTTGACAACTAATTTAATCACATTATTATCCACGTACGAAAGACTTTTTTTTATAACCAGCATTATACGCCTCTTAAGATGTTTTGAACATGTTTTAAAATAGAGAAATTGAATCATATTATTACTAGCCCATTGTGTTATACTAATTAAAACAAAAAAAACAAAAACAAAAACCACAAAAAATTAATTATTAAAAAAATTTCATTAAAATGATGAAAATGCCCCTGCCTTATTTGATGCATTATTTTAGGATGCTTTTGAAGATTTTTGTCTTGGGGGCAATTTTTGTCCAAATAATTTTGTTGAAGCTTGGTGATACCAATCACTCTTCATCTTTTTCATTAGCTTTATATATAGAAGATATTGCATGTATAAGTTTTTCTTTCCAAACTGTTATAGTTTTAAACCAATTCTCATAAGCTACTCTCCACAATGCATAAATTAAAATTTGCATTTTTAATTTTTTTTATAGGCATTTTTAATTTATTTGGCATTGGAAAATGAACAATATAGAATAATATTATATTTATACATATGCATTGTATGTAGCTTATACGTAGCTGTTGGAATATTTGCGAGTTTAATATTGAATAATACTTGAACACTCACTAGTAGTTACTTATTTTTTTTATTTTATTCAATAATTTTTAGTACATTTTATTGTTTTAAAAATAAATGTTATTTATTTCTTGAACTTAAAAATAAAATTATCAAATAAAAAAGGGACGTTTTGATATGGGTGCCTTGTTTTTTAATTACTTAGACTAAACATCTGTTTCTTTTAAAATTTTGATTAAAAATTCTCCTATAAATTTGGGGATTATGAATTTCATTTTATATTATTTCCTTTTGGCAAATTATCTCGTTTTCTTTTCATTATTCGTGCATTTACAATTTTAAAAATTGTCATTAGTTCAAAAAATTATAAAAATCAGAAATCTTTCAATACTCATACAACACTGGTGTTTTATCTTGAGTCATAAAATGTACCTAAAAGACAACTTGCAAAAGTTTTTTCTTTAAAGAATTGGCAAATACATAATACACACATATAAAATGTAGACACAAACAATAAAATAGAAAGTTACTAAAACATGCATATTGGTACATTTAAAATCAAAGTACGTAAAATCCATCGGTACACTTCGATTTAACATGGGTACATTTTAATTTAGCATGGTTACATTTTAATTTAGTAATGGTACATTTTAATTTACTATGAAGACTTTCAATTCGGCATAGGTACGTTTTAATTTAAAAATAAGTTGTGTTGGTACATTTTAATGTTTTTGTTAAGAAAGATGATACATTAATTTCACCTAAATCAAAGTTCAATTCTAACGAAGAAAATAGAGAGTGAGAAAGAATATTAACCCTTAAAGTACTAAAGATTGTACCAAGTTAGAAACAATTTATATATATTATCCTATTGAAAATTCTTAATATTTAAGTCTCTCGGTCCTCAATTAATTTGGTTATTATTGAATTTTTAAATTGAGGAAAGGATAAAGATAATAAATTAAATAAATATTAATTGAAGAATTTAAAATAAACTGGAAAAACATCTAAATCAGGAATGTACGTGGAATAGATGGTTTAATCAAAAGTTAAAGCACCTAAATCAAAAGTTAAAAAGAAATGAATGTTTAATCTAAAAATATTTAAAATGAGTCATCTAATTCTAATTTTCTCAATAAAAAATAATATATATTACTCAGATGAGTATCTAAATATTATCATTGTCAAGGCAGTTCATAACAATAGTTTAACAGAAAAGGTAAGAAATCCCCCACGATCTTCTCCTATTTTGGCCGCCTCTATGACTTTTGCTTTATGGCTTAGGACATGATAAGAGGAGGATCCATGCATCCTAATCTTAGGGATCCACCAATTCGGGTCATTAAAATTTGATTCAACGGTTAAAGTTATAATAACTTTTAAAGTAGGCTCATGTTTGTAGCTGTTTGATCAAATTTCAATGGTTCAGATTGGTGGATCCCTAGAATTAGGATGCATGGATCTGGAGAGGATCCATGTCACTTAGGGTTTCACGGCTTCTCTCTAGCTACCATCTGTTGCCCTTCACCTCCATTCGATATGACAATGAGTTGGCTGGCTGTGGCTACTCAGACGTTTTACTTCGGCCATTGTGACTATTACATCACGTTTGGGATTTGGGGACTCCAATATATATAACACATTTATTTTGCAGGCAACTTTTTCCGTTTTCGATAACACGACGTAAACAACTATGTAATGTCTTGAGAGCAATTTGCTGCTTTCAGTTGTTCGAAAGATCGGAGGTGGTGCAAAGTTTTGCATGGATTTGGCAGCTAGAATATGGGCTATGAACTGCTGTGAATTAAGGATCGACGAAGGAGAGGCGATTACTTGCTCATGAGAATATCTTATGACATGGTTTACGTACACAGCTTGGAAATAGAGAGAAGATAGCGCACTTTTCAATTCAATATTTATTAGTCACGAATACTATTTACAAAATTTAACTATGAAATGTATTTGTGTATTTGTGCACGCGATATAACATGAATAAACTGGTGACACAGTGTAAAACTATTCTTTGTGATTTTTATGTTGTTACATCATGTTATCAACTTATTCCTGTTATATCGAGTGCATAAATACGCATAAATTATTCTTTAAGTTTATATTATCGTAAGTTTATATCAGATAACCGAGTAATTGTAACATTTATATTTTTTAATATATGGTGGAATCATACTTGTTAAAATAAATGGTTAATTATAGCAACACTTCATGAATTACAATCATGGTACATGAACTAAATTCTTAAATTAATTTTATAGTACTGTTTCCTTGACATGACAATCTTTGTCACTATTTTTAATTTGGTAATCATCCCATAATGATACGTACAATAATTTCTTCATTTTTTTGGGAGGGGGACATCAAATTTCTATTCCTGACCATTTCATACAAAATCTTCACGATTTATTACAATAGGTTTATCGACATTTTTGTAAGAATGAAAGTAAGGAAAGTAGTGTTGTGGGCACTGGCGAAGCTACACAGGGGCAAGGAGGGGGTGGCCGCCCCTCCGCTCGTCGGAAATCTCCACCGAGAGTGAAGATTCCGCCCCTCTGCTCTTTAAATTTGCCGGATTTCTGGGTTTGGTTGTGCAACGACGCTGCACTGGTACGCTGATGGCTCTTGTGTTTTAATTTTTGGTGAACGGAATCTGAAAAAAAAAATAGTTGCAGAGCGGCGGACCGGAACTTGCGAAGAAGATGAAGCCTTCATTTTTTCTTCCTATACGGCGTCGTTTGGCAAAAGTTCTGACTCCCACTAGTTTGTGTACCCATTTTTCACTTTTCTATTCTCTTCTGACCCCCAATTTTTCTCGTTTACACATTTTCCCTCTTTTTTTCTTCTCTTCTGACCCCACCTTTTTTTGGTTTGTTTACCTTTTTTACTAATGTTTTATTTATTCTTGTAAGTTTTATTTTCCATTTTTATTTTTTCTTTTTTCTTTTCTCTTTTCAAATCCCTACCATATTTACCTTAAACTGCACATTATATATAAATATTGTATTATTATTCTAAAAAAATAACGTAAATACTATTTAATGTTATTCATACAATGTATAATAAATTTTTAAATTCGCCTAGTCCGCTTAGGCTCTCGTCTAGATCTCGTCTAGATCTCGCTTAGGCGCTAGGCACCAACCCACCCCCGGCTAGCACCCTAACATCTTTTAGAACTTAATCTTAGCCAATTTAAGCTTCTTACATTGACTTTGATGTTACCGCTTATAGGATAATACTAGATGAACCAAATTTTTTAAACCAAGTTCGGAAACCAAATGATGATTGGATTATTAGTTAGGCGTTGATTAACGTGCTTATTTCCTATTAGTGACACATCATTTATTTTGCAAATTTAGTTTAAATTTTCGATCTCCCTAACATTACTCCTACTTACAACTGCTCTGGTGATAGAGCATTTTCTACTATGAATATTGTCAAAACTCTGCACTCTTTAATGTGAAAATAATCGCTTTGGTTGAACTTTGCACACTTTTGAATTTCGCCCCTCCCCTCGACAAATCCTGGCTTCGTCATTGGTTATGGGTGACCATTAGAGCAACTCCAGCGTTGCAAAGGCTTCCTAGGGCAACTCACTATTGAATTCCCCTAGTGAACAGTAACTGCCTTTAATGAACAGTAACTGTCTTTTGCATCTCCACCCCTACACTGAATAGTCATGGCAATAGGCAATAAAATATTAGTATTTTTTATTTTATAAAATAATACAAAATAATTTTATTTGTAATTTCGGATAATATTTTTAATCGTTGTCGTTGCATCATGTGTCATTATC